>CM053166.1:193754110-194354110 GCA_028571685.1 Heterohyrax brucei
ACTGCTATCAGATGCATCCCATCGTCCACAAAAACTCTTCATCGTCTCCCCTTCACAAGCTAAGTGACATAGAATACTTTAAGAAAAAGAAATGTGACTCACAGGAAACAGGATCCCTTAGACACCCAGCTGTGGCCCTCATACGCTGTGGAAGTCTGAGTTCCCAGACGGTTTGGCTGTGGGTCTGTCCAGAAGCAGTCTGGGCCTGTTCTGGACTCACTCTTCCCCCTGCCACCACGGCCCCACAGGCCTGCCTGGAGCTCATGGCTGAGGACCGGGAGGTGGGAGATGCCGGGAGCGGGCGCCTCCTCCTCCTGTGCTGTCTGCCCTGTGTGCCCATACAGGGTGTGGGTGCTACCTTGCTGCTCACCTCTCTCAACTCTTCAATTTCTTGTGCAGACATGCAGGGGAATAGTCTTTGTTGTGGAGGCGTTGCATGTGTAAGAAGGCTCTTGAAGCAATTAGCGTCCCAAGGCAGGAAACTGTAGGATGCAGAGGGTCCCCGTGTAGTCTGAACGAGAGGATGAGCTATTGGGATAATCAAGACAAATATCCACATGGCTACGATGCCTCCAGGAAGGGCTGCCAGGAACGGCTTCAACGCACGCTGGTGTCTGATTCTCATCCCTTGCTCCTGGAGGACACCTGTGCTTACCAACTTGGCCTAGAGCTGAGAAAGGAAGAATCTGGGAGCTTGGGGCACAGAGACCCTCAGGAACCGGAAGGATGAAACGTATAAGCAGATGAGAAGCTGGGTTATCGTGTGACATATGGGGGAAGAAGCAGAGAAGCCCAAGAGTGCCGTCACATCCCAGAATTATAGTGAGATGGGCTAAAGGGACATTTTTGCACCTGAAACCTGGTGATTGGTGGAACTGTCGCCGGCATTTTGATCTTCTGACACGGAAATGTAAAATCAAGAGTAAACCTGCAGCGGATTCTGCCCGCGTATATGGGCTGTGACGGAGAGCTCGCTGACAGCTCGGGTGGGAGGCGTGGACCCTGGTGTCACTTACAAGGCTCAGGTACACACACATCCACCACACAAAGGAACGAGATGGCAACGGGCTCTGGGCAATGTGACCTGGGCATCTGGGCTACGGTTTCAGTGGAGAAACCCTCCCTGTCCTCAGTGACAACCCTGAGCAGCGACGGAAAGTGAGACAGGACGGCCGAGCCTCTCAGCTGTGGCGCTTGTGATTGGCTCCCGGCCAGTCAGCCCCCACCTCACGGCGCCCCCTTGTGTTGCCGGGCGGAACTGCCCCTTAGGGTTTTCTGGGCTGTGGCCTTGACGGAAGCAGTTTGCCAGGGCTTTCTTCAGCAGGATTGCCTCATGGTTACCACTGGAGGCCTTTGGTTTCACGGAGCCTCCGTGGCACAGCGGTTGAGAGTTATGGCTGCTCACCAAGCGGTCAGCAGTTTCAATCCACCAGCGGCTCCTTGGAAACCCTCTGGGACAGACCTTCTCCGTCCTGTAGGACGCTATGAGTCAGAATTGACTCGAGGGCAACAAAATTTTTCATGAGGTGGGAGTCTGGAACCAATTGCAAGCCACTTGCACCCCTGGGCTCCTTGGAGCAGAGCCGCACAGATGCTTGCTCCAGCACAGCCCCTCGGGGGTCATGGCTGAAGGCCAGTATCCCCTTGTAGGTGGTGCACAGGGGGCATCAGGAGTTACTTGATTTGTGAGGCAGTTCCTCAAGGAAGAGAGGGAGATAGGTGAAGATCCGCCTTGAAATTTTCTTGTTGGAAAGGGAGCAGGAACGACATGAGTCCAGGGCCTGCCTCCTGGGAGTGCGTGGAGAGCTTGGCTGGTTGGGAGTTGGGGAGTGATCGTCACATCTTCATGGTTCCTGCGGACTCAGCTACCAACTTCAGGCGGGGCTTTGTGAGCAGTTGCTGTTGTTAGCTGTCAGGGAGTCGGGCCAGATCCACAGTGACCCCTCCCACAATGGAATGAAACGTTACCTGGTCCTGCTGTGTCCCCGTGATCAGTTGCAGATCTGACTCTTGTGATACACGGGGTTTTCATTGGCTGATTTCCACAAGTAGGTCACCAGGCCTTTCTCCCTAACCCAACCTGATGTTGGCACCTAAGAGCCAATAACAATTTTTCCAGATAATTCAAGGCGCAGAGTAGCACCAGAGACCACGGTGAACCCGGCTGAAGGCCATGGTGCCAGAGCTCTGGACGCTGATCTGTCTCTCGTCATCTACTCTTCCCTCACCTGCTGCTGAGCAGGGAGACCACAGGACTGCGACCTCAGGTGGGGACTTAGTCCTAGTGGGCCTGGCCCTCTGCAGCAGAGATAACCCTGGCAGGTGAGGTGCCTTCTGGTCCCCTTCAGGCGTGTCGGCGATGAGCGCAGGCGGCCCGCAGAGGGCAGCAGAGAACAGGAGCGGCCAGAATAGGGCGAGGACGTCCGAGCCCAGCGGAGCCCACAGGATCCTGCAGCGGATGCCCTAAGACGCTCCTGGCGGGCGAGGGCAGGCTGTCCCTTCTGAGCCCTGAGTGCAGCCGGAGCCCGGGAGCTATGGCCGGCCCCTCCAGCAGCCCCGAGGACGCGTGGAGAAGCAGACCCGGTTTCTTCAATCTCAGGCAGGTCTGAGGGCATTGGGCAAAGGGAGTGCTTTTTCAGGAGAAGCTGTCTGCATAGACCATTAGCCTGGCAGGAAACCCCAAACAGCCTTGTTCTCCAGCAACAACTGATTATCTTGGGCTCAGATCACTCTGGACGTTTCTCTGCAGAAGCTGCGGGGGCAGTGCCTGGCCATCCGTGCTGCCTGGGAACATCTGTGAAGGTAAAATGCCCTCTCTCATCGTGGGTTGGTGCTCTGCTGGCTGACATTAAAATGGGACTGACCGCACCCACCCCTCGGAGGGGCTGCCCTTGTCATTCAAGAGGTAGTCACTAGAGGATAGTTTGAAGAGGTGGAGCCCCAGAAGCCCACTCAGTGCCAAAATCCTGACTGCAGGTGTCTGGGAAGGAGGACAGGTGACCAGTGGGCACGAACTAGTGCCTCGTCTGACTTCTTTTCCTTACCCTGGGGCCACTGCTCTTGAGCCAGTAAAGAAAAAAAGGTTCCCCCAGATTCCTTATGAAATGCTATGGAGCAGAGGTCTACTCAAGACCAATGCGATCACCGAGAGTTAGTCAGAGTGAACATGACAGCAACCTTTTCAAAGAAGGAAGCAGTGATCTTGGGGTGAGTCCGATCCCCTCAGCTCTCCCCAGAGGAGGAGGACAATCTCTTCACAGAAACTGTGTATCAGCCTCCACCACTTGCCCAGCTGTCCCCAGGATCAGGCAGCTTGGTGTAGATGTCTGGGTGACTGCTGGGCAGAATCCAGCATTCAAACTTAATGACTCATCAGGATTCCCGAAATCCCCTTCCGGGGCACCCAGCTAATGGTATCTGGGCTTGGGACTCGGGCGAGAAGATTGTTGTCAGTGTGCTGCTGCCCGGCAGAGACACAATCCGGATGGACTACTTTACCCTGTCTCACTGGTGACGGGATATAAGAGGGCTTCCCAGCCTCAGCACACTGGACATTTTGGACAGAGTCGTTCTGGTTTGTGGAGCCTGTTCTATGCCTTGTAAGGTGTAAAGCAGCCTCTCTGGCCTCTGTCTACAAGATGCCAGTAACATTTCATCCTCAGCTGTGACAACCAGAAGTGTCTCCTGTGAAAGGACTATACAAGGGACCTCCCAGGATGGAAAGGGGGCTGAAACACTAAACAGCTCCAGAGGTCCAATGGTCTTGCCTGGATCAGCTATGGAATCAATGACCATGTGACAAAATTTCATTCCTGCTAGGTTTGGGGGTAATTGTGTGACTTCTGGATTTCCAAGTTCAAAGGCTGGCTAAGAAGGCCCATAGGACAGGCTTCTCCTACAACCATTAGTGCTATCCATTTCCGGTTGATTCCACCACCATTTCCATAAACTCAGTAACGCCCCCTCGGCCCTTCTCTCCCATCCCTGTAACCACTGGTAAACTTTGCTTTCTATGTATTTATTTTCCTTTCTAACTCGAGTGCAACCAAGCATACAGTGTTTGTCCCCTTGCAACTGCCTTATTGCACTCAGCATGATGTTTTCAAGGCTCATCCATGCTGTACCCTGTACCAAGATTTCCTTCCTGTTCGTGGGCGAATAATGACGCATCTTGTGTTTGTACCACATTTTGTGTACCATTCATCTGCTGGTGGACATCCAGGTGTTTATTCCTTCGGGGTGTTGTGAAAAGTGCCGCAGGGAGCACTGGTGTACAGGGTGCTGTCTACAATCTGCTTTTAGTTCTTTCCAATGTATGCAGAGGACTTGTTTCTAACAGCACATGGACAGTGCTAATAGCATGTCACTATTACAGCTATAAAGCCACACATACCAAAAAGCCTACAAAAGAACAACGGCGAACCCACCACGTGTTAGGTGCTTTGCGTAAACTATCTTAATTAATAGTCCCCTCTCTGCTGGGTTCACTTACGGGGGAAAGTACATGGACTTCAGAGCATCCATGCAACCTCTGCCCCTCTAGAAGATTCTTCCCTTCACCCCTTCACCTGAAGAATTCCTCACCCTCCAGGTCTCAGCCTGCTCTGACCTTTCCCGATCCTCAAGGCCACGTAGCCCCAGAGCTTCTCCACTGCAGCCTTCTAGTTTCAGTGAAAAAGCACTTGAGTAATTATTTGGTAGTAGGTCTCCCCCATGTCTGTGACCATGGGGCAAGGACCATGTGTCTCTGTCCATTGCCATTTCACCAAGTCCTGCAGAGCCAGAGGAAATTACCTTAGGTTCCGGGGGTGTTCCACCCCTCAGGGCCTTGCTGGCCCCATATGCTCCTGTTTCTCTGCCCCAGCATTTGCTCTGGTGTCTCCAAGTTGCTCTCTGTTGTCATCCTAGCAAGAGCTTTCCCTAGAGACCTTCGGTTGGTTTCCATGAGAAGACCAGCCAGGGCTGGTGGCTCTTCCCCACCTCCCACAGGGAGACCCCAGCTCTGGTCGCGATCAACTTGATGGCAGTAAGTTTGGGTTTTTGGTTCATGTACCAGAAGGAGAATTCAGCAGCTAAGTCCCCTTAGTTAGGAAAGCAGAAGAGGATATTTTGAAAACTGCCTGTGCTCAGGTTGCCTGAAACACCATTAATTTTTAAGCTTCCTTTACATTTATGTAAGAATGTTTCCTCTGTGAAGTTCCAGCCAAGTGCGAAGCTTTATCCAGAATCCTTGCTTGGTCTGAGAAGCAATGGTGTCCATGGTCCCTTCCATCCCTTTGTGGTGAAGAGAAGGAGCAGAATCACCAGTCTGGGACTTTGTCTTCTCTTGCTGGACTACTTAAATGATGCTGTGCAGCTACTGTTCATTTCCCAGAAAAATAATCCATTCTCTGATGGATTTGGCTCCAGTTATGGGCTGCCAGCAGGAAGTATGGCTCCAGCCAAGGAACAAAGTTATTTGTCCTCTCGTGCAAATGGTCTGGCAATGGGGCCATCCTTCTCAGTTCCTAGGGAAGGTTTCTTTCCCAGACTCATGTCTACCCCATGCTCTGTCTGAAAAATCTATCTCCAATTAATCCTTGACATTCTGCTCTTTGGGACTGATTTTGTTGCGTCAAATACTCCTGTTCTCCAAGCATTTCTGGAACTTTGGGAGACCTGTTTCCCTTTCGGCAGATGTGACAGCCTGTTTCTGTAAAGATTGACAGCCTTGGAAACCCTGTGAGGCAGTGCTTCTCCATCCTGTACGGTTTCTCTGAATTGGAACTGATTAGACGGCAATGGGTTTGATTTGGTTTGGTTTAGTGAATTAATGAATGAGTCATTTGATGAGCAACTCTCTCCTCCCCACATCCAGGTGAAGGCATCGGGGTTGTCTTGATCACAGTGCTTAAGTAGCACAGTAAATGTTCACTATATAGCTGTTGCACGTATGAATGGGACATCTGGAGACCTAAGAACTCAGAACCAAAACCCAAATCGTGTTACCATTGAGCCAGTTCCAACTCATAGAGACCCTCTAGGACAGAGTAGAACGGCCCCCATAGGGAATCCAAGGAGTGGCTGCTAGATTCTAACTACTGCCCTTTTGGTCAGCAGCTGTAGCTCTTAACCACTGCACCACCAGTGCTCCAAGAAGTTGGGCATCAGCCAGAAAGTGTGCATCTCACTTCCTTTGACTGCGCTGCCATGATGTCGGCTAACGGGAGTCTTGGTAGTCGATCCAGCTGGAGTCTTGATGTGACAAATTCCTTTCTTTGGCCCATTAAGTAATACAACAGAAATGAAGGGTAATCTAATTGAAGCCAGTAAAATGAAGCCAAGTCAGCCATAAAATGAAAGAAAATTAAAAAATTTCAAGTGATGCTCACTCCAGTACACCGTATAGTGAGTGAACTGCTTTATTAATTCACTTTTTGGTGGAGAAGCAACTAATGAAAATATTAAAAATTTGAAAAAAACAACCATTCATCATTTCTCACAGTCCTGTGAGTCACAAATGTGGAAGGAGCTTAGCTGGACAGTCCTGCACTCTTCCTGGTGTGGGCTGCAGTTACGCTATCCCATACAGACCTGGAGGCTGTCAGGTGATTTCAACGGTTTTTCACAGTTTCATCGATTCTGGAACACAGGATTAAGATGCTTCTGTGCTTTAAAATAGAACGTCTGTGAATTGTAGTTTTGTGAGAATCATCCACGAAACTTAACAAGTAGACATACAAAAGCCAAGCCAAGTCAAGTGCCGTCGAGTCGGAGCTGACAATCTTTATTGTTCATTTTGATAACAAGGACGAACCCCTTCTATACTTGTGCTGTCCACCGTCTGGGACTGATACAGATTCTTGAAGGACAGAGCCTACAACGAAATCATCTTTGCTGCTAAAAGTGGGGTGTACAGTGTGAACTGGTGCCCTGAAATTGCCATACGTGATGTTGGAACTGCTGTCCCTCACGTACTGGTTCAGGCCTGGTTCTGTGGTTAACAGGAAGGGAGACTTGTGCTCAACAAACAAGGGAACGATTAACAAGACACAGTAATGTAAACTAGAATGTTTAAACCAGTGTGAGGGGGCTTGATGTAGCTAAGGTTACAACGTGCATGTTGCCTTTCTACTTCTTCTTCAGACAGTCACGGCAGTAACAGGGACTGAAGAAACAGCTGAATAGCTGCCATCAGTTGGTCCTGCTGTAATACGAAAGGAGGAATGAAATCACTGTGTGTCATTTTGATAAGCAGGTGCTGCTGTTCCAGGAAATGAAACACTCCAGAGCTTGCACTAACTCCTAGTTTTCAAATTTCCATGTGGGCTACTTACAGAGTCCTCTGTCAGTTTGTTTAGAAGCAAAGCCAGCTCATTGCTCAGGTCACTTTCAGCTTCAGTAAGGAAGGTTTCACTAACCTTCCTCATGTCCTCAATGTTCTGAAACAAAAAATCTGGTTCAGTCATCTCTGGCCCTAAATTTGGGCACGAACTTTTTAATTTTCAAGAAATACTTATTGTTTATGCCAGAGAAAAGTATTTCATGTAATCCAGGGGACTCAAATACCCACAAGCAGAACAGAAAAGATTCCAACTGAGTTCAGGAGGTTCGTTTGTCATATACTTGGCCTGAAACAATGGACTAGTGAACTGTTAAGGGCAAGATGGAGCAAAGAGAAAGACTCCGTTCGCATATCAGTCAACAACCATAATTTTGAAAATCTCTAACAAACTTTCTAAAACTACTTGCTGTGGCTAATAATGTCACATGACTTCATTAGCACAAAATTTCAAGTTACAGAAAATGAAAATTACATCTTCAGTCTTTACTCCCCAAACAGCAGATGGTGATTGTGTGCCTAGTGCAGCAGACGGACTGTGTTAGGGGCTGTGGAAAGATGATAAAATAAATGATACACCACCTCACCCTGAGTCCAGTCAGAAAAAGAAACACATAAGCAAGCCTGTCACAAAACATTTTTATAGTAAACAAGTAGAGAGACACAACCTGGCACAGCTAGGCAGTGGAAAACAAGATGAGTTCTGATGTAGCTAGCAAAAAAGTAAGATCCTCACAGAGGCAGAAAGAGGAGTAAAGTCTCGTAGCGGGAGAGCAGAAGCAACCGCATGGAAGCAGGTGGCCCGTCGGGTCAGAGGAAGCAGTTCCTCTGGAGAGGTGGGAGTGGAGACAGAATGCAGGAACTGACCTTCAAAAAGGGGGTCCTGTTACTTGGGGGCTTGAACACCTACAGTTTCAGAGTAGGAAGAAGCTACCGAGAGTTTTCCAGGAGAGAAGGTATATGTTTCAGGAAGATAACACTGCAGATCTCTCTATGAAGCACGGACTAGAGAAGAGAGAAATCCAGTGGGAGAGTTCCAACAGCATGGACAGGACTGACCAGGTCCAGGACTGGGACAGCAGCAGTGGGAATTCAAAAAACGGAGCAAGTGACAGAAGCACTGCACAGGTTCCAATCCCAGGGCTTTACAGGAACCAGATGGGAAGGATAAGGGGAAGAGTCAGGGGTCACACTAACGTCCCTGCCCTCAGTGGTCACATTTAGCAGCCATACTTAGAAGAAATCCTTTCCAGAACTTTATCAAGTCTTCCCGTCAAGGAGTACACGTTTCTCCAGGAGTGTTACAGCAATCCAGCAACTTCTCTACTTCGAAAAGCTTATTTTGTGACACACACTGCAGGTATTTAATCTGTTTTATGAGTTTTCTTAAACTGTCCCAACTAGTTCACCAGAGCGACATTTCAGCATGGTTTTGAAAGAGGTTATGTAAAGGAATCCATCCGACCCATCAGACAGGGGCATACACAGGGTTCCCACTGATGTCTCCACAAGTGTGTCTCTGCTTGAACAAGAAGCCAGTGTCACTAAACACACTGTGTTCATGGGCAAAGGTGACAGTAGACAGTTGCCAGTCTACAAACCCTTCATCCTCTGCTGGCTTTTGCATTCTACTGTACATCTGCGTCATCTCTGAATAACCCCCACAGAGCCACTAAGGAATCCTGAGAGTCAGAGCACACTGAGCGCTCATGTAAAATCAGGAACAATTCAAATCAGAGAAGGTTATGAATTTAAAATGCCCGACAAAAAGCATTTTCTCCCATAAATCTCAAAGCAAACAAACACTGTCTCTCAGAAGTTACAAAGAAAACACAGTGTGCTCCCATACACACATGATGCTTTAAAAGAATGTTTTCTGTTACCAAGTACAACAGACCTTCATGAATTGCTCCTGAAGAGATTTAATTTCTCTGTTTCTGTTTCTGAAGAGTTCTACATTGCTGTAAAAGCCTTTGCTGCTGTTCAAGCATTACCTACAAACATTAAAAATAGGTAAGATTTAGCAAAACAACATGAGCACTAAGTTTAAAAGGGCTAGCAGGGAAATCACTAATTTCAACGTCTGCCTCTCTCTTTCTCTAACCCACGCTGAGGGGAATATCCATCCTCAAAGGCAACGTCTCCTCCACTATCTTTACCCTTCACTGGTGATCCTAGTTATTTCACTAAATCGATGAAACCAAGGAGGGTTGCCAACCCATTCTCATGTCTCTGTCTTTTCTCCTGTGGGAACAATCCTGGCTGGCCCACCAACTAGCATCCACTCTCAAGATTATTGTTCAGCAATTGTAAAGCCCCTCTCAAATTTTCCTTTTCTCCCTCCAGAAAATGCCCATCAGCCTCCTAACTTCTTGCTATTTCTCCAGTTAAAACAGCAACAGACACTCCTTCTCTGCCCAGCTACCACTCCACTGCTTTCTGCACTGTTCTCACGTGTACTCATTGGGCTTTCCACCCTCTGTCTCACCAAACCCATGTTCACTAGTGGCACCGACACCGTGAACGTTGCCAAATCCTCCTCACTTGAACCAAATCTCCTCCTGAGAAAAATGCTTTGTTCACCATGTGATCAGTCTTCTTTTGTTTTTCTCTACCTAGGAGGTCACTCATCTCCGTGAGAAGGAAAGACCAGCTGTTCCCTTCCTCCTGCGGGAATTCCCCAGCTCTAGTCGGGATCCACTTGATGGCACTAGGTTTTTTCTTTTCTTTTCTGGTACCAGAAGCAGAGTTCAGCAGCCAAGTCCTCTTAATTAAGAAAGGAGCAGAAGCAGTTTTGAAAAGTGTCATTGCTCATGTTGCCTGAAAAGTCATTAATTTTTAAGTTTCCTTCACGTTTATGTACCAAAATTTTCTCCTTGAAGTTCCAGCCAAGTGTGAAGCTTTATCTAGAATCCTGAACTGCTCTGAGAAGTGATGGTGTCCACAGTCCCTTCCATCCTTTGGGGTGAAGAGAAGGAGCAGACTCACTACTCTGGGACTTTGTCTTCTCTTGTCGGACAACTTAAGTGATACTGTGCAGCTGTCCTTCGTTTCCTAGAAAAATGATCCAGTCTCTCATGGACTTGGCTCCAGTTATTGGCTGCTAGCAGCAAGTACGGCTCCAGCCAAGGAACAAACTTATTTGGCCCCTGAAGCCAAGTGTCTGGCAAGGGGGCCAGCCTGCTAGCTTCCTAGAGGAGGTTTCTTCCCTAGATTTAGGACTACGCCATGTTCTGTCTAAAAATTTGTCTCCAATTAATCCTGGATATTGTGCTCTTTGGGACTCACTCTGCTGTGTCAAACATTCATGTTCTCCAGGCATTTCTGGAACTTTAGGAGACGTGTTCCTCTTTAGGTAGATGTGACAGTCTGTTTCTGTAAGATCTACAGCCTTGGAAACCCTGTGAGGCAGTTCCTCTCCATCCTATAAGGTTTCTCTGATTTGGAATTGATTAGATAGTGACGGGCTTGGTTTTGTTTGGCCTAGTGAATTAATGAATGAGTCATTTGACAAGCAACTGTGTCCTCCCTGCTTCCAGGTGAAGGCATCAGGATTGTCTTGATCACCACTGCCTGATCCTTAGCATCTGGCATGATGCTTAAGTAGCACAGTAAATGCTCACTAAATAGTCGTTTCACTAATGAACGGGGCATCTGGAGACCTAAGAACTCAGAAACAAAACCAAAAACCTGTCACCATCGAGTCAGTTCCAAATCATAGAGACCCTCTAGGACAGATATGGGAGTCACTGGTAGATTCTAACTATTGCCCTTTTGGTCAGCAGCCCCAGCTCTTAACCACTGCACCACCAGTGCTCCAAGCAATCAGAAAGAAGTTATTAAAATGTACCATACAGAGTTGGTTGTGCTTAGCTCTGGATTCACAGTAGAATCACCTCGGTGGAATTTTCAATTAATTAATGAAGCATTTGTTGTTGAAAACATACACAATATAAACAAATTCAGCTCTTTTTGCATGTGTGATTCAGTGACATTGATTATATTCAAGTTGGAAATGATTGTCACCCTCCTTTTCCAGGTTGTTCCTCCCCATTTTTAGCAGCTTGCTGCCCCTAAATTTCCTAACTAACCTATCAAGTTGCTGTTGTCAACTTGATCTTATATAGACATTTCTTTAATAGTCACAATGCTCAATACAGACATTCTTTACTAATTCAGTGGAACGATGGTTGGGTTTAAAGAAAACTTTGGGAAGTATTTTTCATTTAACAGGTTAATGGGTTGGGAGGGTTCTTCCAGCCTCCACAATTCTAGAAAGCCCGGATTCGATGAGAATTTTTAAACCTATGCTTCATTTCCTCCCTTTTGACTAGATTCTTCTCTTGAATCCTTTACAAAAATATTCACTAGTGGTAGCTGGGCCCCATACCTTGGGAAACTGTTTAAGCCACCAAATTTGTGACAGTAGACCCAAAAAACTAATATACTTCTTACAGCAACCCAAACCCACTGCTGTTAAGTGGATTTAAAGTCACAGTGGCGATATAGGAGAGCAACGAACAGCCACATAGGGTTCCCAAGACCACAGTCTTCATGGAAGTAGACTGCCACATCTTCCCCCCATGAAGCTGTTGGTGGGTTCACACTGCCAACCTTTTGATTGGCAGCCAAATGCTTTAACCAGTGTGCCACCAGGGCTCCTTACCAGTTACAGGGAAGCCTACGATAGGCCTTGAATCTCAGCAGAGAATCAAACTAACAAGCTAACCTTCAGATTGAGTTCCCCTGGTGGATGTGGTCATGGAGAGGAGGGAGACAGTACTGGCGGGAGGGGGGGCAGGTACGGAACAGGAGGATAAACCTTTTCCTTCTTTTATTCCTTTCTCTGGGGAGAAGCAGATCAAATGTCAACCAAGAAGGACTCAAACCCAGCAGCTCATGAGTTATGTTGACCCACCACGTTGCCTTTTCCAATAGCAGGGACAAATAAGTTTCTTGCTCAGGGTGTGTGTGTGTGAGTGTATGTGTGTGTGTGTGTGTGTGCACCCACACATGTGTGCACTTAGATGATGGTTTATGGAACAAATTAGTTTCTCATTTAACAATTCACATGCATATTGTTTTGCGACATCGGTGGCCATCACCAAGACATGTCAACACTGTCCTCTCAACCACTTGTCTACCAATACCAGCCTTCCCGTCCCCTCCTGCCTTATCATCCTTGCCCCTGGGCTGGTGTGCCCCTTTAGTCTTGATTTGCTTTAAGCTCCTTTGATCATTGGGAGCCCTTGATTTCAAGGGGTAGGCACTGGTTTGGGTCAACTGGAACAGAGTCCATAGAAGACCTGGGGCCAGAAATCTATCACTTTGCCTAGCTCAGTGATTTACACTCATCCAAAGTCTGGACTTCTGTTCTCTTAGCTCTCTAAGTCTGGTTCACATCAGTAAAAATAGCCTCTGTTGATGAGATACAGCAATACTCAAAACTCATCTTCTTTGAATCCATGACAGGAGTATATTTGGATCACCTGAAGACAGTGTCCTTTCAGATGCGTTACACTCTTAGAAATCAATTTCTAATTTCATCATTCCAGGCCAAGTCTGTGTCCAGAGTGATTTCACTGGTGTGGAGTTGGACCTGCCGCACTGCCAGCAGGAAGGGCTGCTGTTTACTCTGACTTGTCTAGAGACCCCTAGTGGTGCATCCTGGTTTCAAAGAGCATCGACTGAACCATCGACTGTGCCAAGGTGATCCAGAGAACTTTTGCAAACGGCTGTGGAAAGGTGCATTGACTTAAAATTCTGTAATGATGATAGCCGTTCCAGGGAAGGAATAGAAAGCTATTGTCTCACAGCTCTGGAGATGTCTGAATCCAGGTGGTGGGAATCCTCTCCAAAGTCTTTGATGAAAGGTCCTCTCTTGCATCTCCTGGCTTCTGATAGCCCCAAGCCTTGGCTTACAGCTGTAGTGTAACTGCATCCTCACATGCATGTCTTCTCTCTGTGCCTCTTCTCCTTCACAAGGACACCACTCATTGGCTTAGTAGCCACGCGCCTCCTTGACTAACAACATCTTGAAAGACCCTATTTCCAAACAAGGTCCTTTATCAGATCCTGGGGTTAGCATCCTAGCACCTCTTTTGGGAGGACATGTTCCAATTCGGAGTCCTGACGGGGGAGACGGTCATGATTCAGATTGGGGACTGAAAGTAGAGATGGAGAAGACAAGACATAGCTGAGATAGGTAGTTTGGAGGTCTAACCAGTGAATTTACTGATGAGTTGGACATGCAGAATGAAGAGAACAGAAAGAATTCCCCAGATGTTTTTGTTTTGAGTGTCTTGGTGGGTGATGGTACCATTGACTGGGTTGAGAAAGACAGGAAGGAGATGAGTTTGGAGTATGGAATGAGAATGAAATTGAGAGTTGGCTTTAGGTTTTGTGCAATTTGAGCAAGAATTCAAATGTAGCTGTTAAGCTGGCTGCTGGAGATACTATTAAGCAGCTAGCTCAGGATAAACGCTGGGGCCGAAGTTAGAAGTTTGGCCACTGGCACCACTTGGTAGTATTTAAATTGGTTGAATAATATGGGGAAATGGTAAAATATTTGGAAAAAGTTTCCTCCTTAATATGAGTGTCATATATTTATATATATATATGTGCATACATGTTTGACTCTCTCCATCAAATAACATAGAATAAGAATGAATTAAGCACAGTGCAAATGCTTCTCCTATGCTCACCATCCTGGTATTTGGACCTCTGAAAACTCTTGTCCTGGGTTCTTTTATTCTTTAGATTATTTGGGGCACAAAATCTCCTGATCACGTATACTCATATCCAAGTTTCTTTGCAAATTCTCGCCCTTCAACTTGGAGTGGTGTTTTAGACAGGAATCTCTCCAAATATTGAAAGTTTGGAGACCAGCGATGAAGGTGAAGACTTACTTTTGTTTGGCTGAAAAATGTTTCAGCTGAGTTGTTTGGACCTCAGCCTAAGAGGATGAGGGTCTCTAGGCTTTTGCAGACTTGTATGGGAGTTTAGAGAAAGGAATGTATCTACCTTCTCCAGGAATGCTTCTGTGGAGGCCAGATTGGAGCTGTCCCTGGTGTTGAGCCTACAGTCAGTATTTTATCCACGCTAAGTTGGAAACCCTGGTTGTCTAGTGAATAAGTGCTATGGCTGCTAACCAAAAGGGTGGCAGTTTGAATCTACCAGATATTCCTTGCAAACTCTATGGAGTAGTTCTGCTCTGTCCTACAGGGTTGCTGTGAGTTGGAATGGACTCCCTGACAGTGGTTTGGGGGTTAGGTTGGGTCTGGCCCACAGTAGTAGAGATTATGATTTAGGAGCAAGACTGGCTGGAGGCTGTCCTCTACCTGGCCAGGAATCCCATGACAAATGAGTCTCCTTTCAGGAAAGTGGGGTGTATGTTTTGCAAAATTGAGCGTGAGAGTGGGAGTGGAGGGTTGCGTGATACATTCATGAGCAATACTAATTGCATTTCAGAGAATCTGAGTGAGAGTCTCAGGAGGTGGAAGACACCACACACTGTGTCTTCTAAACTAAACCGTTTGTTTAAGAGTTGAGGCTACCTACGCCCACAGAGGTTAACTGATTTTCCAGAAGTCACACCGCTGGTTAGAGCCGCTTTCTGCTGACTCACCTTGTACACCACCCCAGCTGTACGCCCCTTTAGGGTGCTTGTGGCTGTAGGAGCCCTGGAGGCACAGTGGTTGAGTGCTCTACTGCTAACTTACAGGTAGGTGATTCCAACCCACTGACTATTCCATGAAAGTTTTGACAATCTGCTTCCATGATGATTACAGCCTTGGAAACCGTATGTAGCAGTTGTTCTCTGTCCTGTAGGGTTGCTGTGAGTCACAACGAGGTCTGCGGCAGTGGGTTTGGTATGGTTTGGCTGTCGTTAGCTGTCAGCAATTCAGCTCGGACTCATGGTGCCCTCATGCACAACAGAAGGCAACATTGCCGGGTCCTGTGCCGTCCTCACAATCATGTTTGAGCCCACCATTGTGGCTACTGTGCCACTCCATCTCACTGAGGGATCCCTCACCCTGCCTGGCCCTGTGCTTCACCCAGTGATGAGAGTGGCAGAGGTTCAGCGTACAGGCAGGTGGAGACCTCACAAACTGTTGGCTTTCTGCTGCAGAGAGACGATAATGACCTACTCTGGCCAGTGGGGAAAGAATCCCAGTGACTGACAAGAGGGGAAAAGCTGCCATCCTGGGGGAGGTGTCCTTGGAAGTGCTCCTTTATACTGGCTGTGTCCTCTTCTGGCTGCTTTTACTGAGCCGTATCGTGTGGGAGCTGCTGGTCAAGCTCTTTACCTGCATTTCCCTCATCAAATCCCCTGACCATCCTATGAAGCAGGCAGGCGCTACCGTTACTTCTTATAGTGGGTTGAATACCAGTACCAGTGGCCAATGAGTGAGTTCTCGCTCATGGCTACCCTGTGTGCTCCACAGGATTTTCAGTGGCTGATTTCCTGGGCATAGATTGTCAAGCCTTTCTTCTAAGGCACCACTGAGGGGAATTCGAACCTCTGAATTTTTGGTTAGCAGCTGAATGTGTTCACTGTCTGCACAACCTCACAACTTCAGTGAGTTGAAGAATGTCTCCCAAACTCTGTGTCTGCCTGGAACATTAGAATGTGGCCTTATTTGAAGAGAGGGTATTTAGAGGTACAATTGGTAAAGGATCTTGAATGAAATAAGCGCAGATTTGGGGTGGGCCCTGAATCCGGTGAATGGTGTCCTTATGAGAAGAGGTACAGAGGAGAGATGCAAGAGGAAGGAGGCCACTTGAAGGTTCAGGGCAGCGACCACAAGCCGAGGAATGCCAGGAGTCGCAGACTCAGGGAGAGATGAGGAAGGATCCTCCCCAGCGTCTTCAAAGAGTGCAGCCCGCTGAATCTCAATTCCAGATCTCTGGCTTCTACAACTGGATTAGAATAAATCTCCTTCATTGCAGCTGCTCTGTTTGTTGTAACTTGTTGTGGCAGCCTCAGATAAATGAGGACACTCACACTTGACAGACTGAAGAAACAAATGCTCAGAGAGGCTTGCTGGAAGCCAGGACCACCAGAACATGAAAAGGTGGAGCTGGCTTTTGAATTCACTGTGCAGCTAGGAGCCTGTGTCTTGCCCTCTGCTGTCGAGTCAGTTCTGACTTATGGTGACCCCATGTGTCACAGTGTAGAACTGTTCCCTAAAGTCCTCTTGGCTGTAACCTCCTGATGGCTCTAGCAGTTAGACACTTGACTGTTTATTATCCAAATGTTGATGGTTCAAGTCCATCGAGATCCACTTGGCAAGACAGGCCTGGCGATCTGCTTCTGAAAGGTTGCACTTGTTGCAAACCCTATGGAGCAGCTCTACACTGCTCACATGGGGTCACCGTGAGGGGAAGTCCAGTGCAACTGAGAGCAGCAACAATCTTTACAGGAGCCGTTCCCTGGGATTTTCTATTTCTGAGCTGCTGGGTGAGCTCCAATCAGCAAACGTTTAAGTGAGTAGCTGATTGCCAACTGCCCAAGTTAGCCAGAGACACTGTGCTCTTAACTTCTCTGGCTTTCCTGTCCCTGATCCCAAATAATATTTGTCATTTACTGAGCACGTACTCCTGGCCAGGCACTGATTGAAGCATTTTCCTTTGATGATTTCATTCCTACTGAGGGTTACTGTGGAAGACATAAGTTCATTAGAAAACAGAGATGGGAACTGTCTACATTTCCAAGGTCAGTAAACCAGTTTTTGAGAGTCTGGGGTTTGGTTTTGTGTTTTAAAGTTTTCCTGGAATCTCATTTACGGGCTGAAGACTTTCCACCTTGAGTAAGCTAAGCCATCAGGGCGGCAGGGCCAAGCCTGTCAACCAGCAGCTCAGGAAACACTTCTTCTTGTAATATGTTAACTGAGAAACACGAGGTGATTTCCAGCGCATTCCAGTAAATTGGCTTTAGCACCAATGAATTATTCTGTTTGAGCACAACGTTACTGGCAAAATGCCAACGTTAATTGTGATACCAAGGAACTTGAAACTCTATCAGAAATCGTAATCTCAAAGTAAAAACCTGGGAAACAAATCTCCATGTTTCCTTCATTGACATACGTTGCCTGATTGACGACTTTAACTGGTAGCAGATGAAAGCATAGATGGTCAGCGTGGCAGACCTACTGGGCGGTTGTCTTTTCATGTGTTGCTTTTGATGATGTCATTCCAACAACTACATTCAAATCTAAGAGCTCCAGCCTTTGGCATTCAGTGGGCTATAAATCTCACCCACTTCCTCTGGATGAATTTCAGGCAGGATCGGAAAGACAGTCTCAGACTAACAGAGCATGAGGAAAATCATTCTTACTGGAGGATGTGGTAGAAGCAGTTTTCCCCCGTGCTAGGGAGACATCAGCTCTGTGGAACTGGCCACAAATAAAGATGGTCAACCAATGTATGGAATGTCACAAGGCGAGAGGATGATACCGGCTCCCCAAAGTCTGGACGTCTCAGGGTCCCGTGGCTAAACCCCGTGGCGTTAGCATGCTGGCAGCACAGAATGGCCAGAGGAGTGACCGTGAGCCAAGAAGGCGGATGAAGAAGAGGGAAGAATGAGGAGGTGAAAGCCGGTCACCAGTTCTGGGACGTTCCTGCACGCCAGGCACCGCCATGCTGATTGTATTTCATCTCACAGCAGCCCCCTGATGGCCCTGTTGGGTTGAACCATGTGAAACTGTCGTTCTTCTTGGTCAAACACAGCTGAGGACCGGCATTTTTGTATCATTCTACCTATGCTTTTACCAGCCTTGTTCTGCAGCTGAGGAAAAGGTAGTTTAAGGCATTCGCCCAAGATCGTTGACTGGAAACGTAGCAGCAACAGGGCTAGCTTTCAGGAGATCAACCCCACCAACCTTCCCCTCCTCCTCTTCCTCCGTTTCTCCTGGAGAGCTTTCACATGATCAGACTTGCCTTTGCAAAACCCCTCTGAAAGTTGTGGGACTGGCATGTGGAAGTGGACTGGAAGATTCCAGGAAACCTTGGAGGAAGCTGTGGAGAGGCTCGGTGGCGTAGGCTAGAAGGATAGCAGGGAAGGTGTCCGGGAGACTGAGGCTGGAATTTGACTGGGCGTGTCCCATCCTCCACTTCTCCCCGTCACCCTTCAAATCCTCCTGCAGTGTCCCTGTTCAGTCCAGGCTTGTGACACCCTGCTCTTCCCTTTGGCTATAGTCATCTTGGCCGTCCAACCATAACATCCAGGATGGGAAGTTGCCTCTTGTGTGTGGCTGTATCCCCAGAACAGCACTGGTGGGGCAATGGTCATGCACTCGGCTTCAAACCAAAACGCAGCAGGAATGACTACCTGAGGTCTCAGAGGCTGGATTTGCCCTCAGTCCCGGTGAACTCCCAGGTGATGGCTGCTACACCGTCTATACTGCCCGCCCCCCAGTCACTTTCCTTCCTGAAGGAACACAGAAGTGTGGGAAATGATGCTCATGGTCTTGACTACACATAAGCCCCTGAAATTCTAGCAGTGAAAGGTTATGGGTTCGACCCATCTAGAGGTGCCTGGGAAGGTGGGTGGCCGGCTTCTGAAAGTTCGCAGCCTTGGACACCGTGTGGAGCACTGGTATGCTCTGCACATCTCGGGTCGCCAGTGGTCGGAATCCATGGCAGTTAACAACCACCACATATTCCCATTGCACAATCTGGAATCCGTCTGGTGGGAGCTGCTCAGAAGAACTGGGACCCCTTGTCTTCCTTGGGTCTGACTGGTCCTGGTCGCTCGTTTCTAAGACCCACACACTCATTGGCTTTGCAGAGAGAGGGACACAGTGATGCAGCTTTTCCTCCCATTCACAAGTTCACAGTTGACCCGCCTTGAGCAGTCCTGAGCAATAGTGTCCTGGGAGGCAGGTCCATGGGACAGGAGGGACGCAGTTGTGTCATTTCAGGGACCCTGGCGGTTGGCCCCTGAGAACTAGACTTTGTCCGAGAAAAAAATGTTATCTTTTTTCCTTTGTAAATAAGGCACTGTCATCCTTGACTCATCTTCTAACAGGGAATGATTGTTTGGGGCTGTAAAAAATATAATGAATTCATGCATGGAAACCCTGGTGGCCTACTGGTTAAGTGCTATGGCTGCTAATCAGAAGGTCAGCAGTTCAAATTCACCAGCTGCTCCTTGGAAACTCCAAGGGGCAGTTCTACTCTGTTGGTAGGGTTTGGAATCCACTCACTGGCTGCAGGTTTGGGTTTTTTTGGTTTATGATGCCTATGTGCCTCTAAATATTGCAGTTACTATTTGTTGTAATGCTGACACTTCTCTGTATTTGACAATCCAGAGCCCTTTCTTGCTGCCTGCCGCATTCTTTCAACACAGCTTCAACGCAGTGCCACAGATTTGGGTGCAGGAGGGCATTCCAGGCTCATGTTCCTTACATACTACTGTGTCACACCTGGAATCAGCCATTACTCTAAAAAGCATTGGTTTGTTTTAGAGACCACAGGTTGGGCACCAAGGATCCTCGACATTCTTCTAGGACTTGTCAGTGGATGGAATCCCTGGTAGTGTAGTGGTTAAGTGCTGAGGCTGTAAATCAAACAGCCAGCAGTTTGAAATCTACCAGGTGCTCCTAGGAAATTCTGTGCGGGAGTTCTACTCTGTCCTGCACAATCACTATGAGTCAGAATGACATTGACTTGATGGTATTGGGTTTTGGTAGACAGACACACGAAATAAAGTCTTACTTTTTTTTTTTTTAAATATCCATAATGACGATTTTGGTTCAAACTGAAAGGTATCCTACTGATATTTCAAGCTGGCACTTCTCATCCAAATTCTTTGTGTCTCTTTCATTGAACACTTGAAATCTTGATTTCTAATGACACCAAATGGAATTACTTTTTCTCCCTCTTTTTTCTATGTATATGTAATACTTCAGAATAACAGAACTATTAGTCTTACTACCAATATGATCACTGAATATAATCTGTTTCATACTTTTTTTCATACTGAGTATATGTGCCACTTGGGATATACAGTCAAATGGATGTGTTTTCAAGTCACCTGAAAACAGTCTTCTATGCGTGGCTAAACCACTATCGACATCTAACTACTCATATTATTTCACATTGCTTAATTTCTAAAATTTGCTTTTATATCTACTTTTTTTGCATAATTCTATAAAACATTTATTAATTTCAATACCCGAACTGTAAAGCAGAACACCTTGTTCCTGTACTCTTCACCCTGGTTTGTCCCTTCTCTTGTTGTTGTTAGGTGCCATTGAGTCGGCTCTGACTCATAGTGCCCTATGATCAACAGAACGAAGCACTGCCCAGTCTTGCGTCATGTCCACAATTGTTTTTATGCTTAAGCCCCTTGTTGCAGCCACTGTGTCCACTCATCTCTTGAAGGGTCTTCGTCTTTTTCTCTGACCCTCCATTCTACCAAACATGATGTCCTTCCCCAGGGACTGATCTTTCCTGACAACATGCCCGAAACATGTAAGACTCCGTCTTGCCTTCTTGTCTACCAAGGAGCACTCTGGTTGTACTTCTTCCACAATGCATCTGTTTTTCCTTTGGCAGTCCATCATACATTCAACATTCTTCTCCAACACCACAATTGAAAGGGATCAATTCTTCTTCTGTCTTCTTTGTTCATGGTCCAGCTTTCGCGTGCATATGATGATGGAAAAATACCATGGCTTGGGTCCGGTGCGTTTTAGTCTTCAAGGTGACATCCTGGCCTTTGAATACTTTGAAGAGCTCCTTTGCAGCAGATTTTCCCAGTGCAATGCCTCTTTTGGTTTCTTGACTGCTGCTTCCAAGGGTGTTGGATTGTGGACTCAAGTAAAATGAAATCTTTGACAACTTCAGTCCCTTCTCCATTTAGGACAATGTTGCTTACTGGTCCAGTTGTGAAGATTTTGGTTTTCCTGATGTTGAGGTGCAATCCATACTGAAGCCTGTGGTCTTTGATCTTCATCAGTAGATGCCTCAAATCTTCATTTCCAGCAAGTAAGGTGGTGTCGTGTGCTCACACAGCTTGTTAATGAGTCGTCCTCCAATCCTGATGCTTCGTTCTTCTTGCTATAATACAGCTTCTTGGGTTATTTGCTCGGCACACAGATTAAAAAGGTCTGGTGAAAGGAGACAACTTTGACACACACCTTTCCTGACTTGAAACCATGCAGTGTCCCCTTGTTCGGTTCACGCACCTGCCTCTTGATCCATACAGATTCCTTAAGAGCAGGATTAGGTGTTCTGCGATTCCTGTTCTCTGCAACGTTAGCCATACTTTAGTATGATCCACACAGTCGAATGCTTTTGTGTAGTCGATGAAACACCAAGTAAACATCTTGCTGGTATTCTTTGCTTTCAGCCAAGATCCATCTCACATGAGTGATGATATCCCTGGTTTCACGTCCTCTTCTGAACCCAGCTTGAATTTCTGGAAGTTTCTTGTCAGTATATTGTTGTAGTCGCTTTTGAACGATCTTAAGCAGAATTTTACTTGCGTGTCCTATCATCCATATTGTTCGGTAATGTCCAGATTCGTTTGGATCATCCTTCTTTGGAATGGGCGTAAATATGGATCTCTTCCAGTCAGCTGCTCTCCAAATTTCTTGGCATAGATGACTGAGTACTTCCAGCACTGCACCTGTTTGTTGAAATATCTCAGTTGATATTCCATCAATCCCAGGAGCTTTTTTTTGCCAATGCCTTCAATGCAGCTTCAACTTCCTCCTTCAGTACCATTGGTTCCTGATCACGTGCTACCTTTTTAAATGGCTAAACATCGACTAGTTCTTTCTGGTATAATGATTCTGTGTATTCCTTCCACCTTCTTTTGATGTTCTCTGAGTTAATAGTTTCCCTGTTGAATCCTTCACTATTGCAACTTGAGGCTTAAATTTTTTTCTTTGCTTCTTTCAGCTTGAGAGATGCAGAACGTGTTCTTCCCTTCTGGTTTTCCATTTCCAGCTCTTTGCATATGTCTTTATAATGCCTTCTTTTGTCTTCTCAAGCTGCTCTCTGAAATCTTCTCTTTAGGTCTTTTACTTCGCCATTCCTTCCTTTTGCTGTAGATGGTCCACATTCAAGAGCAAGTTTCAGAGTCTCCTTTGACATCCAATTTGGTCTTTTATTTCTTTCCAGCTCTTTTAATGACCTTTTGCTCTCTTCATGTATGCTGTCTTTGATGTCATTCCACAATTCATCTGGTCTTTAGTCATTAGTGATCAACACATCAAATCTGTTCTTGAGATGATCTTTAAACTCTGGAGGGATACACTCAAGGTCATACTTTGGCTCTCGTGGACTTGTTCTAATTTTCTTCAGTTTCCATTTGAATTTGCATATGAGTAAGTGATGATCTCTGCCACAGTCAGCACCTGGTCTTGTTCGGATTGATGATATGGAGCTTTTCCATCATCTTTTTCCACAGATGTCTTAGAAAGATTATTGGAGAGTTTCAAAATTATGGTAATTTATTGCTAGGGGACCTAGGTCTTTCTCTTTGCTCCATCTTGTCCTTAACGGTTCACCAGTCCACTGTTTCAGGCCAACTAGAGGAGAGTTGAACCTCCCCCTGACAACACTGAACTCAACTGGAATCTTTTCTGTTCTTCTTGTGGGCATTTTGGCCTCCCTGAATTACATGGAATACTTTTGTCTGGAATAAACAATAAGCATCTCTTGACAATTAAAAATTCAGGCCCCAAGTTAAGGACCAGAGATGATTGAACCAGTCTTTTTGTTTCATAATGTCGAGGACATGAAGAAGGATTGTGAGAAATTTCTTACAAAAGTGATCTTTGCCATGAGCTGCCTTTGCTGCTAACCAAACTTCCAGAGGGCTCTGTAAGTAGCCTACATTCAAATTTGAAAGCTAAGAATTATCCTAAGCCCTGAAATGTTTCATTTGCTGGAATACCAGAACACACTTACCCAAACGATGAACAATGATTTCATCCATCCTTTCATATGACAGCAGAAGCAAAGGATGACAGCTATTCAGCTGTTTCTTCAATCCCTCTTATTTCCATGAGTCTTTGAAGAACTAGAACAGCAACATGACACCATTCTAACCTTAGCTATGTGAAGCCACCTGACAGCAGTTTAAACATTCTAGTTTACATTACTGTGTCTTGTTAATCGTTCTCTTGTTTGGTGTGCACAGGTCTCCCTTTCTGTTAACCACCAGGCAATGCCTGAACTGGTAAGTGAGGAACAGCGGTTCCAGTGTGATATGGATGGCGCTTTCAGTGCACTGACTCACACTGTGCGCCCACTTTTAGGAGTAAAGATGATTTCATTGTAGGCTCTGTCCTTCAAGAATCTGTGCCAGTCCCAAAAGGTGGACAGCCCAAGTATGAAAGATGTCATTACTCCTTATTATGAGAATAAAGATTGAGACAAAATCAATTTCATTTGTGCTTCCTTTTGCATATCTATTCATTAAGTTTCAGAGATGATTCTCACAGAATAACAATTCAAAGACATTCCATTTTATCAACTTTTAAAGCTTAGAAGCAACTTAATCTTGTGTTCTGTGATCGAAGAAAATGTGCCAAACCTTTAAAATCACCCAACAGTCTCCAGGTGCGTATGTGACAGTGTGAGCAACTGCAGCCAATGCCAGGCAGAGCGCAGGAGCAGTCCAGCTAAGCTCTTCCCACATTTGTGAGTCACAGGATTGTGAGAATTGAGAAATAGTTATTTTTTCAAAGTTTTAATCTTTTCATTAGTTACTTCTTCAGTAAGAGGTGAATTAATAAAACAGGCCACTCAATATACTGTGTACTAGAATGAGCGTCACTTGATAGTTTTACATTTTCTGTAATTTTTCTTAAATAACCCTTCATTTTTATTATATTACTTGATGGGCCAAGGAAAGGAATTTGTCACTTCAAGACTCTAGCTGATTCAACTGCCAAGACTCTTGTTAGCTGACATAACGGGAGCTCAGTAAAATGAAGCGACATGCCCACTTTCTGGCTGACCCCCAACTTCTTCTCTTCCATGCAAGTATTCTCATCAGTGGAAGTTGGCTTAAGCAGCACACCCCTTCTAGAACAGGGCCTTTTTTTCAGACTTGGATTCTGTTAGTGACTCCTCACAAATAACGTACTGATGAGACTACCTTGATGTAGTAAAATACAGAAACTTCAGCCCGGATACCAGCATCTTGCTTAAGAGGGAAACACTGAGTAGAGACCTTCCTACTGACGTTAGAAACGAGAACAAGATGCCTAACTGTTTAGCACTGTGGTGGAGCACTTAGTCACTGCAATTAGGCAAGAGAAAATAATTTTAAAGTAAAATGAGAAAGACGAGATTAGCAGAAAACCCACTGTAATCATTTAGAGAGACCAGTAAAGCAAAAAGTAGAAAAATGAGCATAAAAAAAACCCTGCCGTCAAGTGGGGTCCGACTCATAGACACCCTAGAGGTCAGATTAGACCTGCCCCATAGAATTTCCAAGGAGCACCTGGAGGATGAACTGCCGACCTGTTGGTTAGCAGATGCACCACTTAACCCATTCTGACACCAGGGTTTCCAGAAAAATGAACATACAGAAGTCAAAATCCTATCTGTCATGACCATCCATTGGAAGACAGAATATCCAATGAACAATGGCAGAAATAGACAAGGCATAAATTTCATGAGAAACATCCAAAATCTATATAACTAAAACTACAAATCATACTGAAAAAAGTAGATCTGAAGACATGTAAAGAGAGAACACGTTCTTGAATATGAAAACTTCATAAACATCAGTTTTCCGTAAGCAAATTTGTAAATACAATCACGATAAAACTGCCGTGAGGTATTTGTTTGTATTGCTGGAGCTAGACAAGCTGATCCTGAATTCCATTTAGGGAAAAGAACAGACAGAAAAACCACATGAAAGAAGAGCCTGAGGTCAGGCTCCTCTACAGATGTTATTCTACACCTGTCAGCTAGGCCTCAGGTTTCTCAACACATGTGGTTGGTGATGGTGGGCGAATTAAGCAATCTCATACACTGACAGTGCAAATGCAGGTATGGCTCCAGTGGAAGGGAACTGGATAATGGCCAGCAAAATGATCCATGCATGGACCTTTTGGTCCAGTAATCTAATAATATGGAGGGCTGTCTCAAAGGTACACTAACAAAACACAAGATAGTGAATGAACAAGGCTCTCCATGTTGTGTTATTTACTAGCTTTTGCGTTATCAGAAGTCCGGAAACAACCTAAATGTTCCTCAACAGGGAACTGCTCAAATAAACTGTAGTCGATGGACATCTGGGTTGATGACTGTGAAATGGTCTTCAGAGCACACCATTATGTGAGAAAAGAAAGGCGTAGAGCAATAAAAGTAGTGCTATCTTGTATCTCAGAAATGGAAAGGAGTGTGTGCGTGTGTGTGTGTGTGTGTGCACACGTGCTTGTTTTGCTTAAATTTTTAAGAAGGATGGACCCAAACAAATATAAATGGTTATTGAGGGTTACTGGTAGACAAGGGAGAAACCAGGGTGAAGAGTACAAGAACAAAGGGTTTTGTTTTACACTTTCAGTCTTGAAACCAATAAATGCTTTATGGAATGATGAGAGAAAATTAGATGTAAAAGCAAGTTCTAAAAATTAAACAGTGTGAAACAGTCAAATAGATGAGTAGTTAGATGTCAATAGTGGTTTAGCCATGCATAGAAGACTGTTTTCAAGAGGCTTGAAAACATATTCACTTGACTGAATATCCCAAGTGAGATATATCCCCAGGATAAAAAAAGTATGAAACAGATTATATTTAGTAATTGTATTGCTAGTAACAATAACGGTGCTGTTATTTTGAAGTACTGCATCTACACAGAGAGAGAAAAGGGGGAGAACAAGTAATTCCATTGGTGTCACTAGAAATCAAGATTTTCAGTGTGGAATAAAAGAGATACAAAAACAGAAACAAAGACTTTGGATGAGAAGTACCAGAATAAAATATAAGTAGGATCATTTTCAACATGAACCGAAATTGTCTTTATGGGTATTTAAAAAAAATAATGAAAGAGTTATTTCTTATGTATGTCCACTGAAAAACCTAATGTCATCGAGTTGATGTCGTTCTGACTCATAGTGACTGTGTAGGACAGAGTCAGACTCCCCCACAAGGTATCTTAGGGCACCTCGTGGACTCAAACGGCCTGACTGCTTGGTTTGCAGCCTCAGCACTTAACCACTGCACTACCAGGGTTGCCATCCACGGAAAAGTCCTCAAAGTGTGTCGAGGATCCTTGGTGGCCAACCTGTGCTCTCTGAAACAAACCAGCGCTTCTTGGAGTAGTGGCTAGTTCCAGGTGTGACAGAGTAGTTTATGAGGAAATGGGCCTGGAATGCCCTCCTGTGCCATGATCACTGGTCTCCAAACTTCCAATATTTGGCAAGACCCCTGTCGAAAATACTGGCTTAGGTTGAAAGGCAAGCACTCGCTAAGAAACGTGGATGTAAGTATACGTTGGGGAGGCAACTTTGTGCCTGGAACAGTAATGTAAAGAACAAAAGATCCCAGAATTACAAGGGTTTTGAGAGGTGCAAATACCAGGATGGGGTACATAGGAGAAACATTTGCACAGTGCTTAATGCCTTCTTATTCTACCTTATTCTACAGATAGAGTCAAATATATAAATATATCTATGTATCACTGATTTCACAGAAGAAAGTCATTCCAAATATTTTATCATTTCTCCATATCATTCAACCAAACGATGCCAGTGGCCAGAATCCTAACTTCAGCTCTGGCATTTATCCTGAGTTACATAATAGTATCTCAAGCAGTCAGCTTAACTTCTACACTTGAATCCTCACTCAAATTGCACAAAACCTAAACTGAACTCTCAGTTTAATTCTCATTCCATCCCCCAAACCCATGCTCTTCTTGTCTTTCCCAGTCAACAGTACCATCACCTCCCAAGTCACTCAAACCAAAAATGTCTGTCTGGGGCATTCTTATCTGTATTTTCCCCATTCTGCATGTCCAACTCATCAGTAAGTTCACTGGTTCTACTTTGAAACTATGCATCTCGGCTCTATCTGGTCCCTCCATCTCTAATTTCAGGTCCCAATCTGAACCATGGCCATCGCTCCCCATCAAGACTGCAGATTTTAACATAGCCTCCCAAAAGAGGTACTAGGGTCTTAACCCCAGGATCTGCAAAAGGACTTTGTTTGGAAACAGTGCCTTTGAAGACATTATCAGTCAACATGAGATCGCACAGGAGTCAGGGGGTTACTAAGCTAATGAGTGGTATCTTTCTGAAGGAGAGGAGGCACAGAGAGAAGACAGCCATGTGACGATGCAGTTACACTAGAGCTGCAAGCCAAAGATTGGGGCTATCAGAAGCAAGGAGATACAAGAGAGGACCTTCCACCAAAGCCTTTGGAGCGAGCATAACCCTGCCCACACCCTGGATTCAAACACTCACCTCCAGAGCTGTGAGACAATAGCTTTCTATTCCTGCCCCGGAACGGCCATCATCAACACAGAATTCTAAGTCAATGCACCTTTCCACAACCGTTTGCGAAAGTTCTCTGGATCACCTTGGCACAGTCAATGGTTCAGTCTACACACTTTGATTCCAGGATGGACCACTAGGGGGCTCTAGACAAGTCAGAGTCAATAGCTGACCTTCCTGCCGGCAGCGGGGCAGGTCCAACTCTACACCAGTGAAATCAGTCTGGACACAGACTTGGCCCGGGCTGATCAAATTAGAAATTCAGTTCAAAGGGTGATCCCAAAGGACACTGTCTTGTGGTGTTCCAAATATAGTCCTGTCATGGATGCAAAGAAGATTAAGTTCTGAGTATTCTTGTGTCTCTTCAACAGAGGCTCTTAGTGTTGTGGGCTAGAGTAAAATAGCTTAGAGAACATAAGTCCAGGCTTTGTATGAGTGTAAACCACTCAGCTAGGCAAAGCGATCTATGTTTCTGGCCCTGAGTCTTCTATGGACCCTGTTCCAATTCACCAAAACTAGTGCTTACCTCTTGAAACCAAGGCCTCCCAGGGATCAAGGGGCTTAAAACAAATCAAGACTCAAGGGGCACACCAGCCCAGGGGCAAGGAAGATAAGGCAGGAGGGGACGGGAAGACTGGTAATGGGGAAGCAATAGCTGAGAAGAGAGAGTGCTGACATGTCTCAGTGTTGGCCACCAATGTCGCAAAACAATATGTGTATGATTTGTTAAATGAGAAGCTATTTTACCCCATAAACTGTCATCTAAGTGCACACACACACACACACGCAAAATGACCAAAGGGCTTATTTCCCCATGCTGTTGGAAAAGACAACATGTTGGTTCAACATAATTCATAATCTACTCGGTTTGATTCGTTTCTGGCCAGCATTTGAGCTGCTTCTCCCCAGAGAAAGGAGTGAAAGAAGGAAAAGCTATGGCCTCCTGTTCTGTACCTGCCCTGAGGACTGCCTCCCTCCTCTCCATGACTGCCTCCACTGGGCGGACTAAATCTGAAGGTCACCTTATTATTTTGATTCTCTACACAGATTTAAAGCCTGCAATAGGCTTCACTGCAACTGGTTAGGATTCCTGGTTGCACAGTGGTTAAAGCACTTGGCTGTTAATTGGAAGGTTGACACATTAAACCCACCCGATGCCTTCAGGGAAAAAGATGTGGCAGTCTGCTTCCCTAAAGATTGTTGCCTTAGAGACCCTATGCAGCAGTTCCACCCTGTCCTATATCACCAATGTAAGTTGGAATCGGCTCAACGGCAAGGGGCCTGTGTAGGCGTAAGGGGCGTATGAGTTTCATGGGACTGCTGTAACAAAACACTGCAAACTTAATGGCTTAAAAAGTTTCCCCAGGTATGGAGCCCAGCTACCGCTACTGACTGTTTTTGTAAAGGATTCAAGAGAAGAATCTAGTCCAAACTGGGAAAATGAAGTACAGAATTAAAAATTCTCATAGAATCCAGACTTTTTAGAATCATGGAGGCTGGATGGACCCCCCAAACGACTACCCTGTTAAGTGAAAAATACTTCTCAAAGTCTGCCTTAAACCAAGCCATTATTCCACTTAGTAACGAATGACTATGTTGAGCATTGTGCCTATTCAAGTACTATCTGGGTAGGACCAAGTTGCCAACAGCAACTTGATAGGTTAGCTTGGAAAGCTAGGGGCAGTAAGTTTCTAAAAATGAGGAGGAACAATCTGGAAAAGAAGGGTGACAATCGTTTTCAACTTGAAGAACATAATCAATGGCACTGAGTCACATTTGCAAAAACTGCTGAATTCATGGATGTTTGGTTGTGTATATCTTCAACAACAAAAGATTCATTAATTAATGGAAAATTCCCCCTAAGTGATTGTAAGGTGAAGCCAGGGCTAAGAGCAACCAACTCTCTTTGTGTGGTACATTTTAATATGACACTAGTGGGTGGCCTGAGCAAGAAAACAACTCAGCAACAAGCAGAGGAGGCCTGCAGGTAACCAGGCTCACCCTCCGAGCTCACGGTGCAGCAAAGTTCTTCCATCCCCACCTCAGGGCTGCCTGGCTTTGGGAAGCTCAGAAGTGTCCCACAGTTGGTTCAGGGCTCCACTGGCCCACTTTTGAACCTATTAATGGGGCCAAGAACTGCTAGAATCTTTGGACAAAAGTTGTACCGGTGTTCACAACTCTCGCTTTGCACCCTGTTGCGCAAACTGACACAAACTTCAAGATTAATATCTCTGGGTCCCTGTAGTCACTGTTGCTGGATGCTGTCAAGCTGATTGTTACTGACAGTGATCCCTTGTGACACACTAGAACTGCCGCACGCAGTTTCCTCGGCTGCAATCTTCATGAAAGCAGATCACCAGATCTTTCTCCCATGGGACCACTGGGTGAGTTCCAGCCGCCACACTTTCTGTTAGCAGTCCAGAGCATAACTGCTTCATCACCAGCGCTGCTTGGATGCAGACAGACGGGGGTTCAAAGCCCAGTTGTCCTTTATCTGTTGGGTGACCACGGGTAAGACATTTAACCTCTCTGTGAGCCTGCACTCATGCCCTGGTCTTTACACTCGGAAAGACAACAGAATTGTAAAGCTGTGGTTGTTGGAGACTAGATGAGGCCATGAAGGCAGCACGTTCTGCACACAGAAGTGCTCTGGAAGCGTCAGCTACTAGCGTTTCGACAGTCACCGTCTTTCCCTGTGTCCGGGTGTGGTTATCAATCAGGACACACTTTTCTTCACTACAGAGGTAACAGCGGGTCCTGGAGGCCCCTTCCACTAGGTCTTCCTCTTGATGTGCTTGTTCTGTTGGGGGCCAGCCTCATGACATAAATTCAGCCAATCACACTCTTCCCCAAACCGAGCAGGAATGAAATTTTGGCACATGGTCATTGACTCCATCATTGGTCCAGGCAAGACCACCGGACCTCTGGAGCTGTTTAGCATTTCAGCCTCCATTCTATGCTGGGACCTCTCTTACATAATCCTTTCACGGGGGACATTTCTGGTTGTCACAGCTGAGGACCTGGGATGCTCTTGGCATCTTGTAGACAGAGAGGCTGCTTTACACCTTACAGTGCACAGAACAGGCTCCACAAACCAGAACGACTCAATCCGAAGTATACAGGGTGCTGCGGCTGGGAAACCCTCTTGTAGCCCACAACCAGGAAGAAAGGGGAAAACCCTTCTTCCATCTGGATTGTATCTCTATAGGGGAGCACCACACTAACGACAATGATCCTACTCTAGTCCTAAGCCCCCCGGGAACCCAGAAGGGGATTTCAGGGATCCTGATGAGTTATTAATTTTGAATGTTGGGTTCTGCCCAGCAATTATCTAGACATTTACGTCAAGCTGCCTGATCCTGGGGACAGCTGGGCAAGTGGTGACAGCTGACGCACAGATTCTGGTGAGAGAATGTTTTCATCTTCTGGGAAGAAGTGAGGGCATCAGACTCACCCCAGGATCACTATTTTTTTTTCCCATGTTGCTACCATATGAACCCAAAGGTTGGCAGTTCAAATCTGCCAGGTCCTCCTAAGAATCTCTGTTGGGCACTTCTACCCTGACCTCTAGGGTCGCTAGGAATTAGACCCAATTCAATGGCCATGGGTTTTTGGGTTTTATCATGTTGACTAACTCGTGGTGGCTCCATGCGTCTGAGTAGAACCCTGCTGGATAACATTTCATAAAGACTCTGGCGGAATCTTTTTTTCTGCACTGTCTCAACAGCTGTGGCCCTGAAATAAGCAAAAGTGAAATGAAGCACTAGTTGGCAACCACTTGTCACCTGTCCTCCTTCCAACACATGTGTGGTCCAGGATTCTGGCACCAAGTGGGTTTCTGGGGCTCCAGTTCACCTCTCCAAAGCATCCTCTAGTAACTTCCTCTGTAGTGAAAAGAGCAGCCCCTCTAGGGGGGTGGGGGTGGTCAGTCCCATTTTAATCTCGGCCAGTAAAACATCAGCCCATGGATGAGAAAGGGCATTTTACCTTCACAGATGTTCCGAGGCAGCCCAGACTAGCAGGCACTGCCCCTGCAGCTTCTGCAGAGAAACGTCCAGAGTGATCTGAGCCCAAGGTAATCAGCTGTTGCTGGAGAACAAGTCTGTTTGGGGGTTTTCTGCCAAGCTAATGGTCTATCCAGACAGATTCTCCTGAGAAAGCACCCCACTTTGCCCGATCCCCTCAGTCAAGGCTTCAAGTGAAGAAACGGGCTCTGCTTCTCCAAGAGAGAGCAGCTGCTCTGGAATCCAGCCTGAAACTGCTTCGTGGGTTCTCACAGAGAACGCTCCGATTGACACTATAACAGAGGAGAAGCCTATTCTAAGGGCCCTCTGGGCTGTGTTGGGCTTTAGCCAACCTTGAAACTTAAAAATCCAGACATCAGCTGTGCAAGGGGCCACTACTCCCAGGAGATCCAGGTTCCCCCAAAGCGTTATTTCCAGAGCTAGGAAACAAAGACAGTGTCTGCCCAGTTACTACATAAGCCTTCAAACGCTGAGATTTTCATTCTGTTATCGCAGTAGATACACCCCTTAAAAAGCATTTGCTGTTTCCATCTTCTTCAGTGTAAAATTCAGGGACATTAATCATGCTCACCATGTGGGGCAACCATCACTGCTATCCATTTCCAAATTTTTCCTTCACCCTCAACAGAAGGTCAGTGTCCCCCTAAGCAGTGAATACCCTTCTCCCTTCTACCCCTAATTACCACTGATACACTGACCTGCCTCTATACATAACTTCCCTAGTCTAGATATTTCAAATAGCTGAGATTCCTTTCGTGGATCCAAATGTTCAGTGGCGTTTCTGCCGTTTAGAAGAATTCCAGTATCGACATATCATTCTTTGAACCTCCAGAAAGTGTTCACCATGCAGAGCCTTGGCCTAAGACATGTGTCCCTTGTAACACACCCGAGAAGCAAACACAGCACCATGCAAGTTCCATGGAGTTAGCTTCCATACTAAGCACCTACTGTGTGCCATCCATGACACTTAGTGATTTCTATGGATTAAAACACAGCTGTTGGGGAGTCAGCCCCAACTCGGGGTGAAGCCATGTGTGTCAGAGTGCAACCGTGCTCCACGTAGGTCTTTCAGTGGCTGATGTTTCACAAGTAGGTTGCTGGTAAGCTTCTGGGTCCCCTACAACCTACAACCTTTCAGTCTGCAGCTGAGCGCCTTAACTGTTTGCCCCACCCGGGGACTTCTTCTCATGGCTATACCTTATGTAACCTCAGGAATGATGACTCCATGAGATGAACCTTGTGCACATAGCCATCCCACAGAGCAGGAGATCAAGGCTCAGATAGGGTAACCAATTTGCCTTAGGTCACCAGCAAGCCAGCTTTCTGAATGAGACGTTTTGCTCCAATCGCCCATCCAAACCACCCCAGTGCACCTGGTTGAGTCACACCATGCTGGTATCCTGGTCTTCGGCAGAGCTGAATATCCAAGAGAGAGAGAAGGGAGGAGGATAGAGCCGCCAACAGCGCGTTTCAGGACAGTGCATGCCCCCACAGCTGTGTTCAGACCCCCTTCCTGTCCTCTCACCCAGACCAGAAGGCCATTCCCTCCTTCCCTCTAGTGACATGCCCTCCCCATAAACCTTTCTTAAACACTGCTGCCCTTCCCATGGCATCTCAGAGACACAGATTCATCAGGTTTGGGTGCTGAGGTGGCCCAGGCCCTGAGCACAATCGCAATCATGAGGGAGAGGAGGATAATGCTTGAGAGAAGGTTCCGGAACAGCTTCTGAGGCCAACCCGGTGCTGGGTCAGTTGATTTTCACTCAGCTGGGTGGGGGTTATGTGCTACTGCCTAAACAGATGAGAGTTCTGAAGCAAGGGGAACTTGTCCCCATGGAGCTCATTGGTGACAAAATTAATTTTTATGACAAGCTTAGTGAATGGAATGGTGAAGAATGAAAAGTTTTGGAAAGAGCGGAGACATCACCCCCATTACCCATTAAAAATCATCAAGGTGGCAGCCCTGACTAAGGGGACAGCCATCTAGCCAGCTCTCCTCTGGCCTCCAAGTGCCCCGCAACGGCAAGTTCAGAAAGGTCACAGCTGAAAGAGTCGGAGTAGACCCAGAAAGGAAAGACAGGATCCAGCTGACCATGGAACACGGACACACACTCGTGTACCGGCTCACACATGCATGCATGTCCGTAGCACACTCTCACAAGTACCCTTTCCGGCAGAGACCAAAGCAGGGCAGGGATACAGGGGATGCCAGGAGCTCAGCCTTCTTCTGTGAAGGGAGGTGGACAGGCATGCCTCCTGTCTTCTCTCTCAACTCTCCTCGCCGCACAAGCAAAGGCAGCAAGAACACAAAGAGGGAGGCAGACGAGCCCCTGACAGCTGTCACCTTCGCCCGGGCTTGGGTTGGGCCCAGTTATCAACTTCTACCTGACCTAAGGCAGAGGCATCCCTGGCAACATGCCCACAGCCCCCTCCTCTGGCTGCGCACCCACCTGCATCTGTGCTGTAGCCACATTTCTGGGTACTGCTGAACTCAGTGAGCAAACCTGACTCATCTCTGTCTTCCGCCTTCCCCGGCCACAATCTCAGATTTCTCCTTCCGAGGGGCATCTTCCCGGCGCGGTCTCGGGGCTGGCCCGCATCCTGGGGCTGTTGGAGGAGCTGGCTATGGCTCCCGGGCTCTGGCTGCATTTAAGGCTCAGAAGAGACAGCCTGCCGTCACACACCAGCAACATCTCTGGGCATCTGTGCACAGCCTACTGTGAGCTCTGCTGGGCCTCTGTGTCCTCCCCCTATTCTGGCCACCTCTGTTCTCTGCTGCCCTCTGCTGCCCTAGTGTGCACATCGCGGACACGCCTGCAGGAGGCCAGAGGGCATCTCACCTGCCAGGGTCATTTCTCTCCTGCAGGTCAGGCCCAATGGGACTAAGTACCAACCTCAGGTGCCACTCCTGTGGTCTGCCTGCTCAGAAGCAGGTAAGGGAAGACTAGGTGACAAGAGACAAGACAGGTGTCCAAAGCCCTGGCAGTCTGGTCATCAGCCACATTCACCTTGGTCTTTGGTGCTATTCTGTACCTTGAATTACCTGTAAAATTGTTACTGGCTCTTAGATACCATCATCATGTTGGGTGTGACTCAGAATGACCTTGTGTGCAGCAGGAGGAAACACTGCCTCGTCGTGGCCAGCCTCACGGTGACTGCTGTGCTTCAGCCCATGGCTGCAGCCACTGTGTCAGGCCGTCTCCGTGAGGGCCTCTCTCTTTTTGACTGACCTTCTGCTTTACCAAGCATGGTGGCCCACTCCAGGAATTGGTCTCTCTTGTTGATTTGTCCAAACTGAGCGAGCCATCCTTGTTTCTAAGGAGCATTCTGGCTGTACTTCTTCCAAGACAGATTGGTTTACTTTGGAAAACAGAGGGTGTTCACTTGACACACAGAATTTGGCCTGGACCCAGTCTTCTGAGTGCAAAGGCTTCCCAAAGGTAGGCTTGCCTGTCAGTCCACGGAGTGGGTCCCAACTGCCCCTGTGTCATCACTGTGGCACTGCCTCCTGGGCTGTGTGACAAGCAGAGTCTGGAGGTGCATTCTCAGCACTTCAGGGCTACACCCAGAGCCCAGTGTAGGATGTGGGAGTCCCAGCAGGCTCCTGGCACCCCTCAGAGGCATGGAGAGGCAGGCGGAGCCTGTCAGCTTCTGACACCTGCTCTGGGCTCTTGGGGTCCTTGAACTTCCTGGCTCTGTGCTGACACCCCAGTGCAATCACTTGATGAACTTCTTCCCTCACCAAACTCCTGTAGCCAGTAACTGCCGCTGCCTTGTCCACTGCATTGCCCTCAACGGCTGGTACAGGGGTAGCACATAGTAGGTGATCAGGAGACATCTAATGGTGAGGAAATGTCCTACTCTGATCCAGGGTTCTCTGCATCCCACTTCTTTCTCTCTCCTCCACCTCTTCCCTCTCCCCAGTATGAACAATTCCAGGAGTGCACACATGTGCTGGGAGGCACTCTTGTATTGCTTTGCACATGTTAACTCATCTAAACCTCAGTACGGCCTCGTGGAGTGGGTACTATTATTAACCTGATGGTGCAGAGGAGAAGACAAAGGCACAGCCAGATAAGTGACATGCCCCAGGCACACCTTCATAAGTGGTGGTGCTGGCGTTTAAGCTCAAGCTCCATGAAACATCCGGATGCATCAGGAAAGAAAGCCTAAGTCATTGTTCTGGCCCTCACCTGTCCAGTCCAAGTCAACTTCAAAGACATAGTTAAAACTCACTCCTTGAGGCACCAGAAGCGAAGCAAGAAGAGCAAAGGGGTCCGTGGGTCTCCAGAGGTCATGAGGTGGCTGGTGTGTATGTTCAGGTTTCATTTGGGCAGTCTTTATCCCAACATGCATCCCACCACTGAAAGGAGCTGCTGATCAATTGGTCTCCTCTGCTGTGGGGCATAGAATACAGGGGCTGCTTCTCGATTCTCCATTGATTTCCACGGTGCCAAGCTAGCGTCCAGGGCTCAGCAATGCAGCTGCATAAGAAACGGATGTTTCAACAAAGGTTGCCAAAACTTTCCATCTCTGGGAAGTGAGGTTTTCAGTCACCTTGTGTTAAAAGAAAGAGATGTCAACTTGCCAAGCCAATGGGGCTGGATTCCCCAGGAACCACTTCTGAACTTCTCGGCAGCATGACTACACCAGCTGGTCAAGGTCACAGAAAAGCAAGAATGAATGGGGACTGTTTGACCCTCACCTGGGAAAGCCCTGAGACGAAGATCCAAGGACAAGGTGTTGACTTTGGAGATGATTCCGGGAGCCACTCTAACAGGCTAGGCGCGTGGGAAGGAGAAGGGTGGGCAGCCAGGAAGGAACTGCTCCAGAGCCAGGGCAGGCACCAGGTGCTCTAGGGATAGCATCTGAGTTGGTTAATCATTTATAATAAGACCTCCCCTCACTGTGGCAAGGCCTCTTGCCACCTCCTAGCCATCTGGGAAACTGGGGAGGGACCCAGCCCATAGGACCACAACCTTTGACTTGTCTGTCAGTGGAGGCTTCTGTGTTGCTGGCATGCTGAACAGATTTCAGTGGAGCTGCCAGGCTAAAGTCAGACTAGGGAGAAAGGCCTGGTGATCTACCTGTGTAAATCAGCCAATGAAAACTCTGCGGATCGCCAGTGGTCAGATCTGCAACTGATTGTGGGGACAGAGCAGGACCACGCAACGTTTTGTTCCATTGTGTGTGGAGTCACCGTGGATCTGGCCCGAGTCCATGATAGCTAATAACAGAAACTGCCCACAAAGTCCCGCTTGAAGTTGGTAGCTCAGTCCCCAGGACCCATGAAGATATGAGGATCACTCCCCAACTCCCAACCACCCAAGCACTCCAGGTATCCCCAGGAGGCAGGCCCTGGACTCATGTTGTTCCCGTTCCCTTTCCAACAAGAAAATATCAAGGGGGATCCTCTCCTAGCCCCCTCACTTCCTAGAGGAACTGCCCCACAAGCCAAGTAACTCCTAATGCCCCCTGTGCACCACCTACAAGGTAACACTCGCCTTCAGCCATGACCCCTCAGGGACTGTCCTGGAGTGAGCATCTGTGCGGCTCTGCCCCAAGGAACGAGATGCTTACAGGCTGTGGACAATGTGACCTGGGCATCTGGGCTACGGTTTCAGTGGAGAAACCCTCCCTGTCCTCAGTGACAAATCTGAGCAGCGATGGAAAGAGAGACAGGACGGCCGAGCCTCTCGGCTGTGGCGCTTGTGATTGGCTCCCGGCCAGGCAGCACCCTCCTCACGGCGCCCCCTTGTGTTGCCGGGCGGAACTGCCCCGTAGGGTTTTCTGGGCTGTGGCCTTAACCGAAGCAGTTTGCCAGGGCTTTCTTCAGCGGGGCCGCCCGACGGTTCCCGCTGGAGACCTTCGGGTTCACGGAACCCCACCGGCTTACTGGTTGAGAGCTATGGCTGCTCACCAAGCGGTCAGCAGTTTGAATCCACCAGCTACTCCTTGGAAACCCTTTGGGGCAGATCTTCTCTGCCCTGTAAGGATGCTACCAGTCAGAATTGACTCGAGGGCGGCAGGATTTTTCAGAGGGTGGGGGTCTGGAACCAACTGCAATCCACTTGTACCCCCAGGCTCCTTGGAGCAGAGCTGCACAGATGCTCACTCCAGGACAGCCCCTCAGGGGTCACGGCTGAAGGCGAGTGTCACCTTGTAGGTGGTGCACAGGGGGCATCAGGACTTACTTGATTTGTGGGGCAGTTCCTGAGGAAGCGAGGGGCCTAGGAGAGGATTCCCCTTGAGATTTGTTGTTGGAAAGGGAGCAGGAACAACATGAGTCCATGGCCTGCCTCCTGGGGGTGCGTGGAGAGCTTGGCTGGTTGGGAGTTGGGAAGTGATCCTCACGTCTTCATGGGTTCTGGGGACTCAGCCACCAACTTCAGGCGGGGCTTTGTGGTAAGTTGCTGCTGCTAGCTGTCACAGAGTCGGGCCAGATCCATAGTGGCCCCTCCCACAATGCAGTGAAACATCATCTGGTCCTGCTGTGTCCCCATGATCAGTTGCAGATCTGACCATTGTGATCCATGGGGTTTCCATTGGCTGATTTACACAGGTAGGTCACCAGGCCTTTCTCCCTAGTCTGACTTTAGCCTGGTAGCTCCACTGAAATCTGTTCAGCATGCCAGCAACACACAGGCTTCCACTGCCAGACAACTCAAAGGGTGTGCTCCTATGGGCTGGATTCCTCCCAGTGTCCTAGATGGCTAGGAGGTGACAGGAGGCTTTGCTGCAGGAAGGGGAGGACGTATGGTAATTGCTTAGCCGACTCAGATGTCATCCATTGAGCACCTGGTGCCTGGTCTGGCTGTAGAGCAATTACATCCCGGCTGCCCACCCTTGTACTTGCCACACGCCTGGCCTATTAGAGGGGCTCCCAGAATCATCTCCAAAGTCAACTCCTTGCAGTGGAGTCCCCATCTCAGCTCTGCTTTTTGTGGTGCGTGGGGGGATCCAGGCACCCTGTGTGGTCCAGCATGGCACACCCTCCCTGCGGGTGGGTGGTTAGGAAGGCAGCCCAAGGACCCCAGCAGTTCAGGACGTGTGCCTTCCTCCAAACAGTGCCCACAGCCCTTTCCATCACCTTGGCTTCTTGCTTGAGAATTGAGTTCCACTCCCGACTGGTGAGAAGCCTCTTCTTAGATGGATAGAAACAGAACCCCGTCTTCTCTTTCTCATGCCAGCGCAGACTTCCCTCCATTTTATGGGCTCCCACAGCAACTTCCAAGGGGTAGTGGTGGTTCAGCAGGAAGATTCTCACCTTTCCCGTGGAAGACCAGGCTTCTGTTCCCATGCAATGTGCACCTCACAAGAGCTGAGGCTCCACTTGTCTGTCGCCCACTGGAGGCTCACATGTTGCTAGGATGCTGAACAGCAGAGCTCCAGACTAAGGCAGACTATGTAGAAAGGCCTGGCAATCCACTTCTAAAAATCAGCCAGAGAAAACCTCCAGTTCACAGTGGTCTGATGTGCAGCTTATCAGGGAGATGGTCCAGGACTGGGAAGCTTCAAGTTCTGTTAAGTCAGGTACTGATTCGTCGGCAGCTAACCAGGACAACAAAGGGAAATCAGACGTTTACCTGGTGAGCGTCAAAGGGTCCCCTTCATCCTGGCCCTTCCATGAGCTTTTCTAGCCAATGGAGCCATGCTGCCTGAAAGTTGAGGGGTGGTCCCGAGGGGATCCAGCCTTGTTGGTTTGGCAAGCTGATGACTCTCTCGTAACACCAGATGATTTAAAACCTCACAGGCAAGTCCCTTTACTTCCCAGAGATGGAAAGGCTTGGCAAGCTTTGCTGCAGCATGTGTTTATAAGTAGCTGCAGTGCTGAGCCCTGGCTGCTGGCTGGGCACTGTGGAAAGCAACCAGCTCCTGGCACCCTTTGCCCCACGGAAGTGGAGAGCTATTGACCAGCAGCTCATTTCAGTGGTGGGATGCAGGTTGGGATAAAGGCCACTGATGAGAAACCTGAGAAGGCAGGACAGTCACCCCATGACCCCTGGGAGCCCGAGACCCCTATGCTCTTCTTGCTTCATTTCCAGGGCTGAAAGGAATGAGCTTTCACCATGACCTCGCAGTTGAGTTGGGCTGGATGATTGAGGAGCAGAACCTTCACCAGGCTTTCTTTCCTGGGGCATCAGGATGTTTCGTGGAGCTTGAGCTTGAATGCCAGCACGGCCACTTATGAATGGTGTGCCTCAGGCATGTCACTTACCCAGCTGTGCCTCTGTCTCCTCCTCGGCACCATCACATCATAATAGTACCCACCCACACCGCCATAGTGAGGTTTAGATGAGTTAATGTGTGGAAATTAATATAAGGGTGCTTCCCAGCATGCACATGGGTTCCTCGAAATGTTCGTACTGGGGAGAGGGAAGAGGTGGAGGAGAGAGGAAGAAGTGGGATGCAGAGAAACCTGGATCAGAACAGAACATTTCCTCATCATTAGGTGTCTCTGGATCACCTATGTGCCACTCCCATGCCAGCTGCTGAGGACAATGCTGTGGACAGGGCAGAGGCAGGTACTGGCCATAGGAGCTTGGTGAGGGAAGCAGTTCATCAAGGGATTGCACTGGGGTGTCAGCACAGAGCCAGGAAGTTAAAGGACCCCAAGAGCCCAGAGCAGGTGTCAGAAGGAGACAGGCTCCACCTGCCTCTCCGTGCCTCTGAAGGGTGCCAGTAGTCTGCTGGGCTCCCTCAGTCTTCACTGGGCTCTGGGTGTAGCCGTGAAATGCTGAGAATGCACCTCCAGACTCTGCCTGTCACACAGCCCAGGAGGCAGTGCCAAGTGATGCCAGGGGGGCAGCGGGGACCCACTCCGTGTACTGGCAGGCAAGCTTACCTTTGGGAAGCCTTTACACTCAGAAGACTGGATCCAGGCCAAATTCTGTATATGAAGTGAACACCCTGTTTTCCAAAATAAACAAATCTGTCTTGGAAGAAGTACAGCCAGAATGCTCCTTAGAAATGAGGGTGGCCCCCTGAGTTTGGACAAATCAACAGAAGAGACCAATTCCTGGAGAGGGCCACCACGGTTGGTAAAGCAGAGGGTCAGTCAAAAGGAGAGCGGCCCTCAAGAAGACGGGCTGACACAGGGGCTGCAGCGGTGACCATGAGGCTGGCCACGACCGGTCAGTGTTTCCTCCTGCTGCACACGAGGTCATTCTGAGTCCGAGCCAACAAGACAATGACACCTAAGAACTGGTAACACTTTTCCAGATACTTCAAGCTGCAGAATAGCACCAGAGACCAAGGTGAACGTGGCTGAAGGCCATCCTGCCGGCGCTCTGGACACGATCTGTCTCTTGTCATCTAGTCTTCCCTCACCCGCTTCTGAGCAGGGAGACCGCAGGACTGCGACCTCAGGTGCGGACTTAGTCCTGGTGGGCCTGGCCCTCTGCGGGAGACAAATAACCCTGGCAGGTGAGGTGCCCGCTGGCCCCCGGTGGGCGTGCCGGCGATGCGCACAGGCGGCCAGCAGGGGGCAGCAGAGGAGCGGCCAGAATAGGGCGAGGACGTCCGAGCCCAGCGGAGCCCACAGGATCCTGCAGCGGATGCCCTAAGATGCTTCTGGCGGGCGAGGGCAGGCTGTCCCTTCTGAGCCCTGAGTGCAGCCAGAGCCCGGGAGCTATGGCCGGCCCCTCCAGCAGCCCCGAGGACGCAGCCAGCCCCGAGGACGCGGCGGGAGGAGGAAAGGGCCCCTCCGAAGAAGAGGCTGAAGCTAGGGCCAGAGAAGGTGGAAGGCAGGGATGCGCCATGTCTCCCCACTGATGACACCGGCACCCAGACGTGTGGTGACAGCACAGGTGTCAGTGGGCGCGCAGGCAGAGGAGGGGGCTGTGGGCCCGGTGCCAGGGACGCCTCTGCCTTAGGTAGGTGGAAGTTGATAACTGGGTCCGAATTCCTGCCCCCGCGAAGGTGAGGGCAGTGAGAGTCCCTCCCAAGCCACTGGGTGACCAGTGTTTATGGTAGATCCCTTCTTGTTTGCGTAGTGCAGACTTACTGCTTCTCCCAGGAGCTGGCTGACTGGGGACCCCTCACCCCCTTGGCTTGGAGGGAGGACAGTTGGGGAGGGGTGGTCAGTGTCCCAGGGAACAGCGGGTGGGGAGTGAGCAGCCCTCACCGTGCACCCCAGTCCTGAGCAGCTGCCTTGTCAGCCTCTCCGGATTTGGCTGGTTGTGTCTCTGTGCCTCTCACCCGGTCAGGTAACTCATTGGGTGGGGATGTACCCGGGCACCTGGCTCTGCCAAACCCTGATCTGCTCATCTCCATCGGCTGACAGGGGCTGGTCTGCTCCTCTTTTCCTGTTTTTGCTGCCTTTGCTTGTGTGGCAAGGAGAGCTGAGAGAGAAGGCAGGTGTCACGCCTGGCCCCCTCCCTTCACAGAGGAACAGAAGGCAAAGCTCCTGGCACCCCCTCCAACCCTGTCCTGCTCTGGTCCCTGCCGGCAAAGGTACGTGTGAGGGTGTGCTACCGACGTGCATGCCCGTGTGAGACAGTGCACGCGTGAGTGTCCATGCTCCACGGTCAGCTGGACCCCGTCTTCCCTTTCTGGTTCTACTCCGACTCTGTCGGCTGTGACCTTTCTGACGTTACACTTGCAGGACACTTAGAGGCCAGAGGAGAGCTGGCTGGACAGCTGTCCCCCTTAGCGAAGGCTGCCACCTTGATGGTTTTTTAATGAATAATTGGGATGACCTATCCGCTCTTTCTAAAATTTTTCTTTCTTGACCATTCCATTCACTGAGCTTGTCTTAAAAATTAGGTTTGTCACTAATAAGTTCCTTACGGGGGAATTCCCCTTGCTTCAGCGCTCAAGTCTGCATAGGGGGCAGGAACCATCCACTCCCCACACCCCAGCTGAGTCAAAAACAGATGGCTGAGCTCAGGGTTGGCACCAGAAGCTGTTTCAGAACCTTCTGTGCAGCAGTATCCTCATCTCCATCATGACTGCGATTGTGTTCAGGGCCTGGGCCACCTCAACACCCAAACTTGATGAATCTGTGTCTCTCAGATGCCATGGGAAGGACAGCCATGTTTATGTAAAGTTTATGGGGAGCACACATCACTGGAGGGGTGAAGGGAGTGGCATTGTGGTCTTGTTAAGTGGAGAGGAAGAGGATCTGAAAACAACCGTGGGGCCATGCACTGCCCTGAAATGCACTCTTGGTGGCTCCGTCCTCGTCCCTTGTCTGTCTTGGAGGTGTAACTCTCCCAAAGATTTGCTGCAGGATACCAGGATGGAGTCACTCAACCAGGTGCACTGGGGTGGTTTGCAACGGGTGACTGGAGCAAATCTTCCCAGTTGGAAACCTGGCTTGGCTGGTGATCTAAGGCAAGTTGGTTACCCTCTCTCAGTCTTAGTCTTCTGCTCTGGGAAATGGGTATGTACAGAAGGTTCATTTCATGGAGTTGTTATTCCTGAGATCGTGTAAGGTATAGCCATGGAGAGGAGTCCCCAGGTGGTGCAAACACTTAAGGCATTTGGCTGCAGACTGAAAGGTTATAGGTTCTAGTGGACCAGCAACCTACTTGTGAAACACTGGTCACTGAAGCCACTCTGTGGAGCACGGTTCCACTCTGACACACATGGGGGTACCATGAGTCGGGTGGACTCCCCGGCAGCTGTGTTTTAATGCATAGAAATCACTTAGCATCATGCGTGGCACACAGTTGTGCTTAGTGTGGAAGTGAACTCCATGGAGCTTCCTTGGTGCTGTGCTTGCTTCTGGGGTGCGTTACAAGGAACACGTGTCTTAAGCCAAGGATCTGCGTGGTGAATGCTTTCTGGAGGTTCAAAGCATGATGTATACATAATGAACTACATGTAAACGGCAGAAACCCCATTGAACGTTTGGATCCACAAAAGGAAATGGAATCTTAGTTGTGTGAAATATTTAGACTAGGTAAGTCATGGACAGAGGCCAAAGTGTATCTCAGGTTATCAGGGGTGGGAGGGAGAGGGGAACTCACTGCTTGGGGGTCACTCAGCTTCTGTGAAGGGTCATGGGAAAATCTGGAAATGGATAGCTGTGGTGGTTGTGCCGCATGGTGAGCACGGTTAATGTCCCTGAGTTTTACATGTGAAGAATGTGGAAACAGCAAGTGATTTTTTCATGTGTATGTACCCACTGCAATAATGAAATGGAAATCTCGGCATTTGAAGGCTTACGGAGTAACCGGGCAGACACTGTCCTTCTTTCCTGGCTCTCTATATGGTCCTATGGGGTCACGAAGATCTTCTTGGGGCAGTGGCCCGTTGCACAGCTGACGTCTAGATTTTCAAGTTTAAAGGCTGACTAAAGCCCAGCGCAGGCCAGAAGGCCCACAGGACAGGCTTCTCCTGCAACCGTGATTGCTATCCTTTTCCGGTTGATTCTACCACTGTCTACATAAAGTCAGTAATGCTCCCCTCAGTCCTTCGCTCCCATCCCTGTAATCACTGGGAACCTTTGCTTTCTATTTATTTATTTTCCTGCTTAAGTTGAACCAACCATATAGTGTTTGTCCTTTTGAGATTAATTTCACTCAGCATGATGTTTCCAAGGTTCATCCATGCTGTACCATGTATCAGAATTTCCTTTCCGTTTAAGGGTGAATAATGATGCATCTTGTGTTGGTACCAGATTTTGTTTATCCATTCATCTGCTGGTGGACATCCAGGTGTTCTTTCCTCTGGGCTGTTGTGAAAAGTGCCACAGTGAACACTGGTGTACGTGTTGGCGCCTACGTTCCTGCTTTCAGTTCTTTCAGGTGTGTGCAGAGGAGTTGTTTTTAACAGCAGATGGATCATGCCAAAATAGCATGTCACTATTAGAGCTATAAAGACACACACACACAAACCTACGAAATAACAATTGAGAACCCACTATGTGTTAGGTGCTTTCCGTAATTTGTCTTGGTTTAATATCCCCCCGTCCTCCCTAGCTTCAGTCCTGGAGGAAAGTACAAGGACTTTAGAGCATCCATGCAACATCTTCCCTTCTTCTGGGACATACTTCCCGTTGCCCCTTCACCTGAAGAAGTCCTCACCCTTCAGATTTCAGCTTGTTCTGACCTTTCCCCTATCTCAAGGCCAGGTAGACCCAGAGCTTCTCCACTGCACTCTTGTAGTCACAGTATAAGAGTACTAGGGTAATTACTTGCTAGTATATGTCCCCCATGTCTGTGACCACGGGGCAAGGACCAGGTCTCGGTCCATTGCCATTTCACCAAAGCCAGCAGAGCCAGAGGAGTTTCCTTTGGGCTCTTGGGGTGCCCCATCCTTCAGGGCCCAGCTGGCCCCATCTGCTCTTGTTTCTCAGCCCCAGCATTTCCCGTATGAGTCCAAGTTGATCTTCATTGTCATCCTGGCAAGAGCCTTCCTTCACTGGAGACCTTCAGTTGCTTTTCATGAGAAGGAAAGACCAGCCGGGGCTGGTAGATCTTCCCTCCCTCCTGCAGGAATTCCCCAGCTCTAGTCCAGATCGACTCGACAGCACAGGGTTTGGTTTTTTTGCCTGGTTACAAGAAGTAGAATTCAGCAGCCAAGTCCCCTGAAGTGGGAAAGCAGAACAGGATGTTTTGAAAACTGTCAGTGCTCAGGTTGCCTGAAACTTCAGTTCCTTTCACACTTATGTTGAAATGTTTCGTCCACGAAGTCCCAGCCAAGTGTGAAGCTTTATCTGGAATCCATGCTTGGTATGAGAAGCGAGGGTGTCTACAGTCCCTTCCATCCCTTTGGGGTGAAGAGAAGGAGCAGAGTCACTAGTCTGGGACTTTGTCTTCTCTTATTGGACAACTTAAGTGACACTGTGCAGCTGTCTTTCATTTCCTAGCAAAATAACCCAGTCTCTGATGGACTTGGCTCCAGTTACGGGCCGCCAGCAGCAAGTATGGCCCCAGCCAAGGAACAAACTTATTTGGACCCTGGTGCCAAGCATCTGGCAATGGGGCCAGCCTGCCAGGTTCCTAGAGAAGGTTTCTTCCCCAGACTTAGGACTACTCCGTGCTCTGTCTAAAAATCTGTCTCCAATTGATCCTTGCTAGTCTGCTCTTTGAGACTCATTCTGTTGTGTCAAACACTCATGTTCTCCAGGCATTTCTGGAACTTTGGGAGACCTGTTTCTTTTTAGGAAGATGTGACAGTCTGTTTCTGTGAAGATTTACAGCTTTGGAAACCCTGTGAGGCAGTGATTCTCCATCCTATAAGGTTTCTCTGAATTGGAACTGATTAGACAGCAACAGGCTTTGTTTGGTGTGGTCTAGTGAAATATGAATGAGTCGTTTGATGAGCAACTGTCTCCTCCCCACTTCCAGGTGAAGACATCAGGGTTGTCTGATCACTGCCTGATCCTCAGCATCTGGCATGAAGTTCAAGTAGCACAGTAAATGTTCACTAAATAGTTGTTGCATGAATGAACGGGACATCTGGAGACCTAAGAACTCAGAACCAAAACTAAAAACCTTTTACCATCGAGTCAGTTTCAACTCACAGAGACCCACTGGAACAGAGTAAAACTGTCCCCATAGGGTACCTAGGGAGTGGCTGCTAGATTCTAACTACTGTCCTTTCGGCCAGCAGCCCTAGCTCTTAACCACTGTACCACCAGTGCTCCAAGAAATCAGAAAGAAGACATTAAAATGTACCATACAAAGAGGGTTGGTTGCTCTTAATCCTGGCTTCAGATTACAGTCACCTGCAGTGAATTTTCAATCAATTAATTAATTGTTTGTTCTTGAAAATATGCACAATAAAACATACATAAATTAATTTTATACATGTGTGATTCAGTGGCACTGAGCATGTTCTCCAAGTTTGAAAGCACTGTTACCCTCCTTTCCCATATTGTTCCTCCTCATTTTTAGCAACTTACTGCCCCTAACTTTCCTAACTAACCAATCAAGTTGCTGTTGTCAACTTAGTCCTATATAGATAGTTCTTTAGTAGACACAATGATCAAGACAGACATTGTTCACTGACTAAGTGGAACAATTGTTTGGTTTAAAGAAGACTTTAAGTACTTTTCATTTAGTAGGGTCATGATTTTGGGGATTCATCCAGCCTCCATGATTCTAGAAAGTCTGGATTCTATGAGAATTTTTAATCCTATGCTTCATTTTCATTGACTAGTCTTCTCTAGAATCCTTTATGAAAATATTCAGTAGTGGTAGCTGGGATCCATACCTGGGGAAACTTTTTAAGCCACCAAGTTTGCAGTATTTTGTTACAGCAGACCCAAGAAACTAATATAGTCCTTACACCAACCCAAAGCCACTGCTGTTGAGTTGATTCCAACACACAGCGGCAATATAGGACAGGGAGGAACTGCCGCAAAGGGTTCCCAAGACCACAATCTTCTTGGAAGCAGAGTGCCACATCTTTTTCCCCTCAAAGCATCTGGTGGGTTCAAAGTGTAAGCCTTTCTATTGGCAGGCAAGTGCTTTAACCACTGTGCCACCAGGGCTCCTTACCAGCCACAGGGAAGCCTATTATAGGCCTTGAATCTCAGTAGAGAATCAGACTAACAAGGTGACATCCAGATTCCGTTCCCCTGGTGGACGGGTCATGGAGAGGAGAGAAGCAGTCCTGGGGGGGGGGGGCAGGTACGGAACAGGGGGATGTAACTTTTCCTTCTTTAACTTGTTTGTCTGGGCAGAAGCAGCTCAAATGCTCACCAAGAAGGACTCAAACCACGCAGCTCATGAGTTATGAGAACCCACCATGTCTTTTCCAACAGTATGCACGAATAAGATCCGTAGTCATTGTGTGTGTGTGTGTGTGTGTGTGTGTTTGTGTGTGTGTGTGTGTGCATGTACGTGTGTGTACACTTAGATGGTGGTTTATGGAGCAAATTAGTTTCTCATTTAACAACTCACACAGATATTGTTTTGTGACGTCGGTGGCCAACACCAAGACATGTCAGCACTCTCTCTTCTCAGCCACTGGTTTCCCATTACCAGCCTTACCGTCCCCTCCTGCCTTATCATCCTTGCCCCTGGGCTGGTGTGTCCCTTGAGTCTTGATTTGTTTTAGGCCCCTTGATCATTGGGAGCCCTTGGTTTCAAGGGGTAGGCACTGGTTTGGGTGAACTGGAACAGGTCCATAGAAGACCCAGGGCCAGAAATCCATATCGCTTTGCCTAGCTGAGTGATTTACACTCATACAGAGCCTGGACTTATGTTCTCTTAGCTCTTTGACTCCAGCCCACATTACTAAGAAGAGCCTCTGTTGAAGAGATACAGGAATACGCAAAACTCTTCTTCTTTGCATCCATTCCAGGACTATATTTGGAACACCTCAAGACAGTGTCCTTTCAGATCACTCTTTGAACTGAATTTCTAATTTCATCACCCCAGGCCAAGTCTGTCTCCAGACTGATTTCACTGGTGTAGAGTTGGACCTGCTTTCCTGCCAGCAGGAAGAGCTGCTAATGACTCTGACTTGTCTAGGGCCCTCTAGTGGTGCATCCTGGTATCAAAGAGCATGGACTGAACCATTGACTGTGTCAAGGTGATCCAGAGAACTTTTGGAAACGGTTGTGGAAAGATGCATTGACTTAGAATTCTGTGTTGACGATGGCCATTCCAGGGCAGGAATAAAAAGGTATCGTCTCACAGCTCTGGAGGTGATTTTGTGAATCCAGGGTGAGGGCAGGGCTACGTTCTCTCCAAAAGTTTTCATGAAAGATCCTCTCCTATATTTCCCTGTTTCTGATAGCCCCAAGCCTTGGCTTACAGCTGTAGTGTAACTGAATCCTCACATGGCTGTCTTCTCTCTGTGCCTCTTTCATAAGGACACCACTCATTGGCTTAGTAGCCACCTGACTCCAGTGTGATCTCATGTTGACTGATAAAATCTTTAAAGAGCCTATTTTCAAACAAGGTCCCTTTTCAGATCCTGGGGTTAGCACTCTAGCACCTCCTTTGGGAGGACCTGCTCCAATCCACAGTCCTGATGGGGGGATATGGTCATGTTTCAGATTGGGGATTGGAAGTAGAGATGGAGAGGACAAGACACAGCTGAGATAGGTAGTTTGGAGGTATAACCAGTACATTTATGATGAGTTGGACATGCAGAGTGAGGAGAATGGAGAGAATTCCCAGAGGTTTTTGTTTTGAGTGTCTTGAAGGGGTGATGGTACCATTGACTGGGTTGAGAAAGACAGGAAGGAGATGAGTTTGGAGTATGGAATGAGAATGAAATTGAGAGTTTGGTTTAGGTTTTGTGCAATTTGAGCAAGAATTCAAATGTAGCTGTTAAGCTGGCTGCTGGAGATACTACTATGTAGCTCAGGATAAATGCAGAGCTCAAGTTAGGAGTTTGGCTGTTGGTACCACTTGACAGTATTTAAATTGGTTGAATAATATGGGGAAATGATAAAATATTTGGAATGAGTTTCCTCCTTAAAGTGAGCATCATACATATGTTTGTTTGAGTCTATCCATGGAATACAGTAGAATAAGAACGCATTATACGCTGTACTTGGCTTGGCTATCCACTGTAGAAATGAGTCTCCTGTGCACTCCATCCTGGTATTTGGACCCCTCAAAACCCTTGTGATTCTGGGCCCTTTTGTTCTTTACATTATGATTTCAGGCAGAAAATCCCCTGGTCCTCGTATCCAGGTTTCTTAGTGAATGCTAGCCCTTCAACCTGGACAGGAGTCTCTCCAAATATTGGAAGTTTGCAGACCAATTATGAATGTGAAGATTTTCTTTTATTTGGCTGAAAACTGTTTCAGCTGAGTTGTTTGGACCTCAGGCTTTTGCAGACTTTTGTATGGGAATTTAGAGAAGGAACTGTATCCACCTTCTCCAGAAGTGCTGCTGTGGAGGCCAGATTGGAGCTGTCCCTGGTGCTGAGTCTACAGTCAGTATTTTATCCATGCTAAGTTGGCAACCCTGGTTGTCTAGCCTAGGTTATGTGCTATGGCTGCTAACCAGAAGGCTGGCAGGTCGAATCCACCAGACATTCATTGGGAACTCGAAAGAGTAGTTCTGTTCTGTCTTACAGGGTCGCTGTGAGTTGGAATCGACTCCATGGCAGTGGTTTGGGGTTTAAGTTAGGTCTGGCCCACAGTAGTGGAGATTATGATTTAGGAGCAAGACCGGCTGGAAACTGTCCTCTACATGCCCAGAAATCCCATGACAAATGGGTCTCCTTTCAAGAAAGTGCATGTATGTTTTGCAGAATTGAGTTTGAGAGAGGGAGTGGAGGGTTGCGTGATACATACATTAGCAACATTAATTGCATTTCAGACAGTCCAAATGAGAGTCTCAGGAGGTAGAAGATACCACAGACTGTGTCTTCTTCACTAATGCACTTGTTTAACAGTTGAGGCTAGCCAGGTCCACAGAGGTAAACTGATTTTTCAGAGGTTATACCGCTGGTTAGAAGTGCTTTCTGCTGACTCACCTTGTACACCCTCCAAGCTGTACGCCCCTTTAGGGTTTGGGTTGTAGGAGTCCTGGAGGAACAGTGGTTAAGTGCTCTGCTGCTAACTTACAGGTCGGTGGTTCTAACCCACTGGCCATTCCACAAGAGAAAGTTGTGGCAGTCTGCTTCTGTGATGATTACAGCCTTGGAAACCCTATGTGGCAGTTGTGTTCTGTCCTCTAGGGTTGCTACGAGTCACAGCGAGCTCTACGGCAGTAGGTTTGGTATGGTTTGACTGTTGTTAGCTGACAGCAAGTCAGCTCGGACTCATGGTCACCTCATGTACAACAGAGGGAAACACTGCCAGGTCCTGTGCCATCCTCACAATCATGTTTGAGCCCACCATTGTGGCTACTGTGCCACTGCATCTCACTGAGGGATCCCTCACCCTGCCTGGCCCCGTGCTTCACCCAGTGATGAGAGTGGCAGAGGTTCAGCATACAGGCAGGGGGAGACCTCACAAACTGTTGGCATTCTGCTGCAGAGAGACGATAATGACCTACTCTGGCCAGTGGGGAAAGAATCCCAGTGACTGACAAGAGGGGGACATCTGCCATCCTGGGGGAGGTGCCCTTGGAAGTGCTCCTTTATAGTGGCTGTGTGACCCCAAATAATATTTATCATTTACTGAGCACGTACTCCTGGCCAGGCACTGATTGAAGTAGTTTGCTTTGATGATTTCATTTCTCCTGAGGGTTACTGTGAAAGACATAAGTTCATCAGAAAACAGAGATGGGGACTGTCTACATTTCCAAGGGCAGTAAACCAGTTTTTGAGAGTCTGGGGTTTGGTTTTGTGTTTTATAGCGATCCTGGAATCTCATTTACAGGCTGAAGACTTTCCACCTTGAGTGAGCTAAGCCATCAGGGCGGCAGGGCCCAAGCCTGTCAACCAGCAGCTCAGGAAACACTTCTTCTTGTAATGCATTAGTAGAGAAAAGCAAGGTGATTTCCAGCACATTCCAGTAAATTGGTTTTAGCACTAATGAATTATTCTGTTTGAGCAGAACGTTACTGGCAAAATGCTGACATTACTCGTGATACCAAGGTACTTGAAACTCCATCAGAAATTATAACCTCAACATAAAAGCCTGGGAAACAAAAATCTCCATGTTCCATTCATTAACATACATTGCCTCACTGATGTCTTTAACGGGTAGCAGATGAAAGTACGGATGGCCAGCGTGGCAGACCTGCTGGGTGGTAGTCTTCTGATGTGTTGCTTTTGATGCTGTCATTCCAACACTACATTCAAATCTAAGAGCTCCAGCCTTTGGCGTTCAGTGGGCTATAAATCCCACCCACTTCCTCTGGATGAGTTTCAGGCAGGATCGGAAAGTCAGTCGTAGACTAACAGAGCATGAGGGAAGTTATTCTTACTGGAGGATGTGGCAGAAGCAATTTTCCCCCGTGCTGGGCAGACATCAGCTCTGTGGAACCGGCCACAAATAAAGATGGCTACACGAATGAACAGACTGTCACAAGGCGAGAAGGATGGCACCAGCTCCCCAAAGCCTAGATGTCTCAGGATCGCGTGGCCAGACCCCACGGAGCTAGCATGCTGGCAGCACAAATTTGTCAGAGGAGTCACTGTGAGTCAAGAAGGCAGGATGAAGAAGAGGGAAGAATGAGGAGGCGAAAGCCAGTCACCAGTTCTGGGACGCTCCTGCATGCCAGGCAGTGCTGTGCTGATCGTATTTCATCTCACGGCAGCCCCCTGATGGCCGTGTTAGGTTGAACCATGTGAAATTCTTCTTCTTGATCAAACACAGCTGAGGACCGACATTTTTGTATCATTCTACCTATGCTATTACCAGCCTTGTTCCACAGCTGAGGAAAAGGCGGTTTAAGGCATTTGACCGAGATCATTCACTGGGGCTGTGGCAGCAACAGGGCTAGTTTTCAGGGGATCAACCCCACCAACCTCTCCCCCTTCCTCCTTTTCTCCTGGAGAGCTTTTCACATGATCAGACTTGCCTTTGCAAAACCCCTCTGAAAGCTGTGTGAACGGCATGTGCGAGCGGACTGGAAGACCCCAGGAGACCTTGGAGGAAGCTGTGGGGTGGCTCGGTGGCACAGACTACAAAGATAGCAGGGAAGGTGTCCGGGAGACTGAGGCTGGAATTTGACTGGGCGTGTCCCATCCTCCACTTCTCCCCGTCACCCTCAATTCCTCCTGCAGCATCCCCGTTCAGTTCATGCTCGTGACACCCTGCTCTTCCCTTTTGCCACAGTGATCTTGGCTGTTCAACTGTAAGATCAACAAGGATGGGAAGTTGCCTCTTGTTTGTGGCTGTATCCCTAGAACAGCACTGGTGGGGCAATGGCTATGCACTCGGCCGCAAACTGAAAGGTAGGAGGGATGACTACCTAAGGTCTCAGAGGCTGGATTTGCCCTCGGTCCTGGTGAACTCCCAGATGATGGCTGCTACACCGTCTATACTGCCCGCCCCCCAGCCACTTTCCTTCCTGAAGGAATTGGAAGTGTGGGCAATGGTGCTCACTGTCATGACTACATACAGGCCTCCAAGATTCATAGACGTTCCAGTGACACAAGAATGGGTCAGCCCCAGGTTTATTGCACTTGGATTGCTTTCATCTTGACCGGCACAGGGCTCAGGGAACTTGAGCTGGTTTGGCAGGTCCCCTCTGATGGCTCTGTTATGCTCAGACCTGGCTTTGGTACGTACAGCCACAGGAGACTGTGGGGATGCCGAGGTGAAGCTACTTGGGGAGCTGTCTGAGCCATTTCCCTCCCTTTCTGGGCTCACGGGGGTCTCTTGTTTTGCTTGGTTGAAAAGGATGGCCCCTCGGAGGAATCTCAGTGCCAAGTAAAAGAGAAGGGATTCCTCTCTGAGGCCAGGGTCAGGAAGGTAACTCGCCTCTGTAGTAACTCAGTGAAAGCATTCAGCTCCAATATCTTGCTGAGAGCCGGGCTTTGGGCGGGGGGGTGCCCTGGAGTCCTTGTGACTTCTCAGCAAGTGTCTCCACAGCAGCTGGGAACCAGAGCTGGCTATATGAACCAGACATGCACGGCAGCCTGTGTCAGGGACCAAGCACAGATTCCAAGGCAGACCCAGGCAAGCTCCTTGATTGCTCTGAGCCTCAGCGTCCATGTCCGGAAAACGGAATGAGCATTGACCATGCTTCTCTGTGTTCCAGTGACAAATGAATCCACAGAGCCATCTGCTTGACCAATGTCTGGTACCTGAAGAGCAGTCCTTGGAGGCAGACATTCACTGCAAATGTCCATCTGATTGAAGCGTCGAAGAAAAGCTACCCCATTATTCCCACAGAGGAGTCCCTGGGGGGTGCAAACAGTTAAGCCCTCAATTAGGAGTGAAACGTCAGTTCAACCCATCTAGAAGTGCCTGAGAAGGTGGGTGGCTGGCTTCTGAAAGTTCACAGCCTTGAACACGGTGTGGAGCACTGGTCTGCTCTGCACACCTTGTGTCACCAGTGGTCACAATCCATGGCAATTAACAACAAACACGGGTTCCTGTTGCACAATCTGGATTCCATTTGGTGGGAGCTGCTCAGAAGAACTGGGCCCACTGTTCTTCTTTGGGTCTGACTGGTCCTGGTTGTCCGTTTCTAAGACCCACACACTCATTGGCTTTGCAGAGAGAGAGGGACACGGTGATGCAGCTTTTTGTCCCATTCGCGAGTTCACAGTTGACCCGCCTTGAACACTTCTGGGCAATAGTGTGCTGGGATGCAGGTCCACGGGTAGGGAGGGGAGCAGTTGTGAATTCCAGGGTGTCCTGACTCCTGGTTCATGAACCTACCCACCATGGCTGAGTTCCACCAACCACATGGGGTCACCGGACGTGATCTGGTAGTGACACGCAGAGTCAGGTCTCATGCAGGGACAGGAGTCCGCTCCAGCGCACCATGGGCCTGGAGCGATTCCAGAGCAAGACACAGTCATTCCATTTCCCATGCAGTCTACACAGATGCACACCTGTGTTCCACCTGGCGATGGCTCAAAAGGCTCTCGGTGAGGAGGGAAGGGGGAGAGACACGCAGAGCCACAGCCCAGCACAACTACATTCTCAGTCAGGACCTGTGTCCGTAGGGGTCTGTTCTCACAGTCAATGCATTCACATCGGCCACTTTCAGAAGGACAGACGTGGGACTGATTCCCTCCTGCACCACTCACTAGCTGTGCAACTTTCAGGATGTTGCTGAACCTCTGCTTCCTTCTCTCCACTTTTGTGAAACAGAGTCATTGTGTCTCTACCCTCAGGGATCGAGGAAACATCACAAGAGCTAAGTGGATGTTCAGGGCTCTCAAATGTTTGTTTCAGGGACCCTGGGGATTGGCCCCTGAGAACTAGACTTCGTAGGAGAAAAAAGTTATAATCTTTTCTCCCTTGTGAATGACAGCTGGTATCCTTGTATTGTCTTGTAATAACCAATGACTGTTTGGGGATGTGAAAAATGGTATAATCAATCAACACCCAGAAACCCTGGTGGTGTACTGATTAACTACTACAGATGGCGACGGGAAGGTGAGTAGTTCAAATCTGCCACGTGTTCCTTGGTAACTTCTTGGGCAGTTCTACTCTGTCTACAGGGTTCAGAATCGACTTGATCGTTGTGGGTTTGTTATTATTGTTATTATTGGTTTCTGATGGCTGTGTGATGTAAAGTATTGCAGTCATTGTTTGTCCTGATGCTGAAACTGCTGTGAATTTGACAATCGAGAGCTGTTTCCTGTTGCCAGTGGTGTTCTTCTGACACTGCTTCAACGTAGTGTCATGGTTTCCAGTACAGGAGGGCATTCCAGGCCCATCTTGCTTATGTACTATTGTCTGGCACCGGGAACCAGCCATTACTCCAGGAAACACTGGTTAGTTTTAGAGGCCGCAGTTCGGGCAGCAAGGATCCTTGGCATTGCTTCTAGGACTTTTCCGTGGACAGAAACCCTGGTAGTGTAGTGAGTAAGTGCGAAAGCTGCGAACCAAAGGATCAGCAGTTCGAATCCACCAGGCATGCCTAGGAAACTCTGTGGGGGAGTTCTACTCTGTCCTATAGGGTCACTATGAATCAGAGTCACATGGACTCAGTGTAATCGGGCCTCAGTGGACAGATGTGAGAGGTAACTCTTTTTTGAAAAAATTTAAATACCGATAATGACAATTTCAGTTCATGCTGAAAGGGATCACACCGATATTGCATGCTGGTACTTCTCATCCAGATTCTTTGCTTTTATGTTGGCATATCTTTTATTCTCCACTGAAAATCTTGATTGCTAACTATACCATCAGAATTACCTGTTCTCCCCTCTTTTCTCTATTTATAGGTCATACTTCAAAATAACACCAATACTGTTACTAGCAATATGATTATGGAATACAATCTATTTCATGCTTCTTTTTAGCTTGAGAAGTTCTACTAAGGATATACAGTCAAATGGATATGTTTTCAAGTCATCTGAAAAAAGTTTTCTATGCATGGCTAAACTACTAATGACATCTAACTGTATCCATTTGTTTCACTTTGTTTAATTTTTAGCACTTGCTTTGAAATTTAATTTTCTCTCATAATTCTAGAAAACATTTACTGGTTTCACAGCCTCTTTAATGAATGGTGTTGGCAAAACTGGATATCCATCTGCAAAAAAACTGATACAAGACTCATGTCTCACATCTTATGCAAAAGCTGACTTGGAATGGATCAAAGGCCTAAATATCAAATCTAAAACCATAAAGATTATGGAAGAAAATATACTGACAACACTGGAAGCTCTAATAAACAGCTTAGACAGACTACAAATTATAACTAACCAGACACAAACAGCAGAAGAGAAAACAGGTAGATGGGAACTACTAAAATTCAAACATGAGTGTGTTCAGCCAAAGACTTTATCAAGACAGTAAAAAGACTGCCTACAGACTGGGGAAAAAAATATTTGGCAACCATGTATCTGACCAACGTCTAATTTCCATAATCTATGAGGTACTTGAAAATATCAACAAGTCGAGTCTCACTGGAAACACAAGAATAAAAAGGAGTGCACCCTGAAATCCCCAGGAAAAGACTGCAATTGATGGTCCAGTGGCTTTAAGGTTCCCCTGGGAGCATGGTCCCTGGCCCTGATGCTGCCCTTGCCCATAAATCATAACGAAGGTCCACTCTTCAGACAGGAATGGATTGGACTTGGCGATGCAGAGTGACCATATATTGGATGCACTTTATGGTTCTATGCATGTATAGGATGTCATCCTGCTGACCTCTGGCTGGAGGAAGAGGAGTGGGTGGAGAGGAGGGGAAAGGGAGGAGAGACATGTATGGAGCAGAGAGTAACAGTGTGCTATCACTGGGCAGAGACAGCAGCAGAAGCTGCATAGAGGTGGGCATGCGAATTTATATGGGAATGTACATTTTCACTCGGTCATAATAAAAAGAAAATATCAACGAGAAAAAGATGAAGAACCCAATTAAACAATGAGCAAAGCATATAGACAGACACCTCTCCAAAGAGGACATCCAGGTAGCCAAAAGAATCTTGAGGAAATGTTCATGAGCATTAGCCAAGCCATTAGAGAAATCCAAATCAAAACTACAGCAAAATACCGTCTCACACAAACAAGGCCAGCACTAATCAAAAAATCACAAAATAATAAATGTTGGGAAGGTTGCAGAGTGATTGGAACTCTCCTACTGCTGGTAGAAATGTAAAATGGTACAGATTCTCTGGAAAGCAATTGGGCACTTTCTTAACAAGCTAGAAATAGAAAGACCATCTGATCCGGTAATCCCACTGCTTGGAATATATCTTAGAGAAATGAGCGCTGTCACATGAACAAGCAAATGCACACGAACGTTTATTGTAGCACTGTCCACAACAACAAAATGATGGAATCAACCTAGGTTCCCATCCACAGGTGAATGGATAAATGAACTATGGTATATATACACGATGGAACACTATGCAATGATGAAGAACAACGATGATTTTAGGAAACACTGCATAACCAGGAATCAACTGGAAGGTGTTATGCTGAGTGAAATCGGTCAGCTGCAAAAAGACAAATGCTGTATGAGACCATTACTATAAGGACTTGAGAAAAGGTTTAAGCACAGAAGAAAATCATCTTTGATGGTTATGAGGGTGAGAAGGGAGGGAAAAGGGTATTCATAGATTAGATAGTAGACAGGAATTCAGTTAGGTCAAGGGAGTGACAGCATGCAGTAAGAAGCAGGTCAGCACAGCTGGCCTACACCGTGAGGTAAAAGTTTATCTAGGTACAATCTAACATTTTAAAGGGCAGGGTTGGAAGGACAGGGGTCTGGGGACCATGGTTTCGGGGGACATCAAGGTTGTTTTAAGAGATTGTTCTGCATCCCATGTTGGTGAGCGGTGCCTGGGTTCTTAAAACCCAGCAAGCTTCCATCTAAGAATCATCAATTGGTCCCAACCCACCTGGAGCTCATGAAAACCAAGACATGAGGGAAATATGAACCCAGGAGGTGGAAGAGTCCATGTGATTGGGAGACTACCTCAGCATCAGGCCAGAAGAAGTAGGTGGTGCCTGGCCACCACCAAAGACTTCCCTGACAGGAAGCACAAAGTGGAGCCGCTGATGTAACATGAGAAAAGCAGGTGTGGAGACCTAGAACTATATTAAAGGACGAGACTTGATGGTTCAACAACCTCCAGGGTCCCCGGAGAATACGGCCCCTAGACTTGCCGCTAGCCCAGAGCTGAAAACTGTACTGAAGCCAACACTGCAGACAAAGAATGGGCTGGACCTGGGGACACCGAGTGACACAAGTGGTGTGTGCACTTTATGATTTAATATATGTGAGGCTGTCCAGCTGGTCTCTTTTCAGAGGGGAGAGGACAGGATGGAGACGGGGAGAGGCTTTAGTTGAGGGGTACTGGAAGTAAACCATGGAAAGGAAACACATGCTGTCAATGGGTGAGGAGAGTAGATCGAGTTGCACAGAGGCAGGTGTTCGGGGTTTTATATGGTAAATTGACTTGGGTTGTAAACCTTCACCTACAGGAAAAAAGTCTGAAAAAAAATCTGGATTTCAATACCTAAACTGTAAAACAAAACACTTTGATCTTACACTCTTGCCCTGCTTTCCCTGTCCTCTACTGAGAACCATTTCTGTTTTGGTCCCTCCTTGTTAAAAATATAAGCAGACTCCACGCACACATGCACACAGACACTCCTTGCTATTTCTTAGACACAAGATAGCGCTACACGTATTGCCTCACACCTTTCTTTTTTGACATAATGGCATGCTCTGAAGGCAATTTCACAGTCATCCATATGGATGTCCATTGGCTACAGTTTACTTGAGGGGTTCCCCCTTGAGGGGTGTTTAAGTTGTTGCCAGGCTTTTGCTGTCACAAAAGCTAGCGAATAAGGCACCTGGATAGCCTCATACACTCATCATCTTGTGTTTTGTTGGTGTATCTTTGAAACAGTCCTCCAGATTAGATTGTGGGACCAAAGGGTCCATGCATTGATTGGTCTGCTGGCTCTTATCCACTTCCCTTCCACAGGAGCTGTACCTGCATTTGTACCGACAATACACGAGGCTGCCGATTTTCCCACCCTCACCAATTACCTATGTCGAGACACATGGGTCACACTGACTGGCGCCAACTAATTTTCCATAGAGGGTGATGACCTCCTGGCTCTTCTTTTTCGTGGCTTGGCTGTCTGTCCTTCTCCCTAAGTGGAATTCACCATCAACTTGTCTAACTCCAGCCAAACGAGTCATTCATGGCATTTTTATTGTATTTGTAAATTTACTCAGGGACAACTCTTTATAAAGTTGAGTTTTCATGTCCAAGAATGTAGTATGTCTTTCCATGTATTCACATCTACTTTTGTAGCTTTCAGTATGATTTATAGTTTTAATTATATGTATTTGGGGTGTTTCTTGTTAACTTTATGCCTAATTTCTCTCTGCCATTGTTCATGGGATATTCCATCTTTCAGTGGACAATCATTACAGATAGGCTTTTGACTTCTGTGTGTTCATTTAGCTACCTGTTAACTTTACTAATCTCTCTCAGTGTTTACAGTGGATTTGCCACCAATTCCATCTTTCTCATTTTAGTTTTAAAATGATTTTCTTTTGTCTAATTACAGTGACTAGTTCTTCCACTACAGTGCTAAATAGGAATCTCATTCTCATTCCTAATGTCACTAGGAAAGTCTCCAGTCAGCATTTCCCTGGTAAGCAAGATGTTGGCTTCTGTATTTTATTACGTCGAGGTAGTTCAACTGGCTATGTTATTTGTGAGGTCACTAACTACAACAGTAACAAACTCCAAATCTGAACAAATGTCCTGTTCAATAAAGGATATGCTGCTTAAAGCCAACTTCCACTGATGAGAATACTCACACGGCAGAAAAGTTGAGGGTTGGACAGAAAGTGGGCATGTCACTTGATTTTACTGCAGTCCCATTACGGCAGTTAACAAGAGACTTGGCACTCGAAACAGCTGGAGTCTTGAAGTGAAAAATTTCTTTATTTGGGCTGTTGAGTAACATAATAAAAATGAAGGAGTACTTAATTGATGTAAGAATAATTAAAGAAACTGAAAAATATCCAGTGATGGTCATTTTAGCACACGCTACATTCAGTAACCTGTTCTATCAATTCACCTCTTGGTGAATAACCAACTAATCCCAGTATTAGTGACTTGAAAAAAACAAACAAACAATTTATCAGTTCTCACTCTCCTGTGAGTCACAGATACAGAAAGAGCTTGGCTGGACAGCTCCCATGCTCTTTCTGGTGTTGGCTGGAGTCACGTACGCTGTCACATACACACCTGGGCCTCTGTCAGGTTATCTTAACGGTTTTCCACAGTTTTGTGGATTCTAGCACACAGGACTAAGTTGCTTTTAAGCTTCATAAGCTGATAAAATAGAATGTCTCTGAGTTGTTATTTTGTGAGAATCATCTCTGAAACTTGAGTAGATATACAAAAGGAAGCACAAATGAAACTGATTTTATTTCAATCTTTATTGATCATTTATTTTCATAACAAGGAGCAATGACATCTTCCTTACTTCTGTTGTCCACCTTTCGGGGCTGATACAGATTCTTGAAAGACAAAGCCTACAACGAAATCATCTTTCCTGCTAAAAGTGGGTGCACAGTGTGAGTCAGTGCACTGCAAGTGCCATCCATGTGACTTTGGAACTGCTGTCCCTCACGTACCAGCTCAGGCATTGTCTGGTGGTTAGCAGAAGGGGAGACCTGTGCTCAACAAACAAGGGAACGATTAACAAGACACAGTAATGGAAGCTAGAATGTTTAAATTGCTGTCAGGTGGCTTCCCACAGCCAAGGTTAGAACGGTGTCGTGTTGTTATTCTAGGTCTTTCTTCAAGGAGTTACGGCAGTGACAAAGACTGAAGGTGCAGTTGAACAGCTGCCATCATTTGCCTCTGCTGTGATATGGAAAGAGGAATGAGAGCACTGTTTACCATTTTGATAAGCATGGTCTGTATTCCAGCAAATGAAACCTTTCAGTGCCTACAATAACTCTTAGATTTCAAATTAAATACGTGCTACTTACAGATTCCTCTATCAGTTTGTTTTGCAGGCAAGCCAGCTCCTTGCGAAGGTCACTCTTTGCTTGAGTAAGGACGTTTTCACAGTCCTTCTTCATGTCCCTGACATCCTGAAACAAAAACTCGGGTTCAGTCATCTCTGGTTCTAAACTTGGGCATGAACTTTTTAAGTTTTCAAGAGATGTTTTTGTTTAATCCAGACTAAGATATTCCACATGATTCAGGGAGGCCAACATACCCACCAGCAGAGCATAAAAGATTCCAGTTGACTACAGTATTGTCAGGGGGACATTCAACCGTCATCTAGCTGGCCTGAAACAATGGACTAGCCAACCGTTAAGACCAAGATGGAGCAAAAAGAAAGACTCAAGTAGCATACCAAAAAATAACCATAATTTGGAAACTCTCCAATCAACTTTCTAAAACTACATACTATGGTTAGAAATGTCACATGATTTCATTAACAGAAAAGAAAAGAGATCTCTAATAGAGCCTCTTCAAGTTGTGGAAGATGACAATCACGTCTTCAGCCTTTACACTTCATCCAGCAGGTGGTGATCGTGCGCCTACTGGGGCAGAAGCACTGTGTCAGGAGCTGTGGGGGGATGATAAAATGAAGGATACACCACCTCACCCTGACTCCAGTGAGAAGAAGAAACACATAAGCAAGACTATCACAAGCCACTGAGAATAAACAGGTATGGAAACACACCTTGCTACACTTGGTCAGTGGAAAACAAGATGAGTTCCGATTTGGTTGGTGAAAGAGTAAGATCCCCACAGGAGAAGAGAGAGGAGTTAAGGCTCGTGGGGGACGAGCAGAAGCAGCCGCACGGAGGCACGTGGCCCGTCAGGTCAGAGGGAGCAGCTCCTCTGGAGCGGTGGGAGTACAGACAGAAGGCAGGAACTGACCTTCAAAACGGGGTCCTGTTACTTGGGGGCTTGAATACTCGAGGTTTCAGAGTAGGAAGAAGCTTCTGAGAGCTTCCCAAGAGAGAAAGGATATGTTTCAGGAGGATAACACTGCAGACCTATCTATGAAGGACGGACTAGAGAAGAGAGAAATCCGATGGGACGGTTCCAACAGCAGGGACGGGACTGACCATGTCCAGGACCGAGACAGCAGCAGTGAGAATTCAAAGAAAGGAGCAAACGACAGAACCACCGCAGAGGTCCCAAGCCCAAGGCTTCACAGGAACCAGATGGGAAGGATTAGGGGAAGAGTCAGAGGTCACACTGAAGTCCCTGCCCTCAGTGGTCACATTTAGCAGTCATGCTTAGCAGAAACCATTTCTCGAACTTTATCAGGTCTTCCCGTGGAGGAACACAGGGTTCTCAGGGATCATTAGAGCAATCCACCAAGTTCTCTACTTTGAAAGACTTGAACTGTTTTGTGACACACTCTCCTACACACACGTGTGTGTGTTTCTGCATGTATTGAATCTATTTTAAGAGTTTTCTTAAACTGTCCCAGAGTTCACCAGGTCACATTTCAGCATGGTACTGGAAGAGATTATGTAAAGGAACCCTCCCAACCAGTAAGTAAGGGGCACACGCAGGGGTCCCACTGATGCCTCCACAAGTGTGTCTCTGTGTGCACAAGAAGCCAGTGTCACTGAACACACTGTGCTCACGTGCAGAGGTGACAGTAGACAGTCATCAATTTAAAAACGTTTCATCCTCTGCAGGCATTTGCATTCTACTGTACGTCTGCGTCGTCTCTGAATAACCCCCACAAAGCCGTTAACGGATCCTGAAAGTCGGAACACACCGAGCGCTCATGTAAAGTCAAGAACAATTCAAAACAGAGAATGGTCATGAATTTAAAATGCCCGACAAAAATGTCTTTTTCCTGTAAATTCCCAACAAAACAAGCATCTTCTGCTCCCATACACATACTGTGTTCTAAAGGAACACTTTGTGTCACCAAGTACAACAAACCTTCATGAATTGCTCGTGAAGAGATTTCATTTCTCTCTGTGTCTGTTTCTGAAGAGTTCTACATCGTTGTAAAAGCCTTTCTTGCTGCTGAAGCATTACCTACAAACGTCAGAAATAGGTAAGATGTAGCAAAACAACATGTACGCTAAGTTTAAAAGGACTAACAGGGAAATCGCTGTTTTCAACATCTGCCACTCTATTTCCCTAACCCACTCTGAGGAGACTATCCGTCCTCAAAGGCAACGTCTCCTCCACTGTCTTGACACTTCACTGGTGAACCCAGTTATTTCACTGAACAGATGAAACCAAGGAGAACTTCCAGCCCATACTCATGTACTCTACCTTTTCTCTTTTCGGAACAGTCCTGGCTTGCCCAAACCAACTTGGATTCCCGCCCACTAGATCCCATCCACGCTCAAGAAGATTGTTCAGCATCTGTACCAGCCTTCTCCAACTTTCATTTTTTCCCTCTAGATAACTCCCATTGTGTCACCGACTGAACTGTGTTCCTCCAAAAATGTGTGTAGCCATTCGGCTTGGCCATCATCCCCAATATTTTATGACTGTCCTCTGTTTTGTGATTTTCCCATGCTGTATGTTAAAGATGATTAGGGTGGGACTGTATATCCCTTCCTAAGGTTACGTTCCTGCTCTAATGCAGAGGGAGTTTCCCTGGAGTGTGGCTTGCACCACCCTTTATCCTTTTATCTCCCGAGAGATAAAAGGAAACGGTAGCAAGCAGAAAATTGGGAACCTCACACCATCAGGAAAGCAGCACCAGGAGAAGAGCATGTCCTTCAGACCTGAGGTGCCTGAAGCAAGATGCTCCCTGACCCAACACTGGTACAACACAAGGACTCTCCTCTAGGGCCACAGAAGGAAAACCTTCCTCTAGAGCGGACACCCTGAATTGGGACTTGTGGCCTACTGGACTGTGTAAGAATAAACTTTCCTTTGTTAAAGCCATCCACTCTGCGGTATTTCTGTTAGAGCAACACTAGCTGACTAAAACACATCAGCGTAAAAAACGTCTTGCTATTTCGCTAGTCACAAACAACACATACTCCTTTTGACCCCAGCTACTGCCCTATTGCTCTGTGCCATTCTTGCTTGTACTCATCGGGCTTTTGGGCACTCTATTCCACCAGACCCGCGTTCATTAATGACACCAACGCCATGGACGTTGCCAAATCTTCCTTCACCCCAAATCCCCTCTTCTTAATAAAATGCTTTGTTCACCCACGTCCCCTGTCTTTTGCTTTGTTCTACCTATGAAGTCACTGGTTTTCATCTCCTTTACTGGGTCTCCGTCACCCACAGGAATCACCTTAAGCATTGGAGCACCCCAGGGCTCCGCCTTTAGATTTCTCCTTTACATTCACAATTGCTCCCTTGGTGAGTGGATCCAGTCTCCTGGCTGCAATGCTGTCTCTGCGCTAACAACTCCCAACGTTGTTACCCTTAGCCTATATCCCTCTTCTGGACCCAGGCCCCCATATCCAAAGGCCTACACACCGTGTACCCTTGGATGTTCCAGTGGCACCTTGAGTTTAACATTTTCAAGCCTGAACTGATTAATCTACTCCCTCTACCCCCACCCCCCAATTTGGGGGGGTATGAACAACAGCTTCACTTTGGGGTGAAGCATGTGTGACAAATTTAATAGCAATTCAAGAGTAAAAGAGAAGGGTAGATACTGCAGCCATACAGGATGTGGGTGGGGTGACTTCCACACCCCCATAGAGATGAGAGGTGACCCGGGACTGGCTGTGTGCGGTACACCAGGCCCTGACCACCATGACTGGTTCAGGGAGGGGCAAATGATCCAAAGCAGATGAGTCAGAGTTCTCTCGCGGACTTTTCTGCCAGAGCAATTGAGTGAGAATATCTTGGTCCCCTCAGGCTGCCGGACGACTTGTGAATCTAGGGTCGCAAAAGGCTATCTCACTCACCACACAGAGAGAGCCCACCAAGGGACGGAGCCCAGGTGGTACTGCTTGAGCAACCTCTGCCCACCCCTGCCTGGCTGAGCCTGCAGCTAAACTCCCCCAGAATTCTTCATGTACAGCCATCCATTCTGCTGTTCTACTTCTGCAAATTTTTGCCACTTGGAACTGCAAGAATCTCAAACAGTACGGGATGGCATTTGCCTACAGAATCTCAGCTAATGTGCTTGGCTGCAAACCCCATAGGTGAAGGTTCCAGTCCACACAGAGGTGCCTCAGAAGAAAGGCCTGGTGATCTACATGCCCCCAAACCAGACACTGGAAACTCTATGGAGCACAGTTCTACTCTGAGACACATGGGTTTGACAGGAGTCAGGTCGGCCTGATGGCAACCCTTTTCTAGTGTGTTTGTTTGCCTACACTTCTGTCGTTCACAGTCATCAGTGCCAAAACACACAGCCAGCAGTGAGTAATGGGATTGTTTTGGGGATCTGCCACAAGCCTAGGCTCTCCATTCTTCCCTACTTGAGACTTTGTTACAACAGGTGACTTCTAAAGCTAAGCCTGATACCCACCATGAAGTGTACTTCATAGTCCTTAGCTGTCTTTAAATCTGCATCCCACTGCTGCAACATAGCCAGAAGCCGCTGACCAAATGCATTAGTAAGATCCCATCTGTAAAACATAGTAACGAGCACTGTTATATTTCATGCCAAATGAAAAAGTAGGCACATTCAAAGTGAAGGTGATTTATCAGGTAGTGTCCACATATTCCAGTCAATATGGGCAATGTCGGGTCAGCACTACGGGAAAGACATTTGATATTCAAAAATAAGGCATCATTTCAAAAGGCGTGCTTCATTGTCCCTTTCCTTTTATACTAAGGAAACCCGGGTGGCGTAGTTGTTAAATACTATAGCTGCTAATTAAAAGGTCGTCAGTTCGAATCCACCAGGCACTTGTTGGAAACCATATGTGGCAGTTTAACTCTATCCTGCAGGGTTGCTATGAGTCAGAATTGACTTGGAAGTAACGGTTTTTCTCATTCTAAAATTTATTCTATAAAAGAAGATGGGAATGACAGCAGCTTAATATTCAGTTGGGAAGCTGAAAAGTAAAATGAATGATTTACTGATTCCAAAGGTAATTTTTTCTAACAGGGCAAGGTAGAGGCTATCTCACATCCTTTAGCTCTTGAAAACAAAGGGAGCTTTATTGCCTATGTTAACTTTCCAGGAAAACAAAATCATTTTTTTTCCTCCAAAATATTTGATTTTCATTTTCTTTCCATGAGTAACACACAGGTCCCTGTGTGATCAACAGATCTGATGGGGTCCATTTGTCATGTAACGGTTCCCTCACCTACGGACAATAAACATTTTCTACAAAAGAATAAAGAACTCAACTCCATTAAAACATATAAACTGTGCCCAACCAAGGGTTGGCTTTTCACCACGGTAACGACGAACGTCGACCGACAATTTGGTGTTTATCTTTTACTCAGCTTTCATGTAAAGAAATTGACAGTCAGAAACCCACTGCTGTTGAGTCGATTCTGACTCAGCAGAATCGCCCACGGGGCTTCCAAGGTGTTAGTCTTAACGGAAGCAGGCTGTTACATCTCTCTCCTGAGGAGTGGCTGCTGGGTTTCCACCACCAACCTTTCGGTTAGTTTCTAAGTGCTCAACCACCACCCCACCAGGGCTCCTTAGAGCCAGAAAGTCCAACTGTTACTCTAAAGACCGCTTGACTGTCTTCTAGGAAAAATAACTCAATTCAGTGAAAGAATGAGATTACATGTCTGAAGAATTTATTAGCTAAGAGAAAAGTCAAGCTAAATATGTTTCACTTGAGACTCCAATAAACAGAAGACAACAGCATTTTTCTGAAGTACTCTGCACCCACAAATACTAAGGACTGGTACAAATGTCCTCCTCTGAATCACTAGCAATGTTACCTTTGCTTTTTTTGTGTTTTCCAAACTTCCTCCAGTTTCTGGTTAGTGACTTCCAAAGTAGCACTGGTATTCATTTCAAGTCGTCTTCTCTTTGCAAGCATACCCTTGTTAAAATTGTCTAAATTGAAAATATTAAAATTTATGCTGAGCAGTCCTTCATGTACACATAATTCAAATCCATATGGGTAATGCTGGGTTTAGAATATTGGAAAGATTTGATAGTTAATCACTGGGTGTCAGTTCAAAAGGTGAGCTGATTGGTTCCCTTTCATTTTTTCTGTGAAAATATTCAGTTACTACTCTCCCAATTCTCATTTTTCTCAGTGGAGACAGATGTTTAACTTATAGGTGATTTTTTTTTTTTAAAAAGGAAAAGCTTAATAATGCATTTTCAGTTTTCCTAAGTACATATAAAAGGTCTCCAGGACTGGCCTTATTGTCCCCATGAGAAAGCTGTAAAGATCTTCCAGTTCAAAGGAGATAGACAGATGACATATTCTTATTATTCATTATATAAAACACACAAAATATTCTCTTTAATATTGCCAAAGACAAGTAATCAAATCAAGGAAAAACTTTAAATCTAGTCAGTGAAACTATAAATATATTTCACCAAAGGAAAAATGACTACAGACAGAAAAATCCCACCTTAAGTAAATAAATAAATGTGTTCAGGAACACTGGACTAAACACTTCTGAGGAGCTGTTTATAGGACATTTTACCCACGAGTGCTTCATTTCATACAGTGTTGATGATTACTTCAGAGAATGTTCTGCTAAGCATACGATTTTTTCCTGTGGCTCTATCATTAGCAGTTACATTTCCATAAGCATGAAGCAGCGGCACTATAATGCAGGTGTTTTATACTTCCAGTAAGTACTGATAATAATTTATATGAAAACTCAAAAAAAAACACACCACTTTTCCACCACCAAACACAGCAAAGCTGTCAAAACTACTTGCTATATCTCACTTATCCGGCTAAAAGAGACAAAACCTGAGTCTGACTCACTTGTCAGATTCCCATCCTCTGGCACTGTTACTCTAAGTATTATGCGACATACTAACTCAAAAGTTGGCATTTTCTGGGTCTGATTACACATCAACCACTAGATAGCCAAGCTGCCTTTAGCTCTGCACTAAACAGCGTATTAATTTAAAAACAGCGATTTTATAGGTTTCAATCCATCCTAGGTCCCCCAAATAAACAAAGAAAAGTCACAGCAAAGAACTGCACTGCAAAAATTAAAAGCTGGTAAAAGATTTATTGTGTCAATGTAAACAAGGAAAGAAGCGTTTCCCACCCATTTATTCTGTACATCCCATTGTCAATTACATTCATACGTGTTGTATGAAGAAGCATGATTGTCCCCTCACCACTGTTAGAATCCTCTTCAGTGTTCACATAAACAATTAGAAAATTTAAGTGAGGAACTCTGTGAAGACTGAACCACATTAAATGTCTATGGAAAATTCCGGGCATGAGAATGAGGAATTCAATATCAGTCTTGTAACAGGCTGACTCTTCTTCCCTGTTATTCAGGCTACATGCCTGAGAGCCATTTTGTCTAAATGTTGCTGTCTCCTAAAACTTACCTGCTAATCTTTCCAACAGATCCTGTACTTGATCCCTGAGAAGAAATTACGTGATCAATTTTTCATTAAGGACACAAAAATGGCGTGCTTATTCTGGAAGAAATAGCTCATGCCAACTGTTTCCCATACAACACTGGCTAAAGGAACCAAAAGAGAATTTTCTTAAAGAACTTAACCCGCCGGGCAAGCACTGCTTGAACACATTACCGCATTTCTCTCTCAAACGATTCTGCAGATGGCCTTTTTCTCCCACGGGTATTAGTGACTGGACTCTCTGCTTCATTGAAAAGAAAAACATTTTTAAATTAAGGATGTTGTCCTGGTAATTTTTAATGGCATCATAGCTACACTTATGGAAGCTTTGGGGCTTTTTTGCCAACATAAGATTTTAAAGCAAATTACAAAGCGAAAAGAAGTCAAGAGCCTCATGTGCCACCCCTGCCAAGATGCCATCTGGGGACACTGTACCTTCCACCCCATCTTGGTCGGAATCCGTCAGATCTTTTGGACCTTCTTTGCCAGAGGTTCCTATATCCTGATCCTTCACCAGGGATCTCTTGGCTCTGGCCTTTCCCTTTCTTCCGGTGGGTTCCATAATTAGATTCTGTTCGCTGACTTGAAAGACAGATGGCTTAAACTTTTCAGGCTCGAACACACTATTTAAACAATTGGGTAACTTTTCATAACATCGCCCAAGGGTCACCTTGGTTCAAAACCAGTTTTGCAGTCTCCTTTGTCTGTTGGACCAGGAGGTGACACAGTTGACCCTGACAGGGTCAACCCTGACTCCACATTGGGACGTGTCAGTTCCGGTCCTGCCTCTGCCAGATCCCAGCTGGCTATTTAGGGCAGATCCCTGTGACAAAGTGACAACCTGACAGCTGGGGGGCTGCCCCCGAGCAGACTCGAGCCAAGTCTGAAGCAACAGAGACGTCAAATCAAGACTTGCGCCCACTTGGCTTCGGAGAGGGAACGTCCACCGAGGCCTTCGGCACGTCTCGGGGACAAACGAGGGGCCCTTGGTCCCTGTTGTGGTCCCTGAGAGGACGAAGCCCCGCCCTCTTCACCGTCCCCTCCCCCCTCCCCTCAGCTCTCGTCCCCCCTCGTCCCCGCAGCTCCCCTCCCCTCATCCTTCGTCACCCTCCTCTCCCCCAGACCCTCCCGCCCAGCCGACCCCCGTCCCACGAAGGCCCTCAGAGAGGCCCGGCCTGACCGCCGCCTTCCGGTCAGCGGCTGGGCTCAGTCTCCTGGGAACAGTCGTCTCCCCGGGCCCAGCTGCCTGGCGGGCTCTCAGGCTGCACTCACGCCTCTCCTGAGGCTGATGAACGCGACGGCCCCCGTGGGCGCCCACGGACCCAGTCACCCCACTTCCCCGCCGCTCCTCACCAGACACGCGCTGCGTCCACGACGCTCTCAACGTGGCCACCGCCAGGCTCCTCTCAGGCGCTGATTGGCCGGCCCAGCGCGCATGCCGGAGGCGGGGCCTCGGCGGAGCCCCGCCCCCGGCAGGCCCTGATCTGTGCCGGCTGCCTCCCGGTTCCCGCAGGCTGGCTTCCAGGGTTTCCGATTTCTTCCCAGATTTCAAATTTTAGGTTGCTCATCAGTGGTACGCAACATAGATTATTTTCCCCCTCCCTCCCGCTCCTTACAATCACTAATCAGGAACTTTGGTCTCTCTGTACATTTGCCTTTCCTTGTCTTTTTACAGAAGTGAAGTTATACAGTATTTGTCCTTTTGTGACTGGCTTATTTCACTCTGCATAATGTCTCCAAGCTCCATCCATACTGTGGCAATGATGAAGACTTCATTTCTCCTGCTGGCTAAGCAGCATTCCATTGTATTTATGTAGCACCTCACATGCATGTGAAAATTGGACAATGTATGAGGAAGACAGAAGACGATGCCTCTGACTTACAGTGCTGGCAAAGAATATTGAATAAACCATGAACTGACAGAAGAAAGAACAAATCTGTCCCGGAAGAAGTCTAACTAGAATGCACCTTAGAAGCAAGGATGGCAAGATTTCCCCTTTTGTACTCTGGGCATGTTAGGAGGGACCACTTCTTGAAGAAGGACATCATGCTTTGTAAAACAGAGGGTCAGAAAAAAAGAAGAAGACCCTCAACAAAATGGATGGGCACGGTGGCTACAGCAGTGACCTCAAACATAGGCACAACTGTGGAGATGGCACATGACCAGGCAGAGTTTGTGTTCTGTTCTGTTGTCCACTGAGTCACCGCCACTTAGAACCAACGCAGTGGCACCTAGGAACAGCAACGTTTGATGTGTATCAAAAAGTAGCACACGTCTGTCATAGGAACTAGCACATATACTTTGAATGCATAATGTAACAGCATTTGCAGGGATTTGTTCTTAACTGCAGACTGTAAGTAAGTGAGAAGTTTATAAACCAGCAACTTTCTGTCCCTGGGATGGTGACCTTGTTCAGGAACAGACCCTTTGGACATGTTATCAGTTAACATGACATCGCACTGGAGCAGGGAGTGTCCCGAGCCATGATGAGTGATGTCGTCTTGAAAGAGAGGCAGAGACATACACACAGAGACAGAGAAGGCAGGCATGGCACAATGAGGACAGAGATCAATGTACGTCACAGCGGTAAGCCAAGGAATGTCTGACTGGGAGACTCAAGGAAAGCTCTTCCCCTAGCGCCTTCAGAGAGAGCATGGTCCTTGTGACACACTGCATCTAAACTTGTAACCTCCAGAACTGTCAGACAGGCCATTTCTGTCATTTTGCATCACCTCATCTGTGGTTCTTTTTTAGAACTGCCCTAGAAACAGATACAGATGCCACCCTTCTGTTAGCATGGTTCTGAAAGTTGGAGATGGATCACCTCGCCACCAGGGGACAGAGAAGTCCCTGGGTTTTTGTCCCAGGACCAGGACTGTGGACCAGAGAGCAGGCAATACGATGAGGGGCCCTTCTACCCAGGTATTTAATGAAATTAAAGCTAATCCCACCAATGGAGAATGGCGAGAGCATGGGTACGATGACTGACCGTTGCCTCGTGTTAGTTTGAGTGGAAAAACAGGCGACGCTACAGATGGTGCAACAGTGTTCTGATTGCCGTCTCATTCTCAGCTTTTGAATCTTTTACTCACTGCCTTTCACTGTCTGTTTTCTTCTCAGAGGCCTGCAACATATTCAGTAAGAATAATGTGTGAAATACATTGAGCGTTAACGTGAATTTGAACATTTGGGATAACCTGGCCTATTTTCTATAAATGCTACTGTGGAGTCTATTCCAACTCATGACTACCAGGTGTGTGTCAGAGTCAAACTGTGCTCCCCAGTGTTTTCAAAAGCTGTGACTTTCAGAAGCAGGTTGCCAGGCCTCTCGTCCAAGGCACCACTGGGGGAATATGAACTGCTAACCTCCCGGCTATTCACGAAGCACTCAACTGCTTGTGCCACCAAGGAGCTCCACCAGGTCTTACAGAGGCCAGTTCTTAAATATTCTGAATGGTCAAACACTCCTACGTATCAAATGATTGCTAGAAAGTATTCTAAGAGCTGGGTATGTAATAACTCATTTACACCTCCTGGTGCCCCTGTGAGATTGGTACTATCATCATCCCCATAGTACAGATGAGAAAATAGAGGCTTAAAGCTCATAGCTTATAAGTGCCAAAGCCGAGGTTTGAACTCAGACCTTCTGACTCAGATCCATCATGTATGCTGTATGTTGTATGCATGTGAAACTTTGGAAGAGGGGAGAAAAAGGAATAGTCAAGAGCAAGAGCCAACCCAGTTAATACAGGCCTCCTGGGTGCTTCACCTTGCTGCTCGGTGGGCGACGGAGATGCACCCAGGTTCCTGACTGTGCGTCTATTTTCCATACTACGAAATGCTCTCCTGTGAATGGCACTGCCTACTGATGTTATAAAAAGGCTGACAGAGTTTTAGCCTGACTCTTAATGTGGAAATTTTCACTTAACTGCCAAGTACCCACCACTCGGGGCTATTTCATCTTTATGGCATCTCCAACATGACCAGCAATATGTCATATTCTTTTACTAGAATCCTGTTGTGTAGGGAACAGAACAAGATGAACCCTAAACAATCCCAACTGAAAGCCCCAAACAATCCCGATTGAAAGTTCCAGGTCAAGAAAGCAAGAGGAGAAAAAGTCATCGTCACTTCTCATCTTCGAGGCAGGAAGCCCAAGAGAAAGAGCTGTGGATTAAACAGACTCCTGCTCCATCACTTAAGCTAAATTTGACTTAATCTCTCTAAATCTCATTTCTTATCTGTGATGGAAGGTAAGAATTTCTCCAATAACTGCTGCTGATTCATTGATTAAATGCGCAAGAAGTCAGTCCATGCAGAGTCTCAGGTAAATTGTCTTGTGGCTCGTTTTTCAGAGCGGTCTAATACTCGGAAACCCAAGTGGCCTTGTGGTTAAGTGCTATGGCTGCTAACCCAAAGGTCAGCAGTTCAAATCCACCAGGTGCTCCTTGGAAAACTCTGTGGGGAAGTTCTACTCTGTCCGGTCACTATGAGTCAGAATCGATTTGATGGCAGTGGGTTGAAGTTTTTTTATTGGTCTAACACTCAACCAGAAATAAACCATTCGAAAGCGCTTTAAAGCCACCCAGGCAGTTGACCCATACTGTGGCTCTTATTCTTCTTGTTTCTCTGCAAACTCTGGGAAATGGGGGCAAAGTCACAAGTGGAATTAATCAATATTAAGGGCTCAGCCAGAGACAAAATATGGTATCCCAAAGAGAGGGCCAGCACACATTAAGCTCCATTCCCTAAATTCTTAAGCTTCATCCCCTAAATAAATTCTTTTTTACTGTGATAAAACATGAAGTGTACAGTTCAGTGGCACTAAGAACATTCACCTTGTTGTTGGAATCCACCATGTGGGGCAGTTTAACTCTGTCCTGCAGGGTTGCTATGAGTTGGAATTGACTTGGCAGTAACAGGTTTTATCATTCTAAAATTTGCTCTGTAAAAGAAGATGGGAATAACAGCAGCTTAAATGTTCAGTTGGGAAAATGAAAAGTAAAATGAATGATTTACTGATTCCAAAGGTATTTGTTTTTTCCTTACAGGGTAAGATAGAGACTATCTCACATCCTTTAGCTCACACACACACACACAGAGACAACAGTTTTCCATCAGAACTCCAGGAATTCACAGAGGTAGCTTGGTTGTTAAAGCACTTAGTGCTGAAGGTATGCCACCATAGTTTCAATACCAGCAGGGTCACCCATGGTGGAGAGATTTCAGCAGAGCCTCTACTCTAATACAGAGTAGGGAGAATGGCCTGGTGGTCTACTTCTGAAAATTAGCCACTGTCATTGAAAGACCCACGGAGCACAGCTCTCCTCTGAAATACATGGGGTTGGCATGAGTCAGAATCTCATTCAATAGCAGTGAGTTTTGGTGATTCTTGTTTTCCTCTGTTTGTTTTTTGGTTCGATGACAGTGAAGTTTTGCTTTTGACTACCTCATAAGTTGACTCACAGGATAGGGAAGTTAAGGAATAAACTCAATGCTACAACAAAGACTGACATCATTGGCAGCCAGAAAAAAATTGGAAGGGAAGGAGTAGACTATTGCACAAAAATATTTCTACGCACCCAAGAACAAACACAAGCATGTTATATAAATAAAAGCTATTGCTGTCATTCGTTATCAGACTGAAGAAATGAAAAAAATCCAAGAAGTGAATCAGAAAAATTCAGTGGGAATAAACAAAATTGAATCCAGAGAGAAAAGGCTATCAAGTGGCAAAAGGTGACACAAAACAAAAGGGGGGAAAGAAGCTCTCTTCTGTTTCTTTTTAACTCTTGTTGTTATGAAAATATAGCAGACACATTGGCCAAGTCAACATTTCTTGCATCTACGATCCAATGATATCAACGGCATCAATAATGTGCAACCATCACCAACATCCTTTGGCAAATTTTCTATCCCTGTAAATAAACACTCAGTGTTTCCAACACAAACATTCATTAAGATCTCACAGTGGGGGGCAATACAGACGTGGTTCCTACCACATCGAGCTCACACTCGTTTGTCAAGGACACACAGTAAAACACACATAAATGCACAGTTATGCATGGTGGTAAGTGACTCAAAGTACACTGGAGGTTACCCGGGATGGGGGAACTGGGGAGTGACTGCTAATGCACAAAGAGTTTATTTCCAGGTGATAGAACTGTTCGAAAATTGATTGTGCCGAGAGTTGCACAACTCTGAGTGTATAACATGCCATTAAATTTTGCACTTTAAATGGGTGAATTGTATAGTGTGTGAGTTATATCTCAGTAAAGGTGTGAAGATGGTGATAACAAAGCTGTAGACTGGAGAGGCAGCCACACTAGGAGCTGGGGAACGTGCCAGCTCTCCAATGGACCACCCGTCCTCCGCCCAGAACACAAAGGAAGACTCCCTCATCTCTGGTTTCAAGAGCCCTGTTGTCTTCCTGAGGGCTAGGAAACTCATCTCCCAGCGCTATCTTAGACAGTCTTTTGTTGTGATCCACAGGTTTTCCTTGGCTAATTTTGGAGAGTAGATCATCAGGCCTTTCTTCCCAGTCTGTCCTAGTCTGGAAGCTCTGCTGAATCCTGTCCACCATGAGTGACCCTGCTGGTGCTTGATATACCATCATCACAGCAATATAAAAGCCACCATAGCACAATAACCTAGGTGAAACTCAGTGTTTGATCCGAAGATCAACTTCCCTAGAAGTTTTCCTGTCTTCCCCCCACCCCATACCCATCCTCCCGACCTGGAAAAATTGCTCCATTTATTCCTGATTGTTTCACAATACCTCCTGGCCCCTCCAGCTGCCATCAGAGCCTTGATCTAATGCATAACCCAAGGTGACGAGACTAAGAGTTTCTGTCACTGCCTCCTGATTCCGGCAGTTTCATTATCTACAGAGAGGCAGTCTTTGTAAGCAACTGTATGACTTGTAGGCAGCATCCCTGGAGACCCCAGGTATCACTTGGCACGTGGCTGCCGCTCCCCAGTTACCATGCTTGACCATGAATGTCATACTTGGAAATAAACCTGGCAGGAGCAGAAATCAATTTGCTCCATCAGATTTTTTTTTTTTTATCCTGAGTGACAAGAGGACAATCCTATCCTTGCCATGAGCTTGAAAGGAACTTCTCCTTGCAGCAAGAGACAAAAGGAGTGCTGAGATTTCAAAGCTTTGTATCCTGGAAGTAAAAGAATGTCAATTGAAGGTGATCTCACCAGGGTTCTCACACCCACAGCCTATTCTTGGATGAGTGAAGAAATGAACTGGTGGATGAACACATGACAGGTGGAATGTAGTCTTAGAGCAATAGAGGGTGAACTCTATTTCTCAACAAATGTGGAGCAATCTGAAGGAAAGTTCTTAGCAACGCCAGGAAAACAATCCGAAACTTGAGTTGTAAAAGAAACTACAACCATGGCCCTTGAGAAATGTCTTTTAAGGTACATCTGAGGGTTGAACACGTGATCCTCCTACCCCAGAAGAAGGGAGTAGACTGCTCAATGCAGGAAACTGGGGGCCATCATAGAGATAAGGGAATCAAGGGAAGTTGCCTAGGGCAAACAGCATTAGGCATATTATAATAATGATAAAGAGGTCTTTGTTGTTAGGTATTATAGAGTCACTTCTGACTCATAGTGACCCCGTACACAATAGAACGGTACTGCCTGGTCCTCATAACCATTGCTACATTTGAGCCTGTTGTTGCAGCCACTGTGTCAATCCATCTCACTGTGGGTCATCTTTTCCCTTATCCTCTATTTGGTCAAGCATAATATCCTTCTCTGGGGATTGGTTCCTCCTGATAACATGTCCACAGTACATGAGAGAAAGACTCACCGTCCTCCTTCCAATGAACATTTTGGCTATACTTCTGCCAGGAGAGATTTGTTCATTCTTCTGGCAGCCCACAGTATAGTCAATATTCTTTACCAACACCATAATTCAAATGCATCAATTGTCTTCAGATTTTGTCTTAGTTATCTAGAGCTGCTGTAACAGAAACACCTCAGATAGGTGGCTTTAAGTAAACAAGGTTATCCTCTCGTAGTCTAGTAGGCTAGAAGTTGGAATTCAAGGTGCTAGCTCCAGGGGAAGGCTCTTTCTCTCTGTCGTCTCTGGGAAAAGGTCTTTGTCATCCATCTTCCCCTGTGTCTAGAAGTTTCTTAGCACACTGTCCCTGGGTCCAAAGAATGAGCACCCTTCCTTGTTCTGCATTCTTGGTGGTATGAAGTCTCTCTCATCTCTCCTTGATGCTTTTATATCTCAAAAGAGACTGAGTCAAGATACAACCTAATATTGTAGATTGAGCCCAGCCTGATTAACATAACAGTCTCTAATCCTGCCTCATTAGCATCACAAAGATAGTATGTACAACATCTAGGGATATCATACTAGATGTTGGAATGGTGGCCAGTCACACAATACTGGGAACCATGATCTGCTCAAGTTAACACACATTTTGGGGGGGACACAGTTCAATCCATGACAGTCTTCCTTATTCATTGTTTAGCTTTTGCATGCATATGAGGTGGCTGAAAATACCATGGCTTTGGTCAGGTTCACCTTAGTCCTCAAAGTGACTCCTTTGCTTCTTAACATTTTAAAGAGATCTCTTACAGCCACTGTGCCCAAAGAAATACGTTATTTGGTTTCTTGATTGCTGCATTCATGGGTGCTGATTGTGGATTCAAGTAAAATGAAGTCCTTGACAAGTTCAATCTCTTTTCCAATTTTATTGATGCTGTTTATCAGTAGAGTTGTGAGGATTTTTATATTCTTGATGTTGAGGTGTAATCCATACTGATGGCTCTGGTCTTTGGTCTTCAGTAGGTAATTCAAGTTCTCTTCATATTCAGCAAGCATAGTTACATCATCTGCATAACATCAGTTATTAAAGAATCTTCCTTGAATCCCAATGCCCCATTTGTCTTCATGAAGTCCAGCCTCTCATATTAGCTGCTTGACATACAAATTGAGTAAGCATGGTGGAACAAACAGCAATGATGCAAAGGTCTAATGTTAGAACTGAAAGTTCATTCAGAGGGAAACCTTATATTGTCACTTTGTGTCTAGTGAGTAGTCACTTGGTCTACAGTCTGATTTTTGATAATAGCTTTCTTTTTGTTTTTTCTTCCCAGAGAATTAAGTGAGAATGCCTGTTATACAGACCTGCTTCCAGAAATATTTGTAGGATAAGACAGGAGGGTAATAACTATTCTCCACCATCTAGCTTTAAAAATACAGAATTAAGGATTTTTGGAAAGCAGGATCAATATGGTGAACAGGTCAGATGCTTCCTGTGATCCCTCTAACAACAAAGACCAAAAAGAACTAATCAACCTATTATATATGGCATTCTAGAGGCCCTGAACATCAAAGGGAAATTTGAGAAACTGAACTGAGTTAAGGGAAAGGGAGAGTAGGTCCAGAAGTACCTAGGACTAGAGAGACCTGACCCACCAGGAATCAGCTGAAGCCAGTGTGGTGAATGGAGACGTGGCATTTGGAGACCATCTTCTTCACTGGGAGGGACAGGGCAGCAGAAAACCCACTTGTACCTCTAGAACCAGTGAAAAACAGAACTTGATCATGGAAAGCTAAGTGACTTGCATCCAAATTAACACACTCAAATAGAAAACTTACCTTCAGGATAAACCTCTCTCCCTTTTCCCAGCACTTCATCCTCCCTTCTCTTATGCAGTTTCCTCAGCTGGAAGTAAGATTCCTTACACATCCCTGAGCCATTATCCTTGACTCAGAGAGTGAACAGTTTAACAAACAAGGGGAAGGGGAAAAACAACCTGCCCACTCCCCTGATCCAGAAATTCAGGGAAGAAACTGTTCCTTCATCTAAGACCTGGCATAAGGGGATATGCCTTCCTTACAGACACTCAAAGGTGGCTGACAGCCCCCTGCCTTTCATAGCATGTGCAGCCCAAAACCTATGCCTACACCAATCATCCCTGCACTTCTAAGACTGTGGGGGAGAGCCTGTACCACATATGTGGTGACAGACTACCTAGACATCTGCAATCAATCTGTATAAGAAAAGTAAACAGTCTCCTGGGCTCACATGCCTACAAACAGCTCTAACCACCTGGTGACACAACGTCAGAGTTTCGAAGACACCAATAACCAAACTAGCACTCATGACCACCTATCTGGACATTAAAAAAAGAAGAACTAAACAAAAAAATAGAATGCCAAGTGCCATCGAGTCAGATCCCACTCATGGTGACCCTACAGTAAGTAAAAATGAAATTAAAAAAAAATGAACTTACTAATGGCTCAGAGACAACGATCAATATCAATGACTTAGAAAAGCAGACCACAATGGCTTCAGAAAGCCCCCAAAACAAATTAATCAAGAAATTTTCCAGATGAGGAGAATTTCCTGGAATTATCAGAAGTAGAATACAAAAGATGAATATTTGGAACTCTTCAAGAGAGTGGGAAGGAAATGAGACAAAATTCAGCAGAGCATAATGACAACCTGGACAGGCTACAAGAAAGCATACAGAAACAGGAAGTAGAATATCAGATCAATAATAAAATTACAGAATTAGACAACTCAGTAGAAAGACAAAGAAGCAGAATTGAGCCAATGGAAGACCAAATTAGTAAGACTGAAGATAAAGCACATGAAACCAAAATATTTGGGGAAAAATCACATAAACAACTTTTTAAAAATGAAGAAACACTAAGATTCATTTGGGACTCTATCAATAGGAATCATCTATGAGTGACTGGAGTACCGGAATGAGAGTGGAGGATAACAGAAAATGCCGAGAGAATTGGCAGAGATTCATTGACAGAAAACTTCTCCGATACAATGAAGGATGAGAAAATATCTATCCAAAATGCTCACTGAACTCAAAACATGAGTTCAGACCCTAAAAGAAAGACACCAAGACATATTAAAATCAAACTTGCCAAAACTAAAGAAAAGGAGAGAATTTTAAATGCAGCTACGGATAAACTAAAAATAGTCTACAAAAAAGAACCAAGAAGACTAAGCTTGGAGTACTCAGCAGAAACCACACAGGCAAGAAACCAATAGCATGATGGAAACAAAACCTTAGAGGAAAAAATTTGCCACCTACGAATTGTATATCCAGCAAAACTGTCTCTCAGACATAATGGTGAAATTAGGGTATTTCCGGATACACAGAAATTTAGGGAATTTGAAAAAATCAAACCCAAATGACAAGAAATACCAAAGAGAGTTTTTTGGTTACAAAATCAGTAACGTCAGACAAGAACCCAAGACTAGAATGCAGAACAAGGAAACCAGATATCAACCCAGATAGGGAACTCACAAAACTAAATCAAAAGCAAAATGTTGATGTCACTATGTAAAAGATGACAACATTATAATAAAAAATGACTTACAACATGTAGTCACAGACCTTGCATATAGAGAGGAAGTCAAGGCAATGCAAAGAAATTAAAGAATGGTTTAAATTTAGAGAAACAGGGGTAAGCAATAAGATAACCATAAAGGAAATTAACAATCCGCACATGAAAATAAAAAACAAGAAAAACATGAAGCCTCAGCAAATACAAAGCCAACAACAATGAAAAAAGATAAAAACAAAACACATAAAAAAAAATGACTCAATGCAGAAAATTAGGAGGGACAAAGAAATTGTCAACAACTCACAAAAAGTGACATCAAAATGACAACACTAAACTCGTACTATCAACAAATTAAGTTGAGTGTAAACAGATTAAATGCACCAATAAAGACATGATTGGATAAAAAAACAAAATCCATCTCTATGTTGCCTACAGGAGACATACCTTAGACTTAAAGACATCAAACTAAACCTCAAAGGTGGGAAAAAAATGTATCAAGTATACAATATTCCAAACAGAACAGAAATGGCAATATTCATTTCTGACAACATAGCCTTTAAAATAAAATCCACCACACTGGATAAGGAAGGACACTACATAATGACTGAAGAATCTATATTTCGTAATCATATTAAATATTTACACATCCAGTGACAGGGCTCCAAAGTACATAAAACAAACTCTAACTGCACTGAAAAGAGAAATAGCTCCACAGCCATAACAAGAGATTTCAAAGATCTACTGAAGGACAGAACATCCAGAAAAAAGCTCAGTAAAGACATGGAAGATCCAAATGCCACAACCAACCAACTTGACCTCATAGACATATACAGAACACTCACCAGCACCCAAATATACTTTCTTTTCTAAGAAACATGGAACATTCTCCAGAAGATACCACATACTGGGCCATAAAGCAAGCCTTAAGAAAATTCAAAGCACTAAAATATTGCAAAACAGCTTTTCAGACAATAAAGCCATAAAAGTATAAATCAATAACAGAAAAAGCAAGGAAAAATATCAAACACACAGAAACTGAAAAACACTTTGCTCAAAAGATACTGAGGAGTTATAAAAGAAATCAAGGATGGAACAGAGAAATTCACTGAATCAATTCAGAATGAAAACACATCCTACCAGAATCTATGGGACACAGCAAAAGCAGTGCTCAGAGGTCAGTTTGTCTCAGTAAATGCACACATCCAAAACAAGAAAGGGCTCAAGTCAAAGCATTAATCCTACAACTCAATCAAGGAGAAAGAGAGCAGCAAAAGAAGCCCTTGGGCATCAGAAGAAACAAATCATAAAAATTAGTGCAGAACTAAAAGAAACAGAGAATAGAAAAACTATAGAAGGACTGAACAAGACCTGAAGTTGGTTCTTTGAAAAGATCAACAAAATCAAGAAACCACTGGCAAAAGTGAGAAAAGAAAAACAGGAGAGCAAATAACGAGAAATGAGATGGACGATATCACAACAGACCCAACCGAAATAAAAAATATATGTATGTCATAATGGAATACTAAGAAAAATTGTACTGTAACAAATTTGAAAACCTAGAGAAAATGGACAAATTTCTAGAAACATACTACCTAAACTAATACAAACAGATGTGGAACAACTAAGTAAATCCATCACAAAAGAAGAGATTGAAAAGGTAATGTAAAAACTCCCAATAATAACAATAGCGCTGGCCCTGATGGCTTCACTGGAGAATTCTACCAAACCTTGAAAGAAGAGTTAACAACACTATTATTAAAGGTATTTCAGAGTATAGCAAAGAATAGAATATCCTCACATTTATTTGATGAAGCTGGCATAACCCTGACACTGAAACCAAGTAAAGACTCACAAAGAAGGAAGACTACAGAAGAATCTCTCTCATGAATTTAGATGCAAAAATCCTAAACTAAATACTAGCCAATAGAATTCAACTATATATCAAAAGATAAAATAAAATAATTCACCATGACTCAGTGGGATTCATATCAGGGATGCAGGAGTGGTTCAACTTTAGAAAAAATATCAGTATAATCAATCACATAAATAAAACAAAAGACACTATTGCAAGAACCCAAAAGAGACTTACATAAGCAGAGAAACTTACCTTGCTAATGGATAAGAAGACTCAACATCATGAAAATGTCTATTGTACCCAAAGCAATCTATAGATACAATGCAATCTTGAAAATTCCAACAGCATTTTTCAACGAGATGGAAAAACAAGTCACTAACTTGATATGGACAGGGAAGAAGCCCCGAATAAGAAACACATTACTGAAGACAAAAGGACAAAGTGAGAGGTCTCACAGTACCTGGACTTGAGAGAACTAAAAGGGAAGAACACACTCGGCATTTCAAGAACTGAAGAAACTTTCACACCTCAAGTTGAAAAAGTGGGGAAAATATTAAACAATGCACAGAACACCAAAAGAAGATAGAAGGAAGACACAGAGTCACCACACCAAGACAAATTGGTTGATGTTCCACTATGTCAAGAGATGGCATTTGATCAGGAATCCATGGTACTGAAGGACGCAGTCCAAGCTGCATTGAAACTATTAACAACAAACAAGGCTCCAGGAGTAGGAGGAGTATCGATTGAGAAGCACTGGAAGTGCTCTCTTGTCTCTCCCAAGAAATTTGGAAGACAGCTACCTGGCCAACTGACTGGAAGAGACCCATAGTTATGCTTATTCCCAAGAAAGGTGTTCCAACTGAATACGGAAATTATCAAACAATATCATTAATATCACACACAAGTAAAATTCTGCTAAAGAACACTCAAAGGCAGCTGCAGGGCTACATTGACAGGGAACTGCCAGAAATTCAAGCCGGATTCAGAAGAGGATGTGAAACCAGGGACATCATTCCTGATGTCAGATGGATCTTGGCTGAAAGCAGAGAATACCAGAAAGATGTTTATGTGTGTTTTATTGACTATACAAAAGTGTGCAACTGTGTGGATCATGACAAATTATGGCTAACCTTGTGGAGAACGGGAATTCCAGAACCCTTAATTGTGCTCATGAGAAATCTGTACATGGATCAGGAGACAATCCTTTGAAGACAACAAGGAGATACTGCATGGTTTAAAGTTAGGATAGGTGTGTGTCAGGGTCATATCTTTTAACCATACCTATTCAATCTCTATCCTGAGCAAATAATCTGAGAAGATGGACTATATGAAGACTGAGGCATCAGAATTGGAGGAAAACTCATTAACAACTTACCTAATGCAGGTGACACAAACTTGCTTGCTGAAAGTGAAGACTTGAAGCACTTATGGATGAAAATCAAAGAATACAGCCTTTGGTATGGATTACACCTTAACATAAAGAAAGCACAGATCTTCACAACTGAACCAGTAAGCAACATTATGATAAATGGAGAAAGGACTGAGGTTGTCAAGGATTTCATTTTACTTGGATCTGCAATCTACATTCATGGAGACAACAGTCAAAAAAAATCAAAAGTTGCTTGGCGGTAAGCTAATCTGCTGAAAAAGCCCTCATTAATGTTCTCCAAAGCAAAGATGTCACCTTGAGTACAAAAGTGAACCTGACCGAAACCATACTGTTCTCAGTCTCCTCATATGCCTGTGAAATTTAAAAAATAAATAAGGAAGACCAAGGAAAAATCAATGCTGTGAATTGCAGTATTGGAGAAGAATGGGGACTATATCAGCTGTGTTGTTGTTAGGTGCCGCTGAGTCAATTCCAACTCATAGTGACCCCATGAACAACAGAACGAAACACTGTCCGGTCTCGCACCATGTCCACAATCACTTTTATGCTTAAGCCCACTGTTGCAGCCACTGTGTCAATCCATCTTGTTGAGAGTCTTCCCCTTTTTCCCTGACCCTTCACTCTACCAAGCATGATGTCCTTCTCCAGGGATTTATTCCTCCTCCAACGTGTCCAGAGTGTGTAAGATGTAGCCTTGCCATCTTTTCTTTTCTTTTCTTTTTTTTTTTTGGATCTAGTAGCTGTAAAAGAAGAGAGAAAACAAAAAAGTGTTTAATTGAGGGCCATCAGTAAATTAGCAAGAAGGGTGTCTTTGTCTTCTGGTACTGCTCTAACAGAAATGCCACAACTAGATGGCTTTAGCAAAGAGAAGTTTACTCTTATGTAGTCCAGTAGGTTGGAAGTCTGAATTTGGGGTGCTGGCTCGAGGAGAACTCTGGTTGTACTTCTTTCAGATCAAATCTGTTTGTTCTTTTGGCAATCTATGGTACATTCAACATTCTTCTCCAACACCACAATTCAAAGACATCAGTTCTTCTTCTGTCTTCTTAGTTCCTTGTCCAGTTTTCATATGCATAAGATGTGACTGAAAATACCATAGCTTGGGTCAGGAGCACCTTAGCCTTCGTCATGGATCGAATTGTGTCCCCCAAAAAATATGTGTAGCCATGTGTCTGGGCCATGATTCCCAATATCTTGTGACTGTCCTCCATCTTGTGGTTTTCCTATGCTGTATGTTAAAGGATTAGGATGGGGCTGTAAATCCCTTTATAAGATCACCTCCCTGCTCCACTGTAAAGGGAGTTTCCCTGGAGTATGGCTTGCCCCACCCTTAGTCCTTTCAGCCCGCAAGAGATAAAAGAGAAGCAAGCAGAGAACTGGGAACCTCATACTATCAAGAAAGCAGCACCGGGAGAAAAGCGTGTCCTTCAGACCAAAGGTTCCTGCGCCAAGATGCTTCCTGGGCAAAGACTGATGCAATACCAGACTTTCCTCCTGAGCCGACAAGTGGAAAGCCTTCCCCTGGAGCGGACACCCTGAATATGGACTTGCAGCCTACCAGACTACGTAAAATCTTCCTTTGTTAAAGCCATCCACTCTCTGGTATTTCTGTTAGAGCAGCACCAGCTGACTAAAACAGCCTTCAAGGTGACAACTTTACTTTTCAATACTTTAAAGATGTTCTTTGCAGCAGATTTTTCCCACTGCAATGCGCCTTTTGATTTCATGACTGCTGCTTCCATGGGTATCGATTGCAGAACCAAGTAAAATGAAATCCATGACAACCTCAGTCTTTTCTCCATTTATTATGAGGTTGCTTACTGGTCCAGTTGTGAGGATTTTTGCTTTCTTGATGTTGAAGTGCAATCCATACTAAAGGCTGTGGTCCTTGATCCTCATCAGTAAGTGTTGCAAATCTTCTTCACTTCCAGCAAGTAAGGTGGTATCATCTGCATAACACAGGTTGTTAATGAGTCTTCCTTCAATCCTGATGCCTCACTCTTTTTCGTTTAATCCAGTTTTGGATTATTTGCTCGGCATACAGATTGAAAAAGTATGGTGAAAGGATACAACCATGAAACACAGCTTTCCTGACTTTAAACCGTGGAGTTTCCCTTTGTTCTGCTCACATGACTGATTCTTGATCCATACACAGATTCCTTAGGACCACAATTAAGTGTTCTGTAATTCTCATTCTCTGCAATGTTAGCCATGATTTATTAAGATCCACACAATCAAATGCCTTTGCATAGTTAACAAAACAGAGGTAAACATCTTTCTGATATTCTCTGCTTTCAGCCAAGATTCATCTGGCATCAGCAACCATATTCTGATTCCACGTCCTCTTCTAAATCCAGCTCGAATATCTGGCAGTTCCTTGTCAGTATACTGTTGCAGTCACTTTTGAATGACCTTTAGCAAAATTTTACTTGCGTGTAATATTAATGATATTGTTCGATAATTTCCACACTCAGCTGGATCACCTTTCTTTGGAATAGGCATAAATATGGATCTCTTCCAGTCAGTTGGCCAGGTAGCTGTCCTCCAAACTTCTTGGCATAGATAAGTGAGCACTTCCAGAGCTGCATCTGTTTGTTGAAATATCTCCATCAATTCCTAGAGCCTTGTTTTTTGCCAATGTTTTCAATGCAGCTTTGACTTTTTCCTTAAGTACCATTGGTTCCTGATCACATGCTACCTCTTCAGATGGCTGAACATTGACTAGTTCTTTCCAGTATTATGACTCTGTGTATTCTTTCCATCTTCTTTTGGTGCTTCGTGATCTGTTTAATGATTTCCCTATAGAATCCTTCACTATTGCAACTTAAGGCTTGAATTTTTTCTTCAATTCTTTTAGCTTGATAAATGCAGAGTGTGTTCTTCCCTTCTGCTTTTCCATTTCTAGCTTTTTGCACATGTCATTGCAATACTTTATTTTTTCTTCTTGAGCAGCTCTTTGAAAGTTTCTGTTTAGGCTTTTACTTTGTCATTCTTTCCTTTTGCTTTAGCTGCTCAACATTCAAGAGCCAGTTTCAGAGTCTCCTCTGACATCCAATTTGCTCTTTTCTTTCTTTCTTGTCTTTTTGATAACCTCTTGGTCTCTTCATGGATGATGTTTTTGATGTCATTCCACAATTTGTCCAGTCTTCAGTCATTAGTGATCAACACATCATATTTGTTCTTGAGATGGTCTTTAAATTCAGGAAGAATAACTCAGGGTCATACTTTGGCTCTCGTGGACTTGTAATTTTCTTCAGTTTCAATCTGAATTTGCATATGAACAATTGGTCTGTGCCACAGCAGCACCTGGTCTTTTTCTACCTGCTGATACGGAGATTTTCCATCGTCTTTTTCCACAGATGTAGTTGATATGGTTCTTGTGTGTTCCATCTGGTGAGGCCTGTGTGTATAGTTGCCGTTGTGTTGGTTAAACAAGATGTTTGCAATGAAGAAGTCATTAGTCTTGCAAAATTCTGTCATGCCATCTCTGACATTATTTCTATCACCAAGGCCATATTTTCCAACTACTGATCCTTCTTCTTTGTTTCCAACTTTTGTATTCTGATCACCAGTAATTATCAATGCATCCTTATTGCATGTTCTATCAATTTCAGACTGCAGAAGTTAGTGAAAATCTTCAATCTCTTCATCTTTGGCCTTAGTGGTTAGTGTGTATATTTGAATAATAGTCATAGTAACTGGCCTTCCTTGTAGGCTCATGGATATTGTCCTATCACTTTAGGACAGATCTTGAAATGTTCTTTCTGATGATGAATGCAACACCATTCTTCATCAAGTTTTCCTTCCCAGTATAGAAGAGCATGTGATTGTCAGATTCAAAATGGCCAAAACCAGTCTATCTCAGCTCAGTAGTGCCTAGGATATCTATGTTTATGCATTCCATTTCATTTTTTATGATTTCCAGTTTTCCTAGATTCATACTTCATACATTCCATGTCCCAATTATTAATGGGTGTTTGCAGCTGTTTCTTCCCATTTTGAGTCATGCCACATCAGTGAATGAAGATCCCAAAGACCTTACTCCATGCACATTATTAAGGTCAACTCTACTTTGAGGAGGTGGCTTTTCCCCAGTCATCTTCCCAGTGCCTTCCAACCTGGGGGGCTCACTTTCCGTCTCCATATCTGACAATGTCCCGCTGCTGTTCATAAGGAGGGTAATAGCGTCACATAAGGAGGATAACAGCGTCAGGTAAGGAGGGTAACAGCATCAGGTAAAGAGGGTAAAAGCACTGAGTAAGGAGGATAACAGCATCACGTGAGGAGGATAACAGCATCAGGGAACGAGGATAACAGCATCGGGGAAAGAGTTTAAAGATAGAGGGAACAGCCCCTACTTGTCTGTCAGTGGAGGCTTGCTTGTTGCTGTGATGCTAGAAGCTATGCCATTGGTATTTAGGTACCAGCAGGGTCACACATGCTAGACAGGTTTCAGCTGAGCTTCCAGACTAAGACAGACAAGGAAGAAGGACCCAGCAGTCTACTTCTGAAAAGAATTAGCTATATAAAACCTTATGAATACCAACTGCAGACTGCCCAAAGCACCGACAAATGTTTTGGAAGAAGTACACCCCGGAATGGTCCTTAGAAGCAAAAATGGCAAGACTTTGTCTCATGTAGTTTGGATATGTCATTAGGAGGGAGCAGTCCCTGGAAACAGAGATCATAGTTGGTAAAGTAGAGGGTTATTGAAAAAGAGGAAGATGCCCAATAAGATAGGTTAACACAGTGGCTGCAACAAAGGGTTCAGTCACGGCAACAACCATGAAGATGGTGCAGGAACAAATAGTGTTTTCTTCTGTTGTACATAGGATCATTGTGTCAAACCAACTCGATACCAATTCTTTTAGTCAGCTAGTGCTACTTTAACAGAAATATCACAAGTAGACGGCTTTAAAAAGAGGAATTTTATTTGTCACAGTCCAGTAAGCTTAAAATCCAAATTCACGGTGTCATCTCTAGGGAAAGGCTTTCTCTGTTGGCACTGGATGAAGGTCCTTGTCGTCAATCTTCCCCTGGACTAGAAACTTCTGAAGTGCAGGTACCCCAGTTCTTTCCAAAGGACGTGCTCAGCTCCCAGCACTGCTTCTTAGTGGTGTGGGGTCCCAGAATCTCTCTGCCAGCTTCCTTCCTTTATATCTCAAGGTAACAAGGCACAAGACAATCTTACGGGTTGAATCCTGTCCCACCAACACAACTGCTGCCCATCCACCCTCATTAACATCATAGAGGCAGGAATTTCAACAAGGAGGAACATCACACAATACCAGGAATCCTGGCCCAGCCAAAGGACTACAGACTTTGTGGGGAACACAGTTGAATGCACAGCATTCCCATCTTTTGTTCTCTAAAAAAATCACATCACTGCAACATGTAAAACATATTCATCCCTTCATAGTAAAAATCTTAAAGTCCAAGTCCAAAATCTAGAAATTTCTCTTTAATTGAAATTTAGAACACAAGTTATCTGCTTCCAGAATACAATGGCAGAACAGACAAGCACAAGTTAAACATTTCCATTACAAATGGGAGAAACAAGGCAAAACATGCAGCAAGCAAGTCAGCAAAATATATTACAGTAGCTCTCAAATCTTTGAAAATAATCTTCCATTCTCTAAGACATTCTACAGAATGGCCCTGCCTTCCAAACTCTAGGTCTCTGCCACCCTCTCCAGATTCTGAGTGGGAGCCCCCCGGCCCTATACTACGGCTCTGCCTTCCAGGCCCAGTGGCATAGCAACTCTTGCTCCCTCAGCTTCAGGTGCACAATTTTCCAAGTCCACCTAAGTGACAACTCCACAATTAGAAACACTGGGCTGTGATTCCACCCTATCAAGTCCCAGAATTCATGGCCATACCTTTGAGACTGAGGCAGCTCAGCTTCTGGTGCTATCCATCTCTTCAGCTTCTCCTTCTTATAGCCTCATGGCCCCAGGCCTCAGGCCCACATCTGCCCTGCTGGGGCAAGTGTTCCAAAGCTCTGTAGATTCACCAATTTAAGTGCCAGGAGGCACTCCACTCTTCCAGGAAGCCTCCTGAGCACAGGCATTCAGATCTCTCACTCCATGGGTCAGCAAGCCTAGCTCCACCAATTCAGGTGCCCAGAGGCACCCCACTTCTCCAATAAAACTCTGCACAAGCACTTAGCTCTCTTGCTGTGTGGGTTGGCTCCAGCGCTGTGTCATACTGGTCTGGTTTTGCTGTTGTCGTTGCTGCTGGCCCTCAGCTGTTTCTCACCATCAGCACCTTCTTCAGTGTTAGCAATTCTCCTGGGTTCCTTCTCACAGTTTAAAAACTGCCTCTACATGTTAGGTACTTGTGAGAGCAGTACCCTACTCCCTCCATATCAAAACAGCTCCCTAAGGACAAAATTACACCAGCAGTTAGGTGGCAATGCCTTGCAGGATTAGGGAAATGTTCTCCAGGAGGTTGTATATTCTCTAAACCAGCATCCAATCCAGGGCACTATTTCTCCCACAGCAAGGAATTATAAGTCCAGGAATCAAAGAGTGGAAATGGGAGTGGCACCACTCACTATTACCCCTAGTGAACCACTTGCAAGATTATAGCTTCCTGTCCCCACAACTTATGCTCTGCAGGTCTAAATATCACCTGAAGATATATCATTGATTCCACTGAACTGGGAGCTAAAAATGCTACCAGGCCATGTTAGGCTCCTTATGCCTCTGGATCAACAGACAAAGAAGGGGGTTACCATACTGGCTGGTGTGATTGACCCTGACTACCAAGATAAAATTGGACTGACATTACATAATGGAGATAAAGAAGAGTGTGTCTGGAATGCAGGAGATCCCCCTAGGACACCTCTTAGTACTACCAGTCCTGTGACTATGTCAGTGGAAAACAACAGCAACCCAATTCCAACAGAACTGCTAATAGCTCAGACCTTTCAGGAATGAAGGTTTGGGTCACCCCAAGAAGCAAGGAACCACGACCAGCTGAAGACAAAAAGAATACAGAAAGGGTTGTAGAAGGTAGCTCTAAATAACAGTTACATCTGTGTGATCAGTTGCAGAAATGAGGACTGTAATTGTTACGAGTGTGTCTGCTTTGTATGTGTGCATCAGATACTTTTGTTTTCTTTACCTATCAAATATAAGATGTAAATGGGGCTTATCCATTTTCAGTTGTACATGTGTTGGTTATATCATGTTAGACATAACCATTACTTTGTAATTGTGTCCATTCAGATTATGGATGGTACAGGGAGATGAGTACGGATGCCGAGTTGACAAGGGGTAGACTCTGATGGTTAAAGCTGTGTGTCAAGTTGGCTGGACTATGACTCTCAATATTCTGGCAGCTATATAAAGTGGCAGGGGCGAGGCCTGTGGCAGCTCACTGCCCCCTCAACCCTCATCTCCCCACCTCCCATTGCCTACTTCCAGCTGTTCATATTGTCAGCAGCCTCTGCTCTCCTGTCTTGTTTACATCTGGTTCTTGGGACTTGAACTAGCAGCTCTTGGGTACAGCCTGTGAGTAAAAGCCCTGTTCCCTGAACTTACAATCTCGGGTTTGCCAGCCCCTGTGGCTCCATGAATCAGCAGAAACCTTGAAGTCTCCCTGAGCATCTTGGGATTCACTGACCTTGGCTTAGAGCCGGAACTGTAATCTCTGACCTGTCAACCTTGGGTATGTCAGCTTCCTGGCCATGTGAGGCTTTTACTCTGATCCAGGACTCGGGACATTTCAGTTTCTACAGTTGCGTGAGCTGTTTCCTTTATATAAATCTTTCTCTACTTACAGTATACATGTTACTGCTTTTGTTTCCATACAGAACCCGGCCTAGGACACCATCTAACAACAGTAAACATAACCCTGATACCCAAACCAGGGATACCACGAGATAACAAAAATATAAGCTAATATCTCCTATGAATATAGATGCAAAAATCCTCAACAATTTAGCAAGCAAAATCCAACAGCATGTTAAAAGATTCATACACAGAGTGGGGTTTATTTTAGGAGTGCAGGTAGGGTTCAACATTAGAAAATCAATCCAGGGGGGTGGAGTCAACATGGCAGACTAAACACACATCTCCTTATTTCCCTCTGGAAACCAAGACCTGAACTTATAATCAAACAGAGCCTTCTGGTCACCTAGTGAGCCTCCAGGACACAGCACAGGGCTGTTAATTTGGAATTCATACCACTGAGTGAAAAACCTCCATTCTTTTGCTGACTCCTGCTCCTGGGTAGCCCTGGCTCTTACGGACTGAAGGTAAATGCACCAGTTTGACTTTTTTTTCCTCTGTCTTGTCCAGCAGGCAGAGCTGGGTCTTGCCTAACGACTCAACTCAGACACACTGCCGGGGGGATAGACAGGTGAAATTCCCATATTTTGAGAGCGAGGCTTAGGACTCTGTTAATCTAGCCACTTTAGGCCTGTCTTTTTATCACTGCCACAGTGTGGTTTGTACAGAACCGCAATGCTAGAGTGTGGGATACCATATTGGATACAGAGGTTTTAGCGGGACCTAATTCTTAGCCCAGGAGCCAGAGCCTGCAAACAGGACAGTGCTTCTCTGACAGAAAAGCAGTAATTTACACAGTGTCGCCTACAGTGGGGGCCCAGCAACAAAGGCAGAGGAATCACTACCTCTCGGCACCTTTAGCCCCTCTATCTGCTGCCTGTGTGGAGGGCGCCATCTTGGATACAGTGGTTGCAACTGGACCTATTTGTTAGCTTGGGAGCCAGAACCTGCCCACAGGACAGTACTTTTCTACCAGAAAAGCAGTAGTTTACACAGTGTCGCCTAAAGCTGGGCCCTTGTCAGCAGAGGCCAATGGGGCAGTAGCATTGCTGTATTCTGAACTAGTTTGTATCATCTGGGGTTGGATATAGTGGGGCTTACTTTGCCAGTTGGGAAGAGGGACTTCTACACCTGAAAACCTGACTGACTTGGGACGTGGACAGATACCTTTTGCTTTACATTTTACAACAGCCTAGAGAAGCATCTGCAGTCCATCCTCACAGTATCTTTTCTGGCCTCTACTTACTCACATGGGACCCAAAAAGCAACAGACACTTGTGGCATACACCGATGGCTTCAGAAGGTTCCCAAACAAAACAACCAAGTAGTTTTCCAGATGAAGAAACTTTTATGAAATTATCAGAAAGTAAATACAAAATGATTTTATACAGAGCCCTTCTAGACCTTACACAAAATGCAGCAGAACAAAAGAAAAAATTAAGCAAGTTGTTCGATCTGATGGAACACCAGTACTCTGAAATCCAACAGATCAAGAACAGAATCAAAGACATAGAAACTTCCATTCAAAGCCAAGAAAACAGAATGGAACAAATGGAAAAAAGAATTTCTGACTTGGAGGACAGGGCTACTGACACCAGCGTCTATGAGCAGAAATCAGAAAAAAGAAACAAGAAAAATGAAGAAGAATTAAGAAGCATGTGGGACTCTATTAAGAGGAACAACCTTCAATTAATTGGAGTCCCTGAAGAGGATGAGACACCTGAGAACACAGAGAATATCGTTGCTGAGCTGCTGACAAAAAACTTCCCAGAAATCACGAAGGAAGAGAATATAGACATCTTAGATGCGTATCATATGCCATCTGTCATGGTTGGAATTGTGTCCCCCCAAAAATGTGTGCAGCCACGTGGCTGGGATACGGTTCCCAGTATCTTGGGACTGTCCTCCATTGTGTGGTCTTGCTAACCTGTATGTTAAAGGATTAGGGTGGGGCTGTAAATTCCTGCTGTAGGGGGAGTTTCCCTGGAGTATGGCTTGCCCCACCCTTAATGCTTTTAGCTTGCAAGGAATAAAAGGAAAACGAAACAAAGGACAATTTGAGAACCTTGCTACCATCAAGCAAGCAGCACCAGGAGCAGAACGCGTCCTTCAGACCAGAGGTTCTTGCATCAGGACTCTCCCTGGACCAAGAATGATGCAATACCGGACTTTCCTCCACAGCCGACAAGGGGAAAGTCTTCCCCTGGAGCGGACACCTTGAATGTGGATTTGCAACTTACCGGACTGTTTAAGAATAAATCTTTCTTTATTAAAGCCATCCACTCTGTGGTATTTCTGTTAGAGCAGCCTAGCTGACTAAAACACCATCCAATATAGTTCTCAAAAGAAAGACTCCAAGACATGTTATAATCAAGCTTAACAAGATGAAACATAAGCAGCAACTCTTAAAGGCAGCAAGACTCAAAGCAAAGCTAGCATTCAGAGGGAAACCCTGTAGGCTTTCATCAGATTTCTCAGTGGAAACCATGCTGGCATGGAGACAGTGGCATGACACATTCAAAGCCTTGAAGGAGAAGAACTTCCAACAAAGAATTATATATCCTACAAAACTATCTTTCAAACATGAAAATGAAATTAAGACATTCCCAGATAAACAGAAACTCAGAGACTTTGTAAAAACCAAACCAAAACTACAAGAAATACTGAAAGAAGTTCTTCGCTTTGGTTTAGAAAAATAAAACCACTAACTTTATATTTTAGAACAACATATTACTCAGAACTCTGCTAATTTAGGGAAGGCTCCAAAGTCAATCACAGCTCTAATACGGAAAGCAGCAATCCAGTGATCATCATGAACACTATAGTGCCATCATATTAAAAAGAGGGATGTACTACAGTCGTTATAGTCCTTCCAGATGTAGAGGTAGGTGACAAGACTGGTAGTACTTAAAAGTGAGTTTATATATACTTTATTGAGGGGGATCATAAGGGCAGCTGTAAAGCACAACAAAGATGTACCATACCATTTCAAGACATGTAACACAGGAGTCTCAACAACTACAAAACCAGCTCTGAAAAAGGTGAAAAATCAACTCACAAAAAAGAATGTCCCAGAACAAACTAATAAAAACAACAGAGAAAACATCAACACAAAAATAAACATATCACAGTGGCAGCACTGAACACATAGCTATCAATAATTACATTGAATGTGAATGGACTGAATGCTCCAGTAAAGAGACCTCGAGTGACATCTTGGATCAAAAGACATGACACATCCTTATGTTGTCTACAAGAAACTCACTTGACACCTAAAGATAGGAACAAACTGAAAATTAAAGGATGGAAGAATATATATCAGGCTAACAATCAACAAGAAGAGCAGGTGTGGCAATTCTAATCTCAGACAAAATTAATTTTGATGTAAAATCCACCACCGTGGACAAAGATGGACACTATTTTTTGCTGAAATGTTCAGTACACAAGCAAGACTTAACTATATTAAATATTTATGCACCTAATATCAGAGCACCTATATACATTGAAGAAACACTGACTACACTCAAAAAAGAGTTAGATCACTCCACAATAATACTGGGAGACTTCAACACTCCACTCTCAATACTGGACAGATCATCTAGAGAAAAGCTCAGTAAAGATACAGAAGACCTCATTGCCACAATTAACCAACTAAACCTCATCGATACATACAGAACTTTCCACCCATCAGCAGACTACACCTTCTTCTCCAGTGCACATGGAACATTCTCCAGAATTGACCACGTGATAGGCCATAATGCAATGCTCAACAAAATCCATACCGTTGAATTACTGCAAAGCATCTTCTCAGATCATAAAGCCATAAAAGTCAAAATCAATAGCAGAAAAAACATAGATAGAAAGTGGAACTTTTGGAAACTGAACAACATCTTGCTCAAAAAACCATGGGTTATAGAAGAAATCGAGGATGAAATAAAGAAATTCCTGGATTCCAATGAGAATGAAAACACTTCCTACCAGAACCTATGGGATACAGCCAAAGCAGTGCTCAGAGGTCTGTTTATCTCCATAAATGCACACATCTGGAGGGAAGTAAGATACCAAATCAAGGAACTAACCCTACAGCTTGAACAAGTAGAGAGAGAACAACAGAGGAACCCCTGAGGCACCAGAAGAAACCAGATCATAAAGATTAGAGCAGACCTAAATGAATTAGAGAATAGAAGAACAACTAAAAAACATGAAAAGACCAAAAGCTGTTTTTTTGAAAAGAGAAACAAAATTGACAAACCACTGGCTAAACTTACTGAAGAAAATCAGGAAAGAAAAAAATAACCCAAATTAGAAATGACAGGGGAGTTGTCACAACAGATCCAACAGAAATCAAAAATATCATAACAGAATACATGAAAGACTGTACTATAACTAATTTGAAAACCTAGAGGAAATGGACAAATTCCTTGATTCATATCACCTACTCAAGTTATCACAATGTGAAGCAGAACAACTTAATAACCCCATCACAAAGGAAGAGATTGAAAATGTCATCAAAGCACTGTCAACCAAAAAAAACCCAGGCCTAGATGGCTTCACTGCAGAATTCTACCAAGCTTTTATAGAAGAGTCGTCTCCGATACCAGGGAGATTATTTCACAGTATAGAAAGGGATGAAGTACTCCTAAACTTATTCTATGAAGCAAGCATAACCCTCATACCAAAGCCAGGGAAAGACTCAACCCAAAAGGAGAACTACAGACTGATATCACTCATGAATCTAGATGAAAAAATCTTCAACAAAATTCTTGCCAATAGAATACAACAATATATTAAAAAAATAATACATCCTGACCAAGTTGGACTTACACCAGGGATGCAAGGCTGGTTCAACACCAGAAAAACAATTAATGTGATTAACCACATAAATAACACAAAAGACAAGAGTCACCTGATTTTTGTCCATTGATGCAGAAAAGGCATTTGATAAAGTCCAACACACATTCATGCTAAAAACTCTTAGCAAACTAGGCATAGACGGAAAATTTCTCAACACAATAAGGGCCATTTATACAAAGCCAACTGCCTACATCATCCTGAATGGAGAGAGCCTGAAATACTTCCCTTAAGAACAAGAACTAGACAAGGATGCCCACTCCCACCTCTCCTATTGAACACTGTACTAGAAGTTCTAGCCAGAGCAATTAGACTAAGACCAAGAAATAAAGGGCATCTGCATCGGCAAAGAAAAAGTCAGATCTCCCTGTTTGTAGATGATATGATTGTATATGCAGAGAATCCCAAAGAGTCTATAAGTAAACTGCTCAAACTGATAGAAGAGTTCAGCAAAGTCTCAGGATACAAGATAAACATAAGTAAATCAGTAGGGTTCCTTTATACCAACGAGACTGTTAATGAAGAAATCATCAGATCAATACCATTTACTATAGCCCCTAAGAAGATAAAGTACCTAGGAATTAATCTAACTAGAGAAATACCAGACCTTTACAAAGAGAACTACAGGCCCTTACTACAGGAAACTAAGAAAGACTTGGATAAATGGAAAAACCTACTCTGCTCATGGATAGGAAGACTTAACATTGTGAAAATGTCTATTTTACCCAAAGCAATCTACTTATATAATGCAATCCCGATACAAGTTCCAGCATCATTTTTTAATGAGATGAAGAAACAAATCACCAGTTTTGTTTGGAAAGGGAAGAAGCCCCGGTTAAGCAAGGTACTACTAAAGAAGAAGAACACACTGGGAGGCCTCTTATTACCCGACATTAGAACATACTACACTGCCACAGTGGTCAAAACAGCCTGATACTGGTACAAGAACAGACAGATCGATCAATGGAACAGAATTGAGACCCCAGAGATGACACCATCTGCCTACGAACAGTTGATATACGACAAAGGCCCTAAGACATTAAACTGAGGTAAAAACAGTATCTTCAACAAATGGTACTGGCAAAATTGGATATCCATTTGCAATACATTGAAACAAGATCCATATCTTACACCTTATACAACTCACCTTATACACCTTATACAACTCCAGCTGGATAAAAGACCTAAATAGCAAACCTAAAATGATAAAGCTCACACAAGAAAAGATAGGAACAACAATGGAAGTTTTAATACACAATGTAGATAGACTTCAAAATCTGTCAAACAAACCACAATCAACAGAAGAGAAAATAGATAAATGGGAACTATTAAGAATCAAACATTTTTGCTCATCCAAAGACTTTAATAGAATTGAAAGGCCACCTACAGAATGAGAAAAAATATTTGGCAACTCTATGTCAGACTGACATCTGATCTCCATAATCTATAAGATACTACAAAATATCAATCAGAAGAAGATAAATCATCCAATTAAGTGATGGGCAAAGGAGATGGAATGACATTTCTCTAAAGAGGAGATCCAGGCAGCCAAAAAACACATTCAGTCATGTTCACGATCTTTAGTTATTAAAGAAATTCAAATCAAGACTACAATGAGATACCATCTCACCCCAACAAGATTGGCCATGATCCAAAAAACACAAAACAACAAATGCCAGGGAGGCTGTGGAGAAAGTGAAACCCTCCTACACTGTTGGCGGAGTTGCAAAATGGTCCAGCCTCTTTGGAAAGCAATCTGGCGCTTCCTTAAAAAAAATGGATATAGATATACCATTTGACCCAGTAATTCCATTACTTGGAATATATCCTACAGAATCAAGGCCTTTCACACCAACGGACACATGCACCAGAATGTTTATCGCAGCACAGTCCATGATAGCAAAAAGGTGGAATCAACCTACATACCCAACAACAGAGGGATGGATAGGTAAACTATGGTATATACACTCAATGCAGCACTATGCAGTGATAAAAAATAATGATTCCAGGAAACATCTCCTAACCTGGTTTCAACTGGAGGACATTATGTTGAGTGAAAGTAGTCAGCGACAAAAGGACAAATATTGTATGAGACCCCTACGATAAGATCTCAAAAACAGACTTATGTATAGAAGAAAAGACTATTTGATGGCTGTAAGGGAGAGGAGGGAAGGAGTGTGAGGGGGGGAAGCGTTTAGATTAGATAGTTGCCAGAAATCTGGTTGGGTGAAATTGATGACAGCACACATTAGAAACAAGAACAGTTTAAGTGGACTTCAACGTAACTTGAATACTCGTTCCATCTTAACCCAATATTGCAAGGACAGAGTAGCTGGGGCAGGGGGTAGTAGACCATGCTCTTATGCGAAATCAAGGCCAATTGGCACAACAAGCGTTTTGCTAAGAGGGCTCTCTGCACCCCACATTGGTGAGTGGCGCCTGGGGTCTTAATAGCTGCCAAGCTGCCATCGAGGGCACAACAAATGGTCCCAACTCAGCAGGAACGAATGATCACCAAGGACCAAAATGACACGGGATAAAAACCCAGAAGGTAGAGAGACCCACATGAGTGGGTGCCTACATCAACTTGGGACCGGAAGAACTGGATGGTGCCCAGCCACCACCAGTGATAGTCACGATGGAGCTCACTAAGTTGAGTCTCAGTGGCAACATAAGAATAAAATGGGGTGCACCCTGAGATCGCCACTAAAAGACCTCAATTGATGGTCCAGTGGTTTCTGGGTTCCCCTGGGAGCATGGCTCCTGGCTCTGATACTGCCCTCGCACATAAATCATAACGAAGGTCCACTCTTTGGACACAAATGGATTGGGCTTGGCGATGCAGAGTGATCATACATTGGATGCACTTTATGGTTCTATGCATCTATAGGATATCATCCTGCTGACCTCTGGCTGGAGGAAGGAGAGTGGGTGGAGAGGAGGGGAAAGCAGACTGTTGGGAGGATGAGACATGTATGGAGCAGACAGGAATAGTGTGCTGTCACTGGACAGGGAGAGCAGTGGAAGTTGCATACAGATAGGCATGTAAATTTATACGGGAATTTATATTTTCACTCAGTCATAATAAAAAAATTAAAATAAAAAAAGAAAATCAATCCACATAACTTATCAATAAAATGAAGGAAAACAACCAAATGGTCATCTTTATGGATAGAGAAAAAGCATTTGATAAGATTCAACATGCTTTCCTGATGACAACCCTAAGGAAGATTGGAATAGAAGGGAATTTCCTCAGTATGATTCACGGTGTTGACAAAAAATACCAATAGCCAGCATTATACTTAATGGAGAAAGATTGAGAGCTTTCTTCCCTTGAAATCAGGTATAAGATAAGGGTGCCTGTTCTCACCACTTCTACTCAGTATTTTATGAGAAATCCTAGCCAGAGCAATAAAACAAGAGAAAGAAATTAAAGATATCCTCATTGTGAAAGAATAAGTAAAATGATCTCTGTTTGAAGATGGTATGATCCTGTACATTGAAAATCCCAAAGACTCCACAAGGAAATTTCTAGAGCTAGTACAGGAATTTAGCGGAGTTGCAGGGTACAAGGACAACAAACAAAAATCAGATTGGTTTCTTGTCAGGGAACATAATGCGTAGTTCCTGACATGGCATGAGATAAAGGGGTGTGCAAATTAAGAACTTTATTAAAAGACCAGACTTGACAGTCTGACAGCCTGGTGGGCCCCCTGAGAAAATGCCCCTGGACTTGCTGCTAGCCCAGAGCTGAGACCAGTACTGCAACCAACACTTCAAAGAATGGACTGGACTTGGGTACACAGTGATGCAGGTGGTGTGATCTCATTGGGTTTACAAGGCTGTGAATATCTATGGAAGCAGACTGACACATTGTTCTCCCCCTGAGCCACTGGTAGCTTTGAACCACCAACTTTTTGGCTAGCAGTCAAGCACTTTAAACACTGCACCACCAGGGGTCCTTAAGAGGGAAATTAGGGAAACAATTCAAATTACAATAGCATCTAAGAATAACACAACTAGGAATAAATATAATTGGGGACTTAAAGAACTTACCATATTTTTACACAAATGATGTGCACCTTCTACATTTGTTTTCCAACTACTCACCCCCTAGAAGTTGTTTTTGTAAGCATATTACACTTCTTGGCATAGAGATGATGGTCACAAAAATAACCCATGGAGGGGAGGGAACTATTGGCAAACAAAAGTAGAAAATGTACATTATTTGGATAAAAATATAGCATACAATGGAGCTATAAAACATTGCTGAAAAGATTAAAGGAGACTTCAATAAATGGAAAGATGTTCCAAATTCATAGACTGGAAGACTTAATATTGTTAAGGTATTAACACTACCCAAAGCAATCTATAGATTCAAGGCAATCTGATCAAAATTTCCAACAGCCTTCTTTTAAGAAATAGAAAAACCAATTCTCAAATTTATATGGAATGGTGAGAAGACTCACATAGTTAAAACAATGTTGAAAGATAAAAGTAAGAGGACTCATACTGCCCAATTTAAAACATACTATATAGCTATAGTAATCAAAACAGCGTGGTACTGATATAACAATAGACACGTAGACTAACAGAATACAATCAAGAGTCTGGAAATACACCTGCATATCTATGGTCCACTAATTTTTGACAGGGCTGGTAAGTCCATTCAATGGGGAAAGAAAAGTCTCTTCAATAGAATGTGCTGGAAAAATTGAACTTCCACATGCAGAAAAACGAAACAGGACCCATGCCTTACATTACACACAAAAGCAAATTTGAAATGGATGAAGGATCTAAATGTGCAAACTGAAACCACAAAATTCCTAGAAGAACAAGCAGGGGCAATGCTTTCAGGCCTAGCTTTCAACAATGGTTTGATTATCTAATGCAATAACAAAAGCACAAATAGCAAAAAGCAAAATAAATAAGTGGGACCCAATACAAATTAAAAGACTTTGTTCATCAAAAGGCATAACTCAAAAAACAAGAAAACACATACAAAACTTTGATAACAACACAAAGTCAAATAACTCAGTCATAAAATGTGTGAAGGACCTGAATAAAAATTTAACCAAAGAGATCATTCAAATGACCAGTAAACACATGAAAATCTGCTCAGCATCATCAGCTATCAGAGAGATGCAATTCAAAACCACAACAAGATGCCATTTCACTCCCACTAGGATGCCTAAGATTTAAGAAAAGAAAAGAAGAAAGCAAAAACAGAAAATAGCAATTACTGATGATACTGTGAGGGAATTTAAATCCCTTATCCATTGCTGAAGGGAGTGCAAAATGTTATAGCCATTATGGAAAACAGCATGGAGGTTCCTCAAAAACCTAAAAATAGCACTACCGTATGACCCAGCAATTCCACTTTTAAGAATATACCCAAGAGACTTGAAAATGTGGACTCAGAAAGCTAGAAACCATCTAAATGTCAACCAGCAGATGAATGGATAAACAAATTGTGCTATATACATTCCGTGGAATGTCACTCAGCCAGTGGGAAGAATGAAGCTTTGATACATGCTAGAGTATGAACGGAGCTAGAGGATACTATGCTGACCAAAATAAGCCAATCACAAAGGACAAATATTCTATGACTTCCCTATATAAAAAGACAAGAAAAGGCAAATGAATGGAAACCAAAATCTACCAGTGGTTATCAGGGGTAGGAGGGAGAGGGGAAAGGGGAGTTTATGGTAATAAGAAAAATCACACTGATTAAGGGTAGGGCTGCACAGCTGTTTATTAAATTTGCTGTCAATGAGTTGTACATCTGTAAAAAGGTAAATTGGCAAAAGTACTGGAAAAATTGGATTTCCGCATGCAGAAATATGATCAGCTTAATAGATTTCATGATTAATTTAATATATGTAATAATAAATTTCCACATGCAGAAAAATGATGTATTTATTATATTTAGATATGTTTACACCAACTACACACAAACAAAAAGAGTAGCTGTTGAGGCTGCTTATGTACAGCCAAACACCTCATGGTATTTGATTCCTTGGTTTGGAGATTTAGGGTCAGAGTTTCATGAGATGTCTCAGTTAATCAGTCCAATAACATGTTTAGTACTTCTGATTTCTAGTTCGCTGCATAGTTCCTGGAGTCTTAAAAGCTTGCAAGTGGCCATCTAAAGCACAACAATTGGTCTCTATCCACGAAGAGCAACAGAGAATCAAGGAGAGTCAGGAATAGGAAAAGGAAATGAGCCCAAAAGAACTGCACGGTGCCTGACTACCATTATTGAATATTTTGATGAAAGAATTCTGATCAAAAGGGGGGAAACACAAAACAGACTTTCAAATTCTCACGGACTGCGGACTTTCTAAAGCCATGGAGGGTAGATGAACCTCTGAAACTATTGCCCTGAGATAATCTTTTTTAAAAAAATATTTTATTGTGCTTCAAGTAAAAGTTTACAATCCAAATCAATTTGCCCTGTAAAACCCTGAACACACACCACTATGCTATTCGACCTGCTGTACCCCGCTCCACCACATGACAGCATACTTCTCCTTTCCACCCTGTACTTCCTACATCCATTCAACCAATCCCTGTCGCCTTCCATCCTCTCAGTTTGCCTCTAGAGAAGAGCTGCTCAGATAGCCTGGTGTATATACTTATGCAAAGAAGCACATTCTTTGCCAGCATTACTCTATGTCTTATAGTCCACTCTAATCCTTGTCTGAAGAGCTAGCTTCAGGAATGGTTTCAACTATGGGCTATCAGCGAGTCCAAGGGCCATGTCAACAGGGGACCCTCCAGTCGGATGGACCATCAAGTCTGGTCTTTCAATAGAGTTCTAGTTCTGCACACCCATTCTTCTCCCACTACATCAGAGAGTTTATATCAAGGCAGTCATTGGTGTTGGCAGGGCACTATCTAGCTCTTCTGGTCTCATGCTTAAGTAGTCTCAGGATCACATGACATCTTCTGTCTGCTGGGCTTATATTTTCCTCATGTCTTTGACATCTTTCATTCTTACCTGCTCCAGGTGGATTGGGACCAATTGATGCTATTTAAATGGCCACTTGCTAACTTTCAACAACTCATACACCACTCACCAAAGTTGGAAGCAGAACATTTTCTTAAAAACAAGTAAATCATGCTAATTAGCCTAGATGTCCCCTGAATTCATGGTCCCCAGATTCCTATCCCTGCTACTCTATCATTTGAAATGTCCTGAAGAATTGTACAATATCTCGCTGTTGGAAAGCTTTGAGGAAATCTTTGGTACTAACAGCAGTGACAACCAAGGCAGGACATTAACAGTGGTAGCCATTTCTTACTTACATACAGGGCTTCAATATATACGAACTGGCTTAGGATATCTTGTCTCACTTGATGATGACAACAGTATTATTAGGTAGACAAGACTAGAATTATTATTATCCTGGTTTGTCTTAGGAGTAAACAAGTCCAGAGAGGCGAAAGACTTTTTTACAGTCTTAAAAAAAGTAAGATGAAGAGCTGAAAGGACAATCTAGGATTTCTGATCCCTGATCCAGAGCTAAGAGGAGAGAGGCTTCCCATTATCTGTCTTCTGTCTAAAACAGAACAGCAAGAACCTGAGAACCCAGGGAGCCTGGGTAACAGGAATTCATCCACAGCTGCCCTTGTGTTCTCTTCCAAGGCTGACCTTGCAAGGTAGTCATTTATTCACTTAGTAACAATGTATTGAGCCTTTAGCATCTGCCAGGCACTGGGAGTACAGAGACAGTCATTGAACAGAAAACTGCAGAAATCATTACAGACTGTGATAGACAGTATCAAGAAAAAATAAAGTACAGGCTGTAATGAAACAGAATAAAAACAGAGGGTCAGAGAAGAGTTCTCTGATGAAATTATATCTGACAAGTTGAAATCTAAAGAAGGAGTAGGACTTACCCCAAGAGTTGGTTAAGAACGTCAAGATGGTGGGGGATGGAGTTGACCCACCGAATGGGACAGTGTGAGTGGAGGCCCTAGGATGGAAAGAGATCAGGATCTTAAAAGAAGTAAGAGAAGATTCTTGTGGCCAGGGTACATGAAGGAATTGAAAACTGGAGAAAAATGAGCCTGGAAAGCCTCAAGGCTTCCAATCTATGTTGTTGTGAGGTGTTGTCAAGTCCATTTCAACTCACAAGGACCCTATGAACAGCAGAAGGAAACACTACCCGGTCTTGCGCCATGTCCACAATTGTTTTTATGCTTAAGTCATTGTTGCAGCCACTGTGTCAATACAACTTGTTGAGGGTCTTCCTCTTTTCACTGATCCTACACTCTATCAAGCATGATGTCCTTCTCCAGGGACTGACCTCTCCTGACAACATGTTTAAAGTGTGTAAGATGCAGTCTTACTATCCTTGCTTCCAAGGAGCTCTCTGGTTGTACTTCATCCAGAACAGATCTCCTTGTTCTTTTGGTGGACTACAGTACATCTAACGTTCTTCTCCAACACCACAACAAAAGTGCATCAGTTCTTCTGTCTTCTTTGTTCACTTCCCAGCTTTCGCATGCATATAATGTGACTGAAAGTACCATGGCTTGGGTCAGGTGCACTTTAGTCTCCAAAGTGACATCTTTACTTTTGAATACTTTAAAGACATCCTTTGCAGCAGATTTTTGCAATGCAATGTGTCTTTTGATTTCTTGACTGCTGCTTCCATGGGCATTGATTGTGAACCCAAGTAAAATGAAATCCTTGACAACCTCAGTCCTTTTTCCATTTATCACCATGCTGCTTACTGGTCCATTTGTGAGGATTTTTTGTTTTCCTAATTTACCGGTGCAATCCATACTGAAGGCTGTTGTCCTTGATCATCATCAGTAAGTGTTGCAAATCTTCTTCACTTCCAGCAAGTAAGGTGGCGTCATCTGCATAATACAGGTTGTTAATGAGTCTTCCTCCAATCCTGATGCCTTGTTCTTCGTATAATCCAGCCTCTCAGATTATTTGCTCAGCATACAGCTTTAAAAGGTATAGTGAGAGGATACAACATTGATGCACACCTTTCCTGACTTTAAACCGTGGCGTGTCCCCTTGTTTTGTTCACATGACTGCCTCTTGATTCATATACAGATTCCTTAATAGCACAATTAGGTGTTATAGAATTCCTAGTCTTCACCAATTTTAGCCGTAATTTATTATCATCCACTCAGTCAAATGCCTTTGCATGGTCAATGAAACACAGGTAAACATCTTTCTGGTATTCTCTGCTTTCAGCCAAGATCCATCTGACATCAGCAATGATATCCTTGGTTCCACATTCTCTTCTGAATTCAGTTTGAATTTTTGGCCATTCCTTATCAATATACTGTTTCAGTCGCTTCTGAATGATCTTGAGCAAAATTTTACTTGCATGTGATATCAGTGATACTGTTCAGTAATTTCCATATTCAGTTGGATCACCTTTCTTTGGACTGAACATAAATATGGATCTCTTCTAGTCAGTTGGCCAGGTAGCTGTCCTCCAAATTTTTTGGCATAGATGAGTGAGCACTTCCAGTGCTGCATCTGTTTGTTCAAATATCTCAGTAGATAGTCCATCAATTCCTGGAGCCACCAAAAGAAGAAACAGATCTATTTTGGAAGAAGTGCAACCAGAGTGCTCCTTGGAAGCAAAGATGGCAAGACTGCATCTTACATAGTTTGGACATGTTGTCAGGAGGGATCAGTCCCGGGGGAAGGACATCACGCCTGGTGGAAGGCAGGGTCGGAGAAAAACAGGAAGACCCTCGATGAGACGGATTGACACAGTGGCCACAACAATGGGCTTAAGCATAAAAACGATTGTGGACATGGTACAAGACCAGGCAGTGTTTCGTTTTGTTGTGTATAGAGTTGTTACGAGTCGGAACCGACTTGATGGCACCTAACAACAACAGTTGCTTGCTGATCCCTCAGTGTCACAAAAAGTTTGTGTGTGGCTGCCAACCTAATGCCTGGCAATTCAAACCCTCCCAGCAGTACCTCCGAAGAAAAGACCTGGTGATCTGCTTCTACAAAGATGATAGGGAAGAAAACCCCATAAAAGAGTTCCCCTCTGTAATGCGCCGAGTCACTGTCAGTTGGCATTGGCTCAACTGGCAACTAACAGCAGTAATTATTTGCTGCTGGTATATAGAGATAAATTAATTTTTGTATCTTAACTTTGTTTCCAATAATCTTGCTGAAACCAAGTTGTTAGTTCTTAATAGCTTATCAACATACATACAATAGCAAATTCATGCTTCCACCTGAATGAAAACCTCTGTTCACACTAAAACCTGTTTATGAATGTTTGTGGCAGCTCTCACGGTAGCCTAAAACGGGAGAGAGCGCAAATCCCCTTCAGGGAGTGAATAAGTAAACCGCACGCGTCAGTAGGCGTTCCTTTTTATTCCTGAGTGGTGGTGTTGGGTGCTGTTGAGTCAGTTCCAACTCATGGTGATTCTATGCACAATAGCACAAACCCTGCCCAGTCCTGCACAATCCCCACAGTCATTTTTATGCTTTTGTCAATAAGCTTGAAAACGCCTGAAGCCTCGTTGTCAGCTGAAACTTGAGAGTGATCTGGGTGGGCAGGTCTACTACATGAGTGGCCCAGGGCCATGCCAGACAACCCCCTCCCCTACCTCAGAATGTTCTTAACCTCCTGTTCGTGGGTTAAATTGTTAATGATGAAATTTGTCTTCCATTCCCAGTCCTCCACTGTTCATTATCCACAATGTCTGGATCACTGTGGACCTGGAGTACCGTCTCCAACCCTGCAAGACCCCACCGCCTTCCATCTTCACACTCATACCTTCTTCCTTCTTTTCCCCCTCCCCATCAACAGAGAACTCAGAGACAGACACACATCTCATTTGATGTTTTATTTTAATCGTCACTGTGAGTGTACCCTGTTGATGTAGGATTCTGTTTCCACACAGATGAGACCATCTAGACCCTGGAGATTTGTCAGAGAATCTGGAGGTCTCTTGCCTTGCTCTGAAGTTAGTAGCAGCTCTGGTCATTAGGTGGAGTGGTGGGCAGCTTCAGGGATTCTTGGTGCTCCCATGGTTCTTTTAGATTCAGCTTCTTAAGCTTGTCAGTACAGCTGGATTGCGCTAGTCCTCTAGGTTTCTTACACATTCTTGGGTGGCAAGAAGTTTTTGGAGGTGTCTTCTTTCTCTGATTCCCCTGAAAAGACAACCAGGTGAGCACAGAAGGTCATTGGTTTGGGGCAACTGGCTGGAGGACCGATAGGAAGGGATACTTTCATGAGAAGAGGTGCAAGCCAAGGAGTAGTTTGTGCCAGGCAAGGGCAGGCAGAGTCTTGGGGGGATCAGCGGGGACAAGAGGAGGAAGTTGGGTGCAGTCAGCTCAGTGTGACACTTCCACTAGACCTGAGCTAATCAGAGACCTTCCCCTTCTTCCTCCCTTTGGTGTTTGGGGTTGGTTGTTCAGTAAGTGTGGCTGATGCTTGCAGCTTCCCAATCACTTTTGCCATCTTCAGGCTTTCTAGAAGTCTACCCCAGCCTTCTTGACCGTCACCCTTTTTATACCCCTCTCTAGGAGCCACACCCTTCAGCTTTGTTTGGTCAGTGAGGCACTGTCCAGCCAATGGTAGTCCGGAGAGGTTGTGACATCACAAAGTAATAGCCTGATGCCTCCTTTGTGGAGGGAGACACTGGGGAGACCAAGGTGAGGCTGAGACATCAGAAAACACTTCCGGACACCTCTGTGGTGGGCAGGACAGGAGATGCTGAGAGGCAAAGACGCTCTGGTTGTAGAAAGTTACCACTGGATGTCTAACTAAAGTCGCTCTAAGGTAATGTGGCGATACTGAATCCTAAGTGGAGGTGTGAGTCAGCCCGTTTCCCTCTGACAGATTTCTCTTACGTACCTTAGCAACCATTCAGCTCTTTGCTATCACCAGGGAGCTCTCCTCCTACCTCCTTACCCCAGTATCCACACACCAGTGCTCCACGCTCTGTTGTCCAGTCTGGAATTCACAGCCTTTGGGCTACCAAGATCTCTGTGAGTCCGTTTTCCCACTGGGTATCCCAGTCTTGTTTGAAGTCTGGGTAATGTGTTTATCTCAGAAGGTACAGTACCCAGACAGGGTGTTTCTGTTTTTGTTTTTTTTGTCTGTTTGTTTTTCAGTGTAAGCAGGGAGGAGCAGATATACGGGTACTGCAAGTTGCATTCAGTGCTTTATGCAAAATCTACAGCCTGGGATGAACATCGACTCCTAGAAAGGGGCTTGGCTTGTATACCTCATGTGCAAAAATCTGCTCAACAGCACCAGACACTTTTCTTACCTTGTTTGACTGCTGGCTGTGTTTGCATCCCATCTCCTTTTCTTCTATCTCGTAGAAAGGACCCTGGTGACATTCTTTCTATGAGCAGCTCCTCAGAGGACACAGTCTGTAATCAATTTCAGTCCATTTATCCCTGTAGTTAGAGGATCTCTTATTTGGGCTTTTTGTCTGTGAGAGGAAAGGGATGGTGGGGTTGCCTACAGATTAGAGCGGCTGTGGCAATGTCGAGCAAAGTGGATTTCAGAGCAAGAATGTTACCGGGGATAATGAAGTCATTTCATAATGATAAAACCAAACCAAATCCAGTGCCATCAAGTTGATTCCAATTCATAGCGACACTAGTTGTGAGTTAATCAAGAGAACAAAAAGCCCTCAAGATTTATGCTTCAGACTACATGAAGCAAAAACTAACAGAACTGTAAGGAGAAACAGGTAAGGCCACAACTGTAGTCAGAGAATTCAGCACCCCTTTTACAACAAGTGAAAGAGCAAATGAAAGACACAAAACGAGTACAAGTTATAGAAGATCTCTACAACACTGTCAATTAAGTTGAACTGATTGACATTTACAAAATGCTTCCAGTGACATCAGAATTCACATTCTTTTCAAGTCTGCAAAAGATATTTATCAAGATAGGTAGTACTCGGGATCACAAAGCAAGTCTCAGTAAATTTAGAAGGATTCAAATCATATGAAATTTAATCTTGACCGCAATGGAATTAAATTTAAAATCAGTAAGAGAAATATGTCCGAGTTCAGCACAACTAGAGGGTACCCAGCTACCACCAGTGACTGCTCTGACAGGGATCACAACAGAGGGTCCCAGACAGAGCAGGAAAATAATGTAGAACAACATTTCAATTCATAAAAAAGACTAGGCTTTCTGGTCCTCGCCTTCCACCTTGTCCCCCTCCCCCCTCCTCCCCCTTCTCCTCCTCTTCCTCCTCTGATCAGCAGGAAGTTCTTTTCATTTTTCTCTACCTTTATATATATATATATATATGTTTGTATAGGTGATACTGACACAAGTTCTAAATTTCAAAGAGTACACAATGCCACACATAAAAAATCTCCCTTCTTCTCCTGTCCCCAGTCACCAGTCTCCCTTCCCCCACCACACTTAGCAGTTTCTCTGTCCAGCTGGATTCCTTTTGAAATCTCTATTTCCTAGCTTGAAGTGAAAGGCAGAAAAATCAAGTTTTTCTTGTCTAGGATGCACTTCAGAAATGACCCCTCTCAAAACATGCCATTTCTCTGAAGAGCAAACTTGATGCCCCCGTTTCAGGTACGGACCTGTGGCTGGCAGCCTGGCTAGCCGGCTGCACGAGCAGGGCAGCTTTAAGATGCACAGCAGCCGTGGCCCGATGGAGAGTCTGATGCCAGAGGACTGAAGTTTTTCCAAAGCTACCCGGTGGGTTCACATGTGCAGTTAGTACTGAAGTCCCATGGAGAGTCCCCTAGTGTAAGCCTTTCCTGAATTCTACATGGAGGAGTGAATCTTCAACCCTTGGAATTCGTTTTCCGGTCTCTCCAAACTTCACCTATTTCTACTATCATCTGCAGGATGGTCTCGAGTCCTTTCCTGTGTCCTCATGGAACACCCTTCTCCACCACTAGACCGAAGGTCCTGGCAGGTACAGCCTGTGCCTTGCTTGACTGTGCATCCTGGTACTGGGGCTGGTACAGCACCCTGCACCTTGTAGGTGTTTATCACATTTGTGAATGCATGCTGACCTTTAGAACATACAAAAGAAAAACATCTCCCCAAAAGAAAAGTATTTTTCAGCCTTGGAAGAAAAAAATCCATCAGTTTGTAGAGATCAATCTAACTCACAATTCTGAGAACGGCTGTGGCAATATCACATAAAAGTGAAGAGGCTCACTGGTATCGGAAAGACTAAAGGGAAATGAGGAACTTGGCTCTCTTACCACTGCTATCCAATGGAAGACTGGCTCAGAATGAGAGCTGGGTGGCAGCAGAGAGCCACTGTATAGGGCCGAGGACTATCTGGGTGTCTGGGAAGCTGGTGAGGCATTTTGCCCGTGCAAGCTCAAGAGGAAGACACAGGCCGGTGGGAGACTGGTGTGAGGTAGGGAGAAGAAAGGCTCATGCCATTAAGCCCAGCACAGGGTTAGGCTTGGGCAAAAGCAAGAAAGGCCTGGCAAGCCATGAAGACAAAGCGCCAGATCCAAAGAGAGAGTGAGACCAGCAGTCAGCTCAATAGGCAGCTGGGCACCCCCAGATCCTGACCTGAAGCTGCTCTGACCATCCCAAGAGACAGGGTGAGCCCCAGCATCTGGGAATCAGGGGCTTCAACAGGAAGAAGGCAAAGACAGCTTCCAAGCCGAAGAAAATTTAGCACCGTCCCAGAGGCCTCTGCTTCTTCACTCAGAGTTAAATTTCAGTTGTGCTGGTTTGTTTCAAATGCCATCCCTTTTAATCATTATAGGGAACTGCCAGAAATTCGAGCAGGATTCAGAAGAGGATATGGATTTGGAGGAGGACACGCCTGAAAGCAGAGACTCCTGAGCCCATGCCATTACTGTGTACGCTGCTTTCCTGAGCCATGCCCTTTGTTTGGTGCAGCCGGGCTTCACAGAGCCTGCTCTCCTAAGGCTGGTAACTCTGCAGGACCCGGAAACCATACGAGGTGCCTGCTACCTTGCTAATGGTACGAATATGTGTTGAGTTCAGTGACAAAACAACACCACCGATAATATCACTCTATGTTTCTCAAAGTCCAAAAACGAGATGATGGAAATAGACAATGGGGATGGTTTCGCAACATGATGAAACACAAATACTATCATTTAGTTGTAGATACATAAAATGTTGGCACAGCGAATGCTGTGTTACATTCACATTCACCCGCCGCCGCCTCCCCGCCACGCATGCACGCACGAAAAAAGAAGCAAGTCAGGATGGCTTAAGACTCAGAGCATACCACCAAGACTTACAGGTCAAAATAATTTAATTTTTAAAGTAGATTATCAAGTTCAAAACAGAACAAAACTCAAATGACTTTCTGGCACAAAAATAGATAGCATTCCAGATTTTGCTTTATTCGGGGATAATCAGACCAGTACTACTCTGAGCAGTTTCAGCCATAGCAACACAAGTGACTCAACTATGTAATGCAAGCGACGCCAACTTTTTGAGTGTGTCTGTCTCACACACTAACCTTCCTTATTGTGAGAATCCTTTTTAAGATGAAAGTAGAAAATATTCCCTCATTTTCTCTATAATTTTATTGATAAAGTTACTATAAATTTATTTACTTTAAGGAAGACTGTCGATTTTTTTAAAACTCTATTAGGGGAAACCCCAGGTATAAGTCCAAACTGCAAAAATGTAAGTCCAAAGAAAAAATTAATTCATTGTCACTAAAGTCAATATAATTACAGGAAATAAGAAAATGTCACTGCTTATTTTTCAATCAAAGTGGATAATATCATCTGCCCTAATTCGACAGCTTTGCAAAGAGGTGTCCCAGGTTTCAAAAAGACGATAATTTCACCTCCACTTCCCTTCTTTATTTCTTTATTTTTATTGTGCTTTAAGTGAAAGCTTACAGTGGAAGACAGTGTTTCATACAAAAACTTAATGCATGCTCTGTTATGTGACCCTAGCCTCTCTCCTCACACTGTGACAGTGCACTTCTCCCTACCTTGTATTTCTCACATCCATTCAGCTAGTTCCTGTCCCTTTTCATCTTCTCCTCTCACCTCAGGACAGGAGCTACCCAGTTAGTCTCGTGTATATGCTTAAGCCAATAAGCACACTCTTCACCAGCATCATTTTACATCTTACAGATCAGTTCAATCTTTGAGCAGCTGGCTTCTGGAATGGTTTCAGTTCCAGGCTAACAGAGGGTCTAGGGATCATGTCTTTTGGGGGCCCCCCAGTCTATCAGATCATCTACTCTAGACTTTTTACTAAAGTCCGAGTTCTGTATCCCACATTTCTGCCATTCCATTAGGGGCTCTTTGTTGAGTCTCCCAAAAGGGCAGTCACTGATGATGGTCAGACACCATCTAGTTCTTCTGGTCTCATGTTGATGTAATCTCTGGCTTGTGTGGCCCTTTGTGTCTCTTGGGCCCATATTTCCCTCATGTCTTTGGTGGTTTTCATTTTTCTTTGTTCCAGCTCACTTCCCTCCTTAAAGCATATGAGAAACCCACTGAACTCCTGTAAATGTAATGTCAATGCTAAGGAGGAACAGTGGAGAAGTATGTCTGAGTAGCCAGGCTAATCTATCAGACACCAAGGTTGTCAGATGGATGGAATCTTGGAGATCAGTTGGCTCAACACCCTCAGCCCCACAAGAGACAGTCTCTGGAGAGGTGATCTAGACAGAGCAACAAAAGGGGTCATTCCAATTGAATAAGCCCCACTTTGACAAAGTCGAGGTGCATGAAGCCAAAACATCTAGATCAAAGTTAGCCAGTTCATTATACCAGAAAGAACTGGTCGATGTTCAACCATTTCAAGAGGTAGCACATAATCAGAAACCAACAGTACTGAAAGAAGAAGTCCAAGCCACAGTGAAGAAGCTGGCCAAAAAAACAAGGCTCCAGGACTTGATAGAATACCAACTGAGATGTTTCAACAAACATATGCAGTACTGGAAGTGCTCGCTCATCTATGCCAAGAAATTTGAAGACAGGTCCCTGGCCAACTGACTGGAAGAGATCCATATTTATACCCATTCCCAAGAAAGGTGATACAACTGAATATGGAAATTATTGAACAATATCATTCATATCACATGTAAGTAAAATTTTGCTCAAAATCATTGAAAAGTGGCTACAACAGTATATTAACAAGGAAATGCCAGAAATTCAAGCCAGATTCAGAAGAGGATGTGTAACCAAGGATATCATTGCTAATGTCAGATGGATCTTGGCTGAAAGCAGAGTACCAGAAAGATGTTTAATTGTGCTTCATTGACTGTGAGAATCATAACAAATTATGTCTAAAACTGCATAAAATGGGAATTCCAGAACACTTAATTGTGCTAATGAGGAATCTGCACCTGGATCAAGAGGAAGTTGTGAGACCAACGGGACTTTAAAGTCAAGAAGGGTGTGCCTCAGGGTTGTATCAATTTACCATACCTTTCAATCTGTATGCCAAGTAAATAATCTGAAAAGTTGCACTATATGAAGAAGAACGAGGTATCAGGATTGGAGCAAGACTCATTAACAACCTGCATTATGCAGATGACACAGCCTTGCTTACTGACAGTGAAGAGGATTTGAAACAGTTACTGATGAAGATCAAAGACCACAGCCTTCAGTAGGGGTTGTACCTCAACATCAAGAAAACAAAAATCCTCACAACTGGACCAGTAAGCAACGTTGTATAAATGGAGAGGACTGAGGTTGTCAAAGATTTCATTTTACTTGGTTCCACAATCAAAGCCCACAGAAGCAGCAGTCAAGAAATCAAAAGACCCATTTCATTGGGAAAATCTGCATCAAAAGATCTCTTTAAAGTGTTGAAAAGTAAAGATGTCACCTCAAAGACTGGGTGCACCTAACCCAAGTCATGGTATTTTCAATTGCATCATGTGAATGAGAAAGCTGGATAATGAATAAGGAAGACAGAAGGAGAACTTATGTCTTTGTATTGGGGTACTAAAAAAGAATATTGAACATACCATGGACCACCAAAAGAACTAACAGATCAGTTCTGGAAGAAGTGGCAAGACTAGGTCTCACATACTTTGGACATGTTGTCAGAAGAGATCAGTCTGTGGAGAAGAACATCATTCTTGACAAAGTAGAGGGTCGGCAAAAAAGAGGAAGACCTTCCACAAGATGGATTGACACAGTGGCCGCAACAATGGGCTTAAGCATGAAAAGGATTGTGGGCATGGTGCAGGATTGGGCAATGTTTCTTTCTGTTGTACATAGGGTCACGACAAGTCAGAAACAATTCAAAGGCACCTAACGACAACAACAACTTAGAGATTGCATAGATATTGCACCTGGGTACTAAAATTGGGGGGGGGTGCAACATTGAGATTGTCCCTGGGCACTTTAATTTAGGGGGTACAGTTTAGAGATCTTTCCGTGAACACTAGAATTGGAAATTGTCCCTCGGCACTTGAATTAGGGAAGATGCAACTTTGGCCCCTGAATTGGAAGCTGCAAAATAGATACTGTCCCTAGGCACTTGAGTTGGGAGAAGTGAAATTTATAGATTGTCCCTGGACCCTTGAGTTGTAGACTGAAACTTAGATATTGTCCCTGGGCACTTTAATGGGGAGGTGCAATTTAGAGATTGACCCTGGGTCTTGAATTTAGAGCTGCAAATGAGATTGGCCTTCTGCGTCTAAATTGAGGGAGATAGTAACTTTCAGACTGTCCCTGGGCACTTGAATAGAAGCCTGCAACTTAGAGATTGTCTGTAGGTACTGGAAGTGATGGCGATGCAATTTAGAAATTGCCCCTGGGCACTTGAATGGGGGGTGTAATTTAGAGACTATCCCTGGGCACTTGCCTTGGTGGAATGATACTTGGAGACTGCACCTGGGCACTTGAATTGGGGGGTTGCAATTTAGAGATTGTCCCTGGGCACTTGAAGTAACAGAGTGCAGTAAGAGTTGGACCATCAGGAACGCTGGCTATACTGGGGATCTTATTGGGCTGTGGGTCATGGATCATGTTCTTGCCTGGCTTTCTAGCATGAGTAAGCCCAGAAAATCACATGGATTCACCGAGAAGGGAATGAGGCCCCAGTAAGGACAAGATCAAATTCCCCACCTGCCAGACATATGGTGGCTCAAAGCGAATCTATCTTGAGTTAGAGAAAGGCTAATGTGACTTTTCTTACCCCATGTATGTCAGAACAGAACTGTGCTCCATACAGTTTGCAATGGCTGATTTTGCAGAAGCAGATTGCCAGGCCTTTCTTCTGAGGTGCTTCAGGGCAGACTCAAACCTCCAACCTTTCAGTTAGCAGATCCCCACTCTCCCCTCTCTGGCCCATGGAAGAAGGAAGTTCCAGCATCACTTTGTGCCCTTGTCAATGAGCTGGGATGGAAGCATCCTTGTCTCTCCCAACTATGTCTTGTCTCCCCCACCCCTATTAGTGAGAGGAACCTTGATCTGATGAGACAGAGGAGATGCTAACTCCATTGGACGTGCCCTGTGTTAGTGGATGGGCTACTTTGCTTAAACTACACAGCAGAGTCCACCTTCTCAGCTGCCTGGACAGGAGCACTCTGGCTGTACTTCTTCCAGAGCAGGTCTGTTTCTTCTTTTAGAAGTCCCTGGTATGTTCAATATTCTTCTCCGACACACAATTCTTCTGTCTTCCTTATTCTCTGACCAGCTTTTACATGTGCATGATGTGATTGAAAATACCATCAGGTACACCTTAGTCTTCAAGGGGACATCTTTATAACACTTAAGAGTTCTTTCGTAACAGATTTTCCCAACACACTGCATCTTTTGACTTCTTGACTGCTACTTCCATGAGTGTTGATTGCAGAACCTAGTAAAGTGAAATACTTGGCAAACTCAATCCCTCCTCCATTTATCATGATGTTTCTTACTGGCCCGGTTGTGACAATTTTTGTTTTCTTGATGTTGAGGTGCAACTCATATTGAAGGCTGTGGTCTTTGATCTTCACCTCTACGTGCTTCAAATCCTCTTCACTTGCAGCAAGCAGGGTTGTGTCATCTGCATAATACAGGCTGTGAATGAGTCTTTCTCCAGTTCTGGGGCCTTGTTTTTCTTCATACAGTCCAGCTTCTCAGAAGATTTGCTCAGTACACAGTTTGAAAAGGTATGGTGAAAGGACACAACTCTGATGCACACCATTCCTGACTTTCAACTATCCCATATACTGTTGTTCTGTTCAAAGAACTGCCTTCTGTCTTCTATACAGTTTTCTCATGATCTGAAATTCCCATTCTCCTCAATATTATCCATAATTTGTTATTATCCACAGAGTCCAATGCCTTTGCAAAGTCAATGAAACACATGTAACATCTTTCTGGTATTCTCTGCTTTCAGCCAAGATCTATCTGACATCAACAATGATATCCCTCATTCCACATCTTCTTCCAAGTCTATCATGAATTTCTGGCAGGTCCCTGTTGATGTACTCCTGCATATGTTTTGGAATGATCTTCAGAAAAAAAAACTTAGTAGCATAAAAAATCAGTGATTTTATTATGGTCATGGATCCTGTAAGTTAGGACTTTGGAGAGGGCGCAGCTCGTCTGAGCTCCAGAATGTTAGGGACCTGAGCTGGGAAGACTCAGATGGCTGGGAATGACTCAGATGGCTCAAGGTGGAATCAGCACCTGGAAGATTCTTCACTTGCACGTCATTTGGCTGGACTGGGATGACTTACAGGCTAGGCTCAGCTAAGACTGTTGAACAGAGATCTTCAAGGGTCTTACCCAAGTGCCTTGGCTTTTCATACATGGCGGCTGGATTTTGAAAAGAAGCATCCCAAGACGTAGTATCTGGAGAACAAGTTTTCCAAGAGACCATGGCAGAAGCCATAGAGCGTTTTATGATTTAGCCTCAGAAGTCATGAAGCATCACTTCTGCTGTACTCAATCAATGAAAACATCACAACCCACCCCCACCAGGCCCAAGGGAGGGGACATCAACCTCACTTCTTGATAGGAGGAATGTCCAGTAGTTTAGGGCAGGTGTGTAAAACCACAACAGTCAGGCCTTGGAGGGTATTTAGGATTCTTTCTTTCTTCTTACCCAAAGTGGCTAGATAATTTTTCAGTATTGCTCTTCTCTCTCTCAAGTTTCTATGTTTTGTTCAACTGAATCTTTTCCTCCTACAGAGAAAGACAATTATCTCCCTCTTCATTCTCCACACATGTGACTTTTAGCCTAGAGAGGCAATGTTTTTGGTATTTATTTACATTCTCTTTGCTCATCCTCCTATGGGATGATAGACAGATGGAGGTCCAGCCATGGTAATGATCAAGAAAGGAGATGGTGAAGACATTGGCCACCCTAGTTTGGGGAAATACACCTTTGAAATAAAGGCTATTGGTCATGGGACACAGTCTTTGACTAAGTCTGTCATGCTTGGGAGACAACTAATAATATTAACCCAAGGCTTCCTGTATTCTTATTAGATATCATTTTGAGTAAATTGACACTGTGAGTTCTGTTTATATTGCTAGGATTATGAGTACCAAGGCAATGCTTGTATACTGTACAACAAAGAAAAAGAAAACTATAGAAAAATATATAGGCAAAAATAAAAAATTTAAGAGATAACTGCTGTTACTATTTTGGCATACAGTACATACTATTTTAAAAAAAAAATGTGTGAGTGAGGGTATTATTCTACCTATGCTAATACTTAGAACAAAACATTATAATATATTAAGCCTGTTTCCTCATGTCATTAAATATAAGATAGAAACATAATTTCCAAAGGCTGTATAATATTCCACTGTATGAATATAATCTAACCATATACCCGTGGTGGTGTAGCAATTAAGAGCTACAGCACACTATGGCTGCTAACCAAGAGGTCGGCAGTTTGAATCCACCAGCTGCTCCTTGGAAACCCTATGGGGCAGTTGAAAGGTGCTATGAAAGTAGAAATAGACTTATTCTGAGTAGGCCCTAAACTGTTACAAAGATGTCATCAGGAATGATGATGACAATGATGGTGTCATCAGGAATGATGATGATGATGACAGTGATGGCACTGAGGATCGCCAAGCCAAGTGCTGTCGAGTCGGATCCGCTGAGGATAGTTGTCCTTTATTTCACACATGCACCAATCATTTGTACTGAAAACCTGCACATCGACCATGCTTTCTTCTTCTTTCTCACCTGCTATGCCCCATCACTATACCAGGGCAGGGATGGGCCAGTGGTAGAATTCTCTCCAGGAGGCCTGGGTTTGATTCCTGGCCAATGCACTGAAAGCACAGCAACCACCGTAAGTCAGTACAGGCTTTCATGAACAGGTTTCGGTGACACTTCCAGACTGACAGATTAGCAGGAAAGGCCTGGTGATCTACTTCTGAAATTCAGCCAGTGAAAACTCTCCAGATCACAAAGGTCAGATCCACAGCTGACCACAGGGATGGCAGCATTTATTTCCATCGTGCGTGGGGTCACCATGAGTTTGGGGCCAACTCAATGGCAGCTAACAACAGCAGCGAACTCTAGTCACCAAGACCTGTCAGTTAAGCGCTCTAAATCTTTCTCACATCAGCCCATCTCTCCCATTCCCATTGTAGTCTCTCATATAGATGTCTGTAACAGCTGCGGAACTGTCCTCCAGCCAGCGGGAGCCTTGCAGAGTTCAGATCTCATCTTGTCCTTCCAGCATTTAAATCTCCCCACCCTCAGGATAAATTCTCACCCCTCACAGTGTTCACAAGACTCAGCATCACCTCACACTATTCGTCTCTTCTCCACAGGCCTCCCACCATCCTCAGCTTCTGTCTTGGGCCCAGCCACATCTCCAGGCGCAATGAACTGTTCCCTCTGCCTGGAACACCCTTCATCCTTTTTACCAAGGGGGTCTCTGTTCGGATACTGCGTCTTCCAAGAAGCCTTCCCTGATGGAAGTGCTTTTAAGTTGCTCTGAATCCAAATGAACATATGGGTTTTAAATTTTGGCCGTCTCTGTTTATAAAAAAAGGGGAACATGGTAGAATTTGGACCTATTCATCCATTTATCCATCATCCATCCATCTATCCACTCATCTTTCCCTCTTCCTTCCTTCTTCTCATCTGCCTCTTCATCCATCCACCCATCCATCATCCACCCATCCTTTTACCCCCTCCATCCATCCATCAATCCATCCATCTCCCATCCATATCTCCTTCCCTCTCCCTTACTGCTTCTCCTTCATTCATCTGCCTATTCATCCACCTACCCGTCATCCATCAGTCTATTTGCCCCCTCCATCCACCCATCATCCATCCATCTACCCATTATCCACCTTCCATCTAACCACCTACCTGTCCATCCTTCCATCTCTCTTACTGGTCTGGAGACATAGTGGAGAAACAAAACAGATGCAATCCCTGCCTTCATGGATCGCAGAGCCTAGCAGCAGGAGCCAGTACTACCCAATTCTAAATGTTGTAAATTCTTTCCCATCCCTCAAGATGTTTCCATACTATCAACCATTCATTGACTAGATCGTGTTTCCTGTGTCTCTGAAGAGTCAGGACAGGGCGAGGTGCTGAAAAGAGCTCTTTGGCCCTGTGCTGACTGTGCTCTGACTGCTTGGTGACTTGCTCAGAGTTCCCGGTCAGCCTCATCTTCCCCAGATGACTAAGTCGTGTTATGTATTGTACCCAGTACTGAGAATGTCTCACATGGAGACATTCCATTGGTACCTAGGCCAGATTAGACCCTGGATCTTCAAGTACAACCCTTGTCTTTTGTGTTCAGAACCCCATCCACATCTCTGACCAGCTGTTCTCTGCATCATCTGCAAGGTACGTGTGGCTCACTTATTCAGGTGGGTCTCAAAGCATCATTGCATCCTCAGGTAGTGTGAAAGGACTATTTGAGACCCCAAGAGTGTTCTGAAACTGAGACAGAATGCTTATTGCTTTGCTAGACTGATTGACAGGGTCTCTCAGTTCCCCCAATTCACACCTTTCACCTGAATTCCAGACCCACCTGGTCAGTTGCTTCCTGTCTGCTCTAATAGATATCTCTTTCCACATGTCTGAAAGTTGCACGTCTGTCAAACACTTCTTTATCATCCCCTAAACCTTTTCCCCTTCTCCCCACAACTTTTTCCATGCTAATTTTCAGCATCGCAATCCAGCAGAAATGCAAACCAGAAAATGAGGTGTCAGGACACTAGTCCTCAGCACCTTGACCCAACCCAGACACACACTGTGCTCCTTCAGTGAGTCCTCTTGTTTTCTACCTGAAACATTTTTCCTTTTCTCCATCTCCTCTGTTGTTGTTGTGTGCTGTTGAGTCTATTCCAACTCATAGTAACCCCAAATGACAGAACAGAACTTGCTCTATAGGGTCTTCTAAGCTGTGGCATAGTGCTTAAAGTGCTATGGATGCTACCTGAAAGATAAGCGGTTCAATTCCACCAAGTGCTCCTTGGAAACTCTATGGAGAAGTTCTTCTGTGACTCATACTTGCTTTTGCTGAATGCTTTCTCTGAACTGTGTGGGTGCAATCTCTGCCACTTCCTGGGAGCTCCCTATGAGGTGGGATGAGGACCCTGAGACCCTGCACTCATTTGCTGGATGGAAGATACCTGTCAGATGTTGCCTTCTCTGGAATTGTCAGGTGTCCTGGGCAGCAAGCAAGGGCATGCCGCCCAGGCAGATGAGGTTCTTCATGTGTGAGGTACTGGCCTGGAGGATGTGGGGTTTCTCGTTGGCCCAGCGGAGCCTAAGGAAGGACTACTGTTTTGTCCCCGCCCTGCAGAAAGCAAGTATGGACATGAGGGAGGGCTGCGCCCGAGCTTCAGGCAAGGAGAAAGAGGCTTATGGAGTGCTCTGTCCCTTCAGGTGAGCAAGCATCTGGACAGGCAGAAAACCGTGCTGAAGGACAGAGCCGAGAAGGGAGAAGGAGAGACAGAAAGTGAAGGTGATCATGGCTTGAAGAACCATTCCCAGTGGCTGGGGGTTTTACAAAGGCTTTGTGCAATTTGTGTTTTCCTTTTGGGCTCAAGGCTGCATTTGGGTGAGGGGGGTTCTGGGGGCCTGACCCAGCCCAAGGTCCTGGTAGAGATGAGGGGGCATTTCAACTCTCAAATAAATGAGCCCACACCCTATTCTGTTGACCCATAGTGACCCTGTAGGATAGATCTACCCCACAGAGTTTCTAAAGCTGTATTGTGTATGGAAGCAGACTGGCACATCTTTTGCCTGTGGAGTGGCTAGTGAGTTCAGACTGTTCACCTTTCAGTTAGCAACTGAGGGCTTAAAGACTGAGGTCCAGCCCTCCTTTTCTAGCTTGGGGGGCCTGAAATCTGAGCATTCTCATAGAGCGAGGTCTTCCTGGAGGCAGTGAAGGTCTCTGTGGACATGCCCTGCAAACACCAGTTCAGGGGGGCTTCAGGAAGAGTAAATCCCTGTGACCCTGCCTGGGGCTGACACAGAGCTGAGTGAGGGGTTACTTTTGGGTCTGCTTAAAATCTTCCTGCAATTTACAACTTGCTTGGAAAACTCCACAAACTTCATGTCTTGATCTTCAAGGCCCCTGCCTGCCTCCCTGACATCATCTCTGTCCCTCTTCCCCACACGGACTTCCCCCAGCTAGTCTAGCCTTCCTACCGGCCCTCATCCACTTGTGCCTGCCACAGGGCCTTTGCATCTGATGTTCCTTCATTGGAAATGCTCTACCCTCCCTGGCTGTCACTGTAAAGTTGCACGGAGTCACTCTCCATTCCATAACCCATGCTTTTATCATCATGAGACCTGTCACTACCTGCTGTTGTCTTCGTTCGTTAGTTATTTATTAGCTTGCTTATTTGCTGTGTTCTCCCTTCCCACTCTGTGGCAGGGACTTTTCATCTTGTTTCCTGCTAAAAACGCATGGCCCACAACAGTGCCTGGCACATGTGAGGCAGCATTTTCAGAAGGCACAAATGAATATAGCTATTCTATCTGAGTTTAAAAGCGGAGCAAAAACAATAATTCCCATGCAAAACACAGCCTCTGTTGTGTGTCTGTGTCTATGTGTATCTGTGTGTCTCCAGGATCTACTGTCCCTGCCATGCAACCTGGTGGAGAGTCAGGTAAATGTTGGTTTTTCCCTTGCTCGGGATGTTTCTTATGTTTGGTATATGTATGTACATGCCCGTCAGGGCTGACAAAATCAACTGGACAGAATAATAACAACAATTCATCAGGTATCCATTACGAACTGAGTGATGCCACCTGGACATTGTGGGACTCATCGCCCACCCCTTTCTGTGATGGGTGAGAATCGTAGAGAGGTGTGGCAGCTTGCCCAGGTCATACAGCCTATCATTTATCAACCCAGGATCGAAATCCAGTTCTGTTCATCTCTGTATCCCTGATATTCTTTCCCCTGCATTTGAAGACATGTCTAGCTCCCTCAGACATTGCCATTTTTTGCACCAGTGGGGAGATTGATTATTTTCTTTTTTTTTTTAATCTAATCACAGTTTTGGCTCTCTGGAACCCACACAGCCCCCAGAACATTTGGGATGCTAGGAAACTTTTAGCCAACCACGAGAAAATGAGAATTCCAACTGGGGAGACATGTTCCACACCTCTCTTACCAATGGCTTTCAAAACCATTGCCAGCATCTCAATCCCACCTCATAGTGATGCTACAGGACAGAGTAACCCTGCCCCATAGGATTTCCAAGACTACAATCGTTGTGCAAGTAGATGGCACATCTTTTCCCCACAGAGGGCTGGTGGGTTCCAAACATCAACCTTCGAGGTATCAGCCAAACATTTAACTATTTTGCCACCAAGCCACCTTTCCTGATGGCTAAGTAACTGCCACAGTGAAAAACACTCTCTACAGTCAAGGTAACAGTGAGGGTTTGGCACTGTCTTTGCATCCCCGCTTGCTCCGCATTTCCATAGCCGAGCTGAGATCAGAACTTGCTGTGTGGCATTGCTCATCATTCTTCCACCTGGCACAGGTGCTCAGGAAACTGCTTGGGAGGGTCCTTGCCTCAGGTTACCACCGGAGGCCCAGGAATCTAGAGATGGGATGCTTCTAGGGTGAGACAGAGAAAAGGGTAAGAAAACTATCCTAGGCAGGTAGGTCTCCTGGCTCCCAGCCACCCACACAACTAACATCCCTGCCTGGGTGTAACTTCTAGAAGGTTCCATGTCCCTCTGTGGTGTGCTTTCCTGAGCTTGATGAAGCACACGGGGAAGCTGGGGAATATTTACACCTGCAGCGATAACTTTTCACCTTGAATGAATCCGCTTGACAGTGGCATATTTCTCAAGCCAGGCTCAGAGTGGGGACCATAGTCAATGGGTGTCAAATGGCCCAACCAAAGAGACTGATGACTCTCCAGCATTTGTTCCCATAGCCCACCATGCCAACGGCCCCACTTGGCATGATTTGGGTGGGGAAAAGAAGCATGTTTCTGGTCAGAGCGTGAGTCCTCTGTCACCGCCAGGGTGATGGAAGCCAGCAGACTGGTTCCCAGCTAGCAGCAGCTTTATGCCTTTCATCACCTACCTTTGTCTACCTCCTAAGTCCTAATGGATGCTTCATCCTCAGAGCTTTGTTCTTCACCTTCACCAAGAGCGTAGCTGAGAACCTTATTCTCGTGGGTCCTTAACCCTCCAGCAGTGCCAGGGAGCAGAGAAACCTCTGCAGCTGGCCACAAATTCCCTTTTACCCTCCTTCTCAGCCTCCCTGCCCCAGAGCTTCAGACCAAGATGCTTGCAGCACAGGAAAGAAGGGTCTAGCATTTCCAAGACACCCACTGTGTGTCAGGCTCCCTTTAATAGGGACCTCGTGAAATCCATGCGTCAACCACACATAAAAGGTTTTTACTGATCTCATTTTCAAGTGGGGGATCCCAGGCTCAGAGAGGGAAGTCACAGTCCCTGGTGGCCCAGATCAAGGAGTCCTGGTGTCACCATTGTTAAGTGCTCAGCTGCTAACCAAAAGGCCAGTGGTTCAACCCTACCAGCTGGGCCATCTACTTCCATACAGATGACAGCCTTGGAAACCCTATGGAGCAGTTCTTCTCTGTCACATGGGGTGGCTATGAGTCAAAATGGACTGGATGGCAAGGAATGACCCAGCTCCCTGTAGGCAGGTGGAGGATGAAAGCCCAGGTGCAGTTGGGTAGGACGTGTCTGTTCTTTCGAATGCTGAGTTGCTGACCTGGAGAGTCAGTGCGGACCCTGGGGCAGGGAGTTCCTTCTCAGTGCCCAAGGTCCTGACTTCTTTCCCTGCTCCCCATCTGGACCGAGTCTTACCTCCTTTCATTAGCTGCTTATTTATCAGCTCACAGCACCCTCCCTGTTGGAGAGCCTGGCCCCCAGCGATCATCTCCTAACAGAAGAGATGCTGTTCCCGCTCAGCAAGTGTCCGCTCCTAATTACCAGTGTAACTAGAACAGAGTGTACCATCGGATCCCCCGGGAAGCTTTGGCACAGAAGAGTGTCTGGCTTTCACGGAAATCGCGGTGTTATCAGGGCCCCTGCAGGATCACGTGGAGTTACCTTCCAAAACACCCAGTCGGATTACCTCACTCTCCTGAACTTCCCTTCTTTCTAAGCAGAAAAACCCAGACAACTGACGTGAGCTCGCCCCCAGCCGCCTGTCTGACCTGGCCTCCTGCCACTCCAGTGATCCTTGAGGTTCCCAGGTTCAGTGTCACCTCCCTGCAGGGTCTTTCATGATCACCCTGAGCAAAGGATCAGTACCCCTCATGCCCCAATCATGGTCTCTCCCATTTGAGCCCCTATTTTGTTTTCTCTGTGGCATTTAGCACTGTCTGAAATGTTTTCTTTCTTGGTCTCATGTTTATTTACTTCTTCCCACTGAAATCTAGGTTCCCTAAGGATTATGTCTCCTTCACTGGGGTGGCTTCTAGCCATGGAACACAATGAATATTCAATAAATATTAATCAAAACTAAGACCTTCCTGCTACCTTATTTCTCCTCTTACCCTCTATATCATCATACCTCTATCTTAAATGACTTTGTCTACTTGCCCTCTGTTTTGTGCTTGGGGAAGCTACACAATTGGTTGCAGAAAGTACCTAATTCATCATTATTCCTTTGGCTACCCAGTGCCTTGTGCAGTACCTTGTAAGAAGCAGATTCTCACAATACATTGCATGGATGGGTGGATGGATAGACGGGTGAAAGGATAGATAGAGATGGAAAGGTACATGAATAGATAGATGAGAGACAGGCATAGATGAAATGAATTGGTGAGTGGATGAGAAGCCAGACAGATGGGAGGATGGATGACAGATGATACACGAATAGATAGACGAGTGGATTGATGGATGAATGGGTGGATGGGACATGACGGAGTAAGAGGGTAGATGGACAGATAGATGGACAAATGGGTACATGGGTACATGGAGAGATGTATAGAGGGTACACGGGTGGATATAGATGGATGAGAGAGTGGTATGGATGAATAGGCGAGTGGTTGGGTTGATTAAATGAGTGGATGGATGGATGGATGGATGGATGGATGGATAGGTAAAGGGAGAACTCTGGCTGAATTGTTCAGTTTGTGACCATACCCCAAAGAAAATATCTTCTCTGCAATGGTTTTCTCCAAGATTATTCATACCTCACCCATCCTCCATTAATGACACCACCCAAGGTGCTCCTGAATTTCTAAGCATTAGGAACTGGTTGTCATGACATTATTATTTTTTATTGTTTTCCAGATGCTTAATATTACAGACTGAGAATGTAGCTTGCACAGACTCACTGAGGAGATTTTATTGAAGTTTAATTTGTGCATTGGTATATGACTGTTGTTTGACTGTGTCCCTTGGACACTTGTAAAGGTGTATTCTCTCCATAACAAACTTCTTCCAGTTCAGAGCTTGGACTCTATTGTTTTTCATTTGAGATGAGTTGGTTAAAGTCTTTTGCTGCTTTTCCATTTCTGTTCATTTTGATGTTGGTCAAAATTTGTGCTTGATTTGTTTTCAGGCTGCATTATTTGACTCACAGAGGCTGTTTATTGACTAGCATTGATTACCTTGAACTTGGTTAATGCCTCCCGCCTTAGCTTTTTCTGAAATCAGAGTTGCTCTCCATTCTTTCTTTGGCCTGGTAACATCCATCACTATTGCTTCTTTTTTTCATTTCCTTTTGGTGTAAGTATTCCATGGAAGCAGCCTATGATGGGTGTTGTTTATTCACCCAGCTGGAGAATCATAGTCTTTTAATAGAAGACTTTGGTACAGGTGTATTTGCCATAATAGACACATTTGATTTTCTGTCATTTAAAAAATGATTCCTCCACTAGTATAAGGACAACAACAGATAATATTTGTAAGGGTGTTAATATATCCCAGACACTGTGCTAAGCACCAAACACAGAATTTCTCATCTAACCCTTACCAAGGAAACCCTGATGGTGTAGTGGTTAAGTGCTATGGCTACTAACCAAAAGGTTGGCAGTTCAAATCCACCATGTGCTCCCTGGAAACTCTATGGAGCAATTCTACTCCATCCTATAGGGTTGCAACGAGTCAGAATCCACTCAGTGGCAGTTGGATTTGGTTTAGGGTTAACTCTTACCATATCCTGAGGAGGAGCTATCTTTTACCTCCATTGCTCAGATGGTAAAACCAAGTCTTCAAAAAGTTGCATAACTTGCCCAAAGTTAACATGATTGAGTCAGTGGCAGAGGCATTAGTGCCTAGACCTGGTGTCAGCTCCTAACCGTGACTGTTCTGCCTCTGTGCTGGAAATTACTGCTGCCTACCAGATGGAGCTTGGAGCTATATTGACACCAAGCAGCTCAGAGGGGTTCTGGCCTGCTCTGTGTCCACCCAGGGTGCCCCTCCTTGTATTAGATTTGCCTTACTGATGCCAGACTTCTAGACCAGCTCTACTCAGATTTCATGTGTTTAAGAATCCTACAGGAACCCTTGTTAAAATGCAGAATTCGATTCAGTAGGTTTAGGGTGAGGCCTGAGATCCCACATTTCTTTTAAGTTCCAAGGTGATGTCAGTGCTGCTGTTCACCTTGCTGTTTCTCTGGGATTAAGGCTCTGGATTACTCCAGAACTAGCCTCTCTGCCTGGGTCATTGGCCTTGTTTGTTTTGTTTTGTTTCTTGTTTGTTTGTTTTTAACTAGTCCTCTAGCTCATTACGGTTTAGAGTAGTGGCTAAACACATAGACTCTGAAGCTGGCTGCCTGGATTCTAATTCCAGCTCTGCTACTCACTGGAGTAATAGAACCAACCTTTACACGGTTGTTGTGGGGCTTCAGCAAAATAGTGTCGACAAAGTAATGATGGTTCAGTGGTAGAATTCTCAGTGTCCACGTGGGAGACCCCAGTTTGATTCCCTGCTGACGCGTATTGTGCTCAGCCACCACCTGTCTGTCAGTGGAGGCTTGTGTGTTGTTGGGATGGTGAACAGATTTCAGTGTAGCTTCTGACTAGGAAGGAAGGCCTGGTGATCTACCTCACTAAAGATCCCAGGGAATCAAACCTGAGGTTCCTTCATAGAAGGAGAGAATTCTTCCACTGAACCACCATTGCCACTAGAATCTATTAGGGGACTTAAAGAAGTCCTGATGCTCCAGGTAATTCAATTACGTTAGAATGTTTAAGGATAGGTCTCAGATGTCGGTACCTTGTAAAGCTCCCTATTAATTCCAACATACAGTCCTGGTTCAGGACCACTGACTTAGAGCCATGGAGGGTGTTAACAGTGATGAGCCCCTGTGATGGTTGTGTGTCAGCTCAGCCAGGCTTTGATTCTCAGTGGTTTGGCAGTTGTGTGATGATGTAATTTAACAGGTATATAGTGATGTAGGGAAATCTGGTGGTGTAGTAGTTAACTGCTATGGCTGTTGACCACAAGGTTAGCAGTTCAGTTCCATCAGGTACTCCTGGGAACCTATATAGGGCAGTTCTACTCTGTCTATAGGGTCGCTGTGACTTGGAATCGATTTAACAGCACCGGGCATTTTGTTGGTTGGTTGGTTGATTGGTTTATAGCGATGTAGTCAGTCACCTTCATGATGAGATCTGCTATGAGCTGCCAGCCAATTGAAAGGGCATTTCCATGGGAGTGTGGTTTGCCTATTTGATATTCTGGCAAGAGTCTTGCTCTGGATCCTGCCTCCAGCTTGTCCTCATCTGACTTCTGGTTTTTGGACTTGAGCTAGGAGCTTCCTCACTGATCTTGGGCTTTGTCAGCTTCCACAGCCTGTGGGTGCCAGAGGCCTGCAGTCTGACCTACCAATTTTGGGTTTGTCATCCCCTGAAACTGTGTGAGTCAGGGGAAGCCTCCAGTCTGTCAACTGACACATAGACTTGGGACTTGCCAGACGCTGCGACTACATAAGCCATTTCCCTGAGATAAATTCCCTCCTTCTTTCTCTCCCTTTCTCTGTTTGTATACATATACACACTTCACTGCTTTTATTTCTCTAGAAAACCCAGTTAGACAGCCCTCAAAGCTCTCTTTCTTGTTATTTTAAAGGGTGGCAGTGATGGTTTTGTGATCAAGCGAGTTTAGAAGACAAAGCTAATAAGGTTTCTTCACTGCAGGGCTTATCAGCACATTTACTATAATGTGGATTCTCGATCTCCCAGTTGTGGATAGCATGCCATTTCCCAAATGCCTTTGACCACACGACCCTTTTGAGGAATACCTCTCAGTCTCATGTGGGTGCTTGATGCCTGTTGCTTTTAGCTGTGGTTCCAGAGCCAGTTTCAGGGGCACTGAGAACTCCCACTCAACACCCTGCTACCTGGGCGAATTTGGTGATGATGATGGCGATGGTGGTGAAGAAGTAATGATTTTGATTATGATTATCACACAATTAAGCAAACTCCCAAAGAGCCAGATGAAAAATGAGCAATGTTCAGCCCCACCAGGGGAGAGGCTGCCTTCTCCTCCAGGTAGTCCAGACTGCCACTTCCAATTCGGGGACAGATTCTGCTTTGCATAAGTGATTGAAGTAATTCTACTAGTCGTTGTTCTCGGTCTACAAGATGCTGAGTAGGGCTGAGGTGACTTGTGACTGTCACTAGGTTGACTTTGATCGGTAGGCAGTGCCTCATTGCAAGCTCAGTGCCGGGAACCTGAAGGTCATGGTACACCTGCCTCTCCCTTCTTCTCAATGACTTGCAACCAGATCATGGTCCTTGTTGATACTTGGTGGTGTTTCACAAATTTCTGGTCACAGAAAGGACCCTCTCGGGACACGAACTTGAAAAACAACGTGTCAGTGATGGTGATTTCCTCCTTGGACACCTGTTAGAGATTGAACTGTATCCCAAAACCATATGTGTTCTGAATCTTAGTCCCTGTGTTCGTGGGAGAGGAACCCCGGTAATGCAGCACAGTTGAACATCTGGCTGCTAACTGGAAGGTCAACAGTTCAAACTCATCCAGCACCTCTGCTGAAGAAACAGCTGGAAGTCTGGATTACACACTTTTAACCTGACAGGGCAATTCTGGGGTCACTATAAGTCAAAATTCACTCCACGGCACCTAAGGTCAGCAGACCTGTGGAGGTAATCCTATTCCAGAGAATGGCTTTCTTCATTATATTAATGAGGCCTTATCAGTGTAGGATGTGTCTTAAACCACACCCTTTTTGAGATCAAAAAGAGCCAGTTAGGCAGAGAAACTAGAAGGCTCCAAAGACGAAAGATGGATGGTGCATAGAGATCTCCAAGGAGCACTAATAACACATGAGAAGCTGAGATGAGATTTGTCAAAGTCCTAGAGGTGCTCAGCTAATAAAGAGGTTAGCTGTTCAAATCTACCCAGAGATACCTTGGAAGAGAGGCCTGGCAACCTGCTTCTGAAAGTCACAGCCATTGAAAACACTGTGGAGCACAGTTTGACTCTGACACACACCTGGTAGTCATGAGTTGGAATAGACTCCACAGTAACATTTATAGAAAATAGGCCAGGTTATCCCAAATGCTCAAATTCACGTTAACGCTCAATGTATTTCACACATTATTCTTACTGAATATGTTGCAGGCCTCTGAGAAGAAAACAGACAGTGAAAGGCAGTGAGTAAAAGATTCAAAAGCTCAGAACGAGACGGCAATCAGAACACTGTTGCACCATCTGTAGCGTCGCCTGTTTTTCCACTCAAACTAACACGAGGCAACGGTCAGTCATCGTACCCATGCTCTCGCCATTCTCCATTGGTGGGATTAGCTTTAATTTCATTACATATCTGTGTAGAAGGGCTCCTCATCGTATTGCCTGCTCTCCTGGTCCACAGCCCTGGTCCTGGGACAAAAATCCAGGGACTTCTCTGTCCCCTGGTGGCGAGGTCATCCATCTCCAACTTTCAGAAGCATGCTAACAGAAGGGTGGCATCTGTATCTGTTCCTAGGGCAGTTCTAAAAAAGAACCACAGACGAGGTGACACAAAATGACAGAAATGGCCTGTCTGACAGTTCTGGAGGATACAAGTTTAGATGCAGTGTGTCACAAGGACCATGCTCTCTCTGAAGGCGCTAGGGGAAGAGCTTTCCTTGAGTCTCCCAGTCAGACATTCCTTGGCTTACCGCTGTGACGTACATTGATCTCTGCCCTCATTGTCCCATGCCTGCCTTCTCTGTCTCTGTGTGTATGTCTCTGCCTCTCTTTTAAGACGACATCACTCATCATGGCTCGGGACACTCCCTGCTCCAGTGCGATGTCATGTTAACTGATAACATGTCCAAAGGGCCTGTTCCTGAACAGCGTCACCATCCCAGGGACAGACAGTTGCTGGTTTATAAACTTCTTGCTTACTTACAGTCTGCAGTTAAGAACAAATCCCTGCAAATGCTGTTACATTATGCATTCAAAGTATATGTGCTAGTTCCTATGACAGACGTGTGCTACTTTTTGATACACATCAAACGTTGCTGTTCCTAGGTGCCACTGCGTTGGTTCTAAGTGGCGGTGACTCAGTGGACAACAGAACAGAACACAAACTCTGCCTGGTCATGTGCCATCTCCACAGTTGTGCCTATGTTTGAGGTCACTGCTGCAGCCACCGTGCCCATCCATTCTGTTGAGGGTCTTCCTCTTTTTTTCTGACCCTCTGTTTTACAAAGCACGATGTCCTTCTTCAAGAAGTGGTCCCTCCTTCTAACATGCCCAAAGTGCAAAAGGGGAAGTCTTGCCATCCTTGCTTCTAAGGTGCATTCTAGTTAGACTTCTTCTGGGACAGATTTGTTCTTTCTTCTGTCAGTTCATGGTCTATTCAATACTCTTTGCCAGCACTGTAAGTCAGAGGCATCAAGTCTTCTTCTGTCTTCCTCATACATTGTCCAGTTTTCACGTGCATGTGAGGTGCTACATAAATACAATGGAATGCTGCTTAGCCAGCAGGAGAAATGAAGTCTTCATCATTGCCACAGTATGGATGGAGACTGGAGACATTATGCAGAGTGAAATAAGCCAGTCACAAAAGGACAAATACTGTATAACTTCACTTATGTAAAAAGACAAGGAAAGGCAAATGTACAGAGACCAAAGTTCCTGATTAGTGATTGTAAGGAGCGGGAGGGAGGGGGAAAATAATCTATGTTGCGTACCATTGATGCGCAACCTAAAATTTGAAATCGGGGAAGAAATCGGAGAGCCAGCAAGCCAGCCTGCGGGGACTGGGAGGCAGCCGGCACAGATCAGGGCCTGCCGGGGGCGGGGCTCCGCCGAGGCCCCGCCTCCGGCATGCGCGCTGGGCCGGCCAATCAGCGCCTGAGAGGAGCCTGGCGGTGGCCACGTTGAGAGCGTCGTGGACGCAGCGCGTGTCTGGTGAGGAGCGGCGGGGCAGTGGGGTGACTGGGTCCGCGGGCGCCCACGGGGGCCGTCGCGTTCATCAGCTTCAGGAGAGACGTGAGTGCAGCCTGGGAGCCCACCAGGCAGCTGGGCCCAGGGAGGCGACTGTTCCCGGGAGCCTGAGCCCGGCCGCTGACCGGAAGGCGGCGGTCAGGCCGGGCCTCTCTGAGGGCCTTCGTGGGACGGGGGTCGGCTGGGCGGGAGGGTCTGGGGGAGAGGAGGGTGACGAAGGATGAGGGGAGGGGAGCTGCGGGGACGAGGGGGGACGAGAGCTGCGCGGAGGGGGGAGGGGACGGTGAAGAGGGCGGGGCTTCGTCCTCTCAGGGACCGCGACAGGGACCAAGGGCCCCTCGTTTGTCCCCGAGACGTGCCGAAGGCCTCGGTGGACGTTCCCTCTCCCAAGCCAAGTGGGCGCAAGTCTTGATTTGACGTCTCTGTTGCTTCAGACTTGGCTCGAGTCTGCTCGGGGGCAGCCCCCCAGCTGTCAGGTTGTCACTTTGTCACCGGGATCTGCCCTAAATAGCCTGCTGGGATCTGGCAGACCCAGGACCGGAACTGACACGTCCCAATGTGGAGTCAGGGTTGACCCTGTCACGGTCAACTTTGTCACCTCCTGGTCCAACAGACAAAGGAGACTGCAAAACTGGTTTTGAACCAAGGTGACCCTTGGGCAATATTATGAAAAGTTACCCAATTGTTTAAATAGTGTATTTGAGCTTGAAAAGTTTAAGCCATCTGTCTTTCAAGTCAGCGAACAGAATCTAATTATGGAACCCATCGGAAGAAAGGGAAAGGCCAGAGCCAAGAGATCCCTGGTGAAGGATCAGGATATAGGAACCTCTGGCAAAGAAGATCCGAAAGATCTGACGGATTCCGACCAGGATGGGGTGGAAGGTACAGTGTCCCCAGCTGACATCTTGGCAGGGGTGGCACATGAGGCTCTTGACTTCTTTTCTCTTTGTAATTTGCTTTAAAATCTTATGTTGGCAAAAAAGCCCCAAAGCCTCCATAAATGTAGCTATGATGCCGTTAAAAATTACCAGGACAACATCCTGAATTTAAAAAGGTTTTTCTTTTCAATGAAGCAGAGAGTCCAGTCACTGATACCCGTGGGAGAAAAAGGCCATCTGCAGGATCGCTTGACAAAGAAGTGTGGTAATGTGTTCAAGCAGAGCTTGCCCGGCAGGTTAAGTTCTTTAAGAAAAGTCTCCTTTGGTTCCTTTAGCCAGTATTGTATAAAGAACGTTTAACATCAGCTATTTCTTCCCGAGCAAGCATGCCATTCTTGTATGCTTAATGAAAAACTGTTCACATAATTTGTTCTTAGGGGTGAAGAAGAGAATTTGGTGGAAAGATCTAAAGGTAAGCTTTAGATGACAGTGACATTTAGACAAAATTGTTGTAAATCATTTAAGTGGAATAACAGAGAAAGGTAGTCAGCTGGCTTCAAGACTGGTATTTAATTCCTTCTTCTCATGCCTAGAATTTTGCATAGACATTTAATGTGACTCAGTCTTAGTAGATTTCTTCACTTTAATTTTCTAATTGCTTATGTAAACACTGACAGTGATTCTAATAATGGTGAGGGGAGAATGATGCTTCTTCCCACAGGTATCAATGTAATGGATAATGGGATATTAGAAGTAAATGAATGGGAAGCACTTCTATCCTTGTTTACGTTTACACAATAAATCTCTAACCAGTTTTTAGCTTTTTCAGTGCAACTCTTTTCTGTAACGTCTTTGTTTATTTGTGGAACATGGAATGGATTTAAACCTCTAAAATCTCTATTTTTACATTAATACACTGTTTAGCAGAGAGCTAAAGAAAACTTAGCTGTTGAGTGGTTGATGCATAATCAGATCCAGAAAATGCTAACTTTTGCAATAGTATGTCACATAATAGTTAGAATAATGGTGCTAGAGGATAAGAATCTGACAAATAAGTCAGACTCGGGTTTTGGCTCTTTTATGTGGATGGGTGAGGTATAGCAAATAGTTGCAAAAACTTTGCTGTATTTGGTGGTGAAGAAATGCTTGTTTTTTGAGTTCTCATGTAAATTATTACGGATCCATAGTGGAAGTATAAAACACTTGCATTATAGTGCAGCTCCTTCATGCTTACTGAAAACTAACTACGAATGGTAGAGCCACGGGAGAAAATCGTGTGCTTAGCAAAGCCTTCTCTGAACTAACCAACAGTGTATGAAGTGAAGCAGTTAGGGGTAAAAATGTCATATGAACGGTTCCTCAGAAGTATTTAGTCTAGGGTTCTTGAGAACAAATTTATGTATGTACTTAAGGAGGGATTTTTCTGTCTGTAGTCACTTTTTCCTTTGGTGAAATATATTTATAGCTTCACTGACTAGATTTAAAGTTTTTTCCTGGATTTGATTACTTGTCCTTTTGGGGCTATTAAAGAGAATATTTTGTGTGTTTCATACAGTGAATGATAACAATATGTCATCGGCATGTATCCTTTGAATTGGAAGATCTTTTACAGTTTTCTCATGGGGACAATAAAGCCAGTCCTGGAGACCTTTGATACATACTTTGGAAAAATGAAAATGTCTAATTAAGATTTTAAAAAGAAAAAAAAAACACCTTGAGTTAAACATGTCTTCACTGAGAAAAGTTAGAATTGAGAACATGGTAACTGAGAATTTTCATAGAAAAAATCAAAGGGAACAGATGTGCTCACCTTTTGAAATGATGCCCAGTTATTAACTATCAAATCTTTCCAATATTGTAGACCCAACGTTACCTATATGGATTTGAATATGTGCACACTAAGGGGTGCTCAGCATACATTTTAATATTTTCAATTTAGAACGTATTACCAAGTCTGTTCTTGCAAAGAAAAGAAGACTTGAAATGAATACCAGTGCTGCTTTGGAAGTCACTAACCAGAAATTGGAGGAAGTTTTGAAAACACCAAAAGAGCAAAGGTAACATTGCTAGTGATTCAGAGGAGGACATTTGTATCAATTCCTAGAATTTTGGGGTGCAGAGTACTTCAGAAAAATGCTATTATCTTTTGTTTCAAGTGAAACATATTTAGCTTGATTTTTCTCTGACCTAATAAATTCTTTAGACCTATAACCTCGTTCTTTCACTGAATGGAGGTATTTTTCCTAGAAGACAGTCAAGTGGCCTTTCAAATCACAGGTGGATTTTCTGGCTGTAAGGAGCCCTGGTGGTGCGGTGATTCAGTGCTTAGATGCCGCTCCTCAGGAGGGAGATGTGGCAGCCTGCTTCCGTGGAGATTAACTCCTTGGAAGCCCCACGGCAGTTCTGCTGAGTCAGAATCGGCTCAGTGGCAGTAGGTTTCTGACTGTCAACTTCTTTACATGCCGTCTGGCAGTGTGCAAGCTGAAAGAAAGGTAAACGCCAAATTGTCGGTCGACTTCCTTCAGTAACATGGTCAAAGGCCAATCTTGGGTTGTAAACAGTTTGTATATTTTAATGGAACTGAGTTCTGTTTTCTGTGTAGAAAATGTTTGTTGTGCCCAGCTGGGGGAAACGTAGATGAAACATTCTTGTTTGGACACTTTACATGACAAATGGACCCCGTCAGATCTGTTGATCATGCAGGGACCTGTGTGTTAGTCGTGGAAAGAAAATGAAAATTAAACATTTTGCAGAAAACAATTTTTTTTTTCCTGGAAAATTTACCCAGGCGATAAAACTGCCTTTGTTTCAAGAGCTAAAAGGACGTGAGGTAGCCTCTATCTTATCCTGTTAGGAAACAAAAAAAAGTCTTTGGAATCAGTAAATTACTCATTTTACTTTTCAGTTTCCCAACTGAATATTTAAGCTGCTATTATTCCTGTCTTATTTTATACAATAAATTTTAAAATAAAAAATCTTGCTGCTGCCAATTCAATTCTGACTCATGGCAGCCCTGCAGGACAGAGTAATACTGCCCCACAAGTTTTCCAAGGAGCACCTGGTGGATTCGAACTGCCGACCTTTTAATTAGCAGCCATAGTACTTAACCACACATCACCAGGGTTTCCTTAGTATAAAAAGAAGGGAATACTTAAATATGCCTTTTAAAATGATGCCTGATTTTTGAATATCAAATGTGTTTCCCATGCTGCTGACCCGACATTGCCCATATTGACTGGAATGTGTGGACACTACCTAATCAAATCAACTTCACTTTGAAAGCGCTTACTGTTGCATCTTGATATGAAATATGACAGTGCTCATTATTGTGTTTTACAGACAGAATCTTCCTAATGAATGCAGTAAGCAGCTTCTGGCTTTGTTACAGCAGTCGGATACAGATTTAAATACACCTGAGGAACCAGAAGTAAGCTTCAAGGTGAGTGTCAGGCTTAGCTTTTGAAGTCATCTGCTATAGCAAAGTCTCAAGTAGTGAAGAACGGAGTTACGCTTGTAGCAGATGCCCAGAACTGAGCTCCTTTCCATTAGTCAATTTTGGGTGTGTGTTTTGGCACCAGTGACTGTGAACCACAGAAGCATAGGCAAACAAACACACTAGAAAAGGGTTACCATCAAGCCAACCCGAGTCCTGTCAAACCCATGTGTCTCTGACTAGAACTGTGATCCATAGAGTTTCCAGTGTCTGGTTTGGGGGCACGTAGATCACCAGGCCTTTCTTCTGAGGCACCTCTGTGTGGACTGGAACCTTCACCCTTTGGGTTCGCAGCCAAGCATGTTCTCTGAGACTCAAGAGGCAAATGCTATCCCATATTATTTGACATCCTTGCAGTTCCAAGTGACAGAAATTTGCAGAAGGAGAACAGCAGAATGGATGGCTGTACATGAAGAATTCTGGGGGAGTTTAGCTGCAGGCTCAGCCAGACAGGGGTGGGCAGAGGTTGCTCAAGCAGTGTCACCGGGGCTCCGTCCCTTGGTGGGCTCTCTCAGTGTGGTGAGTGAGATAGCCTCTTGCGACCCTAGATTCACAAGCCGTCCGGCAGCCTCAGGGGACCGAGATATTCTTATTCAATTGCTCTGGCAGAAAAGTCTGCGAGAGAACTCTGACTCATCTGCTTTGGATCATTTGTCCATGCCTCAACCAGTCACAGTGGTTAGGGCCTGGTGTGCTCTGGAAAGCCAGGCCTGGGTCACCTACCATTCCTATAGGGATGACTTCCATCCCCCCCATATCCTGTATGGTTACAGTACGTATCCTTCTCTTTCACTCCTGAATTGTTAGTAAATTTATCACAGACGCTTTACCCCAGAGTGAAACTCTTCTTCATGTCCAAAAAAATTGGGGAAACTGGGCAGAGGGAGTAGGTTTATCAGTTCAGGCCTGGGAATGTTAAACTCAAGGTGCCTGGGGAACATCCAAGGGGACATGGTGTGTAGGCCGCTGGCTATGGGCGCCTGAATCCAGCAGAGGGATAGGGGCTAAAGAGAACAAGTTTGGGTGTTATCGGCACAGAGATAGCATTGCAGCTGTGAGACTGGATCTGCTCCCCGAGGGAGTGACTGTGACTGCAAAGGAGAAGTCTAAAGGCGGAGCCCTGGGGTGCTGCAGTGCTTAGGGTACTTCCTGTGGGTGAAGGGGACCCAGTAAAGGAGATGAGAACGCATGACCTCATAGGTACAAAGAAGACAGGTGACATGGGTGAACAAAGCATTTGACTAAGAAGAGGGGACTGACTGTGATTGGTTTCTGCTAGGCCAAGTGAGGAGAGTTTGGCAGTGTGCATGACGTTGGGGTCAGTAATGAACGTGGACTTGGTGGAATAGAGGGCACCAAAACCCGATGAGTGTGAGCGAGAATGGCACAGGGAGCAACGGGGTGGCAGCTGGGGAGAAAGGGAATGTGCGTCGTTTTTGACTACAGAAGTAGCAGAAAGTTTTTTATGCTGATGTGTTTTAATCAACTGGTGCTGCTTTAAGAGAAATACCACAGAGTGGATGGCTGTAACAAAGAAAGGTTTATTCTTACGCAGTCTGGTAGGCTACAAATCCAAATTCAGGATGTCTGCTCCAGGGGAAGTCTTTCCGTCTGTCAGCCCTGGAGAAAAGTCCTTGTGCTGCATCACTGTTTGGTCAGGGAGCAACTTGGCCCAAGAACCTCAAGGTCTGAAGGACATGCTCTTTTCCTGGTGCTGCTTTCTTCATGGTGTGAGGTTCCCAGTTATCTGCTTTCTACCCTTTCCTTTTATCTCTTGTGATATAAAAGGATAAAGGGTGGTGTAAGCGACTCGACGGCCCTTGGCTACTTGGCAAGCCACTCTCCAGAGAAGCTCCCTCTGCATTAGAACAGGAAGGTAATCTTAGGAAGGGATTTACAGTCCCACCCTAATCATCTTTAACATACAGCATGGGAAAAATCACAAAATAGAGGACAGTCATAAAATATTGGGGATCGTGGCCAAGCCAAATGGCCACACACATTTTGGCAGGGACACAGTTCAATCAGTGGCATGATGAAAATTACCCAGAGGGGAAAAATGAAAGTTTGAGGGAGTAGTACAAACGCTGAACAATATTCTTGAGTGTGGATGGGGTTTAGTGGGCAGGAATTCAAGTTGGTTTGGGCAAGCCAGGATTGTTCTGAAAGGAGAAAAGGTAGAGTACATGAGTACAGGCTGGAAGTCCTCCTTGGTTTCATCTGTTTAGTGAAATGACTAGGGTCACCAGTGAGGTGTCAAGACAGTGGAGGAGACATTGCCTTAAGCCAAGTGCCATCAAGTCGGATCTGACTCATGGCGACCTTGGAGGACGGATAGTCTCCTCGGAGCAGGCCACAGAAATAGAGTGGCAGATATTGAAAGTAGCGATTTCCCTGTTAGTCCTTTTAAACTTGGTGTACATGTTGTTTAACTAAATCTTACCTATTTTTAATGTTCGTAGCTAATCCTTCAACAGCAGCAAAGGCTTCTACAACAATGTCGAGCTCTTCAGAAACAGACACAGAGAGAAATGAAATCTCTTCACAAGGAATTCGTGAAGGTCTGTTATACTTGGTAACAGTACATTCCTTTAAAACATAATGTGTGTATGGGAGCACAGGACGCTTGTTTTGTGTAGAATTTACAGGAAAAAAAATGTTTTTGTCCAGCACCATTTTCCATTTTGAATTGTTCCTGATTTTACATGAGTTCTAAGTGTGTTCTGACTTTTAAGATTCGTTAATGGCTTTGTGGGGGTTATTCAGAGATAATCCAGACAGATAGTAGAATGCAAAAGCCAGCAGAGGATGAAACATTTGTAAATTCGTGACTGTCTGCTGTCCCCTTTGCACAGGAGCAAAGTGTGTTCAGTGACACTGGCTTCTCGGTCATGCAGACACACACTTGTGGAGGCATCAGTGGGAGCGCTACATATGCCCCTTTCTTACTGGTCGGGGGGATTCCTTTACAAACTGTCATTCAAAAGCATGCTGCAGTGCCACTCTGGTGAACTAGTTAAGGCAAAAATACACAGCTACATATATATGTCTAGTGGAGTGTGTCACAAAATAGTTTAAGTAGAGAACTTGTTGGATTGCTCTATTGCTCCCCGAGAACCATGTGTTCCTCCGTGGGAAGACTTGGTAAAAAGTTCCAGAAATGGTTTCTTCTAAGCGTGACTGCTAAATGTGACCACTGAGGGCAGAGACATTAGTGCGACCTCTGACTCTTCCTGTTACCCTTCCCATCCGGTTCCTGTGAGGCCCCGGGATTGGTACCCGTGCAGTGCTTCTGTCACGTGCTCCTTTCTTTGAATTCTCACTGCTGCTGTCCCAGTCCTGGACCTTTTTGGTCCTGTCCGTGCTGTTGGGACCTTCTCATCAGATTTCTGTCTTCTCTAGTCTGACCTTCATAGAGAGGTCTGCAGTGTTATCTTCCTAAAACATGTCCCTTCTCTCCTAGGAAGCTCTCAGTAGCTTCTTCCTACTCTGAAACCTTAGGTATTCAAGCTCCCAAGTAACAGGACTCCTTTTTGAAGGGAAGTTCCTCCATTCTGTCTATACTCCCGCCTCTCCAGAGGAACTGCTTCCTCTGACCTGATGGGCCACATGCTTCCACATGGTGCTTACAAGACGTAACTCCTCTTCCTTCCCCCGTGGGGATCTTACTCTTTTGCTGACTAAATCAGAATTCATCTTGTATTCCACTGACCAGGTATAGCAAGTTGTGTTTCCATACCTGTTTATTGTTAATGGTTTGTGATAGTCTTGCTTACGTGTTTCTTCTTCTCACTGGAGTCAGGGTGAGATGGTGTATCCTTCATTTTATCATCCCCCCACAGCCCCTGACACAGTGCTTCTGCCCCAGTAGGCACACGATCGCCATCTGCTGGATGGCGTGTAAAGACTGAAGACATCATTTTCATTTTCCGTAACTTGAAGACGCTCTATTAGAGATCGCTTGATCCGACTCGACGGCACTTGGCTGACTGACTTTTGTCCACTACGGAAATCATGTGGCATTGTTAGCCATAGAGTGTGGTTTTAGAAAGCTTATTGGAGAGTTTAAAAATTGTGGTTGTTTTTTGCTATGCGACCTGAGTCTTTCTCTTTGTTCCGTCTTGGCCTGAACAGCTTGCTAGCCCACTGTCTCAGGCCAGCTAGATGACCACTGAACCTCCCCCTGCAATACTGAACTCAACTGGAATCTTTTCTGTTCTGCTTGTGGGTATTTTGGCCTCCCTGAATTATGTGTCATATCTTTGTCTGGAATAAGCAAAAGTATCTCTTGAAAATTAAAAAGTTCATGCCAAAGTGTAGAACCAAAGATGACTGAACCAGACATTTTGTTTCAGAACGTTGAAAAGATGAAGAAGGATTGTGAAAACTTCCTTACTCAAACCAAGAGTGACCTTAGCAGTGAGCTGGCTTTGGCGCAAAGCAGACTGACAGAGGAATCTGTAAGTAGCATAGATTTAAATTTGAAATCTAAGAATTATCGTAAGCACTGAAATGTTTCATTTGCAGAAAGACAGAACATGCTTATCAAAATGATAAACAGTGCTCTCATTCCTCTTTCCATATTACAGCAGAGGCAAATGATGGCAGCTATTCAACTGCAGCTTCAATCTGGTCATTGCCATGACCCCTTGAAGAAAGATACCTAGACTAACAAGAGGAAGCCTTTCTAACCTTAGCTATGCGAAGCCACTCACAGTGGTTTAAACATTCAAGTTTACATTACTATATCTTGTTAACCATTACCTTTTTGTTGAGCACAAGTCTCCCTTTCTGTTAACCACCAGACAATGCCTGAACCGGTATGTGAGGGACAGCAGTTCCAAAGTCACATGGATGGCAATTGCAGTGCACTGACTCACACTGTGTGCCCATGTTGAGCAGTAAAGATGATTTCATCGTAGGCTTTGTCCTTCAAGAATCTGTATCAGTCCCAAAAGGTGGACAGCACAAGTATGGAAGATGTTATTGTTCCTTGTTATGAAAATAAATGATTAATAAAGATTGAAACAAAATTAATTTCATTTGTGCTTCCTTCTGTATGCCAAGCCAAGCCACATGCCGACGAGTCTGTACATCTACTCATTAAGTTTCAGAGATGATTCTCACAAAATAACAGTTCAAAGGCATTCTATTTTATCAGTTTATAAAGCTTAGAAACAACTTAATCCTGTGTTCTAGAATCAACAAAACTGAAAAATCCTTAAAATAACCTGACAGCCCCCAGCTGTGTACGTGACGGTGTAAGTGACTCCAGCCAACACCAGGAAGAGCACAGGAGCTGTCCAGCTAAGCTCTTTCTGCGTTTGTGACTCACAGGATTTTGAGAATTGATAAAATGTTGTTTTTTCAAGTCACTAGTATTTGGATTAGTTGGTTATTCACCAAGAGATTAATTGATAAAACAGGTTACTCAATACAATGTGTTAAAATGACCATCCCTCGATATTTTCTGTTTTCTTTAATTTTTCTTACATCAGTTAAGTACTCCTTCATTTTTACTATATTACTCAATAGCTCAAAGAAAGAAATATTTCACTTTAAGACTCCAGCTGGATCGAGTGCCAAGTCTCTTGTTAACCAACATAATGGGACTGCAGTAAAATGAAGTGACATGCCCAGTTTCTGTGCAACCCTCAACATCTTCTCTGCCTCGTGAGTATTCTCATCAGTGGAAGGTGGCTCTAAGCAGCACATCCTCTGTAGAACAGGACATTTTTTTTAGATTTGCAGTTTGTTAGTGTTGTACTTGGTGTCCTCACAAATAACATAGCTGATTAAACTATTTTGATGTAATAAAACACAGAAACCTCAGACCAGAAACCAGCATCTTCCGTAACAGGGAAATACTGACTAGAGACTTTCCTACTGACATTAGAAACAAGAATGAGATTCCTGTGTAGCACTGTGATGGAGGAACTAGTCGCTGTAATTAGATGAAAGAAGATAATTTTTAAAATAAAATGAGAAAGATGGAATTGTTGGAAAACCCACTGCAAACACTGAGATTGGTAAAGTAAAAGGTAGATAAATGAACATACAGAAGTCGAAAGCCTATCTGTAATGATTGACCATTGTAAGATAAAATATCCTATGAACAATGGCAGAAAGAAACTAGGCATAAATTTGACAAGAAACATCCAAAATCTGTATAATTAAAACTGTAAATCATACTGAAAGCTACAAGAGTAGATGTGAATACATGGAAAGACATACTGTGTTCTTGGATATGAAAACTAAACTTCATAAAGAGTCGGTTTTCCCTAAGTAAATTTATAAATACAATCGCGATAAAAATGCCCTGAGTGACTCGTTTTGCTGAAGTTAGACAAGTTGGTGGTGAATTCCATTTAGGGAGAAGGACAGACAGCCAAGCCATGAAAAAGAAGAGCCATGAGGTCATCACCCTCTACAGATAGTTTATGCCAGTCAGTGTGACCCCATGTTTCTCCACATAGATAATTGGTGGGGGTGGGAAAATAGGCAGCCTTATGTATTGTCGGTGCAAAGGCAGGTACAGCTCCTGTAGGAGGGAAGTGGATGAGAGCCAGCAAACTGATCTATGCATGGACCCTTTGGACCCATAATCTAACTTGGAGGACTGTCTCAAAGATACACCAACAAAGCACAAGATGGTGACTGTATGAGGCTATCCAGGTGCTTTATTTGCTAGCTTTCACGATAGCAAAAGTCTGGCAACAACCTAAACATTCCTCAAGAGGGAACTCCTCAAGTAAACTGTAGTCGATGGACATCCGTGTGGACGACTGTGAAACTGCCTTCAGAGCATATCATTATGTCAAAAAAGAACGGTGTGAGCCAGTATGTGTACTGCTATCTTGTATCTAAGAAATAGCAAGGAGTGTCTGTGTGCATGTGTGCGTGGAGTCTCCTTGTATTTTTAACAAGGATGGACCAAAACAGAAATGGCTACCAGTAGAGGATGGAGAAAGCAGGACAAAGAGGATTAGAACAAAGTGTTTTGTTTTAGTTTTAGGTATTGAGATCAAGAAGTTTTTTTAAAAAAATTTCACTGTAATTAAGTGAAAGTTTACAATCAAAGTCAATTTACTATATAAAACCCCGAGCCCTGCCTCTGTGCAACTTTACCTACTCTCCTCACCCTGTGATAGCGCAGTTTTCCTTTCCACAGTTTGCTTCTAGTGTCCACCCAACCAACACCGGTTCCCTTCTCCCCATCCAGTCCTCTCCCCTCTAAAAATAGACCAGTTGGACAGCATCACATATATTAAATCATGAAGTACACACACCACCTGTGTCACTCGGTGTCCCCAAGTCCAGCCCATTCTTCATCTGCAGTGTTGGCTTCAGTACTGTTTTCGGCTGTGGGCTAGCAGCAAGTCTAGGGGCCATATTCTCAGGGGACTCTGGAGGCTGTCAGACCATCAAGTCTGGGCCTTTAATAGAGTTCTAGGTCTCCACACCTGCTTTTCTCATGTTGCATCAGGGGCTCCACGTTGTGCTTCCTGTCAGGGAAGTCTTTGGCAGTCCAGGCACCAACTACTTCTTCTGGCCTCATGCTGAGGTAAGTCTCCCAATCACATGGACCCTTCCATCTCCTGGGCTCATATTTCCCTCATGTCTGGGTTTTCATGTGCTCCAAGTGGGTTGGGATGAATTGATGATTCTTAGATAGAAGCTTGCTGGCTTTAAAGAACCCAGGCACCACTCACCAACATGGGATGCAGAATAATCTCTTAAAACAAGACTAGTTGATGTCCCCTGAAACCATGGTCCTCAGATCCCTGTCCCTCATACTCTGCCCTTAAAATGTTAGGTTGCATTTGAATAAATTTTTACTTTACGGTGTAGGCCAGCTGTGTTGACCTGCTTCTTTCTGCGTGCTGTCACTCCCTTGACCTAACCAAATTCCTGTCTACTACCTAATCTATGAATACCCTTTTCCCTCCTCCTCACCCTCATAACCATCAAAGATGATTTTCTTCTGTGCTTAAACCTTTTCTCAAGTCCTTATAATAATGGTCTCATACAATATTTGTCTTTTTGCAGCTGACTGATTTCACTCAACATAATGCCTTCCAGTTGAAACCAGGTTATGAGATGTTTCCTAAAATCATCATTGTTCTTTATCATTAGTGTTCTGCTGTGTATATATACCATAGTTTGTTTATCCATTCATCTGTTGATGGGCACCTAGGTTGATTCTTTTTGCAGTTGTGAATAGTGCAACAATAAACATTTGTGTGCAAACATCTGTTCGCATGACAGCACTCATTTCTCAAGGATATGTTCCAAGCAGCAATATTGCCAGATCATATGGTATTTGTATTTCTAGCTCTTTGAGAAAGTTCCCAATTGCTTTCCAGAGAGCTTGTACCATTTTACATTCCCCCCAGGAGTATGAGAGTTCCAATCACTCTACAACGTCTCTAACATTTGTTCTTTTGTGGTTTTTGGATTAGTGCTGGCCTTGTTGGTGTGAGATGCTATTTCACTGTGGTTTTGACTTGGATTTCTCTAGTGACTAATGCTCATGAGCATTTCCTCAGGTGTCTTTTGGGTACCTAGATGTCCTCTTTGGAGAGATGTCTGCCCACATCCTTTTCCCACTGCTTAATTGGTTTTTTCGTCTTTTTCTCGTTGATATTTTCAAGTACCTTATAGATTATGGAAATTAGACATCGGTCAGATACATGGTTGCCAAGTATTTTTTTCCAGTCTGTAGGCAGTCGTTTTACTGTCTTGATAAAGTCTTTGGCTGACCATACTCATGTTTGAATTTTAGTAGTTCCCATCTATCTGTCTTCTGTTGTTTGTGTCTGGTCAGTTGTATTTTGTAGTCTGTCTAAGCCGTGTATTAGAGCTTCCAGTGTTGTCAGTATATTTTCTTCTATAATCTTTATGGTTTTAGATTTGATATTTAGGCCTTTGATCCACTCTGAGTTAGCTTTTGCATAAGGTGTGAGATGTGGGTCTTGTATCAGTTTTTTGCAGATGGATATCCAGTTTTGCCAACACCGTTCGTTAAAGAGGCTGTGAAACCAGTAAATGTTCTCTAGAATTATGAAAGAAAATTAAATTTAAAAGCAAGTGTTAAAAATTAAACAAAGTGAAACAAACGGATATAGTTAGATGTCATTAGTAGTTTAGCCATGCATAGAAAGCTATTTTCAAATGACTTGAAAACATATCTATTTGACTATATATCCCTAGTGGGACTTCTCAAGCTAAAAGGAAGCATGAAACAGATTATATTCCGTAATCATATTGCTAGTAACAATACTGGTGTTATTTTGAAGTATGACCTATACATAGAAAAAAGAGAATAGGTAATTCTGATGGTATCATTAACAATCAAGATTTTCAGTGGAGAATAAAAGTTATATAAACATAAAAACAAAGAATTTGGATGAGAAGTACCAGCATGCAATATCAGTATGATCCCTCTCAGTGTGAACTGAAATTGTCATTATGGGTATTTAAACATTTTCAAAAAAGAGTTACCTCTCGCATCTGTCCACTGAGGTCCAATTACACTGAGTCCATGTGACTCTGATTCATAGTGACCCTGTAGGACAGAGTAGAAGTCCCCCACAGAGTTTCCTAGGCATGCCTGGTGGATTCTAACTGCTGACCGTTTGGTTCGCGGCCTTAGCACTTACTCACTACACTACCAGGGTTTCTGTCCACGGAAAAGTCCTAGAAGCAATGCCAAGGATCCTTGCTGCCCGAACTGCGGCCTCTAAAACTAACCAGTGTTTCCTGGAGTAATGGCTGGTTCCCGGTGCCAGACAATAGTACATAAGCAAGATGGGCCTGGAATGCCCTCGTGTACTGGAAACCATGACACTACGTTGAAGCTGTGTCAAAAGAACACTAGAGGGCCCTTGATTGTCAAATTTATAGCAGTTTCATCACCACAACAAATAATAACTGCAATACTTTGAGTCACACAGGCATCAAAAACCAAAATTAAATCGATGATATTTTACACTTTGGTCCCCCTCTCCAAATCACATCCTTTCAACACACAAAACATATTCACCGCATCGCATCATAGCAAAAGTCTTCACTCCAAGTGTGTCATCCAAAAATTCCTCTACATTTCTGAAATCTAGAATACAGATTATCTGCTTCCAAAGGCACAATGGCAGAACAGGCACAAGCTAGACATTTTCATGACAAATGGGAGAAACTGCAGGCAAAGAAGGGATAGCAAATAACAAACAAGTCAGCATAACTCACCACGTTAACCCTCAAAGCTTCAAAAGAACACTGTGCTCTCTGAGACCATTTAGAATCATAAGCGTGCCCTCCAGACTCTGGGAACTGGCCACACTCTCCGGATTCCCAGTGGAGGTCCATCTGCCCTGGGCGTCAGCTCCACACTCCGTTAGCACTGGGACAGCAACTGGGCTTCCTTGGCTCTGGGAGCACTATTTTCCTAGTCTGTCTGAGCAGCGACTCCACGCTAGAGACACCAGAGGCCGTGGCTCCACCCTTTGCAACTGCGGTAGAATAGCCCATGGAGTTGCCAAGGAGTGCCTGGCAGATCTGAACTACTGACCTTCTAATTATCATCTGCAGCAGCTAACCAGTACACCATCAGAGTTTCCATGCATGAACTCATATTTTTTACACCCCCCAAACAACCAGTGGTTATTACAAAACAATGCAAGGACGCCAACACACCATTTACAAGGGAGAAAAGATCAAACATTTTTCTTGCCCAAAGTCTAGCTCTTGGGGGCCAAACCCCAGGATCCCTGAAATGACCGTTTGAGAACCCTGAACATCCAATTATCTTTTGTGACCTTGCCTCGATCCCTGAGGGTAGAGACACGATGACTCTGTTTCACAAAAATGGAGAGTAGGAAGCAGAGTTCAGCAACACGCTGAACGCTGCATGGCTGGTCAGCAGCGCAGGCGGGAATCAGTCCCATGTCTGTCCTTCTGAAAGTGACCGATGTAAATACAGTGACCATGAGAACATCCCCTTGCAGACACTGGTCCTTACTGAGAATGGAGTTGTGCTAGGTTGTAGATCTGCGTTTCTTCTTTCCCTGCCAACAGAGAGCCTGTTGAGCAAAACCCATGTGGAACACAGGTGTGCCTCTGTGTGGACTGCATGTGGAATGGGATGACTGTGTCTTCCTCTGGAACCCCAAGGCTCATGGCATGCTGGAGCAGACTCCTGTTCCCGCTTGAGACCTGACTTTGAGCACCTGCAAGGACTTTGAGCACCTGCCGGATCATGTCCAGTGACTGCATGTGATTGGCTGAAGACAGCGTGGCGGGAGGGCTCACTCAGTAGGTCAGGGAATCACAGATGCACCCTTCCCTTCCCGAGGGCTGTCTGCCCACACACTATTGCCCAGGACTGCTCAAGGAGCATCAACTCTGAACTTGTGAGTGTGAGGAAACACTGCACCCCCCTGTTCCTCTGTTTCTGCAAAGCCATTGAGTGTGTGGGCAGACAGCATGTGGAGGGTGGAGCACCCTGAGGATCAGGGACTGCAGTCCTCACCACTGTGATTTTAACTTGGCTTATAACCTCTGCACTGGCACAGAAGAGGACTCTTCCTGTGCATCCTCAAGGACAGTGTGGTTTCATCACCGTCTGAGAAGCACAGGTGTCCAGCATGAGAGGCTCATCTTCCACTCTGCGTGGTTCCATGCCATGGGGTACCCTGTGACAGCATGCTTCCCACAACCGTACTTATACCCAGCCTCCCAAAGGTACATCCAAGTGTCCTTGGAACCTGGAGGAACCTCTGTTCCTGCTTTGCTTGCCTCTGACATCCAGGTGCTTTCTCCATATACCTTCCCTTCTCTGCTTGCAGTTTTAAAGCCACCAAGAGTCTGTGGATTGAGTCACAACACATTACAGGGAGCTAACATGTGGTCCAGAGCAACCACTGGATCGCAAGACTGTGTGTGTATCAAGAGAGGAAGGAACCTGTTAATTTGCCTCCGCACTTACACCCTCTGTAATCTATTGTGTGAAAGGTTGCTTTGGCTCCAATGCCTCTCTTGTGGGACACGTGGGACACATGGGGTGTTGTCTCTGCTGTTTTGTTTTCTATGTACTTATTCACTCATTCATTAGACTGGGAGGAAGTAAAAGACTGAAATCAACTGTTGCATAGCCTATGAGGATACATACGCACTTTCTGATTTTCAGAGTAAGCTAACTTCAAGGAGAATGTTTGGATGACATTCTAGTTGCCATGGCAGCTGGGATACACTATCCTTTCAGAAAGATGAAAACATATCACAAATTTACAGACTGGAAGGATGGTGTAACCACCACGAGTAGGTGTCTACTAACAATTTCAGTTAGTGTGTGTGTGTGTGTGTGTGTGTGTGTGTGTGCGCGCGCGCATTGGGAGAAAGTGTGAAAGTTTGATAATAGGGAGCATGACCTCTCCTACTTTACTGGAGAGGCTGCCAGCTCCTGCCAAAGAAGGGCTGTTCCTCCTTGCGCCAGGGTCATCAGCATCACCACATCTCCTGGGTTTTTCCAGACTGGCAGGTGCTTGCTCCTTCCTTCCATCTCTCCCTCCTTAGGCCATTCTGGCCTCCAAGTAGTTTGACCACTTTTTCTTTGACTGAAAAAAAAAAAAAAATAGACGGCACTGCCTGTTGATGGTGTTTGTTATTTGACCTGCCTCTAAGTTTTTTCCATTGACTTTAGTTTCTAGAAGGTTTCCTGTGATGGGCATAGGGGAGTGTGTGTTTTTGTGTTCATGTGAGAGACCAGGATGTATTTACTATACTTGAGTTTTAGCATATTTGAACATGCTATTTGATGTTTTTCATTATTTTTGGAAATCGTCAGTAATTGTTCTAATATTCTTCATCCCCAAAGTCTCAGTCTTTTTGGACCCCAATTGAATACTTCTGTTGGAAATATAAATTATAAAATTTAGTGTTTCCCTTAATCAATACAAAATATCCTTCCTAGAACTTCTCAAAGACATTCTGTCTACATTATACTTTATAGGGTCCCATCCTGCTACACTCAGTTTGTTTTCCTTCACTTCAGTACTATATTTCACTCCTTATTGCCTTCGAGTCTTTAGAAAGCACAGCTTCAGTGCACATGACCGTGTATGTCAGTGTGTCCTCCACCTCCTGTTTTCTAACGCAACAGAGGAAATGACGTCTACACTCTCTGCCCGCTTCACTTCTCCTCACTTCTCCTTCTTTCAAGCATTCTCTCAGGAAAGGTGTTCACAGAGCAGAACTTCCAGAATAGTCTCTCCAAAAAGCCTGGCTTTCAATTGGAGAAATAAGAGCTAATCATCACCTTGTTCTTTCCTTCTTCAGCTCAGGAGCCAATGTGAAAGAACAAAAGTGACACTGGGACTTCAAAATGTGAAACTACTGTCGCCTTGAGAATATTACTTCCTAATGATCCAAAGTGGATTATGAAATGGTGGATTGTGGAGTTGCTGCTTATAGCATTCCCTTTATATCTTCATCTCAGCATGTATCCACACTTTCAGGCAGTGTTTGATTTGACATTAAGTGCATTTTGATATGCAGGGCGTTCTGAGAACTTGGAGTTACTTTGAAATTTAGTTGCATACTGTTCAATGTTCTGCTATTGTAGCTATGCTGCTGGTGAGCAAAAGATGATAAGTATTTCACATTTTGCACCTGTATGTCTCTCCCAAGAGAGAGAGAAAAGTTGCATTCCTATTAGTTCAAGATAGGAAAAGAAAAATATAAGCAAGACTCCATAAAAACACCTTCATAAGCAATGCTTGGTCTGTGGGACTGGACATAGGTGAGAAGACAGTTGAACAGTTTTGTCTCATACACTCCACCTGTGATTGTATCTCTTTGCGTACATTTACATTACTTTTGCACTGAGAGAAATGATTGCAATCGATACATGGAAAACACTCTCCTGTGGTGCTTCACACTTAAAAAGATAGAGGCAAGTGTGGATACCAAAGAATCTTCCAACAGGCTATTTCAGAAAGCCATTTTTCCATACTGACCATCTTACTTTGGCCTTGTAGGCTACTGGGCTGTGAAGACTTAAATTTCTTTTGGTTGAAACCATCCACTTGCGGCGTTTCTGTTACAGTAGCACCAGATAACTACAAATTTGGTACCAGCGATGGAGTGTTGCTCTAACAGATAACAAAAATGTGGAAGCAATTTTGAAACTGAATGGATTGAGGACTCAGAAGGAAATAAGGAGGGCTGTTAAACTGGGGACAATGCAGATGGTGAGAAGCAGCAGCAGCAGTGGACCAGCAGCAGCAGAAGAAGATGGACAATAGCAGCACCAGATCAGCATGAGATGGCAATGGAGCTGACCCACAGCGCAAGAGAGCAGAGTTCATGTACCAAGGAGCCTTCCTGGCAGAGTGGGCTACCTCCAGGACTTATCATTAGAGCTGTGGAACTTTGGAACACTTGCCCCAGCAGGACAGGTGTGCGCGTGGGCTCTAAGAGTCAAGAGGCCAAGAAACCGGAAAGCAAAAGTTGAAAAGACAAGGAATACAAGAAGCAGAGCTGCCTCCGTCTCAAAAGATGTGACCAGGACCTCTCCAGTTGTAAAGGGTGGAGCCACGGTATCTGGTGTCTGTAAGGGTAGAATCGCCACTCAGATAGACTAGGAAAATGAATCCCCTAGAGCCAAGGAAGCCCAGTTGCTGTCCCAGTGCTAACGGAGTGTGGAGCTGACGCCCAGGGCAGATGGACCTCCACTGGGAATCCGGAGAGTGTGGCCAGTTCCCAGAGTCTGGAGGGCACGCTTATGATTCTAAATGGTCTCAGAGAGCACAGTGTTCTTTTGAAACTTTGAGGGTTAACGTGGTGAGTTCTGCTGACTTGTTTGTTATTTGCTATCCCTTCTTTGCCTGCAGTTTCTCCCATTTGTCATGAAAATGTCTAGCTTGTGCCTGTTCTGCCATTGTGCCTTTGGAAGCAGATAATCTGTATTCTAGATTTCAGAAATGTAGAGGAATTTTTGGATGACACACTTGGAGTGAAGACTTTTGCTATGATGCGATGCGGTGAATATGTTTTGTGTGTTGAAAGGATGTGATTTGGAGAGGGGGCCCAAAGTGTAAAATATCATGAACTTAATTGTGTTCCCCCAAAGATGTGTGTATCAACTTTGTTATGCCATGGTTCCCATGATTGTGTGATGGTTCACCATTCTGTCAGTTGATGACATTTTCTTGTGTGCTGTCAATTCTATCACTATCAATGAATAGGATGGCTTAGCATCAGTTATACTGATGAGCTGATCAACACTGCATAGTGTCTTAAGCCATTTATTTTTAGATGTAAAAGAGGGAATCAAGCCAACAGACATGGGAATCTCATACCACAAAGAAAGTAGTGAAGGCAGCACAGTATGTCTTTGGACCTGAGGTTCCTGAGCTGAGATGCTCTAGACCAAGGGAAGCCTGATGCATCACAAAGACCTTCCTCCAGAGCCAGCAGAGACAGACAGACTTACCCTGGAGCTGACTCCTTGAATTTGAACTTACAACCAACTGGACTGTGAGAGAATAAACATCTCTGTTGAAGCCATCCACTTGTGGTATTTCTATTACAGCCACACTAGATGGCTAAGACAACATGTATAAATAAAATAAAACTTTTGGAATCTGTAGACTCAAGCATCTACAGCAAACATTCCTGGGTGATCGGATTACTGATGATTAATATAACTCCTATGTTACCATTTTAAACGTCATTCTAGGTTTTTCCACCTATGTGTGTTCCTAAACAGAGGCAAAAATAACAGTTACACTGGAAGCAGAATCATTTACAGAGATGTGAGCAGGCAGTGAGCATAGACGAAGTGTACCAGAGACAGTTACCTGGCATTTCTGCCGTCTCTGTGTGTGTGTGCATGAGACAATGTAAGTGTGTGCATGGGGTGGGGGCGGATTTAGTGAGAGAAGTCAGCAGGTCTGCCAAGGAGAGACTAAAACGCTGAGTCACCAGTTGTTCCTTCTCCCTTTTTCTGTGTCCTCAGATGACACTGTTGTTTAAGAGCCAAGTAATCTCCTGCAGAGGTCACCAAGTCTGTATCAACCTGCACCCCCTTCCAAGAAGTGGTGTGGTGCAGCTTAGCCCCAGATACACGAGCTTTGCCATCATTACTATATTATTGATGTCATATCTACAGGTATGTGTCAGAAAATGTGTACTACATATACAGATGTATAAAGGAAACCATTTTTGCATTACAAAATAAAAGATATGACATTAGTAATGCACAAAGCATGTTAATGAATTCATATGTGGATTTGTGCAGTGAATACAGACAACTGGGAAAAACAAATGCCAGTCTGTAAAGACAATGTTTCTGGGCAACAGAGAGGGTGGGAGGAGAAGGACACAGAAGAGTGGCACGTGCAGCATTTCACAGCTCTACACTGCTTGCCCTGTCTTCAGGTAAAGCATGGAAACAGCACGGAAGGGCTCCCCCAGTACAGAAATGCTCTAAGAAAGACATAGAAAACGACATGCATCTGCCTGAAAAGTGGTCCATATATGCTCTGGAATGAAGAAACAGTTTTATGAAGTACGCACAGGCATGCCTATATGGACACAGGCGGACATATGGGGGCAACCTACAGCCTCGTGCTGACAGTGAACTTCTGTAACGCACCGTCTCCTTCCTAGAGTTTTTCCACACATTTCATATTCCTCATAAGCCCGATTAACATTATTCTAGACTCAGAAAGACATCATCCTAACATGAAAGGCCTGTTTGTGTTTCATATGCACAACCACGCCACCACACGCTCACATGCATGCATGCTACTGCTTTGAAACCCATGAGTCCAGACAGACACGATAAAAACATCACTCCCCGTGCTTCTGAAAGGGACATGCACTGGCATCAGCTGAGTCACGGAACTTGGGAATGTTCAGAAATGTAGCAGAATGAGAAGAAACAAGACATCTACGTTACAGATGAGATTAAGGTATCATTTGTATTTTCAAACGACATGCGTTCTGCAATTGATTTGATTTGATGTCTGCTTGTGGGTTTTCTAGGTCAATGCTAGAGGCACCTAGCATGTGGCAGTCTGCACTGGATGCCCTTTGATCCCTCGAGAGGAGTGAACCTCAGGAGCAGAGAGCAGGGTGACCGAGCTGTGGGACCACCAGCTGCGGTGTGGGGAGTTCCTATCACAGTCCGCCAGCTAGTCACTGGGTAAGATGAGTCCTGTATCACTAAACGTTTCGTGTCCATTCATTTAATGCTGAGATGGATACAACTAGGCTTGCCCCTGGCTCTGCAGCCACTTCTGTCTATATTAAGAGCCACAGGCTTGCTACTGAGAGCTAATATGCTTTGTTTTGCTTATTGAATTCTATTTATTGCACTTTGTTAAAATTCTCCTGTTTCTGTTGCATCCCAGTCAGAAAATGTAGCTCGTGCCATTTTTACCCTTTCAACCATACTGAGATTTTCTTTAAAGTGCAAAATGTCATCCACTGTTTTCTTTTTATTCCAATATAATATACAAGACAAAGATTGCCACTGTAACCATTTTTTACATGTGCAATGAAGTGATGTTAGTTAGATTCACCATCACCACTCTCCATTTCTAAAGGTTTATCATCACCCCAAACTGAAACTTAACCCCTCTTCAGGAGTAACTTCAACTTCCCATCCCCTGCAGGCATTGATAAACTCTCTTCCCTCTGCATTTGCCTGTTCTGGATATTTCATATAATACAATCATACATATCTGTCCTTTTGTGACTGACTGCACACAGCATAGTGTTTTCAAGGTTCATCCATGTTGCAGCTCACACCCTGACTGGATTTCTCTTTATGGCTGGATAGTAGACCTCCATAAGCATAGACCACATTTTGTTACTCCATTCACCTATCCATGGGCATCTAGGTTGTTTTCATCTGTCAGCTTTGTGAGTAATGCTGCAAAGAACATTTCTATCTGCTTGAGTCCATTTGTAAGTCTCTAATTGCCAGACCCCGTAATAATTCTACGCTTAACTTTGTGAGGAACAGAAAAGCTCTTGTCCATCGCAGCTGCACCATTTTACCTTTCCACCAGCAAAGCTGCCACATCTGTGACAACACTTTCTCTATTTTCCATTTTTTCTGAAAATAGTCATCCTGGTAGTGGGTGTTAGGTGGTATCTCATGGTGCTCTTGATTTGCATTTGCCAAACAACTAAGGAGGCTGAACATCTTTTCATGTGCTTGTTGCTGCTGCTACTGCCATCACGTCATTTCTGACCCATAGTGATGCTGTAGGTCAGAGTAGAACTGCCCCATAGAGTTTCCAAGGAGCACCTGGTGGATTTGAACTGTCAACCTTCTAGTCAGCAGACATACCACTGAACCACTATGCTACAAGAATTTCCTTGCTAGTTGGTGGTATGTCTGCTTTATAGAAATCTCTACTCTTTTGTCCCGTTTTTAATTGAGTCATTGGTGTTTTTGTTGTTGCATTATACACAATAACCAAACCCACTGCTGTGAGTTGATTTTAACTCGTAGTGACCCTATAGGACAGGGATACTCTGGATATTGAACCGTCATCTAGTGGATGTTTCCCAACTGTCTCTCCCATTCTGTAGGTTGTCATTATGCTTTCTTGATAAAGTCCTTACATATGCAGCCTTTTTTTTTTCATTTTGAGAAATCCTACTACTTTTTATCTTGTTGCTCAAGTTTTTGGTTGAGCATAAGTCTAAGGACTTATGGTGAAAAGAAGGTCTTGAAGTTTCATGGTTTTTGTTCTGATATTAGGTCAGTGATCCATTTTGAGTTAATCTCCACATATGTGGTGACATATGGCTCAAATTTAATTCTTTGGAAATGCAGATCTATTTGTCAGGAAACAAACATTTTTAATTTCTACATAGAAATGAAGATTTACAGTTGCCATCCAATGGCCTGCACCTCGAGCAGCCCTTACTGGTCATATCCAGTAACTGGTCAGGATAACCATCATCATCCAAAGAACTCTGTGCTCGTGCTCTTATGCTTCTGACTTCCTTGCCTGCTTAGGGTGCTGGTAGCAGCCTAGAAAAGTACAAAGTGAAGCATCCACCAAGATTGTACCCCCAAGGAGCCTGAAATCCATACAACATCCAGTAACACACAAGGCATCCCTGGCATGAGACCCTCCACACACACATACAGATCCTATTTAATGTGCCATAGTAATCATAAAAATGAATGAGAAGATTCCTACCTTCCCCCCCAGAGACTTGCAGCATGGCCACATCTTGTGTCTAATATGAACTGTTGTCTTCACTGTGTGCTTTATCAATCTCCTCAGTCAGTCTTTCCCCACTTTGCAAAAGGAAGTTCTCTGAGAGATTTTTCCCTTTCTTTTTCTCTCTTCCAGTGACTTCTAGCACTATCTGCTCAGAATACAAGTTCCAGCATCCCTGGAAGACTCAGAAGGAGGATGGTCCACACAAGATATAATCCCCTTGTAGGAAGAAAGCAAACAGCCAAAGTGCCTGAAGAACATTGTGGCAGGGAGAAGGAGAACTTGCTGTAAGACTGGAGATGAAGGCCTGAGAGATTCCCTCTTTCAGATGATCTCTTAGCCAGCCAAGTAGCCAAGTGCCGTCGAGTCGGATCTCTTAGCACACACTTCTAAATCATAATGGATGCCGAGTATGTTCTCTGCAATTGGAAAGGACGGTTATGGCCAGGAAAGCTTTTGTCCAGATATGGGACTTCACAAAAAAGTAGGAGAGGGATGGCGGACTACCTAGAAGTTCAAATACTCTCCCTAGATGAAAAAATGAAAGTGAAAAGAACAGAATTACAGATGCTAACTAAGTCTCAAGTGGAAGCCATGGCCTCCTCCAGGGAAGCAAGATCAAAGGTCAGGGCTACATCCGAGGAGGAGCGGGTCCATAGGAGAGCCCTGAAGGTGGCACTGGAAATTCTGGAGGAGAAGGCATGCATGGATCACTCAAACACTTTCCACAAAGAAGAGACCACCACTCTGTCTCAAAAGATACCGAAGAAGACATCCAGGGCACTCCTTCCAAAACAGGATGGGAAGCACACAAGGTGTATACACAAAAACAGTGAAAAGAAAATTGAACTCTCAAAATTCCTAGTGGTGTCTCTCATCAGATGTGATTCTCTGTGTGCTGACAAGTTACAGAAGCACACAGCCATAGGTTCTGTCCGCGGCGAAATGGAACCAAAGTCATCACCAAGATCCAGAGTGAGCCAGTTTCCTTTCACTCTCAAAAGGCAGTGATAAGGAGTGTGAGGAAAAGGCTGGCACTTCAGCAGTTATGTCCTTGTGCCGTAAAGTCATGAAAGAGGGTGCCTGTGCTAAACCCAAAGAGGGCGTTCCCATTCGTCCATCAGTTATTGTGCACAATGGACTAGAAGGTTTGAAAGAAGAGGCACAGGCCATCTGCCCAAAGACCCTGACTACATCGCATGAAAACTCTCACTTGTCAGAGAATATTGAAGATCATAGAGAGGCTGCCTCAGAGCCCAGTTTGGCCTGTGAGGCCTCATGCTCCAATTCCTCTAATCTCCATCTTACCAAGAAGAAAAGGAAGCTTCAGATACAATGGGCTGAGAGTGCTCCCCAAAAGGGGCAACCTGTGGATGACTCAAAGGCTACCACACCTGTCAAATATAAGGAAATTGAATTTTCAAAATTTCTGCTGGTGTCTCTTGTGAGGTGTGATTCTCTGTGTGGTGATAAGTTACAGAAGCACACAGCCATAGGTTCTGTCCACAGTGAAATGGAAGCAAAGTCATCACCAAGATCCAGAGTGAGCCACAGTTTCCCTTCACTCTCAGAAGACGATGATGAGGAGGGCAAGGAAAAGGCTGGCACCTCGACAGCTATGTCCTTGCACCCTATGGTCATAAAACAGGGTGCCTGCACTAAACACCAAGAGGGTGTTCTCATTTGGCCATCAGGTATCGTGCACAGGGGGCTTGAAGCTACGAAAGAAGAGGCATGGGACATCTACTCAAAGACCCTCGCTAGATTCTGTGAAAGCTCTCCCTTCTCAGAAAATATTGAGGATCCCAGGGAGGCTGCCTCAGAGCCTAGCTTGTCCTATGAGGCCTCATGCTCCAGCTCTTCTAATCGCCCTCTTGCCAAGAGGAAAAGGAAGCTTCAAATACAACAGGCTGAGAGTGGACCCAAAAAAGGGCTACCTGTGCATGACTCAAAGGCTACAGGACCCATCAAATCTAAGAACAGAGTTAGTCAAAGACAAGGTCAACCCACATGCATTGCTTATCCACAGGAGCCAAGGCCCATAGAAAGAGGAACGGTGGTCTGGTTTAAATTTCAAGATTACCCATACTGGCCATCAGTGGTAGTGAGCATCCAGAGGGCAAACAAGACCGCCAGGGTACTCTTGATTGAGGCCTTCATGAGCCAGGAGAGGAGGGGCATCCAAACCTCTCTCCGAAGACTAAAGCCCTTGGATTGTCAACAGAAACCCAAACTCATGGAGAGAGCCAGAAAGCTGTACGGCCAGAGTGTGGACTGGTGCTGCTCACTGGTGGCCCACTACAGGGAAGGCACACGCTCTGCGGCTTTTGCAGGTTCCTTTATGGAGTACTTTGAGGCTCATATCAGTTATTCCATCCGGAAAGCTGTCCAGGAAGGTGAGGTGGAGGGTAAGTTTCTAAAGGTGAATTATAATGACCTGGAGGAGCCTGAGGAGGAGGACACCTACCCCAGCACAAAGAGGCCCTGCAGTAGACTTCTTCCTGATCGCATGAAAGCCGCCAGGAACCAGGAAACCTGCAAGCTCCTCGACTTCATTGTGAAAAGAAAGGGGGCCGAAAGACACCTTCTGGATATTCTAGGTGGCAGGAAGCAGTCCGCTTGGCTGAACTCATTTCTCAGTAAAACCAAGCGCATGGTCATCATTGAAACATACCTGGAGGATGAAGATCAGCTGGATGTCCTGGTCAAATATTTACAAGAAATCTACAAGCAGATAGACAACAGGATGCTGACATTGATAAGAAATAATAAAGTTGATTTTCTTCTGGAAGTTCTTCTGCCAGAAGCAATCATCTGTTCCATCTCTGCAGTGGAGGGATTAGATTACAAGGACGCAGAGGCAAAGTACCTGGATGGGCCACCTGTTCATTACCGAGAGAAGGAACTCTTTGATAAAAGAGTCATAGCGGAAAGAAGAAGGAGTTTAGCTAAGAGGAAAGCTAATTAAGTCTCCTCTGGTGCCTGTATCCCAGCAGAATGCCTTTATATTTACATAATTAAGAAGAAAATCTGTCTGGCTGAGAGATGTGACCCACATTTGTGTGCCAGACACATATTTTCTGGAAATGGGAGACTTTGGGGAACGTGTGCTCTTTGCTTTGGACCCGTCTTTGGAATTGTAGGGTGGTATACTCAGCATCATTCTTTGCTCCCACACTTTTCCAGAAAAAAATTAACATAGTGCAAACAGGTATGCTTCTACTTGTTGCTTTTGCGATATGTAATTCCCTAGAAAACTTCAAAGGAAAATGCTATCATATTCAGTAGTGTTTCTTTTGAGTGGACTTGACATTTTAACATGAAATGAACTCACATTAAAAAGAGACAGACAGAGAAGACACCACCATCAGACACACAGCAGCAATCACTGTTTTTAATCAAAAACACAACTTTTGTAGAAACATCTATCGAATTTTTTTTGTTGGTCTGTTTTCTTATCTCAACATAAATCATTAGATTTTTTGGTTTAGACACTTTTGGAATTTTCCCTGCTATATCTATTTGTCTTTTGAAAACATCTCCTTGAGATGTGAAAACAATAGCAGACATGCTTCTTCTATACGATCAACTCCCTTCAAAGACCTCTTTGAAAGTCATCTGTCATTCAAATAGCAAGTTAATGGATCATCTGCATGAAGTCCAGATGCACTGACTGAGGTTTCAACAAGTAGAAAATGATTGGCATCTCTGAGTGAGAATGCCCACTCTGCGTTTCCTGACACTCTCTTTTGGCTATGCCACTGCCTCTGTGTGAGTGGTCCCTGAAAGCAGACAGGCTTCTAGCTGTGTTCATAACTGGACTGTGATTGGGCCCTCTTCATATCACCTTCATTCCCCACGGAATGCAGCTATGACTCACTGGCTGGTTTCCCTAGATGTCTGACTCCATCCCAACTGCTTAGGACCTCGTTAAGTATAGTCTGAATTATGAGACAAACAGGATCTTTGTCCTGGGCCCTGTAGTTCCAAGAACATAGTGGTCATTTGTCTCTCGCCCAACAAGTTTTATCTTAGACTTGTTCATAGAGTAGTTCCAACAGGTTCCCACAGTAGCCTGTTGGAGACAGACTCCCAAGCCATCCCAAACCACTAGACAGAGTTGGTAGACCAGGATCAGGGAATGTGCTACTGGTTCACCAAAAAATCTCTGTATTCAGCCAAATATGGCTGTTGTAGAAACATAGTTCAACACACAAAATTGAAGGTAACTCCTAAAACCAATGACTTGTTTGCTTAGTTTGAAACAGGACTTTTCTCAGAATGAATGTTAAAAAAGCTAGTTCCTTTGTAAAGTATAACCTGAAAATAAGTGTTAAAGCCTTACATAAACCTGGCTGCATTTCCCTACTTGAGAGAGTCAACTGTCATTCATGGGTTGTACATTCACATGGTAATGTGTTTTTATAATATCTAAACGTCAGGTACTTTATTGACAATGAAAACTACTGTCTTTCACCTTGAACTTCTGCTCAATCATCCTTCAGGTGGCACAACTCTGCAAGTGGTCTTCTGTAAAAAATATGTTTATGTAGACAGTATGTTTTTATCTTTTTAAGTCTTTGTGTATTTTCTTGTCATTCAAAACAAATAAATGTTCATGTTTATGCTTGACTGTGCATGATTTTAAAGAGGGTCTCCTGAGGGCAGAGTCAAGATGGCGGACTAAATACACATCTCCCTAAATCCCTCTGGAAACCAAGACCTGAAATGATAATTAAATGGATCCTTCTGGATACCTAGTGAGCCCCAGAAACGGCACAGGGTTGTTAATTTGAACTTCAGACCACTGAATGGAAAACCTCCTCTCTTTCACTGACCCCACTCCTGGTGAGCACAGGCTTGCGCAGACCGAAGACAGCCTAGAGAAACAACTGTGGTCCATCTCCACAGCATCTCTCCCAGCCTCTATTGACCCAAGTGAAGCCCAAAAGCAACAAACGTTGGAGAAGATGGTAACCTGGAAATCACCCATGGCATTAGAAGGCCCTCGAAGGAAACCACCTCAGAACTTCCCAGATGAAGAAGCTTTTCTGAAACTATCAGAAGGTGAATACAAAAGGATTATATCTAGAGCCCTCCTAGACTTTATACAACATGCAGCAGAGCAAAATGAAAAACAAAGCAAGCTGTTCAATCTGATGGAACATCAGTACTCTGAAATCCAACAGATCAAGAACCAAGTCAAAGACATACAAACTACAATTCAAAGCCAAGAAAACAGAATGGAACAAATGGAAAAGAGAATTTCTGATTTGGAAGACACAGCTACTGAATCCAGCATCTATGAGCAGAAATCAGAAAAAAGAAACAAGGAAAATGAAGAAGCATTAAGAAGCATGTGGGAGTCTATTAAGAAGAACAGTCTACGATTAACTGGAGTTCCTGAACAGGGCAAGACACCAGAGAACACAGAGAGTATTGTTGCTGAGCTGCTGACAGAAAACTTCCGAGAAATCATGAAAGAAGAGAATATAGATATCCAAGATACATGTCGAACACCACTCAATATAGATCTTAATAGAAAGACTCCAAGACATATCATAATCAAGCTTAACAAAATAAAACATAAGCAGCAACTCTTAAAGGCAGCAAGACTCAAAACAACGCTAACATTCAGCGGGAAACCCTGTAGGCTTTTGTCAGATTTCTCAGCAGAAACGATGCTGGCATGGAAACAGTGGCATGACATATTCAAAGCCTTGAAGGAGAAGAACTTCCAACCATGTATATATCCTGCAAGACTGTCTTTCAAATATGAAAATGAAGTTAAGACATTCGCAGATAAACAGAAACTCAGAGACTTTGTAAAAACCAAATAAAAGCTACAAGAAATACTCAAAGAATCCCTTGGCTTGAAAGAACAAAACTGCTAACTTTATATTATAGAAGAACACATCATCCAGAATCCTACTCAGTTAGGGAACGCTCCAAACACAATCAAAGCTATAATAGTGAAAGAAACTATCTAGTGATCATATCATGTAAACTATGATATCATCATATTAAAAAGAGAAATGTACTAAAGCCATTATAGTCCTTCCAGATGGAGAGGAAGTTGACCAGACTGGTAGCAATCAAAATTGGGTTTACATATAGTTTAATAAGAGGGACTACAGGAGCAGCCGTAAAGCACAATAAAAAAGCAAGATACCGTAGCAAGAAATGTAATGCAGGAGTCTCAACAACCACAAAACCAACCTGAAAAAAGCGAAAAATCAACTCACAAAGAAGAAGGTCGCAGAACAGATTAATAAGAACAACAGAGAAAATGTTAACACAAAAATAAACATATCACGGTGGCAGCACTGAACACATACCTGTCAATAATTACATTGACTGTGAATGGACTGAATGCTCCAGTAAAAAGACTTCGAGTGGCATCTTGGATCAAAAGACATGACCCATCTATATGTTGCCTACAATAAACTCACCTTAGACTTAAAGATAGGAACAAATTGAAAATTAAAGAATGGAAGAATATATATCAAGCTAACAATGAACAAAGGAGATCAGGTGTGGCAATTCTAATCTCATATAAAATCTTTTTTAATGTAAAATCTACCATCGTGGACAAAGATGTACACTATTGCAAAAAGGTTCAATACACAAGCAGGACTTAACGATATTAAATATTTATGCACCTAATATTAGAGCACCTAAATACATCAACGAAACACTGACTGCACTCAAAAAGGAGACAGATCACTCCACAATAATAGTAGGAGACTTCAACACTCCACTCTCAATATTGGACAGATCATCTTAGAAAAAAGCTCAGTAAAGAAACAGAAGACCTTATTGCCACAATTAACCAACCAGATCTCATCGACATGTACAGAACTTTCTATCCGTCAGCAGACAACTACACCTTCTTCTCTAGTGCACATGGAACATTCTCTGGAACAGACCATGTGTTAGGACATAAAGCAATTCTCAACAAAATCCATATCAATGAATTAATGCAAAGCATCTTCTCAGATGATAAAGCCATAAAAGTCAAAATCAATAGCAGAAAAAACAGATAGAAAGTGGAACTCATGGAAACTGAACAACACCTTGCTGAAAAAATCATGAGTTATAGAAGAAACCAAGGATGAAATCAACAAATTTATGGATTCCAACAAGAACAAAAACACTTCCTACCAGAACCTATAGGATACAACCAAAGCAATGCTCAGAGGGAAGTTTGTCTCCATAAATGTACACATCTGGAAGGAAGAAAGAAACTAAATCAAAGAACTGACCCTACAGCTTGAACGAGACAGAACAACAGAGGAACCCCTCAGGCACCAGAAGAAAGCACATGATAAAGATTAGAGCAGAACTAAATGAATTAGAGAATAGAAAAATTGAAAAAATTGAAAAGACTGAAATTGACAAACCATTGGCTAAACTTACTAAAGAAAAAGAGGAAAGGAAACAAATAACTCATATTAGAAATGAGAGGGGAGTTGTCACAACAGATCCAACAGAAATAAAAAGTATCATAGCTGAATACTATGAAAGACTGTATTCTAACAAATTTGAAAACCTAGAGGAAATGGACAAATTCCTTGATTCATACCACCTACACAAATTATCAGAATGTGAAGCAGAACAAGTTAATAAGCCCATCACAAAGGAAGGGATTGAAAGTATCATCAAAACACTGCCAACCAAAAAAAGCCCAGGCCCAGATGGCTTCACCGCAGAATTCTACCAAGCGTTTACAGAAGAGTTATCTCCAATACTACTGGGACTATTTCACAGTATAGAAAGGGATGAAGTACTCCCAAAACTCATTCTATGAAGCCAGCATAGCCCTCATACCAAAGCCAGGGAAAGACCCAACCAAAAAGGAGAACTACAGACTGATATCACTCATCAATCTAGATGCAAAAATCTTCAACAAAATTCTTGCCAATAGAATACAACATTGTATCAAAAAAATAATCCATCACCACCAAGTTGGATTCATACCAGGGATGCAAGGCTGGTTCAACAGAAAAACAATTAATGTGATTAACCACATAAATATCACAAAAGGCAAGAATCACCTGATTCTGTCATTTGATGCAGAAAAGGCATTTGATAAAGTCCAGCACCCATTCATGCTAAAAACTCTTAGCAAAATACGAATAGATGACTAATTCCTCAATGCAATAAGGGCCATTTATGATGTAGCCAACTGCCTACATCATCCTGAATGGAGAGAGACTGAAACAGTTTCCTTTGAGAACAGGAATTAGACAAGGACGCCCACTCTCACCTCTCCTAGTCAGCACTGTACTAGAAGTTCTAGCCAGAGCAATTAGACAAGACCAAAGAATAAAGGGCATCGGCATCTTCAAAGAAGAACTGAAAAATCTCCCTATTTACAGAAGATATGATTGTATATGCAGAGAATCCCAAAGAATTTATAAGTAAACTACTCAAACTGATAGAAGAGCTCAGCAAAGTCTCAGGATACAAGATAAACATAAGTAAATCAGTGGGATTCCTTTATACCAACAACAAGATTTTTAGGGAAGAAATCACCAAGTCAACACCATTTACCATAGCCCCCAAGAAGGTAAAGTACCCAGGAATAAATTTAACCAGACCTTTACAAAGAGAACTACAAACCCTCACTACAAGAAACTAAGAGAGACTTACATAAATGGAGAAGCCTACCCCCCTCATGGATAGGAAGACTTAACATTGTGAAAATGTCTATTTTACCCAAAGCAATCTACTTATATAATACAATCCCAATACAAGTTCCAGTGACATTTTTTAATGAGATAGAGGAACAAATTACCAACTTTGTCTGGAAAGCTATGAAGCCCCAGATAAGTAAAGCTTTACTAAAGAAGAAGAACACATTGGGAGGCCTCTCATTACTGACCTTAGAACCTAGTACGCTGCCACAGTAGTCAAAACAGCCTGATACTGGTACAAAAACAGATAGATCAGTGGAACAGAATCCAGACCCCAGAAATGACATCATCTGCCTATGAACAGTTGATATTCAACAAAGGCCCTAAGACACTAAACTGGGGTAAAAACAATCTCTTCAACAAATGGTGCTGGCAAAATTGGATATCCATCTGCAATAAATTAAAACAAGACCTGTATCTTACACCTTATACAAAAACCAACTCAAACTGATAAAAGACCTAAATATCAAATCTAAAATGATAAAGCTTATCCAAGAAAAAGTAAAAACAACAATGGAAGGTTTAACACACAACGTAGGCAGGCTTCAAAATCTGTCAAACCACAATCATCAGAAGAGAAAACAGATAAATAGTAACTACTAAGAATCAATTACTTTTACTCATCCAAAAACTTTATTAATAGAATTAAAAGGCCACCTACAGAATGGGAAAAAATATTTGGAAACTCTATGTGAGACCAGCACTTGGTCTCCATAATCTGTAAGGTATTACAAAATATCAACAAGAAAAGAGATAAATCATCCAATTAAGCGATGGGCAAAGGAGATGGACAGACACTTCTTTAAAGAGGCAATCCAGGCAACCAAAAAACACATGTAGACATGCTCACAATCATTAGCTATTAAAGAAATTCAAAGCAAAATGACAATGATATACCATCTAACCCCAACAAGGTTGACCAGGATCCAAAAAACACAAAACAACAAATGCTGGAGAGGCTGTGGGGAGATTGAAATTCTCCTACTCTATTGGTGGGATTGCAGAATGGTGCAACCTGTTTGGAAAGCAATCTGGCACTCCCTTAAAAGAATGGTTATAGATATACCATTTGAACAAGTAATTTGACTGCTTGGAATATATCCTACAGAATCAAGGCCATTCACACCAATAGATACATGCACAAGAATGTTCATCGCAGCACAGTCCACAATAGCAAAAAGATGGAATGAACCCAGATGCCCAACAACAGAGGAATGGATAGGTGAACTATGGTATATGTACTCAATCGAACACTATGCAATGATAAAGAACAACGATGATAGCAGGAAACATCTCTTAACCTTGTTTCAACCAGAGAACAGTATGCTGAGTGAAAGTACTCATCGACAAAAGGACAAATATTGTATGAGACCCCTACGATAAGAACTTCAAAACAGACTAATGCATAGAAGACTCTTTGATGGCTGCAAAGGTGGGGAGGGAGGGAGGGAGGGGGAAGAGGGAGGGTTTAGATTAGACAGTTAATGGAAATTTGGTTGGGTGAAATCGGTGACAGCACACATTAGAAAGATCATCAATACTAACTGGACTTCAACACAATTTGAGTACTCCTCCCATCTTAACCCTGTATTACAAGGACAGAGTAGTTGGGGCGTGGGGCTGGGAACCATGCTCTCAGGCAAAACTGAGGCCAATTGGCACAGCTAGCATTTTGCTAATGTGGACTCTCTGCACCCCTCATCAGTGAGTGGTGCCTTGGGTCTTAAAAGCTGCCATCTGAGGGTACAGCAAATGGTCCCAACTCAACAGGAACGGATGATCACTGAGGACAAGAACGACATGGGGAAAAGAGAATCCAGAAAACAGAGAGACCCACGTGAGTGGACCTCTACACTGACTCGTGACCAGAAGAACCAGGTGGTGCCCCACTGCCACCAGTGATAGCCACGATGGAGCTCACAAAGTTGAGTCTCACTGGCAACAAGAGAATAAATAGGGATGCACCCTGAGGTCTCCAATAAAAGACCACAGTTGATGGTCCGGGGACTTCGGGGTTCCCCTGGGAGCATGGCCCCTGGCCCTGATGCTGCCCCTGTTCATAAACCATAATGAAGGTCCACCCTTGAGAGAGGAACGGATTGGACTTGGTGATGCAGAGTGACCGTATCTTGTGGGAATATTTGTTTCTCTTTTTCTTCTTCTCTTTTTTTCTTTTTTGTTTTTTTTTATTATGACTGAGTGAAAATCTACATTCCCATATAAATTTACATGCCCACCTATATGCAGTTCCCACTGCTCTCCTTGCCCAGTGACAGCACACTATTCCTCTCTGCTCCATACATGTCTCATCTTCCCAACAGTCTCCTTTCCCCTCCTCTCCATGCACGCCCCTTACTCCAGCCAGAGGTCAGCAGGATGATATCCTATAGATACATAGAACCATAAAGTGCATCCAGTATACGGTCACTCTGCATCGCCATGACCAATCCACACACGTCCGAAGAGTCGACCTTCATTATGATTTATTGGCAAGGGCAGCATCAGGGCCAGGGGCCATGCTCCCAGGGGAACCCCAAAGCCCCTGGACCATCAATTGTGGTCTTTTAGTGCAGATCTCAGGGTGCACCCCTTTTTATTCTTGTGTTGCCAGTGAGACTCAACTTAGTGAGCTCCATAGCGGCTATCACCGGTGGTGGCCAGGCACCATCCGGTTTTTCCAGTCCCAAATCGATGTAGGCACCCACTCATGTGGATCTCTCTATCTTCTGGGTTGTCTTTCCCCCGTGTCATTTTGGTCCTCAGTGAGCATCCGTTCGTGCTGAGTTGGGACCATTTGCTGTGCCCTTGGATGGCAGCTTGGCAGCTTTTAAGACCCCAGACGCCACTCACCAACGTGGGGTGCAGACAGCCCTCTTAGCAAAATGCTCGTTGTGCCAACTGGCCTCAATTTCACCTAAGAGCATGGTCTCCTGCCCCCTGCCCCAGCTACTCTGTCCTTGCAATATTGGGTTATGATGGAAGGAGTATTCAAGTTACATTGAAGTCCATTTAATACTGTTCTTGTTTCTAATGTGTGCTATCACTGCTTTCACTCAACCAGATTTCTACCGACTATCTAATCTAAACCCTCCTCCCTCCCTTGCAGCTGTCAAAGAATCTTCTCTTCTATACATAAGTCTGTTTTTGAGATCTAATCATAGGAGTCTCATACAATATTTGTCCTTTTGTCTCTGACAACTTTCACTCAACATAATGTCTTCCAGTTGAAACCAGGTTAGGAGATGTCTCCTGGAATCGTCATTATTCTTTATCATTGCATAGTGCTCCATTGAGTGTATATACCATAGTTTACCTATCCATTCCTCTGTTGTTGGGCATCTGGGTTGATCCCATCTCTTTGCTATCGTGGACTGTGCTGCGATAAACATTCTTGTGCATATGTCTGTTGGTGTGAAAGGCCTTGATTCTTTAGGATATATTCCAAGTAGTGGAATTAATGGGTCAAATGTATATCTAGATAGATTTTATAAGGAAGTGCCAGATTGCTTTCCAAAGGGGCTGGACCATTTTGCAACCCCACCAACAGTGTAGGAGAGTTCTACTTTCTACACAGCATCTCCACCATTTGTTGTTTTGTGGTTTTTGGATCACAGCCAACCTTGTTGGTGTGAGATAGTATCTCCTTGTAGTCTTGATTTGAATTTCTTTAATAACTAAAGATTGTGAACATGTCCGCATGTGTTTTTTGGCTGCCTGGATCTCCTCTTTAGAGAAATGTCTGTCCATCTCGTTTGCCCATTGCTTAATTGGATGATTTATCTTCTTCTTATTGATATTTTGTAGTATCTTATACATTATTGGTATCAGGCGTCAGTCTGACATAGAGTTGCCAAATATTTTTTCCCATTCTGTAGGTGGCCTTTTAATTCTATTAATAAAGTCTTTGGATGAGCAAAAGTGTTTGATTCTTAATAGTTCCCGTTTATCTATTACCTCTTCTGTTGATTGTGGTTTGACAGATTTTGAAGTCTGTCTACATGGTGTATTAAAACTTTCATTGTTGTTCCTACTTTTTCTTGGATGAGCTTTATCGTTTTAGATTTGATATTTAGGTTTTTTATCCAGTTTGAGTTGGTTTTTGTATAAGGCATAAGATACAGATCCTTTTTCAATTTATTGCAGATGGATATCCAATTTTGCCAGCACTATTTGTTGAAGATACTGTTTTTACCCCAGTTTAACGTCTTAGGGCCTTTGTCGAATATCAACTGTCCATACGCAGATGGTGTCATCTCTGGGGTCTCAATTCTGTTCCATTCGTCAATCTGTCTGTTCTTGTACCAGTACCAGGCTGTTTTGACCACCGTGGCAGTGTAGTATGTTCTAAGGTCGGGTAATGAGAAGCCTCTCAGTGTGTTCTTCTTCTTTAGTAGTATCTTACTTATCCGGGGCTTCCTCCCTTTCCAAACAAAATTGGCAATGGGCAATGTTTCTCCATCTCATTAACAAAAGACGCTGGGACTTGTATTAGGATTGCATTATATAAGTAGATTGCTTTGGGTAAAATAGACGTTTTCGCAATGTTAAGTCTTCCTATCCATGAGCAGGGTAGGTTTTTCCATTTATCTAAGTCTCTTAGTTTCCTGTAGTAAGGGCTAGTAATTCTCTTTGTAAAGGTCTGTTATTTCTCTGGTTAGATTAATTTCTAGGTACTTTATCTTCTCAGGGGCTATAGTAAATGGCATTGATTTGATGATTTCGTCAACAATCTCGTTGTTGGTATAAAGGAATTGCACTGATTTACTTATGTTTCTCTTGTATCCTGAGACTTTGCTGAACTCTTCTATCAGTTTGAGTAGTTTACTTATAGATTCTTTGGGATTCTCTGCATATACAATCATATGATCAGCAAACAGGGAGATTTTGACTTCTTCTTTGCTGATGCAGATGCCCTTTATTTCTTGGTCTTGTCTAATCGCTCTGGCTAGAACTTCTAGTACAATATTGAATAGGAGAAGTGAGAGTGGGTATCCTTGTCTAGTTCCTGATCTCAAGGGAAAGTCTTTCAGTCTCTCTCCATTCAGGATGATGTAGGCAGTTGGCTTTGTATAAATGGCCCTTATTGCATTGAGGAATTTTCCGTCTATGCCTATTTTGCTAAGAGTTTTTAAGCATGAATGTGTGTTGGACTTTATCAAATGCCTTTTCTGCATCAAATGACAGAATCAGGTGATTCTAGCCTTTTGTGATATTTATGTGGCTAATCACATTAATTGTTTTTCTGTTGAACCAGCCTTGCATCCCTGGTATGAATCCAACTTGGTGATAATGGATTATTTTTTTGATACAATGTTGTATTCTATTGGCAAGAATTTTGTTGAAGATTTTTGCATCTAGACTGATGAGTGATATCGGTCTGTAGTTCTCCTTTTTGGTTGAGTCTTTCCCTGGCTTTGGTATGAGGGCTATGCTGGCTTCATAGAATGAGTTTTGGGAGTACTTCATCCCTTTCTATATTGTGAAATAGTCTCAGTAGTATTGGAGATAACTCTTCTGTAAACGCTTGGTAGAATTCTGCGGTGAAGCCATCTGGGCCTGGGCTTTTTTTGGTTGGCAGTGTTTTGATGATATTTTCATTCCCTTCCTTTGTGATGGGCTTATTAACTTGTTCTGCTTCACATTGTGATAATTTGTGTAGGTGGTAAGAATCAAGGAATTTGTCCATTTCCTCTAGGTTTCCAAATTTGTTAAGTGTACAGTCTTTCACAGTATTCAGCTATGATATTTTTTATTTCTGTTGGATCTGTTGTGACAACTCCCCTCTCATTTCTAATTTGGGTTATTTGTTTCCTTTCCTGTTTTTCTTTAGTAAGTTTAGCCAGTGGTGTGCCACTTTTGTTGATCTTTTCAAAAAAACAGCTTTTGGTCTTTTCAATTTTTTTAGTTGTTCTTCTGTTCTCTAATTCATTTAGCTCTGCTCTAATCTTTATGATCTGGTTTCTTCTGGTGCCTGAAGGGTTCCTCTGTTGTTTTCTCTGCACTTGTTCAAGCTGTAGGGTTAATTCCTTGATTTGGTTTCTTTCTTCCTTCCAGATGTGTGCATTTATGGAGATAAACAGACCTCTGAGCACTGCTTTGGCTGTATCCCATAGGTTCTGGTAGGAAGTGTTTTCATTCTCATTGGAATCCAGGAATTTCTTTATTTCATCCTTGATTTCTTCTATAACCCATGGGTTTTTGAGCAAGATGTTGTTCAGTTTCCAAGAGTTCCACTTTCTATCTATGTTTTTTGTGCTATTGATTTCAACTTTTATGGCTTTATTGTCTGAGAAGATGCTTTGCAGTAATTCAGTGGTATGGATTTTGTTGACAATTGCATTATGTCCTAACACATTGTCAATTCTGGAGAATGTTCCATGTGCACTGGAGAAGAAGGTGTAGTTGTCCACTGATGGTTAGAAAGTTCTGTACATATCGACGAGGTCTGGTTGGTTAATTGTCACAATAAGGTCTTCTGTATCCTTACTGAGCTTTTTTCTCGATGATCTGTCCAGTATTGAGAGTGGAGTGTTGAAGTCTCCCACTATTATTGTGGAGTAATCTAACTCTTTTCTGAGTGTGGTCAATGTTTCTTCCACGTATTTAGGTCCCCTGATATTAGATGCATAAATATTTAATATAGTTTAGTCTTGCTTGTGTACTGAACCTTTCAGCAATAAATAGGGTCAATTTTTGTCCATATGGTGGATTTTACATTAAAATTGATTTTGTCTGAGATTAGAATCACCACACCTGCTCTTCTTTGTTGATTGTTAGCTTGATATATATTCTTCCATCCTTTAATTTTCAGTTTGTTCCTATCTTTAAGTCTCAAGTCAGTTTCTTGTAGACAACATATGGGTTGATCATGTCTTTTGATCCTCAATGTCACTCGATGTCTCTTTATTGGAGCAGTCAGTCCATTCACATTCAATATAGTTATTGATAGGTATGTGTTCAGTGCTGTCATTGTGATATGTTTATTTTTGTGTTGATGTTTTCTCTGTTGTTGTTATTAGTCTGTTCTGGGACATTCTTTTTTGTGAGTTGATTTTTCACCTTTTTCAGAGCAGTTTTTGTAGTTGTTGAAACTCCTGTGTTACATTTCTTGATATGGTATGTTACATCTTTGTTGTGCTTTATGGCTGCCCCTATGATCCCACTTAATAAACTATATATAAACTGAATTTTAATTACTACCAGTCTTATCATCTTCCTCTCCATCCCGAAGTACTATAACAACTGTAGTACATCCCTCTTTTTAATATGATGGCACCATAGGTTTCGTGATAATCACTGGATTGTTTCTTTCAGTATTAAAACTGTGATTTAATTTGGAGCTTTCCCTAACTGAGTAGAGTTCTGAATAATGTGTTGTTCTAAAATATAAAGTTAGTGGTTTTGTTCTTCTAAGCCAAAGCCAAGAACTTCTTTCAGTATTTCTTGTAGTTTTGGTTTGGTTTTTACAAAGTCTCTGAGTTTCTGTTTATCTGGGAATGTCTTAATTTCATTTTCATATTTGAAAGATAGTTTTGCAGGACATATAATTCTTGGTTGGAAGTTCTTCTCCTTCAAGGCTTTGAATGTGTCATGCCACTGTCTCCATTGTCAGCATGGTTTCTGCTGAGAAATCTGACGAGAGCCTACAGGGTTTCCCTCTGAATGTTAGCTTTGCTTTGAGTCTTGCTGCCTTTAAGAGTTGCTGCCTATGTTTCATTTTGTTAAGCTTGATTATAATATGTCTTGGAGTCTTTCTTTTGAGATCTATATTGTGTGGTGTATGATATGCATCTGGGATATGTATATTCTCTTCCTTCATGATTTCTGGAAAGCTGTCTGTCAGCAGCTCAACAACGATACTCTCTGTGTTCTCAGGTGTCTCATCCTGTTCAGGAACTCCAGTTAATCGAAGGTTGTTCCTCTTAATAGAGTCCCACATGCTTCTTAATGCTTCTTCATTTTCCTTGTTTCTTTTTTCTGATTTCTGCTCATAGACGCTGGCATCAGTAGCTCTGTCTTCCAAGTCAGAAATTCTTTTTCCATTTCTTGCATTCTGTTTCCTTGGCTTTGAATGGAAGTTTCTATGTCTTTGATTTTGTTCTTGATCTGTTGGATTTCAGAGTACTGGTGTTCCATCAGATCGAACAGCTTGCTTAATTTTTCCTCTTGTTCTGCTGCCATTTCGTATAAGGCCTAGAAGGGCTCTGTATATAATCCTTTTGTATTCACCTTCTGATGATTTCAGGAAAGTTTCTTCATCCAGAAAACTCCTTGGTTGTTTTGTTTGGGAACCTTTTGAAGTTATGGGTGATTTCTTGTATGCCACGAGCATCTGTTGCTTTTTGGGTTTCATGTGAGTAAGTAAAGGTTCAGAGAGATACTGTGAGGAAGGACTGCAGATGTTTCTCTAGGCTGTCTTAAAATGTAAAACAAAAGGTATCTGACCACTTCCCAAGTCAGTCAGGCTTTCAGGTGTAGAGGTCCCTCTTCCTAACTGGCAAAGTAAGCACCTCTATATCCAACCCCAAATGATACAAACTAGTTCAAAATACGGCAATACTACTGCCCTGCTGGCCTCTGCTGACAGGGCCCAGCTTTAGGTGACACTGTGTAAACTGCTGCTTTTCTGGTAGAAAAGCACTGTCTTGTGGGCAGGCTCTGGCTCCCAAGCTAAGAAATAGATCTAGTGCGGCCACCGTATCTAAGATGGCGCCCTCCACACAGTCAGCAGATAGAGGGGCTAAAGGTGCAGAGGTAATGAGTCCTCTGCCTTTGTTGCTGGGCCCCCACTGTAGGCAACACTGTGTAAACTACTGCTTTTCTGTCGGAGAAGTGCTGTCCTGTTTGCAGGTGCTGGCTCCCAGGCTAAGAATTAGGTCCCACTAAAATCTCTGTATCCAATATGGCGTCCCCCACACAGGCACTGCAGTTCCGCACAAACCACACCATGGTGGTGATAAAAAGACAGGCCCAAAGTGGCTAGATGAACAGAGTCCTAAGCCTGGCTCTCAAAATATGGCAATTTTGCCTGCCTATCCCACCAGCAGTGTGTCTGAGTCTAGCCACTAGGCAAAACCCAACTCTGCCCAGCGGCCAAGACAGAGAATAAAAACTTCAAAATGGTGCATTTACCTTCAGTCTGTGAGAGCCAGGGCTAGCCAAGAGTGAGAGTCAGTGAAAGAGAGATTTTTTACTCAGTAGTATAAAGTCCAAATTAACAGCCCTGTGCTATGTCCTGGGGGCTCACTAGGTGACCAGAAGGCTCCGTTTGATTATCAATTCAGGTCTTGGTTTCCAGAGGGATATAAGGAGACGTGTGCTTAGTCCACCATCTTGACTCTGCTCCTGTCTTGTGAGAATTTTATGGTTCTTTGCATCTCTGGGATGTCATCCTGCTGACCTCTGGCTGGAGGAAGGAGAGTGGGTGGAGATGTGGGGATAGGAGACTATTGGGAGGATAGGACACATATGGAGCAGAGAAGAGGGGTGTGCTGTCACCGGGCAGGGAGAGCAGTGGGAGCTGCATATAGGTGAGCATGCGAATTTATATGGGAATGTACATTTTCAGTCAAACATAATAAAAAAATTGAAAAACAAAAAGAGGGTCTCCCAAGCTGTATCATCTTCAGACCCAAGAGAACCTGTTTGGAAGATAGCAGGACTTCCTGAGGACAGTACATATACCAATGCCATGACATTCTCATGGCCCTGAGAAGCATTTGAGAACAGACCACCTCTTAACCCTATGTAGACCTTATACACTGAGACATACACTGAAGTTACCCTACAACTTAACATCCCTGGATTCTCATGTATGATCCACATTCACGTTTCTCACTGGATCACCTGCATCTCCAGGTTGCCATGGAATCCTTACACTACCATTCATCTATTCATAGCAGGGTGAGTTGGGAGAGTCAGTGAGTCATGGGTAAAAAGCCCTGCTCTGAAGAGAAATTTCAGATGCCATAGAAAGATGTTAATCTCGTGACCTGGGAGACAACCTAATTTCTAAGATGAGTAACATACTCCACATAATGCTCATCCTGAAAAACATCCGTCAGCATCACATTCCTGTTTTGAAAACCATCTGTCACTTTTATGGGCTGACTGCCTGTGTTTCAAATTCAGAGCCCCCATGTTCAGAGATTGCTAGTGCCTGTTTGGTTTGAGATGAGGAGATGGGATGTCATTTAAAGGTGAGGCTTTTACTAAAAGAAAGGAAATATTCCTCAGGCGTGCATCTGTTTTCCCCTTCTTGACTCTGCGGTCCCTGAATGACCTTTAGAGAGTAAGCATGGATTTGTGGTTTCCTGAACTCAGATCGCTTCCAGCTGGAATAGTAGAGCAGTCAGGCTGTGACGCTGCCCTCAGGGGGATCTCATCCAGGTTTCTGTGTCCAAGGGAGAGTACAACTGAATGGATTGAGGGGAATCTCCTTCCCTTCTCCTATGAGACAGGCTGCTGAGTATCAGGCCAAAATCCTAATTTTCAGGTCGGCTGTGCTTCACAGAGGCTGAAAACATGCATTTGGTGGTCTCTATATGTGGACTTCTGGGTGGTGCCAACAGTTAAATGCTAGTCTAGTAATCCAAGTGTTGGCAGTTTAAATTGACTCAAAGACACCTCAGAAGAAAGGCCCAGTGATCTGCTTCCTACCAATCATAACCATGAAAACGCTATGGAGTGAAATTCTGCTCCAGTATATATGGAATCACCATGAATTGGAACTGATTCAAGAGCAACTAGTTTCGTTGTACGGGTATGAACCAAACAACATCTTTGCAGGCAACCTCCAACCACATACATGTATGTGATCCTGTAAGGTTATAATAGATTTCAGAAATCCTAATCAGAGAATGGCATACAGCAGGCATACTCTACAAAGTACTACAGATCCTACTCATCTCTCACTAGTTGTCTGAGTCCTACATCTGCCTCCACCCTGAGGTGACACAGGGAAGTATCTTGCCACCCATTCTCAATGGTCTATCCCATCATGTTCCCCAGAGACAGAGATGGTATAGATGCTACTGGATCTGCCTAGGAGGATAGCCGGTGAGGCCACTGCCCCACTATGCCAGGGCTGCCTCTTGGTCAAACCTGGACTCAAGACCAAGGTTCCTCCCATGTTATTGGCTACCTAGCAGTCTGGGGTATGGCAATGGTGGGATGAGGAGCAGGAAAGACAGCAGGAGCAAAACAGGGAAGAGGAGTTATGAGTCAGGGGGGGCAGAACCAAGATGGTGGACTAGACACATGTCTCCTTGATTCCCTCTGAGAACTAATACCTAAGATAATAAGTGAATGGAGCAACATGGACGTTCTGGTAGCCCCAGGATCTGGTATAGAGTTGTGAGATTGGACTGAGCAACAGGAAAGAAGAAACTACCTCTGTCGGAGGCAAGGCAGTGGCACACTATGTCCTGCTTCTGCTGACACATCGCTTGAGGGGACTGCAGGTACAGACACCTCCTTTGTTATCCAGGAGGTGGGGATCGGGTCTGCTGAGCCTGTCAGACTGGGACTCTAGTGTTCTGAACTTCAGTGCTTAAGTGAACAGCATACACTGCAGCAGAGAGACTGTGCTTGGGACAGCCACATCTTGAAAGCCCAGCTGCCAATGATGGTAGCCAGTGCCCCTCCCACCTCTCTTCTTGGCGCTGCACCATAGATTCTGCTGACTCACTTCAGGAAGCGCAGCTCAGGCAAGATGCCATTTTGGTCAGCTGAGAGGTGGAGTCAGCCACACCTGAGGTCTCAGCAGGGGCTAATTCTCATGCTGAGCAGCAATGCCTGTCTGGAAAGTGCTTCTCCAGCACAATTGCTGTTTTTGAGATGGGGCCTAGAGACTGAGGGTGGCAGTGCCCTAACCTCTCTTTTTTTTGAGCCACATCATAACATCTGGGAAAGGCCTCCGAGGCAGTATCATTGTCAACCAGGTGGTGAAGTCTGCCACCCCTGAGGACCTGGCTGCTCTTGGCAGATGCTGAACTGTGCCTCTCTCAGCAGTAAGGCAGCTTTTAAAATAAGACCAGCTGGAGAACACAGTGGTGACAAGTGGCTGAGTGGCTTGGCAGCATTTCCATCATCCTTCACTGAGCCACATCATAGCACTGGCTGACAGCACCCAAGAGACTCCCATAAGTAGGGCACCATCTCTGCCAGACAAGAGGCAGGACCTGCCAATCCCGAGGGCCCAGGTGCTCTCGGTGCTTACTGGACAATATCACTCTCAGCAAAAAAAAAAAAAGCAGTTTTAAGTTAAATGCATCTAGAGAGTGCAGCAGGCACAGGCAACCAAGTGTATGGCATCCTTCTCTCCTCCCTTCCCCGAGTTGCACCATAGGCTAAACTGATGTAACAACAGAGAATCACCACAAGTAATTTCCCAACTTTAGCATCCAGGAAGTGGGGCCTGCCATCCCTGAGGGCCCAGCTGGGACCAGTCACTAGAAAATGCAGAGATGGCTAGAGACCAAACCTAGTGGTGCCCATATTTCCATCTTAGAACTATATCACAGGTCCCACTTGGTGTAACACTAGAGAAACTGAACAGCTTCCTGATGGTATGAAGAGAACAATTAATATCTAACGATTTAAAGAAGCAAACCACCAGTGGCTACAGAGAAGTCCCAGAATAAGGAATCAGAAACCTTCCCAGATGAAGAAGCCTCTCTGATATTATCAGAGGTAGAATTCAAAAGAATTATGTATAGAGCCCTCCTAGAGATTAAACAAAATGCAACAGAACAAAATGAAAGATTTAGTAAGCTATATGAACAGATGGAACATCAATCATCTGAAGTCCAGCAGATCAATAATAAAATTACAGAATTAGACAGTTCAGTCCAAAGCCTAAAGAGCAGTATTGAGGAGTTAGAAGGCAGACTTAGTGAGCTTGAAGATAAAGCAACTGACACCATCATTTGTGAGGAGAATTCAGAGAAAAGAAATAAGAAAAATGAAGAAGCATTAAGAAATACATGGCACTTTATTAAAAGGAATAATCTATGAATAATTGAAGTTCCTGAACAGGAAGGAATAGCCAAAAATACAGAGAGAATTGTTGAAGAGTTGCTGACAGAAAACTTCCTTGAAATTATTAAGCCAAGTGCCAAGTGCTGTCGAGCGAGAACATAAATATCCAAGATATCAAATGCCACAAAAACTAGACTCCAGAAAGAAAGACACCAAGATATATTACAATCAAGCTTAGTAAAATGAAACAGAAACACTTGAAGGCAGAAAGGCTTAAAGCAAACCTAACATACAGAGGGAAGTCCTGTAGGCTTTCATCTGACTTCTCAGCAGAAACAATGCTGGCAAGAAGGCAGTGGGATGATACATTCAAAGCCTTGAAGGAGAAAAACTTCCAACCAAGAATTGTGTATCCTGCAAAATTGTCTCTCAAATATGGTAGTGAAATTAAGACATTTGCAAATAAACAGAAGCTTAGAGACCAAAATTACAAGAAATGCTGAAAGAAGCTCTTTGCTTAGAAAAGCAAAGACATCAAGTGTATTCTTAAAGAAGCAATGCAAGACACAGCATCCAGAATCTTACCCAGTAACAGAAGTCATGAAGCTCAAACACTGCAATATTAAAAGAAGGGAACCAGTTATCTTAACACAAAAACTATGACATCATCACACTAAACAGAGGGATATATTACCCTAGGTATAATCCTTTCAAATGGAGAGGAAATTACAAAGATATGCAGAAGTTAAAGTGTGGTTCAAATTTAGAATATTAAGACAGATCATAGGGGTAGCCACAAAGCAAAATAACAATGCAACATATCAACACAAGAAATATAATTCAGGAGTCTCAACAAACACAAAACAACACTGATAAAATGAAAGCCAAAGATAAAATGAAAAGTCAGTCCATAAAGAAGAATGACCGAGAACAGAGTGTTAACAGCAACAGAGAAAACATCCACAACACAAAAATAAAGGCATCAAAATGACAACACTAAATACATACCTATCAATAATTACATTGAATGTAAATGGACTGAAGGTTCCAATCAAGAGAAAGAGAGTGACACCCTGGATCAAAAGACACTATCTGTCTATAGGTTGCTTACAAGAAACACACCTTAGACTCAAAGATACGAACAAACTCGACATTAAATGATGAAGTAATATACACCAAGCTAACAACGTACAAAGAAGAGCAGGAGTGGCAATACTAATCTCAGATAAAATAGACTTTAACGTAAAATCCGCCAGCATGGACAATGGTGGCTACTATTTATTGCTGAAAGGTTCAATACATAAGCAGGACATAACAATATTAAATATTTAAGCACCCAATACCAGAGCATCCAAATACATCAAACAACCACTGACAACACTGAAAAATGAGATAGATGACACCACAGTAATAATAGGAGACTTCAGCACTCCACTTTCGCTAATGTACAGATCATCCAGAAGAAGCTCAAGAAAAATACAGAAGATCTTATTATGACAATTAACCAACTAAACCTCACTGACATATACAAAATATTTTACCCATTAGCGGATAAGTACACCTTCTTCTCCAATGTACATGGAACATTTTCCAGAATAGACCATGTGTTGGGACATAAAGCCAGTCTCAACAAAATCCAAACCACTGAATTACCGCAAAGCATCTTCTCAGACCATAAAACCATAAAAGTTGAAATCAATAGCAGAAAAAACATAGGTAGAAATTTGAACTCGTGGCAACTGAACAATGACTTGCTCAAAAATGCATGGGTTATAGAAGAAATCAAGGAAGAAATAAATTTATGAAATCTAATGGGAATGAAAATACATCCTACCAGAACCTACAGGATAGAGCCAAAGCGGTGTTCAGAGGTCAATTTATCTCTATAAATACACACGTCCAAAAGCTGGTTCTTTGAAAAGATCAACAAAACTGATAAATCACTGGCTAAACTTACAAAAGAAAAACAGGAGAAGAAACAAATAACCCGAATAAGAAATGAGATAGGAGATGTCACAACAGACCCAACTGAAATCAAAAGTATCATAACAAAATACTGTGAAAGACTATACTGTAACAGATTTGAAAATCTAGAGGAAATGGACAAATTTCTAGATCCATATCACCTATGAAAACTATCACAAGGAGAAATAGAACAACTGAATAAACCCATCACAAAGGAAGAGACTGAAAAAATAAAAAATTACCAACCCAAAGAAGTCCTGGCCCAGGTGGCTTCATACTACTGAGGCTATTTCACAGCACAGAAAGGGATGGAATACTCCCATTCTATGAAGCCAACATAACCCTGATACCAAAGCCAAGGATCCCACAAAAAAAGAAAATTACATACCAATATCACTCATGAACTTAGCTGTAAAAATCTTCAACAAAATCCTAGCCAATAGAATTCAACAACACATCAATAAAATAATTCATTATGACCAAATTGAATTCACACCAAGGATGCAAGACTGCTTCAGCATCAGAAAAACAATTAATGTGATCACCCACATAAACAACACAAAGGATAAGAATGAACTGATTTTGCCAACTGATTCAGAAAAGGCATTTGACAAAATCTAACACCCATTCATGCTAAAAACTCTCAGTAAGATAGGAATAGAAATTTCTCAATGCAATAAGGGGCATCTATGCAAAAACAACCAACTACATCATCTTGAATGGACAGAAACTGAAAGAACTTCCCTTGAGAACAGGAAGTGGACAAAGATGCCCACTCTCACCGTTTGTACTCAACATTGTACTAAAGGTTCTAGACAGAGCATTTAGGCAAGACAAAGAAATAAAGAGCATCCTTATTAGCAAAGAAGAAGTAAAAGAATCTCCCTATTTGCAGATGATATGATTGTGTGCACAGAGAATCCTAAAGAATCCATAAGTGAACTACTGGAACTAATAGAAAAGTTCAGCAAAGTATCAGGATATAAGATAAACAAAAGTAAATCAGTAGGATTCCTTTACACTAACAAAGAGATCATCAAAGAAGAAATCATCAGATCAATGCGATTTACGGTATCCCCCAAGAAGACAAAATACCTAGGAATAAATCCAACCACAGAAACATGAAACCTATACAGAGAGAATTACAAGACCTTACTGCAAGAAACCAAAAGAGACTTACACAAGTGGGGAAAACTACTCTGCTTGTGGATAGGAAGACTTAACACTGTGAAAATGTGTGTTTTACCCAAAGTGATCTACATATACAGTGAAATCTCAATACAAATTCCAGTGTCTTTTTTTAATGAGATGAAGAAGTAAATCACCAACTTTGCAAATAGAAAAACCCTAGATAAGTAAAGCAGTACTGAAGAAGGGGAACACAGTAGGAGGCCTGACACTGCCCAACCTTAGAACCTATTACACTGCCACAGTAGTCAAAACAGCCTGATAGTGGAACAAAAAGAGAAATACAAGCCAATGGAAGAGTTGAGATCCCAGAAGTTCCACCATCCTCTTATGAACAGTTGATATTCGACAAATGCCCTAAAATTGTAAACTGGATTAAAAAGTCTCTTTAACAAATGGTGTTGGCAAAATTGGATATCCGTCTGCAAAAGACTAAAACAAGACTCATATCTCACACCTTGCACAAAAACTGACTCAAAATGGATCAAAAACCTAAACATCAAACCTAAAACAATAGCGATCATGCAAAAAAGAAATAGGTTCAACAATGGAATTTCTAATACACAACTTAGACTTCAAAATCTAATAAACAAAGCACAATCAACAGAAGAGAAAATAGGTAAATAGGAATTGCTGAGAGTCAAACACTTTTGCTCACCCGAAGACTTTATCAAAAGAGTTAAAACACCACGTACAGAATGGGAAAAAATACTTGGCAACTACATGTCGGATCAACATCTGATCTCCATAATCTACAAGAAAATATCAACAAGAAAAAGGTAAATAACCCAATTAAATAATGGACAAAGGAGATGGACAAACACTTCACCAAAGAGGACATCCAGGCAGCCAAACCACACATGAGGAAATGCTCACTATCGTTAGCTGTTAGAGAAATCCAAATCAAAACTGCAATGAGATACCATCTCACCCCAACAAGATTGGCCATGATCCAAAAAACACAAAACGACAAATACTGGAGAGGCTCTGGAGAGATCCTATCCTACACTGCTGGTGGGACTGCAAAATGGTACAATAGCTTTGGAAAGCATTTTAGTGCTTCATTAAAAAGCTAGAAATCGATACACCATTTGATCCAGTAGTTCCACTGCTTGGAATATATGCCACAGAAACAAAGGCTGTCATACAAACAGAGGCATGCACATGAATGCTTATTGCAGCACAGTCCACAATAGCAAAAACATGGAATCAACCTAGATGACCATCAACAGTTGAATGGATAAACAAACTAGGTACACATACTCAATGGAACCCTCTGCAATGATAAAGAACAATAATGATTTTAGGAAGCATCTCACGACCTGGTTTCAACTGGAAGACATTATGCTGAGTGAAATCAGTCAGCTGCAAAAGGATAAATATTGTATGAGACCACTATTATATGGACTTAAGAAAATACATACACAGAAGGAAATAACTTTTTGATGACTACAAGGGTGGGGAGGGAGGGAACGGCTATTCACAGATTAGCTTGAAAAACCCCCGTTGCCATCAAGTCAGGTCCAACTCATGGTAACCCTAGAGGTCAGGGTAGAACTGTCCCCTAGAGTTTCCAAGGACTGCCTGGCAGAATTGAACTGCTGACCTTTTGGATAGCAGAGGTAGCACTTAACCCACTACACCACCAGGATTTCCATAGATTGGATAGTCGATAGGAATTCGATTAGGTGGAGGGCATGACAGCACACAGTAGAAGACAGGTCAGCATAACTGACTACAGCATAATCTAAAAGATTTTCTAAATTCAACCCAACATTTCAAAGGACAAAGTAGCAAGGACAGGGGCCTGGAGACCATGTTTTCAGTGGACACTGAAGTCAGTTGGCCTAACTAGTGTTTTGGTAAGAGAGTCTTCGTCACCACATATTGGTGAGTGGTGCCTGGGGCCTTAAAAGGCAGCAAGCTGCCATCTGAGGAACATCAATTGGTCTCAACCAACTGGGAACAGATGACAACTAAGAACATCGAAGACATGAGGGAAAATGAGCCCAGGAGCCTGAAGGATCCATATGATTTGGAAACTACACCAGCAGGAGAACAGAAGAACTAGATGGCGCACGGCCACCACCAAAGACAGCCCTGATGGGGAACACAGTGCAGAGTCCCTGACGTAGCACTAGAAAAGGGGATGCGTAGATCAAGAACGCTACTAAAAGATCAGACTTAATGGTCCAAAACGTCGAGGGTCCCCTGAGAATATGGCCCTAGACATGCTGCTAGCCCAGAGTTGAAACCAGTACTGAAGCCAATACTTCAGACAAAGAACGGACTAGACCTGGGGACACAGAGTGGTGCAGGTGGTATGTTTACTTTATGGCTTAATATATATGAGGCTGTCCCACTGTTGTTCTTTTTAGGAGGGAGAGAGGAGGGGACAAGTGTTGGTTGAGGAGATACTGGAAGTGAAGAGTGTGCTATCACGGGGTGAGGAGAGGAGATAGAGTTGGGTGGGTGCTCGGGGTTCTATATGGAAAATTGACTTGAACTGTAAACTGTAACTTAATCACAATTTTTTAAAATATATAAATAAAAAATAATTCAAATCTTAAGCAAATGGGTGTGCAACCTGCCATTCTGAAACAGATGCAATCATTCAGTTAGATAAGAATTCTGTCTATGGACAGCAGCAGCAAGGATGAGTTTTGAGTAGCGGTGGTGATTTTCCAAATGAAATGAAAACCAGCATTTTATCTTTATGTCAGTTGTGCTAGGAAGTTTAGGATTGTCCTGGTTTCATACCAAACTTGACTCTCTAGCCTTGCATGATAAGTCAAAAAGTCATATCGCTTTGGGAAGATGGCAAAACAGTTCTCCCAAGACCTCAGGGAGTGCTGGTCTGGGAAAGCCCCAGATCAAGACACTGAAAAAGAGTGTCAAAATTTCTAACTGCAAGGCTGAAGAACAGATAAGAACACAGTGAAAGAACAATATTGTCTTTGCAAGTCAAAATGAATGACTCATCATTAATTTGATAATTGTCACACCAGAGGAAAAGATGTTTGTTAAGCTTAGGAAATTAGTTGCAACCTAAAGATAACTGCCTGCAAAAAGAAAACTTTTCATGCAACTGGCTTGTTCTGACCATCCCTGGAGGAGTAAGTACCCTCTGTTCCCTTTACAGCAGTGTCACCAACTTGCCTGGCTCCAAATGCTGAGTCCTCACTCTTCTGTTAATTAGATTGGAGAGCATGGGCCTCAGTTTCTTTGTCCCTGAAAGACCCCAAAGGGTGATTGTAAAGATTATCAATGATCCTGGTACTCCACTGGTACAAGAGCTCCCCTGCAGCTACTCACTGGAGCTCTGTTGCTCCCCTATTCCTTGTGCTCATCCTCTGTCCTGTGTCCTATAAATTCATTTTACAAAGTTTGACTGAACACCTGCGATGTGACAGGCACTTGCCTTCCTGAAGTACTTGCCATCAAGAGAGACAGGCAGAGACTGAACAACAAAAAGTGTGCAATTATGAATTAGGATAAGTGCTCTAAAGAAAAACAGGTGCAAAAAAAATGTTGCCAATTGATTCTGACTCATAGTCACCCTATAGGACAGAGTAGAACTGTTCTATAGCGGTTACAAGGAGCACCTGTTGGATTTGAGCCGCCAACCTTTTGGTTAGCAGCCATAGCTCTTAACCACTGCAGTACCAGGGTTTCCAAACAGATGCCAGGAAGCGCTTAACGAAAGGATCCTCCTTAGCTAGCAAAGTTACAGTCTGAGGAGCTGACATGTCACCAGATAGACAAAAGAGAGGTGAGAAGGCACAGGGAAGGGCAACAGAGGAGCAAATGGGACAACCTTGACATTTCTTCCTGGCAAACATCTACTCAAAAGTCGTGTCCTGTGAAGTCATCCTTGGATTTCCTCAAGTTAACCATTCCTTTCTCTGATCCCGAAGCAGAGCAGAACAGCCTTCTCCAGTTCTCCATTTATATGTGGACCTTGGGAAAAGCCACCATGGCTTTTCCAGGAATGGAGCCTTTAGGATGTGGGGGGCAGGTGGGAGGGTAGGGAACACCCAATGAATAGGTGTAAATAATTCAGTTCCCAGCTTTACATGCCATGCTCTGCACCTGTGTGTACACTCAGGCCTGGGGAAGCCTTGGGAACCCTCAGACAAAGCCAGAGCACCCCCTTAGGGACAATGAGCAACAGGGTATGAGCCAGGTGTGCTCAATACACTGTGTCTGGTTCATGAGGCTGAGGAAGGGGGCAGACGGAAGGAAGTCTAAGATGTGTTGGAAGAGAGTTTATTGTTGTTAGGTGCTGTCAAGTCTGGTCCAACTCATAGCAAGCCTCTGTACAACAGAACAAAGCACTGCCTGGTCTTGCACCATGTCCACAATCATTTTTATGCTTAATCTCATCATTGCGACCACTGCATCAGACCATCCTGTTGAGGGTCTTCCTCTTTTTTGCTGACCCTCCGGTCTACCAAGCATGACATCCTTCTCCAGAGGTTGATCCCTCCAGACAACATGTCCAAAGAATGTAAGACCCAGTCTCGTCATCTTTGCTTTCAAGGAGCACTCTGGTTGTACTTTCTTCCAGAACAGATCTTTTTGTTCTTTTGTCAGCTGGACTGTAAAAGAAGAACAAGGCATCAGGACTAGAGGAAGACCCATGAACAACCTAAGTTATACAGATGACACCACCTTGCTTGCTGGAAGTGAAGAGGATTTGAAATACTTACTGATGATGATGAAAGACCACAGCCTTCAGTACAGATTGCACCACGACACAAAGAAAACAAAAGATTCTCACAACTGAACTAGTCAGCAACATCATGATAAATGGAGAAAGGATTGAGGTTGTCAAGGATTTCATTTTACTTGGGTCCACAATCAACACCCATGGAAGCAGCAGTCAAGAAATCAAAAGACACATTGCACTGGGAAAATCTGCTGCAAAACGCCTCTGGTGCCTTGAAGACTAAGGCGCACGTGGCCCAAGTCATGCTATTTTCAGTCACATCACATGCATGCAAAAGCTGGACAAGGAATGAGTAAGGCAGAATTAATACCTTTGAATTGTGGACTTGGAGAAGAACACTGAATGTCCCACAGACTGCCGAAAGAACAAAGAGATCTGTTCTGAAAGAAGTACAACCAGAGTGCTCCTTAGAACAAGGATGGCGAGACTGCATTTACCATACTTGGCTGGACATGTTGTCAGGAGGAATCAATCACTGGAGAAAGACCAGATGCGTAGCAAAGTAGAGGGTCACTGAAAAAGAGGAAGACCCTCAACAAGATGAACTGACACAGTGGCTGCAACAACAGCCTTAAGTGCAGGACCAAGGAGTGTTTTGCTCTGCTGTGCGTAGGGTTGTTATGAGTCAGAACCGACTTTCTGGCACCTAACAACAACATGACAACAAAATAATTCTCAGCTCTAAAATGATGCCCCCAAAATTTGGGGTCTTGATCAGTTCCAAGGCTGCCTAGATCTTTCACAGATGGCCTTTACCTTGTACGTGGGACCCAATGCCAAGGCTTCTGGAACAGCATCTCTGCTGGAGAGGGCTGCCAGCCCCTGCCTGGTTGCTTGCCTGTCTGGATTTTGAACTTGAGGGACTCTCAGCATCACCTTGGGCGTGTGGTTACAATGCAGGCTCCAGGGTCCAAGATTCTGGAGATCTGGGCTGAAGCCCTGGTGTCTGCATTTCCATGTGCCCCAGTGCAAGTGGTGGCCAGGCTACCCTGCTCTGTGGGATTCAGCTCTGTGACAGCCAGAGCTTCTGAGCCCCTGTGCCAGGAGGGTGCTGAGAGCTCAGCACTCATTCCACACACCTGGGATCGCACTGTCGATTGCTGCCAGGAACCTTGGCCTGGCCTCTGCGCATGTGACGATGGCTAGCAGCCTGCAACGATTCCTGCTTACCAGCCCCACCCTGGCCCAGCTGCCCTATTCTCTCCCTGCTGCCGGATATCTAGGGCTGCTGCGGGCAGTCAGGGCCAGGGGCCATCTGGGAAATCCCGAGGGTTTTCTATCAGCGATAGGCTGCCTGCAATGGGCATGATTCCAGGGTTAGAGGAGATGAAAGTGGGAACTGTGCCCACCTCCCAGGAGTGCCCCTGTTGGAAACACTCAAAACTAGAACCCCAGCAAGTGCCTTAGAGGATAGAGAGAGCATACATTCTTGACCTCCTTTCTTCCTAGCTCTATCCCAAGAGTTCATTTTGTGATCTCCATTCTACAGATAAGGAAACTGAGGCCTCAAGGGGTGAGGGAAGTAGTGTTTATTGACGTAAAACAGGTAAAAACCACACAGCAAGTCGTTCAAGCCATGGGAGATGCTTGAGTCGAACCTGTTTGGTGTCATGGACAGCCATGTGGGGGAGGCAGATAAAAGACTCCCCAGGGTTGAACACCTACTGAGGCTAACAGAAGCAGTGGCCTCCACTGAGAGTCATGTCCAAGCCCCACCTGACTGCTCTAGACACATCATTTCTTGGAACCCTGCCTGCGCTCCCAGAAGGGAGGTGACTTTTTTATTCTTGGCATTTTATAGATAAGGAAACCTGTTGTGGTCCGGTCAGTGCCAAGCCATGGCAATGCCATATGATACAGAGTAGAACTTGCTCCCTGTTTGTTTGTTTGTTTATTTTCTTTTCTGCTGTAATCTTAGGAAAGTAGATTGCCAGGCCTTTCTTCCCCACTATCATTAGGTGGATTCAAATCACCAACTTTTCATTAGGAGCTGAGAACCAACCATTTGTGCCACCCAGGGAAAAGGAGACTGAGGTTCAGAAGATAGAAACTGCTCAAAGTGACACAGCTACTTATGGATGGAACTGTACTTAGAACCCAAGCCATCTCCTGAAAGCTTGCATCTTAAGCCAGTGCTGGGCTGCAGTAGTTCTAGGACTTTGTTCTGCTCCAGACCCCCTCAGAAGGTAAGTTAAAACCCGGAGTACTGAGTTCCTCTCTCACAGATTCTGGAGTGGGCGACGCCTGAGCCTTAGCATTTCTGACAGTTCCCAGGGGATTCCGGTGCAGCTGCTCCATGGTCTCCCCGCAAAATCCTGGAAGCACTTTTCTGAGTGCATGCTTTTGGTTACGACCTTTGTCCATCTGAAATGATCCCTGCAGATACACCCTCTGCACATGGTTTTCTCTGTGACCCATGTCCTGCAGCGCTCCTCCCCCCCAGCAGTCTGTTGCTACTCCATATGACACTCCAGGTGACTGTGCATACTTTGTTTTGGTTTTTGTCTGTCTCTCCTGTTAGATTCTTACTCTTCCAAGGGAAGTGACCTTGTCCTATTTCTTTTTCTATGCTTAGCAGCAAGCACAGACCTAAAGAAATGTTTATTAATGAATAAATTACTCCATATAACTAACTTCCCAGGCGCTCGTAGCCCTGGCCCAACCAAGTGTTCATTCTTTCTGAATTCTCTTGACTAACCCACCGGCTCTGAACTGCTTCCAGTAACAGCATCAGGCCAGACAAGTGAGGTGGTGAGGCCTCACAAACATGAAAGGCATAGTTGATGCTAGTGATGACCAGGATCAGTGCAAGATACAAGAGCGTAGGACTCAAGAAGTTTGGGCTGACACAGCAGTTCTGAAAGTGGGGCCGGGGGGCTCCTAAGGTTCCACAAGGTCAAACAGCTTTTCATAATAATGCTCAGATGGCTTTGCCTTTTTCATTCGGCAGACTAGAGGCATAGTCTGATAGGAGAATCCAGCTGTCTTCTATGAAGCCAGATAAAGAGAACTGAAAAACTGTAAAGCAATGCCACTCCTCTAGCTCAGTTTCACTTATTTTGTAAAATACAGTTTATTTTAATGTAAAGTATATTCTTTGTGTTAACCTATAATGCTTTTAGTGGAAAACCTGGTGGCATAGTCGGTTAAGTACTACATCTGCTAACCAAAAGGTCGGCAGTTCAAATCCACCAGGCACTCCTTGGAAACTCTATGAGGCAGTTCTGCTCTGTGCTCTAGGGTCACTATGAGTCAGACCCGACTCGGTGGCAGTGGGTATAATGCTTTTATTACCGTTGTCCTTAAATGAACCAATTTTTTCTCATTTTTAATCTTAACACAATAAATATTGATAGACACCACCCACACAAACAAGAGCTGTTTGGCATCCTCTGTAAAACACTGAGTAAAAAGAAGCCCTAAGACTAAAATGTTTGAGAACTCTCGGTACGAAAGCACTGGTAGATGAATACAGCTTAACACGCAGCTCCAAACGAAATGAAGCAAAGAGGCTTGTGCACTTATATTAGGCGGTGGAGGAAACCAATAATGTAATCTTCCCTTTCTGAAGATTACATTATTGGTTCTTTCTTCTCTATGCTGCTGGTGCAGTTACCACAAGAATGCAAATTAAGAGTACAAACATGGAAGTTGTCTATAATACATGCCCTAACTTTTAAATTCTTTTTTTGTTTCCATAGGGAAAGTTATATGAATGGAGTCCAAAGAAGTAATTATATGGAGTTCAGCTCAAAAATTGCCCAAAATAAGGAAATGGACACCAACACAAGCTAGAGAGATTATCAAGGAGAAAAGATCTTATGGCAATAAGGAGCTAGAGATTTCAGAGCAAGACCTGGGTCTTGTTTCATTGTTGTCATTTGTCATCACACACATGGAAATGGTACCTGGGGAACTGGGTCTTACGGATTTAAGTTCCTTGTTGGGTCTGCTGGGGTGGGGGAAGAAATTCATGTTCTTTTAAGACAGCTCTGCCGGGATGATGTAGGTAAGGAGAAGATCTGAAACAACAATTTTTAGAATAGTTCCAACACCCTTGAACTTTAGAAGAAGGATGGGATATGGAGAGAGAGAAGAACGAAGAAGAAAAAGGGGACTCCTAAAACCTTAAACTTGTAAAATGGGGACTCTGTGGCCATTTAAAGCTGCAGCTGCCAGTGAGGAGAGCTGTGGGTGTTAATTGCCCTCGAGTTGAATCTGAGTTGTGGCAACCCCATGTGTGTAGAGTAGACCTGTACTCCACAGGGTATTCAATGGTGTGTCCTTTCCGAAGCTGATTACCAGGACTGCGATCTCCCAAGACACCTCTGAGCGGGTTGGAGCACCCAACCTTTTGCCAACTTTTCAGCTAGTGGTCAAGCACTTAAATTTTCATTCTATCCAGGGACTTCTTACATTACTAGGGATAAAATGAATGTGAACAGTAAGGTGGTGGCTGGAAAAAGCCAGTTCCACGTGTCTGTAGGTCTGAGGTCCCTGTACCCTGACTGCTGCTCCCTACTCCGAGAGGTCACCTACACTCCTTCTCACGTGGCCCCCACCTTATCAAGCCAATGATGGCCCGTCCAGCTGTCAGGTTTCCAATTTCACTGTCTTCCCCTTTGCCACATCCCTCTGATGTACTCTTCGGTAGTCAGCTGGAGAAAGTTCTGATTTTAAAGGTCCTGCCAGCTGCTAGCCTAAAGCTTGGGCGGTTTGAATCCACCAGCTGCTTCTTGAAAGCCCTATAGAGCAGTTTTATTCTGTCCTATAGAATCACTAGGAATCAGAATCAATGCGACGGCAATGGGTTTTGTTTTGTGATTACAGTAAGGAGCCCTGATGGTGTGGTGGTTAAGCGTTCTGCTGCTGACCTACTCACCAGACACTTCATGGGAAAAAGATGTGGCAGTCTGCCTCCATAAAAACTACAGCCTTGGAAACCCTGTGGGGCAGTTCTACTCTGTCCCATAGGGTCACTATGGGTGAGAATTGACTCAGTGGCAATTGCTTTGGTGTTTTGGTTTTGGTGATTACACTGAGCTCAAACTAATCTCCTTCTTCTAAGGATAACTGATTGGTGTCTTTAATTGCATCTGCAAAGTCCCCTTTGCTGCCTAGCATGACATATTCACAGGTGTATATACCATTACATATTCATGAGCATGATGGCAAAAGTCATGAGTGCCAAAATCCTGCTTTGCAGAGAGCAGTTTTGCCTCTCTGGGAAGACTGTCCTTGGAAACTATGCTCTTCATTGACCAGAGGTTATTTTCCATTCTGTTCACAAAAGCTTTCAATCCTTCCAAATAGTTCTGTAAGTGCTCTTGCCGTGTAATTGCAGAGGTTCCCTTAGCAACAGCTAGAGTTGCTGACCCACCTCTTTCCTACTGCAGACCACCCTTGTGTACTTTTCCACAAAATGTTCTTCTATAGTGTATTTAAAGAAGCTTTGCTGCCTGTTATGAAAACACCTCCCTTATCAGCCTCTCGCTACCACCCTTTCTCAGCATTCCCGAGACTCTTCTCTCTCCACCCAGACTACTGACTTTCTCTCCCTAGTTCTCGATGCTCTCGTGCTGCTGGCTTGGCCTTTAAGACTAAGCTCAGAAAGTGTCTCCTCCAGGGATCCCCCAGGGATTACCCCCTCTGCCTTAAAGCCACAGGGGTGCCCAGAGACCTTCAGGAAGCAGATTTCCTGACGGGGCGGCCAGGACCTGCAGTATTCAGGGCCATCCCCAGGCCCCGGGTGCAAGAGTGCTGCTCCCACCCTATCCAGGTAAGGCATCGGCTCTTCCCTTAGACCAGCTCCCAAGATTTCCCTTTCTGGAATATCCCAGGAGCCTTTTCGGGTCACTCTACCCATTGTCCAGTCACCCTATCCCAGCTAGACTGGGGATCTGCCTGGCTGAGGAGAGGAGAGATGCCACCTCTCTGACTCTTTTAGGGCCCCTCTGTGGCCTCCTTACTCTCCCTTCCAGTGCAGTGCCCCCCAGGATGGTCTGCAACTCCTCCCTCAGCACAGTGATGCATGGACTGTGGACCCTCAGGAGAGCCCCTCTTGCAGGACCTGCTGCTGGGGCCTATGGGTGTGTGGCTTCTTGGGGTCAGGATCCCCAGCCCTGGTACCGGAAACCCCGCTGTGAGTGTATGTATGGTGAGCGTGAATGCACACACACCAGCAGGACTCTCACCCCGAGCGCCAGTCCCTGCTCTGCAGCCTTGTGAGCCAGCGCCACTGACTGACTTCAGGACATTTTCATCACCCCACAGGAAATCCTGTACCCACTAGCAATCACTCTCCATTCCCCTCCTGGAAGCCACTGTTGCTATAGTTGCCGTCTAGTGGGTTCGTACTCATAATGGCCCTTTTGTCTCTGCATTTGCCTATCAGAGATTTCATATACGTGGAATCATTCAATGTTTGTCCTTTTGTACCCGGCTTCTTTCACAGTGTCATGTTTTCCAGGTTCATCCATGTCATAGCATGTGTCAGAACTTAATTTCTCTTGATGGTCGAATAATGCCCCCTCTGTATGTGTGCACCACGTTGTATCTGTCCATCATCTGTTGATGGACACTTTGGTTGTCGTTGCCGCCTTTTGGCTACTGCGAACAGTGCTGCAATGGACATTGGCGTACAGGTTTGCATCCCTGCTTTCAATTGTCTTGGGTATATACGTGGAAATGAAATTGCTGGGCCCTATGGAAATCTGAGGAATTGTGAGGCTGTTTTCTATAGTGCCTCAAACATTTTGCTTTCCTATCAACAATGCGCGAGGTTTCTAATTTCTCCACGTTTTCACCAACACTTGTTATTTTCTGTTTGTTTGTTTGACAATAGTCATCCCAGGGGGTGAGAAGTGGGGTACCATTGTGAGATTTTGATTTTTCATTTCCTTAATTACTAATAATGTTGAGCACCATTGATCTTCAATTCATTTATAATCAATGTAATTGCTGATAAAATAGGATTTACATGTCTTTTCTTAATTGGTCTTCCTTATTCATTGTGTACTTTTCACGTGCATATGAGGTGATTGAAAACATCACTGCTTGGGTCGGGGCACCTTAGTCCTTCAAGTGACATCTTTGCTTTGGAACACTTTAAAGAGGTATTTTGCAACTGACTTGTCCAAACGCAATACATTCTTTGATGTCTTGACTGTTGCTTCCGTGGACATTGATTGCTGATGCAAGTGAAATAGAATCCTTAACAACTTCAGTCTTTTCTCCATCTTATCATGATGTCACTTATTGGTCCAATTGTGAGGAATTTTGTTTTCTTTTTTTTATGTTAAGCTATGCCCAAAGGCTTTCTCGGGAGTGACTAGTGGATTCTAGCTGCTGGCCTTTTGGTTGATAACTGTATCTCTTGGCCACTGTGTCCCCAGGGACTGTGTGATGCAAGTGAATATTAAATATTCTGGATTACAAAGGGAAACCCTGTTGGTGTAGTGGTTAAGAGCTATGGCTGTTAACCAAAAGGTTGGCAGTTCAAATCCACCAGGTGCTCCTTGGAAACCCTATGGGACAGTTCTGCTCTGTCCTATGGGGTCAATATGAGTCAGAGTTGACTCAATAGCAGTAGGTTTTTGCTTTGGATTACAAAGTGTATTACCCCACCTTCCAGCAATACTTGATTGGATACACTAAAGTGGAAACTAGGATTTATCTGAGGGAAACAGGCTTTTTGAATGCCATAGCCCTGTGTAGAGACTGAGGGCTTAAATCTAAACCCTGAACCCCACCCAGATTTTGCATTTGAAAATATATTCAGAACCACCCAGAACTACTGAGAGAACCAGAGATTTTCATTTGAAGGTCCACCAAAACCAAACCCACTGCCATAGTTTCCGACTCATAGCAACCCTGTAGGACAGAGTAGAACTGCCCCACAGAGTTTCCAAGGAGCACCTGGCAGATTTAAACTGTCAACCTTTTGGTTAACAGCCTTTAGCACTTAGCCACTACATCACCAGGGTTTCCCATTTGAAGGCAGGACCTTAAAAAAAATAATAATAACTGTTTTGCTTTTTGAATTTTGATCAAGCAGTTTGTTGCTGGATATATCAAGGCAGGAAAGGTCAGTGTCCATCAGAAGAAGCCCTCTTTCAGGACTGAAAGTTAAAGGGAGCAACAAGTAGACAGCTTGGTCTACTGGTTTGTGGTGGCCACCTGGTTCAGTCAGTGAGTGGCAGTAGGGAAGTGCAGCAATGAAGAGACAAACTGCGTTGGGATATGTTCCATTGGCACTCGTTGATCCAGACCACAGGGTCTAGGGATGAGAGTGAGAGAAAAGGCTGGATGTCCAGAAGTAAAAGGGGTTGTTAGATGCCCTAGAGGTCTAAGGGTAACAGTGTACGAAAGAGCTGTCTGAAATGTGTGTGAACTCCGGAGTTTACAGCTGGTACCCACTGTGACCTAGCTAGGATGGCTACGGATGAGCTGATCAGAACCTGAATGAATGAAGAGAAAGATGTTCAACTTCTCAGGCTGGTGTAGATTGCTAGCAGTCAATGGCTTAGCCTGAACCAGACTGAACCAGACTTTGCTTATGGATGAAGATGCTCAAAGTTCCAACCAGAACATGCTCGTCTCCTCAACACTGGTTTGATAAACCAAAAAAAAAAAAAAAAAACATTGTCACTGAGTATATTCCAACTCATAGCAACCCTGTAGAACAGAGTAGAACTGGCCCATAAAGTTTCCAAGGAGCCACCTGGTGGATTCGCATTGCTGATGTTTTGGTTAGCAGCCGTTAACACTTAACCACTATGCCACCAGGATTTCCACTGGTTTGATAAAGTTAGGTAATTTAAACATCGAGAGATAAAGGCATGAACTAGCTGGCTTGCACGGTTTCATGAGTGCATTTACACAAAACAATTTTTATCCAAAAATCCCATTGCCGTTGACTCAATTCCAACCCATAACAACCCTATTTGACAGAGTAGAACTGCTCCCATAGTTTCTGAGCAGCACCTTGTGGATTTGAACTGCTGACCTTTGGGTTAGCAGCCACAGAACTTCACCACTATATCACCAGGATTTCTGGTGGATAGACTTTTGTTTTTCTTGGTCTGCGGAAGAAAGGGTGGGGAAAGATGTTAATGGAATTCATGATTCAGTTATGAGTGCTGGCTACTAGCAGGGCTAACTGTGATTGCAAACACTGCAATTGTACAAGTTGTGACTATGAAAGAGTAGACTAAGGGGGAGGCACTGCTGGCCTGGAGTCCAGGGGCTGAACCTGAAGTCCCTTTAAGGCTCTGCTATGCCAATGCCTCATGAGGCTCAAAGCAAGGCAATGATTTTCCCTTAGTTAAATTTCATCAGACACCAGAAAGTGTAAAGAGAAGATCAACTTTTGGAGAACCTGACCAGATCACATGGATACCTGTAGCAGACATTAGTGGCTGATAACCTGGTAGCCCTACTGCAGAACTAATTTTTTTTTTAACATTTTATTGTGCTTTAAGCGGAAGTTTACAACCCAAGTCAACTTATCATATAAAAACTTACACACTGCTATGTAATTCTAGCTACTCTCCCAACGCTGTAACAGCACACTCCTCTTTCCTCTGTGTATTTCCCATGTCCATTCAACCAGCTGCTACCCCCTCTGCCATCTCATCTCATCTCTGGACAGGAGCTGTCCAATTAGTCTCATGTATCTATTTAAGCCAAGAAGCCCGCTCTTCACCAGTATCATTTTATGTCTTACAGTCCAGTCCAATCCTTGTCTGAAGAGTGAGTTCCGGAATGGTTTCAGCTCTGGGTTAGCAGAGAGTCCAGAGGCCATGTCTTCTGGGGATGCTCCAGTCTGTTGGACCATCTTTTAAATAAGAGTTTGAGTTACAAGACTATCACTTGGTCGTTGTATTGGACTGGTAAAATAAATAGGAGGGGTAAGTTATCTTCCAAATATGAAAGAACCATGTCCTGTGGTATGACAGATAACTCTTGCATGTGGCCTTTTTCTAGCCATGTTCTAACTCCCACCCAACTGATTGTATGGGACTGTGTGGTATGGTAATTGTGGCCCACGAAAGGGTTTGGTCAGTTTTGCTACCACTCTGGGCTTGAAATGAGCCATCCCAGAAGTGGTAGAAAGAATAGCCCACCACCCCCAAGGAAGAACATCCAGGAGCCAGCACTGTCTTTTGGACCCAGAATTCCTGCCCTGAGAAGCTCCCAGAACGAAGAGACAGAGGAAGAGAGAATTGCAACAATAAGAAGCAGCAGCAGAAACTTGTCAGCAGACAAAGCATGATGCCCTTCCAGGCCCACGGAAAGAGAAAGACGAGTGCCTTTGGGCCAAGACTGAGGGGGAGATAGAGACATTCCTGTGAGCATGGCTGGAATGAGGCTGTCCTGATGGAAGAACTGTATCCTGAGTGTTTCTGAGCCTAAATTGTAACTGTTAATACCCTAATCCTAATAAACCCCGTAACCTTGAGTATGGTCTGTGAGTTCTGTGTGGCCATTGCAATGAATCCCTGAAAGCAGCAGAGAAATAGAGAATGTGTGGCAGGGATAGTTGATGTCAGAATTGATCAAGATGGCTGAGAGAGGAGGCATGTCTGACCTCCATTTCATAGGAATCAGACTTGGGCTGTTGATCTTGATTCTCCTCCCCCTTGGGAAGTCAGAAGCCATTTTTACAGGGTGTAATCCATACTGAAGGCTATAGTCTTTGACCTTCATCAGTAAGTACTTCAAGACCTTTTAGTTTCAGCAAGCAAAGTTATGTCATCTGATTAACACAGGTTGTTAATGGGCCTTCCTCCAGTCCTGATACTGAGTTCTTCATATAATCTGGTTTAACGGATTATTTGCTCAGCATACAGATTGAATAAGTATGAAATGATGCAGTTCTGATGCACACATTTCCTGATTTTGACTCACACAGTATCCCCTTGTTCCATTCAAATGACTGCCTCTATGTACAGGTTCCTTATGAGAACCATTAAGTATTCTGGAATTCTTATTCTTTGCAATGTTATTCATAATCTGTTGTGATCTACACAGCTGAATGCCTCAACATAGTGGATAAAACACAGGTAAATATCTTTCTGATATTCTCTGCTTTCAGCCCAAGAGCCATCTGACATCAGCAATGATATCCCTGGTTCCCTATCCTCTTCTGAATCTGGGTTGAATTTCTGGCAGTTCCCCATCAATACACTTCTGCAGCCACTTTTTAATGGTCTTTAGCAAAATTTTACTTGTATGTGATATTATAATAATATTGTTCAATAATCTCCACATTGCGTTGGGTTATCTTTCTTGGAACTAGGCATAAATATGGATCTCTTTCCTTCAGTTGGCCAGGTAGTTATTTTCCAAATTTCTTGGCATAGATGAGGGAGCACTTCCAGTGCTGCTTCCATTTGTTGAAACGTCTCAGTTGATATTCTGTCAGTTCCTGAAGCCTGCATGGCCAAGCCTCAGGGGTTTGAAAGGGTGGAGCCAAGGCTTTCTGTGTTTTGTCAGAGCGGAATTGCCACTCAGTTGGGTTTAGGGTGCTCCTAAAGCCAATGGGGCAGAGTTTCTGTCCAAGTGAGCCTTGAAGGCAGAGTTGTCATACAGGGCTGGGGTCTCCACTCAGAATCCAGAGAGTATAGCCAATACCTAGAGTCTGGAGGGCAGGGCCATTGTGTAGAATGTCTCAGAAAGTGTCAGAGTATTTTCAAAGCTTTGAGGGCTAATGTAATGAGTTCTGTTGACTTGCCTGTTGTCTGTTAATGTCTTCTTTCCCTGCAATTTCTCCTGTTTGTAATGGAGTGTTTAACTTGTGCCTGTTCTGCCACTGTGCCTTTGGAAGCAGATAGCTTTCGTTCTAGATTTCATAGATGTAAAGAAATTTTTGAATTTTGGACTTGGAACTGATTTAAGACTTCTACCATATGGGATGAATGTATTACATGTTTCAAAGATTTTATTTTTGGGGTTCCAAAGGGTGGAATATTGTGGATTGAATTGTGTCCCCCAAAAATATGTGTACCCATGTGGGTGGGTCATGATTCCCAATATTTTGTGATTGTCCTCCGTTTTGTGATTTTCCTGTGCTGTGTGTTATAGGATTAGGGTGGGACTGTAAATCCTTTCAGAAGATTACCTCCCTGCTCCACTGTAAAAGGAGTTTCCCTGAAGTATGGCTTGCCCCACCCTTTATCCTTTCATCCTACAAGAGATAAAAGGAAAGAGAAGAAAGCAGAGAACTGGGAACCTCACACCATGAAGAAAGTATCACCGGGAGAAGAGTGTGTCCTTCAGACCTGAGGTTCCTGCAACAAGATACTCCCTGGACAAAGACTGATGTAATAGTAGACTTTCCTCCAGAGCCGTCAAGGGGAAAGCCTTCCCCTGGAGCAGACATCCTGAATTTGGACTTGCAGCCTACTGGACTATGTGAGAATAAACTTTCCTTTGTTAAAGCCATCTACTCTGTGGTATTTCTGTTAGAGCAGCACTGCCAAAGACAAGTGCCGTCGAGTGGGATCCGACCACAAGCTGACTAAAACACCTTGTTTATCATCAATACCTTCAGTACAACTTGGACCTCTTCCTTCAGTACCATTTGTTGTTGGTCATATGCTCCCTCCTGAAGTGGTTGAACTTCAACCAGTTCTTTCTGGTACAGTGACTCTGCGTATTCTTTCCATCTTCTTTCGATGTTTCCTGTGCCCTCCAGCATTTTCCACATAGCATCCTACAAAATTGCAACTCAAGGTTTGAATTCCTCCATTAGCATACCACTTTAATTCCCTTGTCACTTATTTTCTACATTTATTGAGGATTATGTTCCTTAGTGGTTGCCCTGGGGATCACAATCAACATCCCCCCCTTTTCCTTTGGTGTGTTCCCCTCCCCTGGCCCAGTGGCTGCTCCCTGCTGGTTTCCCCCAACCACCCCAAAGTCCAGGGACACAGGAAAGGAGAGAAAGCCTTGAGTGCCTGTGTGCAGAGAGGGTCCTAGAGAGAAAGGAGGGACCAATGAGGGTGGAGAGGATGCAGGCAAGGACAAAACAGCCCATGCAACGCAGGAGGGGAGCCTCCAACAGCAGGCAGGGGCTGCTTAGGGTCATGCTGGCAGAACCCAGCTTGCTTCTCAGTTGGCCTTAGACAGGCCCCAGCCCTCAGCCTGATGATCCTGGCTGGTCATGGGCCCCGGGAGAGAGGAGGTACTTGGGCACTCCATGGGTGATGGCGACCTGAAAGGGGAGCCAGGAACAAGTCATGACAGGAAGCTGCCCTCCAACCTGGGGCAGTGGTGAATATTCAAAGAATAACGGAGAAACCAAAGATGCCACCCCAGACATAGGTATGAAGTCAGGCCAGGACTACAACTAAGACCCTCAGTCCCTTGAGAAATCTGGAGTGGGAGGGGTGAGGCCCCCACTCCAAGCTGGGCTGCTAGAGCCCTAGGCCAGGGAGGCACTGACCCAGCTCTGCTATGGACACAATCTGTCCTGGGGGCTGTGGCCGGAAAAGATTGAGGGCCGCACAACAGATACTGTGCTTGGATCTGCATCAAGAAAGCAACCTCTCAGGAACACCTTGTACAGCCAGAGGGGATTGGCTGCCTCTGCGGGCCCAGGGGGTATGGCTGCAGGCCAGGACAGGAGACAGGGGGGCTGGAACCTTGGGAGGCCACAGCCTTCCGGAGGCACTCCCAGCCCTGCTCCATGTCCAGGTCTCTCCACAACCCAGTTCCTGCCTAGGGGTAGGGTGAGGGTGAATCTCCCAGGGTCTAGGGTGAGGTGGTCCCAGGATTCTGCTGGCCAAGCCAAGCTCTCCCCCTTCAGGGGCTCCACATCCCCACTTACGCTAGAACCTTCCCGGCCACAGCCTGTGAGACACCTCAGTCCTGCCCCCACCTGGCTACTACAGACTCCTGAAGTGCGGGTTGCAGAGGTCTCCATGACCTGAATCCCCTCCCTCAGAGTGCCAGCACATCCCAGGGCTCCTGCAAGCCTGGCACTGGGCACTGAATCTGCTGGTGGAGGGCAGCTCAGCCCTGGACAGCAAGCCCCGAAGGCTGAGTACACCCAGGCCCAGCCAGAGGGCTGGGAGACCCCAAAGGGGGCCCCAGCAGGGATCAGAGCCCACTCTGACCCTCCTGAAGCACTATCCACGCCAGTCCGGTGGGTCGAGGGCCCAGTCGAGGTGGCAGCTTTTTGCCATCTTTCTGCCGGAATGGAGGTCCTCACTGGCTCCCTGGGTAGTGTAGCAGGTGGCGCAGCAGGCTCCAGCTAAGGGACAGCCAGCTGAGTAAGTGCAGAGCACAGCACTCGGAGGACACTCCGTAGGCACCTGGGCAGGGGTGTAGGAGCCCCAAAGGCCGTAAGCAACGCCAGGCATCTCCCAGAGGAGACTGTGAGTACGTGGGCACCATCAGCCCATGCACATCGGGCTGGGGTTGGGCTGGGGAGCCGCGCACATGGGCCAAGAAGGACTTGATGTCACAGTGAGTACAGTACCCAGCCAGCGTCCATAGCTGGGCTTCCAGGCTGTCTCCATGAACACTCAGGGGTATTTCAGGGCTTCCACTGTCAACTGCGTGCTGTGGTCCTTGGACTGTGTCTCTGGGGATTTCATCATTAACAATGTATTCTGAATCCTTTGGCACAGTCCCTGGGCAGTGCGAACAGTGATCACGCTTGGCTGCCAACTGAAAGACTCCTCAGAAGAAAGGCTTGGTGAGCTCCTTCCAAAAACAATCAGTTACGGAAGGCCCTCTGCAGCACAGTTCTCCTCTGATGCTCGTGGGTCACCACGAGTCAGAGCACTCAGGGGCAACTCTTTGTTTTTGCTAGTGAGTCCATCTCCTATGTTTCCAGGGCCTGGGCTGGAGGCTCAGCATCACCATTAACCAGTCAAGGGAAACCGGGTAAGTCCCAGAATCTTCCTGTACCTAGAGTCCTTACCTGGAGAAGACGGGTCATAACTACCCCTGGTCCCTGCTGCCCACCTGAGCTCAAACTCAGAGTTTGCATTCTGTGAACAGTAAGCCATCGCTCCTTCTTCCCTCACCCCTCACTGAAAGCCATTGACCTCAGTGAAAAAAGCGCAGGACTGCCCTTCACAGATGGCATCCCATACCAGGATGTGGTGGCAGTGCTTCCCTCCTGAAGGATGCCCTTAAATACTGGCCATAAGGAATGAAGACCCAGGGAGCAGACTTACTGTTCCCCAGGCTCCAAGGTCATGTTTGGGCTGTGTGGCTGATGGCTGTGGGACCACGGCAGTTCAAGGGCTCTGCTCTCCCCGCTTTCCTTGTCGGGCCAGGTAAAACCACGGCTCTCAGATGTTTATGTGGGCCTGGCAGCAAGATGTAGCAGTGGAACAGCCAGGGCCTGGGCCACAGGGAGTTCAGCGTGATGAGCAGCCCTCACTGATACCAGCTGGCTGTGTGCCAGGAACTCGTCATCAACAGAATGATGTGTCCTAGAACAGGGCCACAGGCCCTCAAGGCTGCTTAGTGGTGATGTGTGTGGCTTTCGGCCATGCTGGAGACATGTCTGCCCCTCCCATGGCCGGCACAGGAATGTCATTATCTTGAGGACTATGGCAGCTCTGCCATCTTTGTGATGGGGGTCATGGCTGGGCACTGGGGACAGAGGCAGCTGTGGCTTTCAGCTTGCAAAATGGCAGCCACAAGTTTGAGCCGAGGCAGGCAGCTGCGGCTGGGAGCAGGGCTGGCCGGGTACCAGGGACAGAAGTGCTCAGGGAAGATGGCCATATGTGGGGACGGCGGGGCCAGGAGGCAGGCCCTGCTCCAGGCCCCAGGAGGAGGGCACAGGGTCTGGAGGAAGATAGGGACTTCAGGCAGAGTGTAGCCCCAGCTTGGAGGCTTCTGCAAGGTAACCTCCACTTTGGACCTGCCTGAGAATCCTGCAGCCAAGCATCAGGGAGTCTGTGGACAGGGACCCTGTTGCAAGGGCAAAGGGCAAAGGGAAACCATGGGAGCAGAGTGCACTCATACCCTTCCACTTGACCTTGCTGGGGGCGAAGCCTGGAGAGGGGAGCAGGTGATCTTGGGGCCTCCTTCTCAGTGCCTGATGCCGGGGGCTGAGGTGCGAGGCTGGCCCTGGAGCCCTCTCAGCCCAACTGCCCAGACTGTGTCTGTCTTCTGTCCTTGGCAGCTCATACAGGAAGGGGCAGCTGGAGCCAGAGCAGCTCAAGAAACAATCTGGGAAGGCCACAGGTGGCACTGGAGAAGCTGAAGGCATCTTGACCTTGTCCCTGCTTCTCATAGAGAGGGGCATTATTCCTGCACATGTGAGAAAAAAGCACCATTGTGAGGAGTTGGACGGGGTAGCTTATCTGGCCATCCTCAACCCTGGAGGCGACTACTGATGGGCCAGAGGATAGGCACCCACAGGTCTTCCGGGCCTGTGACAGGACCATGCCAAGTCCTGGAGACCAACCCTCTTGCCCTGTGTGAGCTCAGGGTTCTGACAGTGAGTAGGAACAGCAGGTTGCTCTCTGAGGCCACGGGAGCCCAGAAAGCCCTCCGTGGACCTTTGCATCCTGGTTCCATTACTGAGTGTCCTTGGGATGAGTGGGCTGGGACCCAGTCTGGTTGGGGTGGCCTGGTACCCCCTGCCTCTTCCTCCCCCCACCCTTTGGTCTTGCTCTGAAGAAATGGGAGAGCACAAGCCAGGCAGCACACACGTACACACCCATTCGCACTAACACACACACGCACACACAGACTCACCTGTGTACTCGCTAGTGCACACACTCATTCACATTTCCTCACTGCCGATGGGGGAACACTGAACTGGCCCTTCGCCTCCTGACAGCCCTGATATCCTAGTTCTCCCCAGGGCCCTTAAGCCAATCAGCTGCATGACTGGAGCCCCTGGCCTTAGTGTATGTGCAAGTGAGTCACTGACCCTGATTCCTGGGCTGCTGTGGGGGCTCTGCCCTTCCTCTGCTGCTTCTGGTGGGCTGAATGACTCTTGTAAGCACACACAGGGAGCTGGGCCCCAGAGGCAACACCAGCACTGCCCTTTACACAAGGCAGGGGCCCAATTGCTGTTCCCTCCTCCCAAAGGTCCAGGTCCCCTCCAGTGGGCTGAGGGCAGCCCTCCACTGATGTGACCCCCATGCCAGTGGGTGAGAACACAGATCACAGAGGATGGAGCTGGCTGTTGTTTCAGCTTCTCATCTCTCACCATCCACCCCCCACCACTGCCCCTCGGGCTAGTGGGCTCCAGAGGGCCCTCCACTTGGGGATTCCTCAGTGTTGCACCCAAGGGCCATCCCCACCCATGGCCAATTGACTCCTTCTTTCTGGGGCAGCTCCCCCTGTCTTTCCACTAGTGCTGAGGAAGCCTTTCCTGTCCCCAGTAGGTCCCCGGTAGTGTGTTGTCTGAACACAGGCCACTGTCCTCTCCACCCCGCAGGCTCTTCCCTCCATTGCCCACAGCAGAGGACAGACTTAGCACATTCAATGAGATTTATTGAAGAGAAACATTTAACTGGAACCATTACAGGGAAAGGAATCACAGCAGAGGGAATAGATAACCACCGCCACAGGCCACGGGGCCTTCCTCCTCCCAGAGGCCCTAATGGGGAGCCTCAGAGGCCCCCCATTGTGGCCCTCCGCAACTGTCCAGGCCTGCAGGATCCAGGCTCTGCCTCTTGTGAGGATGGACTCTGGCAGTGTTCACTCACTTCAGGAGACCCCCCCCCAGCCCGAACTGGGCCCCAAGGGACAGTCACAGAAGAACACTGAAAAACACAGCAGAGCACATGTCACCACATCAAGGAAACTAAGTCACAAACAACAGTGGGGATGGAGCTTCAAGCACAGTCCCAGAGGAGCTCCGCGCAGCCCGCCCAGTCCCTGGTCCATTCTTCTTCCCCGTGGATGGCCGCTCACAGGGTGAAGGTGGCCACTCCCACATCTGTGCTTCCATCTGTCTTCTAAGACTGGGCTGGCATCTCGTGGGGGGGTGGAAAAACTGCTTGGGTAAGAACATACACACCTCCACAAGAACAAGCAACAGTTGGCTGGAATCTAACACCACGAAAGCAGATGCTGAGCCCCAAATGAGTGGATGGGAGCAGGTAAAGATGTCTCCAGGTGCTCCCAGTCTGGGTACCTCTGGATAGGTGTGGGGCTGGGGCTGTGCAGTTGTGCCACAATAGGGAGGGGCTCCTCCCCCCTTGAATGGACTGAGGGGTTGGCAGGCCCAAGCAGGAAGGAGTAGGGCCTGAGGGCAGGTGGTGGCAGGCAGGCCCTTCCGTCTGCCTGCCACTGTCCTGGAGCTAGGAGGAAAACTTGGCCTGATCTGGCCTGGCTCTATCACCCTCAGGGCTCCACCCCTGAGAGAAGTGGAGGACTCAGGGCTGTCTGAGCCTACGGGTCTGAGGAGGAGGACTTGGGCAGGCTCATCTCTCGAGCCTCATCCTCACTTTCAGACTCCTCCATGATGGACTGGGGCCACTCATCAGGCACCTCATCGGCCTCTTTGGCTTCCACAGCCTCTGCATCTCCTGCATGGGCAAGGCTCTCAGGCCCGCTGCCTGGGGCTCCTGGGCCTGCCCAAGGAGCACTGCCCATCTGGGCTGGAGTAGGAGCACTTTCTTCTCTGAGAGTGGCAGGGACAGGTTTTGCAGTAGCATCAGTGGCATATTCAGTGTTGTGAATAGCTTCATTGGTCTCTTCATTGGCTGGGGCAGCTTTGGCAGTATTTTCATTGGCTAGAGCGGTCTGGGCTAGATAATTATTGGCTAGAGCTGTGAGGGCAGCATTTTGACTTCCTAGGGCCTCCCCGACAGCATCTTGATTAGTTGGGGTAGCTTCTGTGGCATTTTCATTAACTAGGTGGACCTCGGCAGCATCTTCATTGCCTGAGTCAGACTGGGCAGCATCTTCATCAGCTGGGACCTCCTCAGCAGAATCTTCACTGTCTGGGCCAGCTTCTACAGAATCTTCATTGGCTGGAGTACCGTCAGTGTCATCTTCATAGTCTGAGGAGTCATCTTCACTAAACAGAGAGGCCTCAGTGTCATCTTCACTGTCTAAGGTGGCATATTCATTGTATAGGGCAGCATCTTCATAGCCTGGAGTGCCCTGGGCTGCAGCTGGGGGTCCACTGGCTACATGAGCCCCTTTCTCCACCTGAGATGACTCCCTCCGGGCCTGGGCAGCTTCCCATGCCTCAGTTTCCCTAACAAGACGCAGCAGTCCCACAAAACCAGGTGGTCGCCCCTCCATGCGCATTCTCCTCAGCTTGCAGTACAGCATGAAGTTGGGGCGAGCTTGCATCAGCACCTGACGTGCACGCACGTGGTCTGCAATGGCTGGGTGCACTGCCCCCTTCTCCATGGCCGTCTGCAGCAGGGCTTCCAGGCGCATCACATAGGCAAACAGGCTCTCCCTGGGCTCCTGTGCACAGGTGAGGAACTTGAGCCGGGCAGTCATGCGAGTGTCCTGTGTCCCAAACACTTGCACCAGTGCGACCAGACAGTCCTGTGCAGAGATGCTGGGGTTTTCGGCCAGGAGGCCACACAGGAGGTCCAAGGCTGGGCTGCTCAGGCACTCTACCAGTCTCCTTCTCTTCTCCCTCTCCGACACATGGCGCCACAGGTACAGCATGTCATAGGCGTGGTCCAGCCAACTCTCAAAGGGCTCTTCCCCAGGGCCTGGCTCTTCTCGCCCTGAAAAGGGTCTCAGTTCCTGGTAGGCCAGGCTCTCCAGTACAGGTTGCAGGGCATGCCTCCACTGCTGTGCCCAAGTGTTGGCCTCATCTGCACCTTCTGCCTCACCTAGGGCTGCTGCCATACCTAGTGCTCCTGCCACATTCTCATATCTTGACTCTGCAGTTCTTGCCTCCCCTACAGCTTCTTCCAGACTGTCAATTCCTGCCTCATCTGCAGCTTTTGCTTCACCTGTGGCTTCTCCCTCAACTACAGCCCTTGCTTCACCTGTAGCTTGTGCCTCATCTGCAGTTTCTGCCACATTCTCAGTTCTGGCCTCATCTGAAGCTTCTGCCACATTCTTATGCCCTGCCTCACCTAAAGCTTTTGCTCCACCTGTCACTCCTGCCTCTCTTGCAGCTTCTGCCACATCCTCAACTCCTACCTCCCCTGTAGCTTCTGTTAGATTCTCAACTGCTGCCTTACCTTCAGTTCCTGCCGTATCTGTCGCTTTTGCCCCACTTGCTGCCCCTATCTCACTTGCAGCTTTTGTCTCATCTGGGGCTCCTACCTTACTTTCAACCCTTGCCTGATCTGCAGCTTTTACTCCACCTGCAGTTTCTGGCACATTCTCAGCTCTAAGATCGCCCACAGTTTCTGCATCACCTACAGCTTCTGCCAAATGCTCCACACCTGCAGCTGTTTCCACATCTGTGGCTCCTTCCTCACCTGAGGCTTCTGCAACATCTGCAAAACCTGAAACTCCTGCTTTACCTGCCTCTTCAGCCATTTCTTGCCTTTGGGGCTGTACTGGGAAAGTGGATCTATCCTGTAACTCAGCATGAGGGACTTGGGGCAGGTAGATCACCCTCCAGGGCCCCCCTTTTCCTGGTATCTGTCGGGGGATCAAGCTGCGGTTTAAACAGTCAGCAAATTCGACCAAGGCAACCCTTGTCCCCAGCTCCTTTCTGAAGACCTTGCCCTGCACACGATACCTGCCCAGGGGGCACAGGCCTGCCCGCACAGCCTCCTGGAACTCTTCCTCCTCACAGTCGTCTGGAATGCCCAAGAGGAGCAGGGAGCGCTGCGCATTCACACCCATCCACCTGCACCAGTCCCGCAGCATCGCCAGAGCCATGGCCGCGGACCTGGAGGGGGAACCGGATTGGGGAGGCGTTGCAGTCTCTGCAGTATGTAGAAGCAGAGCAGGACGTGCGTGTCACACACCCTACAGCGCCACCTAGACCTGCGTCCTGTAGCCCATCACCCACAGATGCATCAAGGCCCTGCCCCCTCCCAAAACTGCAGCCCTTGCTCCCTGCCCCCTCCCATAACTGAAACCCATGCTCCCTGCCCCCACAGCAGCTAGAGCCCTGGACCACATCACACCATTGCACCGCGCAGCTCCCTACACTGACCACAGCAGCCTGAGACCCTCCCCCTCTCACCATTGCCTGCAGCCTACTTTGTATCCCCACACACATTCATAGCCTGGAGTTCATCCCCACCGCAGCCAGTAGCCCCCCTCCCCTCTCTGCTAGCGCCAGAACCAGAGACCTGCTTCTGCTTGTGCCCAGCCTCCTGCAGGCAGGAGTCCCTATAGTGCACCCACCTCGTCAACTCGCTCCCAGAACCGAGTTCCCCTCCCCCAGCCTCAAAGCCCCTTCTGACCCTCTCCCTGCAACTGGGAGCACCTCCCTGCTCTACCGCCCAGCTCCAGACAGCGAGCCGCCCCCTCCTCCCCTCTTCCTCCAGCCAGAGTCAGGGCTCCACCATTAAGGACTATGCCACAGAAAAGGCGCTGCGTCGCTCACCTCCTGCGATTCTGTGTGTTCTCCCACGACCCAGGAAATGCCAGGATTGGAGTCCCCCTCAAAGGATCAGAAGAAAGAATGAGCCTCTGCTGCGTGGGCCGGGAACTTCACTGGCACGGGGTCTGCAGATGCCCCCGTGCCTGGGCTGGTGCGTTTCGCAGAAGCCTGGGCAGAGGAGGCAGGCAGACCTCGCGTCTCTGTGCAGGACGAATGTCTGCGGCAGGAGAGCACGTGAGGAGGCGTCAGTGTTGTCATGGCACCGGGACCTGCGTGGTAAGGGCTTACCAGGCAAGGTTCGCAGCCTCCACAAGCAACAGGCGAGTCCATTGGCCTGTCACCAACAAAATGGCCTGGCAACATGGGTGGGTGAGAGAAGGCTTAGGGAAATACGTTGCTGGAAGGAGAGCTCATTGTAGCCAGCTGGGGGGTGGAGCTATGAAAGCCAAGAGGAAGGGGGCAAGAGGACCCTAGACCAGACCCCCGGGGCACTCTGCCTTTGCACCTTGTTCTCATGGAGACTGGAACTTACACAAGGGACACAGGCTAACTGTTTCTCCCGCCCCCAGGAGCTGCATCGCAACTCCCACTGTGAAGCCAGCTCTCACTACCTTGGATGTCATTGCATAGGAATGAGTGTGGGGTTTGAATCAGGCAAAAGTAGAGTCACCTACCAGTTGCGTGGCCTTGCACAAATCACTGAATGTCTCTGCCCCTCGTCTCTAAATAGGCGATGAGAACACATTCCTTTTTGTATAGTGCTGGATTTGATTTGCTAATACCATTTTTGCTATTCTGTTCTTCTGAGATATTACTGTGTGGTTTTTCTCTTTTATATATAAAAAGTATTTCTCAGATTTTAGCCCCTAGGGTGACCATGAGTTGGATCTGACTCAACGGCACTTGGCTGGCATATTTTAGTAACGGGTTTACCCTCGTCTAAAAAGAGTTGGCAGTTGTTCCCTCCTCCTCTATTTTCTAAAACTGGGTAAGATTTGTGATTTTTCTTTCTTAAATGTTTGTTAGAATTCACCCATGAAATTATCTGAACTTGGAGGTTTTTGTTGTACTGTTTGTTTGGAAAATTTTTGATAATAAAAATTTACAGATAAATTATGGTATATATACTCAATGGAACACTATGCAATGATAAAGAACAATGATGATTTTAGGAAGCATCTCATAATCTGGTTTCATTTGAAAGATATTATGTTGAGTGAAATCAGTCAGTAGCACAAGGACAGATATCATATGAGACCCCAACTTAAAAATAGACTCACATACAGAAGAAAAGACTCTTTGATGGCTGCAAAGGAGGGGAGGGAGGGATGGAGAGTGTTGGTTATAGAATAGATAGTTGACAGAAACTTTGTTGGGTAAAATCAGCGACAGCACACATTAGAAAGAAGATCAATTTAACCGGACTTCAACATAACCTGAAAACACTTCCAATCTTGTCTCAGTCAGCTAGTGCTGCTCTAACAGAAGTACCACAAAGTGGATGGCTTTAACAAGGGAAAGGTGATTCTTATACAGTCCGGTAGGCTACAAGTCCAAATCCAGAATGTTCACTCCAGGGGAAGGCTTTTCCCCTTGTTGGCTCTGCAGGAAAGTCCACTATTACATCAGTCTTTGTCCAGGGAGCATCTTGGTGCAGGAACCTCAGGTCTGAAGGACACACTCTTCTCCCGGTACTGCTTTCTTGATGTTGTGAAGTTCCCAGTTCTCTGCTTGCTTCTCTTTCCTTTTATCTCTTGTAGGACGAAAGGATAAAGGATGGGGCAAGCCATACTCCAAGGAAATTCCCTTTACAGTGGAGCAGAGAGATGATCTTGTGAAGGGATTTACAGTCCCACCCTAATCCTTTAACATACGACAGAGAAAAAATCACAAAATGAGGACAATCACAAAATATTGGGAATCATGACCCACCCACATGGGTACACATATTTTGGGGGTGACACAATTCAATCCACAACATCCCACCCTTTGGCACCCCAAAAGTCAAATCTTTGAAACATCTAACACATTCATCCCATATGATAGAAGTCTTAAATCAGTTCCAAGTCCAAAACTCAATAATTTCTTTACATCTGTGAAACCTAGAACAAAAGCTATCTGCTTCCAAAGGCACAATGGCAGAACAGGCACAAGTTAAACACTCCATTACAAACAGGAGAAATTGCAGAGAAAGAAGACATTAACAGACAACAGGCAAGTCAACAGAACTCATTACATTAGCCCTCAAAGCTCTGAAAATACTCTGACACTTTCTGAGACATTCTACACAATGGCCCTGCCCTCCAGACTCTAGGTATTGGCCACACTCTCTGGATTCTGAGTGGAGACCCCCAGCCCTGTACTACAACTCTGCCTTCAAGGCCCACTTGGACAGAAACTCTGCCCCGTCGGCTTTAGGTGCACCCTAAGCCCAAGTGAGTGGCAATTCCACCCTTACACAGGACGCCATGGTTCCACCCTTGCAAACTCAGGATGCCATGGTTCCACCCTTTCAAACCCCTGAGGTCATGGCCATACCTTTTGAGACTGAGGCAGCTCAGCTTTCTCACGCTGTTAGTCTCTTCAGCTTCTGCTTCCTATGGCCACATAGCCTGGGCCTCAGGACCGTTTCTGCCCTGCCGGGACAAGTGTTCCAAAGCTCTGTAGCTCCACTGATTCATGTGCCCGGAGGCACCCCACTGTTGCTGGAAAGCATCCTGCACAAAGGCACTAGCTCCCTCTCTCTGTGGGAGTGCCTTGAGGTACCCCATTCCATGAGGAAAACTCTGGGCACAGGCACTTATCTCTCTTGCTTCATTGGTCGGCTCCAGTGCTGCCTCTAGGGCTGCTGCTGCTGCTGCCACCAGTCCTCTGTTGTTTCTCACCATCTGCACCTTCTTTATTCCTTCTCAGTCTTCTATCTATTCACAGTTTCAAAATGGCTTCTACAGGAGGCAGATTCAAGATGGCAAAATGGCTTCTACATTTTAGGTATTTGCTAGAGCAGCACCCCACTCTCACAGTAATAAATTTAGCACTCCATCATTAAATGGAAGTGGTATCTACAAGACTGGGCCCATGCAGGACCTAAAGGCACAAGTAAGTTGCATGAGGAAGTGACCCAAATGCCCATGGTCTCCACTCCTGTAACATTACCTTCCACCTCCCAGTTTGCACCTATGGCCTCGCTCGTGGGGAGTTCCTTACGACCAGCTGACCAAGGAAGAGAAAACTCGTACCTGGTTCACAGAAGGTTCTGCGTGATATGCTGGCACCACTTGGAAGCAGACAGCAGCAGCATTACAGCTCCTCTCTGGGACCTCCCTGAAGGATAGTGGCTAAAGCAAATCCTCCCAATGGGCAGAATTTCGAGCATTGTATCTGGTTGTTCACTTTGCTTCAAAGGAGAAATGTCCAGATGTGTGGCTATATACTGGTACACGGGCTGTGGCCAATAGCTTGGCTGGTTGGTCAGGGACTTGGAAGGAACATGATTGGAAGATGGGAGACAAGGATTTATAGGTAAGAGATATGTGGATAGACCTCTCTGAATGGGCCAAATAAGTGAAGGTATTTGTGTCTCATGTCAATGCACATCAAAGAGTGACCTCAGTGGAGGATGAGTTTAACAATCAAGTGGATAAGATGACGTGTTCTGTGGGAACCATTCATCCTCTTCCCCCAGCTACTCCTGTCATTGCTCAGTGGGCTCATGAACAATGTGGTCATGTGGCAGGGACAGCAGTTATGCATGTGCCCAGCAACATGGACTCCTGCTCACCAAGGCTGACTTGGCTACAGCCACTGCTGAGTGCCCAATCTGCCAGCAGCAGAGACCAACACTGAGTCCTCAATGTGACACTATTCCCTGAGGTGATCAGCTGGAAACCTGGTGGCAATTTCATTACATTGGACTGCTTCTATCATAGAAAGGAAAGCGTTTTGTCCTTACTGGAGTAGATAGTTACTCTGATATGGATTTGCCTTCCCAGTACGACATGCTTCTGCCAAAACTACCATCTGTGGACTTACAGAATGTCTTATCGACCATCTTGGTATCCCACACAGCATTGTCTCTGATCAAGGGACTCACTTCACATCAAGTGAAGCATTGCACTGGGCCCATGCGCATGGAATTCACTGGTTTTACCATGTTCCCCATCATCCTGAAGCAGCTGGCTTGATAGAACAATGAAATGGCCTTCTGAAGACACAATCGAGCTGCCAGCTAGGTGGCAATACTTTGTAGGGTTGGGGAAATGTTCTCCAGGAGGCTGTATATGCTCTAAACCAGCATCCAATATATGATGCTGTTTCTCCTATAGCCAAGATTCATGGGTTCAGGAATCAAGGGGTGGAAACAGAGTGGCACCACTCACTGTTACCTCTGCTGACCCACTTGCAAGATTTTTGCTTCCTGTCCCCATGACCTTGTGCTCTTCAGATCTAAATGTCTTAGTTCCAAAGGGAGGAATGCTGCCACTTGGAGACACATCAATGATTCCACTGAATTGGAAGCTAAAATTGCCACCAGGCCATTTTGGGCTCCTTGTGCCTGTGGATCAACAGACAAAGAAGGGAGTTACAATACTGGCTGGTGTGATTGATCCTGACTATGAAGATGAAATTGGATTGACATTACATAACAGAGGTAAAGAAGAGTATGTTTGGAATGCAGGAGATCCCTTAGGACACCTCCTAGTACTACCATGTCCTGTGACTAAGGTCAATAGAAAACTACAGCAACCCAATTCCAAAATGACTGCTAGTAGCCTAGACCCTTCAGGAATGAAGGCTTGGGTCACCTCACCAGGCAAGGAACCACGACCAGCTGTGGTGCTTGCTGAGAGCAAAGGGAATACATAATAGGTTGTAGAAGAAGATAGTTCTAAATATGTTATTGCCAAGTGACCAGTTGCAGAAACAAGGACTGTAACTGTTATGAGTATTTCTGCTTGTCATGTGTGTATCAGAAATTTTTGTTTGTTTATGAAACAGAAGATGTAACTGAGTGTCATGGATTGAATTGTTTTCCCCAAAAAATGTGTGTGTTGATTTGACTGGTCTGTGAGTCCCAATATGGTGCCATTCCTCCCATGTGTTGTGAATCCTGCCTCTGTGATAATTGATGATGGAGAATGGGCTGCAGTTGTGTTAGCCAGGCAGAACTCAAGCTAAAAGCTTGTGGGTTATAAGGGAGAGAAGTGAGCCAAGGAAGTTGGGAACCTCATACCACCAAGACCGAGACCAAAGCACATCCTTTGGACCTGAGGTTCCTGTGCTAAGATGCTCTCATTGGACTTGGACTCAGCCTATTGGACAGTGACAATTTCTCCTATTGAATGGACTTACAACTTGTGGACGAATTCGTGGCTTACCAGACTGTGACAAATAAAGTTTCTCTTTATAAAGCCTTCCACTCTTGGTATTTTCTGTTGGAGCAGTACCAGGTGACTAGGACAGAATTTGGTACCAGGAGTGAGGTACTGCTCTAACAAATACCTAAACTGTGGAAGTGTTTTTTGAATATGTGAGCAGATGAAAGAAGGCACCCAAGAGAACCGCTAGCACCTGAGAGCACAGCAGATGGTGAGGAAAGCAACAGCAGTAGTGAACTGGCAGCAGAACCAGGAGCAGACTCACCAAGCGAGAATGCTGAATGCCTGTGTGCAGAAGGCTTCCTGGCAGAGCAGGGTGCCTCCGAGCACTTCAACAGGTGAAGCTAGACCTGCTGACTCATGGAACGAGAGGGCTGAGGGCCTGTGTGCAGGAGGCTACTTGATGGAGTGGAGTGCCTCCAGGCACTTGAATCAGTGGAGCTACAGAGCTACAGAGTTTTGGAACATATGCCCCTGTAGGGCAGATGTGGGCTTGAGGCCCAGGCCATGAGGCCATTGGAAGTAGAAGCTGAGACAAGTTGATGAAGATGTGGAGTGGTAGCCCAGGGTTGATGAGAGGCTGGGCTGCCTCAGTCTCAGAGATGAGACAAGTTGATGAAGGTGTGGGGTTGTGGCCCAAGGTTGATGAGAGGTTGAACTGCCTCAGTCTCAGAAGGTATGGCTGTGAAAAGGTGGAGTCAGGGCGTTCTGTGTTTGTGGGAGTGCAATTGCCACTCGGTTGGGCTTAGGGTACACCTAAAGCCAAGTGGGCAGAGTGCTGTCCAAGTGGGCCTGGAAGGCCAAACTGAAGTCCAAGTGCTTCCATTCAGAATCTGGAGAGTGTGGCCAAATAACAAGGATTTGATGGGAATGGTTATGAAATATCTCAGAGTATGGAATAATGTTTTTGAAGCCATGAAGGCTAAAGTAATGTGTTCTGATAAATTACTTGGTGTATGTTATGAATGAAAACTGCTGCTCTGCTAAAATGAAAACTGCTGCTCTGCTATGAATGAAAACTGTTACTATGCTATGAATGACTGTATTTTGTATGTTCTAATGATATGATTTTTGGTGTGCCAAAGGGTGGGTTGTCACAAATTAAATTGTGTCCTCACAAAAATGTATGCATTAATTTGACTTGGCTATGAGTCCCAATATGGTACCATTCATCCCATGTGTTGTGAATCCTCCCTCTGTGATAATTGATGACAGAGAAAGAACATGAGTTGTGTTGGTGAGGCAGGACTCAAGCTACAAGCTTGTGGAATATAAGGGAAAGAAGTAAGCAGAGGAAGTTGGAAACCTCATACCACCAAGAGAGAAGCACCGAGAGCAGAGCACGTCCTTTGGACCCAAGGTTCCTGTGCTGAGATGCTCTCACTGGATTTGGACTTATCCTACCAGACTGTGATGATTTCTCATATTGAATGGACTTGTAACTTGTTAATGGATTTATGGCTTACCGGGCTGTGACAATAAAAGCTTCTCCTTGTGAAGCCTTCCACTCATGGTATTTTCTGTTGGAGCAGTACCAGGTGACCAAGACAATGAACTAATGCATCTTCAGTTATACATGTGTTAATTATGTCATGATAGACATAAGTATGACTTTGTAATTGTCTTCCTTCAGACACTATGGATGGTAAAGTGACATGTGTACAGATGCCAAGTTGACAAGGGGTGGACTGTGGTCAGGATTATGTCAACTTGGCTACTGCATGTTTGGCTGTTGTATCAAATGGCAGGGTGGAGCTCTCATCTCTCTGCCTTCCACCACCTACTGCCAGTCTGCTCACATAGCCAGTAGCTCCTGCTCTCTTCTGGCATCTCGTTCCTGGACTTGAGCTAGCAGCTGTTGGATTCATCAACCCTTACAACCAGCGCTTGAGAGTCCTGTTCCCTGACCTACCGATCCTGGGTTTGTCAGCCTCTGCGGCTCCGTCTCGCCACCAGCTTGGGATCGTGCTGACCTACACATCCGGTGATCTAGAGCTATGGTCTCTGACATGCCAACTTTGGGTTCACCAGCTCCCATGGCCAATGGCCACATGAGGCTTGTGCCAGGACTTGGAACATTCAGCTTCTGCAATCACGTGAGCTGCTTCCTTTATATACAAATCTTTCCTTGTACTTTGTATGTAAATCTTTCCTTGTACATATACCGGATACTGGTTTTGCTTCCCTAGAAAACCCAGCCTAAGACAAATTTTAATCCAATATTGCAAGAATAGAGTAGCAGGGACAGGGGTCTGGGGACTGTTCTCTCAGGGGACATTGAGGCCAAATTGGCACAGCTAGCCTTTGCTAAAAAAGTCTTCTGCACTCCCTATTGGTTAGTGGCATCTGGGGTCTTAAAAGCCAGCAAGCTGCCATCCTGAGGTTCACCAAATGGTCCCAACTCAGCTGGAACAGATGACTACCAAAGACAACAAAGACATAGGGGAAAGAGAACCCAGAAGACAGAAAAACTCACGTGAGTGGGTGACTACATCAACATGTGACCAGAAGAACCAAATGGTGCCCAGGCACCACCAATGACAGGGGCTCGCAATGTTGAGCCCCAGTAGCAACATGAGAAAAAAAAGGGGTGCACACTGAGAACTCCACTAAAAGATTGCAATTAATGGTCCAAAGCCCAGGGGTTCCTCTGGTAGCATGGCCCCTAGACCTGACACTGCCCTGATCATAAATCATTACTGAGGTCAACCTTTGAACAGGAATGGATTGGATTGAGGGACACAGAGTGACCAGTTTATGGTCAGAGAGTGTGCAGATTATGGTTCTATCCATCTACAGGATGTCATCCTACTGGCGTCTTATTAGAGAGGAGTGGAGAGGAGGGGACAGGAGATTGTTAAGATATGACATGTATAGGATGGGCAAGGAGAGCAGAAGGAGGTACAGATAGTCGGGCATGCAAATTTAAATCGAATTGTACACTTTGACTCAATCACAATCAAAAGAAAAATTCCCCACAAGACATAGAGCTACTCACATTTTCTGATCTGGTGTCATATTTGGTAAACTGGGTTTTTTGCAAAGAATTTGACAATTTTATTTAAGTTGTTGGAATTATTGGCATGTAAGTTCAGTTGTTAATAACGTTCCCTTATTATCTTTTTACCATATGTATGATCTGTAATAATATCCCCTCTTTCATTCTTGATACTAGTGATAAGTATGCTTTATCATTTTTCTTGATTATTCTTGTTAGGGGCTTATCAGTTTTGATACTCTCTTAAAAAGAACCAACTAATGGTTTTGTTAGTTTTTTCTATGGCTTCTTTTATAATTTATCGACTTCTGCTCTTATCTATGTTATTTCCTTCCTTCTGGCTCTACTTATTTTAAGTTTATGTTGCTTATCCTTTGTAGCTTCTTTAGATGTATCCTAAAGCCACTGATTGTATGACTGTCTTCTAATATACATATTTAAAGCCAGTAATTTTCCTCTAACCACCTCCTTAGCTATCTCCGCCTTAGGCCCACAGTTCCCTCTGTGGAAATACCTTACTCCTATATTATCCCACAATTAATTGCCCTTTTTTATTTTTTAATTTCCTCATTTTTTTTTAACCAGTAAACTCCCCATTCCACCTTATTTTTGGCTTCTTGTAACCATTAATCTTTTGTCTCTTTTCATTTGTATATCCCAGATATTTTATGTAAAAAATTGAAGCTGTTACCATCAAGTCAAGTTTGACTCATAGCAACATTATAGGCCAGAATAGAACTGCTGGACAAGGTTTCCAAGCCTGTAATACTTATGGAAGAAGTCTGTCATCCTGCTCCTGTGAAGTAGCCAGTGGGTTTGAACTATCAACCTTTTGGTTAGCAGTCATGCACTCACATAATATTTGTCCTCTTGTCTCTGACATTTTACTCAGCGTGTTTTCAAGGTTCATAGATGTTGCACGATGTTTCAGAACTTCATCCCTTTCTATGGGCTGAATAATATTCCATTGTATGGATACACCAAACTTTGTCCATCTGTTGATGTACCATTAGAGTGTTCCCACCTGTGGCAATTGTGAATTATGCTGCTATGAACATTAGTATACAAATACCTCTTTGAAGTCTTTGGGTCATATAACTAAGAGTAGAACTGCTGGCTTATATGGTAATTCTACACTTGTTTAAAACTTTCCAAACTGCTTTTCACAACAGCTTCATCATTTTACATTCCCACCAACAATGGAAGCATAGGCTAGCTTCTCCACATCCTATACAACACTTGTTTCTAAGCATTTTTTCAGACACCCAGTGGGAGTGAAGTGCTATCTCATAATTTTCATTTTTGTTTCCCTGATTACTAATCAGGTTGAGCATTTCTTAATACACTTGTTAGACTTTCTATATCCTCTTTGGTGAAATGTTTATTCAAGTCCCTTGCTCATTTTTTATGATGAAAATATACATAACAAAAATGTATGCCAACTGAACAATTTCTGCAAGTACAATTTAGTGTCTGTTCCTATTTTTAATTCAGGTTTTTGTCTTTTTGTTGTTGTGTCGCAGGTTCTCCCAATTTTGATTAATTGTGCTTTTATTTATAACTCAGTTTGAAATGTTTTCTAAGTTCCTTTGTAATTTTTCTTTGACCCATGGGTTTTTTTGAAATGTGATATTGTTGTGAGGTGGTGTCGAGTTGGTTCTGACTCATAGCGATGATATGCACAACACAATGAAACACTACCCAGTCTTACACCATGCCCACAATAGTTTTTATGCTTAAGCCCATTGTTGCGGCCACTGTGTCAATCCATCTCCTCAAGGGTCTTCCACTCTTTCACTGACCCTCCACTCTACCAAGCATGATGTCCTTCTCCAGGGACCGATCCTTCCTGACAACGTGTCCAAAGTATCTAAGACACAGTCTTGCTACCTTTACTTCCAAGGAGCATTCTGGTGGTACTTCTTCCAGAATAGATCTGTTTGTTTTTTTGACGCTCCATGGTATATTCAACACTCTTCTCCAACACCACAATTCAAAGGCATCAGTTCTTCTGTCTTCTTTGTTCATGGCCAGCCTTTGCATGCATATGACGCAACTGAAAATACCATGGCTTGGGTCAGGTGCACTTTAGTCTTCAAAATGAAATCTTCACTTTCGAATACTTTGAAGAGGTCTTTTGCAGGAGATTTTCCCAATGTAATGGGTCTTTTGATTTCTTGACTGCTGTTTCCAAGGGCATTGATTGTGGAACCAAGTAAAATGAAATCCTTGACAACCTCAATCTTTTCTGGATTTATGACAATTTTGCTTACTGGTCCAGTTGTGAGGATTTTTGTTTCCCTGATGTTGAGGTGCAATCCATACTGAAGGCTATGGCCCTGGATCGTCATCAATAAGGGTCTCAAATCTTCTTCATTTCCAGCAAGTAAAAGGTGTCATCTGTGTAACACAGGTTGTAATGAGTCATCCTCCAATCCTGATGCCTTCTTTTTCATATAATCCACCTTCTCAGATTATTTGCTCAGCATACAGATTGAAAAGGTATGGTGAAAGGATACAACTCTGACGCACACCTTTCTTGGCTGTAAACCACGCAGCATTTCCTTGTTCTGTTCGCACTACTGCCTCTTGATCCATATACAGGTTTGTTAAGAGCACTATTATGTGTTCTGGAATTCCCATTCTCTGCAATGTTAGCAATATCTTAGTATGATCCACACAGTTGAATGCTTTTGCACAGTCAATGAAACACAGTAAACATCCTCCTAATATTCTTTGCTTTCAGCAAGATCCATCTGACATCAGTCATGATATTACTGGTTCCATATCCTCTTCTGAATCCAACTTGAATTTCTGGCAGTTCCGTGTCAATATACTGTTGCAGTCACTTTTGAATGACCTTGAGTAAAATTTTACTTGTGTGTAGTATCAGCAATATTGTTCAATAATCTTTACATTCGGTTGGATCACCTTTCTTTGCAATGGGCACAAATATGGATCTCTTCCAGTCAGTTGGCCAAGTAGCTGTCCTCCAAATTTCTTGGCTCAGAGTGAACACTTCCAGCACTGCATCTGTTTGTTGAAAGATCTCAATTGATATTCCATCAATTCCTGGAGCCTTGTTTTTTGCCAGTCCCTTCAATGCAGCTTCGAATTTTTACTTCAGTATCATTGGTTCCTGATCATATGCTGCCTCTTCAAGTGGCTGAATATCAACCACTTCTTTCTGGTATAACGACTCCATATATTCCTCCCATCTTCTTTTGATGTTCCCTGAGTTGTTTAATAGTTTTCCTGTAGAATCCTACACTATTGCAGCTCGAGGCTTGCATTTTTTCTTCAGTTCTTTCAGCTTGAGAAATGAAGAACATGTGCTTCCCTTCTGGTTTTCCATTTCCAGCTCCTTGCACATGTCATAGTACTTCCTTTTGTCTTCTTGAGCGACTCTCTGAAATCTTCTCTTTAGGTCTTTTACTTCACCATTTCTTCCTTTTGCTTTAGCCGCCCAATGTTTGAGAGCAAGTTTCAGAGTCTCTTCTGACTTCCAGTTTGGTCTTTTCTTTCTTTCCTGTCTTTTCAATGACCTCTCACTCTCATCATGGATGATGTCTTTGATGTCATTCCACAGTTTGTCTGGTCTTTGGTCATTAGTGATTAACACAGCAAATCTGTTCTTGAAATGGTCTTTAAACTCAGGAGGGATATACTTAAGGTCGTGGACTTGTTCTGATTTCCTTTAGTTTGAATTTGAATTTGTATATGAGCAATTGATGATCTGCGCCACAGTCAGCACCTGGTCTTGTTCTAACTGCTGATATGGAGCTTTTCCGTCATCTTTGCCCACAGATGTAGTCAGTTTGGTTCCTGTGTACTCCATCGGGTGAGGTCCATGTGTACAGTTGTCATTTGTGTTGGTTAAAAAAGGTATTTGCAACGTAAAAGTGGTTAGTCTTGCAAAATTCTATCATGTGATCTCCGGCATTATGTCTATCACCAAGGCCGTATTTTCCAACTAGCGATCCTTCTTCTTTATTTCCAGCTTTTCCATTCTAGTCACCAGTAATTATCAATGCACTCTAATCACATGTTCGATCAATTTCAGACTGCAGAAGCTGGTAAAAATCTTCAATCTCTTCATCTTTCTCCTTATCATTTGGTGCGTAAATTTGAATAATCGTCGTATTAACTGGCCTTCCTTATAGGCAAACAGATATTATCCTATCACTGACAGCATTGTACTTCAGGACAGATCTTGAAATGTTCATTTTGAACATGTAATATTGAATCTCCAAATATTTGCAGATATATTATTGTTATTAATTTCTAATTCTACTGTGGTCAGTGTCATGGATTGAATTGTGTCCCCCCAAAAATATGTGTAACAATGTGGCTGGGCCATGATTCCCAGTATCTTGTGACTCCTCCATTTTGTGGTTTTCCTATGCTGTATGTTAAAGGATTAGGGTGGGGCTGTAAATCCCTTCATAGGATTACCTCCCTGCTCCACTGTAAAGGGAGTTTCCCTGGAGTATGGCTTGCCCCACCCATAATCCTTTCATCCTACGAGAGATAAAAGGACAGAGAAGCAGGCAGAGAACTGGGAACCTCGTACCATCAAGAAAGCTGTGCCAGGAGAAGAGCGTGTCCTTCAGACCTGAGGTTCCTGTGCCAAGATGCTCCCTGAACAAAGACTGATACAATACCAGGCTTTCCTGCAGAGCCGACAAGGAGAAAGCCTTCCCCTGGAGTGGACACTCTGAATATGGACTTGTAGCCTACCGGACTGTATAAGAATAAACGTTCCTTTGTTAAAGCCATCCACTCTGTGATATTTCAGTTAGAGCAGCCCTAGCAGACTAAAACAGTCAGATATTGTGTAAACAGTACTATGTAAAATTTTAATCCTTTTAAATTTATTTAGACTTCGGCCCAGCAAGTGGTAAATCTAGATGAATTTACAATATGTTGTTTCAAAGGATATATATTCTGCATTTGCTGGATATGTTTGTTGTTATAATTGTTAGCTGCCATACAGCCAGGCCCAACTTATGCTATGTTCTATAAACATCAATTAAGATGTTAATGTTTTACGTGTATCTTCTATATATTTTACTGATTTCTTGTCTAGGTATATCAATTGCTGAGGCAAAAAGTATGAAAATTTCACTATTAGCAATGGCTCTCCAGAGAAACAGAAACAACAAGATGTGTATAGATAGATAGATATCTCTCTATAGAGAGATATTACCCCCACTTCTCTGTCTGTTTGTCATACTGTGGGAGTTTGTGTGTTGCTGTGATGCTGGAAGCTTTGCCACCAGTATTTATACACTAGCAGGGTTACCCATGGTGGACAGGTTTCACCTTGGCTTTCTGACTAAAACAGACTAGGAAGAAGGACCCAGCCCTCTACTTTTGAAAAGAATTAGTCAGTAAAACATTATGAATAGCAGTAGAACATCATCAGATACAGTGCTGGAAAATGAGCGACCAGGTTGGCAGGCACTCAGAAGATGACTGGGGAAGAGCTGCCTCCTCAAAGTAGAGTCTACCTTAATGACATGGATGGAATTAAGCCTTTGGGATCTTCACTTGCTGATGTGGCACGACTCAAAATGAGAAGAAACAGTTGCCAATATCCATTAGTAATCGGACCATGGAATGTACAAAGTATGAATCTAGGAAGACTGGAAATCATCAAAAATAAAATAGAACTTATAAACATCAATACCTCAGGCACCAGTGAGCTGAAATGGACTGGTATTGGCCATTTTGAATCAGACAATCATATAGTCTACTATGCCAGGAGTGAAAATTTGGAGAGGAATGGTGCTTCATTCATGGTCAAAAAGAACCACCCTAAAGTACAATTCTGCCAGTGACAGGATGATATCTAGATGCCTACAAGGAAGGCCAGTTAATGTGACTATTATTCCAATGTATGCACCAACCACTAAGGCCAAAGATGAAGAAATTGTAGATTTTTACCAGCTTCTGCAGTCTGAAATTGATTGAACGTGCAATCAGGATGCACTGATAATTACTGGTGATGGGAATGCAAAAGTTGGAAACAAAGAAGAAGGATCAGTAGTTGGAAAATATGGCTGGCCTTGGTGATAAAAATGATGCCAGGAGGTGGAGCCAAGATGGCGGACTAGACACACGTCTCCTCAACTCCCTCTGCAAACTAAGGCCTGGATTGATAACTGAACAGAACAATCTGGACACCCAGGGAGCAGTAGGATATGTCATAGCATTGTCAGATTGTACTACATGCCATTAAACAGGATACTACCTCTCTCTAATGAGGTAGAGCACACTGAGCCCTGCTCCCAGTGACTCACCACTTGGGCAGGCTGCAGGTACTGAAGCTTTTTTCTTTTCTTTTTCTTCTTTTTCTTTTTCTTGTCCAGGAGGCAGGGGATGGCATTAGCCGGCTGAACTGTAGTATTATAGTAAACAGTGTATAGCACATCAGAGAGACAGTGCATGTGATAGACAGATTTTGAGGAGCTGGCTCCTGACTGAGGGCACAGCTGACCCCTCACCCTCTCTTTTCAAAGCTCCAACATCAATTCTGCTGTTTCATGTCAAGAAGAGCAGCTCGGCCAGGACGCCATATTGGTTGGCTGGGAGGTGGAGTCACCCAAATGAAGGCCTCGGCAGGGGAGAATTGCCAAGCTAAGAAGCAGGCCTCTCCAGAAAATCCTTTTCGAGCAGAGAGGCTGTGTTTAGCACAGTGTTACTGTCATGGATTGAATTGTGTCCCCCAAAAAATATGTGTAGCCATGTGGCTGGACCATGATTCCCAGTATGTTGTGACTATCCTCCATTTTGTGATTTTCCTATGCTGTATGTTAAAGGATTAGGGTGGGACTGTAAGTCCCTTCATAAGATAACCTCCCTGCTCCACTGTAAAGGGAGTTTCCCTGGAGTGTGTCTTGTCCCACCCTTAATCCTTTCATCCTGCAAGAGATAAAAGGGAAGGTAAGCAGGCAGAGAATTGGGAACCTCACACCACCAAGAAAGCAGCACTGGGAGAAGAGCGCATCTTTCAGATCTGAGGTTCCTGTGCCAAGATGCGCTCTGGACAAAGATTGATACAATACTGGATTTTCCTCCAGAGCCAACAATGGTAAAGCCTTCCCCTGGAGCAGACACCCTAAATATGGACTTTCAGCCTACCGGACTACGTAAGAATAAACGTTCCTTTGTTAAAGCCATCCACTCTGGTATTTCTGATAGAGTAGCCCTAGCTGACTAAAACAGTTACCTTATGGGTAGAGCCCAGCTGAGGATGGTGGTAAGGCCGTTACCCCTCCTTACTTTTAACTATGTCATAGCATCTGGGGATGGCTGAAGAGGTGCTTCTGTTGTCAGCTGAAACGTAGGGCCCTGCCACACCTGACAACCTGACTGATTTGGGGAGCTGTTGGATAGCTCCTAAATTTTTAAAATAAGACTTCCTGGAAAATTCTGAAAAAATTGGAGGTCGAGTATAAAAGAATTATATATAGAACCTTTCTAGAGATAAAACAAAATGCAACAGAACAAAATGAAAAATTAAGCAAGCTATTTGAACTGATGGAACATCAACAATCTGAAATACAGCAGATTAATAATAAAATTACAGAATTAGACAATTCAATCCAAAGCCAAAATAGCAGAATTGAGGAAATGAAAGTCAAGCTTAGTGACCTTGAAGACACAGTGACTGACACCAGCATTTATGAGGAGAAATCAGTGAAAGAAATAAGAAAAATGGAGAAGAATTAAGAAACATGTGGGACCCCACTAAAAGACTTCAACTGATGGTCAAAGGCCTGAGAGTTCCCCTGGAAGCATGGTCCCTAGACCTGATACTGCCCCTGATCATAGATCAATACTGAGGTCAACTCTTCGGATAGGAATGGAACAGACTTGTGGACACAGAGTGACCATATTGTGTGTGCACATCATGGTTCTATGCATCTATAGGATGTCATCCTACTGGACTCTTACTAGAGGGGAGTGGAGAGAGTGGAGAGGAGGGGACAGGAGATTAAGAGGATATGACATGTATAGAATGGAAAGGAGGAGTGTGCTATCACTGGGCAAGGAGAGCACAGGGTGCTGCAAATAGGCGGGCATGCAAATTTGAATTGTATTGTAAACTTTCACTCAATCACAATACAAAAAGGAAGAAACATGTGGGACCCTACTATAAATACAAATAATCTATAATTAATTGGAGTTCCTGAACAGGGAGGGATAGCTGAAAACACAGACAGCATTGTTCTTGAGTTGCTGACAGAAAACTTCACTGAAATTACGAAAGAAGAAAACAGATGTCCAAGACATGTATCAAACATGACAAAAACTAGACCACAAAAGAAAGACACCAAGGCATATTATAATCAAGCTTAACAAAACGAAACATAAACAGATTCTTTTAAAGGCAGTGAGGCTCAAAGCAAAGCTAACATTCAGAGGGAAACCCTGTAAGCTTTCATCTGACTTTGCAGCAGAAATGATGTTGGCAAGGAGACAGCAGGATAACATTCAAAACCTTGAAGGAGAACAACCTTCAACCAAGAATTTTATATCCTGCAAAATTGTCTCTCAAATATGAGGATGAAATTAAGGCATTTGCAGATAAAACAGAAGCTTAGACACTTTGTAAAAACCAAACCAAAGCTACAAGAAATACTGAAAGAAACTCTTTGCTTAGAAAAACAAAACCATTAAGTGTATATTTAAGGAGGCAATGCAGGACACAGCATCCAGAAATCTACTCAGTTAGGGAAGTGACAAACTCAATCAAAGCTACAGTATTAAAAGAAGGGAACCAGTGATCATATCACAAAAACTATGACACCATCACACTAAAAAGAGGGATATACTACTATAGTTATACTCCTTTCAGATGGAGAGGAAGTTAAAAAGATACACAGAAGTTAAAATTGGGTTTAAACTTAGAATACTAAGGGGGATCATAGGGGTAGCCACAAAGCACAGTAACGTGCAAAATATCAAAACAAGAAATGTAATACAAGAGTTTCAACTAACACTGAAAAAGATGAAAAGTCAATCCATAAAGAATGATGACCCAAAACAGAATGTTAAGAACAACATAGAAAACACCAACACAAAAATAAATACATCAAAATGACAGTGCTAAACACATACCTACCAATAATTACACTCAATGTAAACAGACTGAATGCTCCAATAAAGAGACAACAAGTAATATCCTGGATCAAAAGACATGACCTGTCTATATGTTGCTTACAAGAAACACACCTTAGACTTGAAGATATGAACAAACTGAAAATTAAAGGATGGAACAATATATACCAAGCTAAAAATATACAAAGAAGAGCAGGTTTGTCAATACTAATCTCAGAAAAAATAGATTTTAATGTAAAACCCATCATCATGGACAAAGATGGTCACTATTTATTGTCAAAAGATTCAATACACAAGCAGGACTTAACAATATTAACAATAATGTTAATATAAAATATTTATGCACCCAACACCAGAGCATCTAAATACATCAAATAAACACTGACTACACTGAAAAATGATGGGGGAGATAGCATGATAGAATTTTACACGACCAACAACTTCTTCATTACAAATACCTTTTTGCACCAACACAAACGGCATTACACCATCAGGGAAGAAGGGTAAACACCATCAGGTAAGGAGGGTAATAGAATCCTGTAAGGAGGGTGTGGTGGTCAGGATTATGTCAACTTGGCTACTACCTATTTGGCTGCTGTATTAAGTGGCAGGGCGGGGTTTGTGGTGACTCCCTGCCCCTCGGTTCTCATCTCGTGACACTGGACTACGGCTGCTGATCGCTCATGTGGCCAGGAGCTCCTGCTCTCTGGTTCCAGCATCTGGTTCCGGGACTTGAGCTAGCAGCTGTTGGGCTCATCAGTCTTTACAGTCGGCACGTGAGAGCCCTGCTCCCTGACCTGCCAATCCTGCGCTCGCCAGCCTCTGCCCAGTCCTGCTCCCTGATCTGCCGATCCTGGGTTCTCCAGCCTCTATCACTTCGTCTCGCCACCAGCTTGGGATCCACTGACCTACACAACCGGTGATCTGCAACTCTGGTCTCTGACTTGCTGACCTTGGGTTCCTCAGCTTCCGTGGACACGTGAGACTTGTGCCAGAGCTTGGGACATTCAGCTTCTGTGATTACGTGAGCTGTTTCCTATATTTGTATCTATCTATCTGTCTATATATATATATTATAAATCTTTCCTTGTACCTACACGTGTTACTGGTTTTGCTTCCCTAGAAAACCCAGCCTAAGACAGAGGGTAACAACATCAGGTAAAGAGGGTAACAGCATCAGGTAAGGAGGGTAACACCATCAGGCAAGGAGGGTAATAGCATCAGGCAAGGAGGATAACAGCATCAGGTAAGGCAGATAACAGCATCAGATAAAGACGGTAACAGCATTAGGTAAGAAAGGTAATAGCATCGGGTAAGGAGGGTAACACCATCAGGTAAGCAGGGTAACACCATCAGGTAAGCAAGATAACACCATCAGGTAAGAAGGGTAACACCATCAGGTAAGGAGGGTAACACCAACAGGTAAGCAGGGTAACACCATCAGGTAAGCAGGGAGTGAGCAGCCCCCACTTGTCTGTCAGCAGAGGATTGCTTGTTGCTGTGATGCAGAAAGCTATGGCCACTTGTATTTAGGTACCAACAGGGTCACTCATGGTAGGCAATTTTCAGCTGAGCTTCCAGACTAAGACAGACTAGGAAGAAAGACTCGGCAGTCTACTTTTGAAAGGAATTAGCCAGAGAAAACTTTATGAATAGCAGCTGAACATTGTCAGATATGGTGCCAAAAAGTGAACCCCCGAGGTTGGAAGGCACTCAGAAGACGACTGGGGAAGAGCTACCTCCTAAAAGAAGAGTCAACCTTAACGACGTGGATGGAGTAATGCCTCTGGGATCTTCGTTTGCTGATTTGGCACAACTCAAAATGAGAAGAAACAGCTGCAAACATCCACTAATAATCAGGACATGGAATGTACGAAGTACGATTCTAGGAAAACTGGAAATTGTCAAAAACGAAGTGGAACGCATAAACATTGACATCCTAGGCGTTAGTGAGCTGAGATGGACCAGTTTGGGCCATTTTGAATCCAACAATCGTATAGTCTACCATGCTGAGAACAAAAACTTGAAGAGGAACGATGTTGCATTCGTCATTAAAAAGAACATTCCAAGATCTGTCCTGAAGCACAATGCTGTCAGTGATGGGACAATCTCCATACACCTACAAGGAAGGCTAGTTAATATGACTATTATTCAAATTTATGCACCAACCACTAAGGCCAAAGATTAAGAGGTTGAAGATTTTTACCAGCTTCTGCCGTCTGAAATTGATCGAACATGTGATTAGGACGCATTGATAATTACAGGTGACTGAAATGCAAAAGTTGGAAATAAAGAAGGATCACTAGTTGGAAAATACCGCCTTAGTGATAGACATAATGCCAGAGATCACATGATAGAATTTTGCAAGACTAACCACTTTTACATTGCAAATACCTTTTTTAACCAATACAAACGACGCCTGTACACATGGACCTCACCCGATGGAGTACACAGGAACCAAACTGACTACATCTGTGGGCAAAGATGACGGAAAAGCTCCGTATCAGCAGTCAGAACAAGACCAGGTGCCGACTATGGCACAGATTATCAATTGCTTATATGCAAATTCAAACTAAAGTAAATCAGAACAAGTCCACGACCTTGAGTATATCCCTCCTGAGTTTAAAGACCATCTCAAGAACAAATTTGCTGTATTGATCACTAATGACCAAAGACCAGACAAACTGTGGAATGACATCAAAGACATCATCCATGACGAGAGCAAGAGGTCATTAAAAAGACAGGAAAGAAAGAAAAGACCAAACTGGAAGTCAGAAGAGACTCTGAAACTTAGCTCTCGAACGTCTAGCAGCTAAAGCAAAACTGAGGAATGGCGAAGTAAAAGACCTAAAGAGAAAATTTCAGAGTCGCTCTAGAAGACAAAAGGAAGTATTATAATGACATGTGCAAAGATCTGGAAATGGAAAACCAGAAGGGAAGCACATGCTCTTCATTTCTCAAGCTGAAAGAACTGAAGAAAAAATTCAAGCCTCGAGTTGCAATAGTGTAGGATTCTACAGGAAAACTATTAAATGACTCAGAGAGCATCAAAAGATGGAAGGGATACACAGAGTCATTATACCAGTCGATGTTCAGCCATCTGAAGAGGTAGCATAGGATCAGGAACCAGTGGTTTGGAAGGAGGAAGTCAAAACTTCATTGAAAGCATTGGCAAGAAACAGGGTTCCAGGAATTGATGGAATATCAGTTGAGCTCATTCAACAAACAGAGGCCATGCTGGGAGTGCTTACTTCTCTATGCCAAGAAATTTGGAGGACAGCTACCTGGCCAACTGACTGGAAGAGATCCATATTTATGCCCATTCCAAAGAAAGGTGATCCAACCGAATGTGGAGATTACTGAACAATATTGTTCATATCACACACAAGTAAAATTCTGCTGAAGATCATTCGAAAGCAACTACAACATGTTGACAAGGAACTGCCCGAAATTCAAGCTAGGTTCAGAAGAGGACATGGAATCAGGGCTACCATCACTGATGTCAGATGGATCTTGACTGAAAGCAAAGAATATCAGCAAGATGTTTATTTGTGTTTCATTGACTATGCAAAAGCATTCTTTAGCATGGATCATACTAAATTATGGCTAACGTTGCAGAGAATGGAAATTCCAGGACACCTAATTGTGCTCTTAAGCAATCCGTGTATGGGTCAAGAGGCAATTGTGTGAACAGAACAAGGGGACACTGTATGTTTTAAAGTCAGGAAAGGTATGTATCCTTTCACCACACCTTTTCAATCTGTATGCCGAGCAAATAATCCCATAAGGTGGATTATATGAAGAAAAACGAGGCATCAAGATTGGAGGAAGACTCATTAATAACCTGTGTTATGCAGATAACACCACTTCACTTACTGGAAATGAAGACGATCTGAGACACTGATGAAGATCAAGGACCACAGCCTTCAGTATGGATTGCACCTCAAACTTGCCAAAGCCAAGTGCCGTCGAGTCGGACATTAGGAAAACCAAAATCCTCACAACTGGACCAGTAAGCAAAATTGTCATAAATCCAGAAAAGATTGAGGTTGTCAAGGATTTCATTTTACTTGAGTCCACAATCAACACCCATGGAAGCAGCAATCGAGAAATCAAAAGATGCACTGCACTGGGAAAATCTCCAGCAAAGGACTTCTTCAAAGTATTCAAAAGTAAGGATGCTGCCTTGAAGACAACAATGCTCCTGACCCAAGCCATGGTATTTGCAATCGCATCATATGCATGCAAAAGCTGGACCATGAACAAAGAAGACAGAAGAAGAATTGATGCCTTTAAATTGTGTTGGAGAAGAATGTTGAATGTACCATAGACTGCCAAAAGAACAAACAGATCTGTTCTGGAAGAAGTATAACCAGAGTGCTCCTTGGAAGCAAAGATGGCAAGACTGTGTCTTACATACTTTAGACATGTTGTCAGGAAGGATCAGTCCCTGGAGAAGGACATTATGCTTGGTAGAGTGGAGGGTCAGCAAAAAAGAGGAAGATCCTTGATGAGACGGATTGACACAGTGGCCGCAACAATAGGCTCAAGCATAAAAACAACTGTGGACATGGCATAGGACCAGGCAGTGTTTTGTTCTGTTGTTCATAGGGTCACCATAAGTTGGAGCCAATTCAACAGCACCTAACAATGACAACAACAAACAGCGACCATAAACACAGATCTTCACAAATGGAATACACAGAAGCCAAATCAACTACATCTGTGGACAAAGATGATGCAAAAGCTCCATATCAACAGTCAGAACAAAACCAGGTGCTGACTGAGGCACCGACCGTCAATCACTCATACGCAAGTTCAAACTGAAATTGAAGAAAATTAGAACAGCCTGCAAGAGCAAAAGTAGGAACTTGAGTATGTCCCACCTGAGTTTAGAGACCATAACAAGAACAAATATGATGTGTTCAACACTAACAGCCAAAGACCAGATGAACTGTGGAGTGACATGAAAGACATCATCCATGAAGAAAGCAAGAGGTCATTTGAAAACACAGGAAAAAAAGAAAAGACCAAATTGAATGTCAGAAGAGTCTCTCAAACTTGCTCTTAAATGTCAAGCAGCTAAAGTAAAAGGAAGGAATCATGAAGTAAAAGAATGGAAGATTTCAAAGGGCAGCTTGAGAAGACAAAATAAAGTATTACAATGACATGTGCAAAGAGCTGGAAACAGAAAACCAAAAGGTAAGAATACATTCTGCATTTCTCAAGCTGAAAGAACTAAAGAAATATTCAAGCCTTGAATTGCAATAGTGACGGATTCCAGAGGGAAAACGTTAAATGACTCAAGAAGCATCAAAAGAAGAAGGAAGGAATACAAAGTCATTATACCAGAAAGAACTGGTCAATGTTCAGCCATTTGAAGAGGTAGCATATGATCAGGAAACGATCGTACTGAAGAAGTCAAAGCTGCCTTGTAGGCACTGACAAAACACAGGGCTCTAGGAAATGATGGAATATCAGCTGAGATATTTCAACAAACAGATGCAGTGCTGGAAGTCCTCACTTGTCCATGCCAAGAAATTTGGAGAACAACTACCTGGCCAAGTGACGGGAAGAGATCCATATTTATGCCCATTCCAAAGAGAGGTGATCCAACCAAATGCAGAAATTGCCAAACGATGTCATTAATACCACAAGCAAGTAAAATTTTGCTCAAGATCATTCAAAAACAGCTGCAACAGTGTATTGACAGGGAATTGCCAGAAATTCAAGCTGGATTCAGAGGATGTGGAACCAGAGATATCATTGCTGATGTCAGATGGATCTTGACTGAAAGCAGAAAATACCAGAAAGATGTTTACCTGTGTTTCATTGATTATGAAAAAGCATTCAACTGTGCAGAGCATAACAAATTAGGCCAACATTGTGGAGAATGGGAATTCCAAAAGACCTAACTGTGCTCTTAAGGAATCTGTAAATGGATCAAGAGGCAGTCGTGCAAACAGAACAAGTGGACACTGCATGGTTTACACTCAGGAAAGGTATGAGTCAGGGTTATATCCTTTTACTATATCTTTTCAATCTGTATGCTGAGCAAATAATCTGAGAAGCTGGATTATACAAAGAAGAGTGAGGCATCAGGACTGGAAGATGACTCATTAACAACCTGCTTCCTGGAAGTAAAGAGGATTTGAAACATTTACTGATGAAGATCAAAGACCACAGCCTTCAGTATCAGTTGCACCTCAATGTCAAGAAAACAAAAGTCCTCACAACTGAACCAGTAAGCAACATCATGATAAATGGAGAAAGGATTGAGATTGTCAAGGATTTCATTTTACTTGGTTCCACATTCAACATCCATGGAAATAGCAGTCAAGAAATCAAAAGATGCATGGCACTGGGAAAATCTCCCACAAAGAACCTCTTTAAAGTATTGAGAAGTAAAGACGCCACCTTGAAGACTAAAGTGTGCCTGACATGACCCAGGGTACTTTTCAATCACCTCACATAATACAAAAGCTAGAAGAAGAATTGATGCCTTTGAATTGTGGTGTTGGAGAAGAATATTGACTTTACCATGGACCACCAAAAGAACAAAGAGATCTGTTCTGAAAGAAGTACAACCAGAGTGCTCCTTGGAAGCAAAGGTGGCAAGACTGCGTCTTACAGACTATGGACATGTTGTCAGGAGGGATCAGTCCCTGGAGAGGAACGTCATTCTTGGTAAAGTGGAGGGTCAGCAAAAAAGAGGAAAACCCTCAATGAGATGGATTGACACAGTGGCTGCAACAATGGGCTCAAGCATAAAAACAATTGTGGGCATGACGCAGGACCAAGAAGTGTTTCATTCAGTTGTGCACAGGGTTGCTGTGAGTCCAAACTGATTTGACAGCACCTAACAACAACAACTATATAGATATCACGTTGGTTAATACTGTGTCAACTTGGCAACTCCATGTTTAGCTGCTATATCAATGGCAGGGCAGAACCTGTGGTAGCTCCCTGCCCCTCAGCACTCATCTCTGTGCCTTTCATCACCTACTTTCCCCTCTGCTCATGTTGCCAGCAGCTCCTGCTCTCTTTTGCCTCTGGTTCCTGGACCTAAGCTAACAGCTGTTAGATTCATCAACCCTTACAGCCAGCGAGTGAGAGAGTCCAAGTCCCTGACTTACCAATCCTGGGTTTGCCAGCCCCTCAAGCTCCATGAGTCAGCAGAGACCTTGCAGTCTTGCTGCCAGCTTTGGATCCACTGACCTACAAGGCTGGTGATCTAGAACTCTGGTCTCTAACCTACTGACCTTGGGTTCACCAGCTCCCATGGCCATGTGAGGCTTGTGCTGGGACTTGGAACGTTTAGCTTCTACAATTGCCTGAGCTATTTCCTTTATATAAATCTTTCCTTGTACATACACGTATTACTGGTTTTGTTTCCCTAGAAAACCCAGCCTGAAAAAAAAAACTAAACGTACTACCAAAAACAGATATATACAAGAAGCCTTGGTGGAACAATGGTTTAAGTGCTTGGCTACTAACCAAAAGGTTGGTGGTTCGAACCCAGCTAGTGTCTCCTCAGGAGAAAGACAAGACAATCTGCTATTGTGAAGTTTATAGCCTAGAAAACTCTACAGGACAGTTTAATTCTGTCAAATGGGGTCACTATTAATTGAAATCGACTCAATGGCATCTAACAACATCAATATATATTGATAAAGAAATGAATTGGCTCGAGAGATTGAGGGGTCTGGCAAGCCCAAAAATCCATAGGCCAAGCAGGCTGGAAACTGGTAGGGTATCTATGTTACAGTCTTGAGACAGAATCTTTCTCCTCTTGGAAACCACAGTTCTTGCTCTTAAGGTTTTCAACTGATTGGATGAGGCTCACACATTATTGAGGATAATCACTTTTACTTAGAGTTAACACACTGTAAATGTTCACTATGTCAACAAAATACCTTCACCAAAAAAACCAAACCAAAACCTTTGCTGTTGAGTCAACTCTGACTCATAGCGACCCTATAGAAAAGAGTAGAACTGCCCCCTAGGGTTTCCAAGGAGCACCTGGCAGGTTTGAACTACGGAGCACTTGGTTAACAGCTGTAGCACTTAACCACTATACCTCCAGGGTTTCACAGAAACATCTACACTAGCGTTTGGCCAAACTGGACACCACATCTTAGCTATGTGACATATAAAATGGACCATCACAGTCTACTGTTTATCAGCTTGGCTCCCATGACACAGCTCCTTGAGCCCTTCTTAATCTCCTCACAAAGCCGAGAATAAAGCCATACTTCTGTCTGCCGTACCACAACTATCCTTCCTTTGTGCAACCAAAAATACACTAACCTTCTCCAAAGGAGGAATGCGGGTGATATTTACTCTCCTTGATATCCTGTAACTTCAATACTATGATATACACTTAAACTACTTAATTACTCTAATATTATATTATATGGTAAGGAGATAAGAGAGGAAAGAAAACAAAAACTTTTGTGTGTATACACACACATTTACTCATAATAAAATAAGGAAGAAATACACAAAAAATTATAGCCCTCAGTTCTGCAAATGGTCGTATGGTTGTAACTGGTATTTATAACTACCTTCTTTCACTTGTTGTTGTTGTTAGGTGTCATCAAGTCAGTTTCAACCCACGGCAACCCTACACACAACAGAATGAAACACTGCCTAGTCCTGTGCCATCCTCACAATTATTGTTATAGTTGAACCTGTTGTTGCAGCCACTGTGTCAACTCATCTCATTGAGAATCTTCCTCTTTTTGCTGACCCTCCACTTTACCAAACAAGATGTCTGTTTTAGTCATCTAGTGCTGCTCTAACAGAGATAACATAAGTAGATGGCTTTAACAAAGGAAAGTTTATTCTTAGACCGTCTAGTAGGCTCTAAATCCGAATTTGTCGGCTGTGAAGGAATGTCCTTGTGTTGCATCAGACTTTGATCAAGGAGCATCTTGCTGCAGGAACCTCAAATCTGAAGAATGCACTCTAACTCATGGTTCCTGCTTTCTTGATGGTATGAGGTTCCCACTCTCTGCTTGCTTCCCTTTCCTTTTATCCCTTGTAGGATAAAACGATAAAAGGTGGTGCAAGCCATGCTCCAGGGAAACCCTGTCTACACTGGAGCAGGGAGGTGATCTTGGGAAGGGCTTCATGGTCCCACCATAATCCTCTCTAACATAATCCATTCTGTTAACCACAGGAAGAGATTAGGATTTACAGCGTAAGAAAATCACAAAATGGAGGACAATCACAGAATATGGGGAAATACTGGTCCAGCCGAATTACTACACGTATATTTCGGAGGACATATTCAATCCGTGACAGTGTCCTTCCCCAAGGATTAATCCCTCTTGACAACATGTCCAAAGTGTGTGAGAGGTAATCTCATCATCTTTGCTTCTAAGGAGCTCTCTGGTTGTACTTCTTCCAAGATAGATTTGTTCATTCTTTTGGCAGTCCCTGGTATGTTTCTTCCCCTATCCAGTCTACATTCCCTTTAGATACCTTCCTTTGCAATATACCGAGGCAGTTCTGGAATTTCAGCTCCATTCAGTGTAGGCCGCCTTTCAGTCCACGTTTCATCCAACTGACCAACCACACAAACTGTTAGAACCCTTTCTAACTTCTCAAGATAAATTATTTAATTCATTATCTCTATGTACAGAGCCCATATAAACAAATTTGGCCTGATTCAACTTTGTTTTCCTTCTGCCATTATCCCACACACCTAATATCCATTACCACATATATTTTTCTGGATTTCTGTCTGTATACATTAGAAAAAAATCAAGTAGTTCTTTTGGTGTGTAACACACCCCCCTGTGGGTCACACTTAGTACTTCGCCTTTCAATGCCCCCTGGGATTTGAATATAGTTACAGATCTAGAAGCAAAGAAGTGATGGAGTTGAGTCTTCAGGAAAATAAGCGATGTCTAGCAAGGCAATTACCTTGAGGGAGACTATTACAGATTCCTCAGACAAATAAGGGTTACTCCTTCAGACGGGTTGGAAGGGCTGCTTCTACAAGCAAAGAAGACTTGGTAGAATTTAGGGGTTCAGTGTACCAGCTTCTTGAAGTTCTGCCCGTATGTCACTATTCCAATTTTCAGGATCCCATTCCTTCCCTGTCGGTGCCCTCTATGTAACATGAGATACCCTGTGAATTTGGGAATTGAATTTGCATTGGAATTCAGTCCTTTGTAGTATGAGACTGGTATTAGTTTTCAGCAATTTGAACTCTGTGTCTACAGGCCATAAGGTTTTCTTTCAGGACATAGAGTACTCAGTAGTCTTTATCAATAACCCGACCTTGTCTAATTCTCAATGCATCCTGATTGCAATCAATTTCAGACTGCAGAAGCTGGTAAAAATTTACAATTTCTTCATCCTTGGCCTTAGTGGCTAGTACATAAATTGGAATGATAGTCACATTAATTGGACTTCCTTGTAGGCATCTAGGTATCATCTTATCACTAACAGCACTGTACTTCAGGACAGATCTTGAAATGTTCTTTTTGATCATGAACGAAGCACCATTCCTCTTCAAGTTTTCATTCCTGGCATAGTAGACCATATGATTGTCTGATTCAAAATAGCCAATACCAGTCAGTCATTTCAGCTCACTAGTGCTTGTGATATTGATGTTTATGTGTTCCATTTTGGTTTTGATGATTTCCAGTTTTCCTAGATTCATACTTCATGTATTCCATGTTCTAGTTACTAACGGATGTTGGCAGCTATTTCTTCTCATTTTGAGTCGTGCCACATGAGCAAATGAAGATCCCAAAGACTTAATTCCATCCACGTCATTAAGGTAGGCTCTACTTCGAGGAGGCAGTTCTTCCCCAGTCATCTTCTGAGTGCCTGCCAACCTGGGGGCTCATTTTCCAGCACTGTATCAGATGATGTTCTACTGCTATTCATAATGTTTTCACTGACTAATGCTTTTCAGAAGTAGAGGACCAGGTCCTCCTTCCTAGTCCATCTCAGTCTGAAAGCTCAGGTGAAACCTGTCCACCATGGGTGACCCTGCTGTTATCTAAATACCAGTGGTATAGCTTCCAGCATCACAGCAACTTGCAAGCCCCCACAGTACAAAACTGACAGACAAGTGGGGGCATTGATAACTATTGGTGATTGGAATGCAAAAGTTGGAAACAAAGAAGGGTCAGTAGTTGGAAAACAACCTTGGTGATAGAAATGATACCGGAGATCACATGACAGAATTTTGCAAGACTATTGACTTCTTCATTGCAAGTGCCTTTTTAAACCAACACAAACAGCTACTGCACACATGGGCCTTACCATATGGAATACACAAGAATCAAATCTACCACATCTGTGGAAAAAGATGATGGAAAATCTCCATATCAGCAGTCAGAACAAGACCACGTGCTGACTGAGGCACAGACCACCAATCACTCATACGCAAATTCAATGGAAACTGAAGGAAATTAGAACAGGTCCATGAGAGCCAAAGTAGGACATTGACTACATCCCTCCTGAGCTGAGAGATCACCTCAAGAACAAATCTGATGTGTTGAACACTAATGACCAAAGACCAGATCAATTCTGGAATGACATCAAAGACATCATCCATGAAGAAAGCAAGAGGCCATTAAAAAGACAGCAAAGAAAGAAAACACCAAATCAGATGTCAGAAGAGACTCTGAAACTTGCTCTTGAACGTCAAGTAGCTAAACCAAAAAGAAGTGAAGATGAAGTAAAAGAACTGAACAAAAGACTTCAAAGAGCAGCATGAGAAGACAAAATAAAGTGTTATAATGACATGTGCAAAGATCTGGAAATAGGGAAGAATACATTCTACATTTCTTGGACTGAAAGAACTGAAGAAATAATTCAAGCCTCGAGACGCAATAGTGAAGGATTCTACAACGAAAACATTAGATGACTCAGGAAGCATCAAAAGAAGATGGAAGGAATACACAGTCATTATACCAGAAAGAATTGGTCAATGTTCAGCCATTTGAAGAGCTAGCGTATGATCAGGAACCAATGATACTGAAGGAAGAAGTCAAAGCTGCCTTGACAAGACCGGCAAAAAGCAAGGCTCCAGGAATTAATGGCGTATCAACTGAGATATTTCAACAAACAGATGCGGCGCCGGAAGTGCTCACACATATATGCCAAGAAATTTGGAGTACAGCTACCTGGCCAACTGACTAGAAGAGACCCATATTTATGCCTATTCCAAAGAAAGGTGATCCAGTTGATTACAGAAATCATCAAACAAAATTTCTAATATCACATGCCAGTAAAAATTTTGCTCAAGATCATTCAAAAGTGACTGCAACAATATATTGGCAAGGAACTGCCAGAAACACAAGTCAGATTCAGAAGAAGACGTGGAACCAGGGATATCATTGTTGATGTCAGATGGATCTTCTCTGAAAGCAGAGAACACCAGAAAGATGTTTACTTGTGTTTCAATGACTATGCTAAGGCATTCAACTGTGTGGACCATAACAAATTATGACTAGCATTGTGGATACTGAGAATTCCAGACACTTAACTGTACTCTTAAGGAATCTGTACATGGATCAAAAGGCAGTTGTGTGAACAGAACAAGGAGACACTGCATGGTTTAAAGTCAGGAAAGATGTGCATCATGGTTCTATCCTCTCACCGTACCTTTCAATCTGCACACCAATCAAATAATCTGAGAAGCTGGATTCTATGAAGAGCAAGGCATCAGGATTGGAGGACGACTTCTTAACAACCTGTGTTACACAGACAACATCACCTTACTTGCTGGAAGTGAAGAAGATTTGTAACAATTACTGATGAAGACCAAAGACCACAGCCTTCAGTATGGATTGTACCTCAACATCAAGAAAACAAAAATCTTCACAACTGGACCAATAAGCAACATCATGATAAATGGAGAAAAGATCGACATTGTCAAGGATTTCATTTTACTTGGGTCCACAATAAATTCCCATGGAAGCAGCAGTCAAGAAATCAAAAGATGCATTGCACTGGGAAAAACTCTGCTGTTAAGAACCTCTTCAAAGTATTGAAAGTAAAGTTGCCACCTTGAAGACTAAGGTGCGCCTGACCCAAGCCATGGTATTTTCAATTGCATTGTATTCATATGGAAGCTGGACAAAAAAAATAAGACAGAAGAAGAACTCATGCCTTTGAACTGCAGTGCCAGAGAAGAAAATTGAATGCACCATGGACTGCCAAAAGAACAAACAGATCTGTTCTGAAAAAAGTACAACCAGAGTACTCCTTGGAAGCAAAGATGACAGGACTGCATCTTACATGCTTTGGACATGTTGTCAAGAGGCATCAGTCCTTGGAAAAGGACATCATGCCTGGTAGATTGGACAGTCAGCGAGAAAGAGGAAGACCCTTGATGAGATGGATTGCCACAGCGACTGTGATGTTAGGCTTCAGCACAAAAATGATTGTGGACATGGCGCAAGACCATGCAGTGTTTTGTTCTGTTGTGCATAGGGTCCCTATGAGTTGGAACCGACTCTAAAGTAACTAACAACAACTACCTTGTCTAGTATTAATCATTCCCACTTTCTTTTTTTAATATTTTATTGTGCTTTAAGTGAAAGTTTACAATCCAAGCCAATTTGCCATACAAAACCCCACACACAAACTGCTGTGCAATGCTAGCTGCTCTCCCAGCCCTGTGACACACACTCCACCTTTCCACCCTGTACTTCCTATGTCCATTCAACCTCTCCTGTCCCCCTCCACCATCTCATCTTATCTCTTGACAAGAGCTGCTCAGTCATCCTCATGTATATACTTAAGCCAAGAAGCACACTCTTTGCCAGCACCACTCTATGCCTCATAGTCTAGTCCAATCTTTGTCTGAAGAGTTAGGTACGGAACTGGTTTCAGCTCTGGGCTGACAAAGAGTCCAAGGACCTTGTCCCCAGGGGATCCTCCAGTCCATCAGAATCAAGTCTGGTCTTTTTAACAGAGTTCTAGTTCTGCACACTCCCACTATGTCAGGGACTGCATGTTGTACTCCCCGTCAGGGCAGTCATCAGTGGTAGCCAGGCATCATCTAGTTCTTCTAGTCCCGGATTAAAGTAGTCTCCAGATCATATAGGCCCTTCTGTCTCTTGGGGGCATATTTTTTTCATGTCTTTGATGTCCTTTATTCTCATCTGTTGCAGGTGGATTGAGACCAATTGATGCTACTGAGATGGCTGCTTCCTGGCTTTTAAGACCCCAGACTTTAAAAGCCAGCAAGCTGCCATCTAAGGAGAATCAATTGGTCTCAACCCACCTGCAGCAGATGAAAACAAAGAACATCATGAGACAGAAGGGTCTATACAACTGGGAGACTACATCACTATAAGACCAGAAGAATAAATGGTGCTTGGCCACCACCAGAGACAGCCCTGTAAGGGAACATAATGTAGAGTCCCTGATGTAGCATGAGAAAAAGAGGTGTGCAGCTCTAGAACTCTACTAAAAGATCAGACTCGACGGTCCAACAACCTCAAGGGTCCCCTGAGAACATGATCCCTAGACTTGCTTGCTAGATGAGAGCTGAAAACAGTATTGAAGCTAACACTTCAGACAAAGATTGGACTGGACCTGGGGACAAAGAGTTATGCAGGTAGTGTGCATATATTATCACTTAAGATATATATATGAGGCTGTCCTGTTATTAGGTGCCATCGAGTTAGTTCCAACTCAGACAGAAGGGTCCATACGACTGGGAGACTACATCAGTATAAGACCAGAAGAATAAATGGTGCTTGGCCACCACACAGAGACCCTATGCGCAACAGAACGAAACTCTGCCCAGTCTTGAGCTGTGTCCACAATCTATTTTATGCTTAAGCCCACTGTTGGGGCCACTGTGTCAATCCATCTCCTCAAGGGTATTCCTCCTTCTTGCTGACCCTCCACTCTACCAAGCATGATGTCCTTTTCCAGGGACTGACCCTTCCTGACAACATGTCCAAAGTATGTAAGATGCAGTCTTGCCATCTTTACTTCCAAGCAGCATTCTGGTGGTACTTCTTCCAGAACAGATCTGTTTGTTCTTTTGGCAGTCCATGATACATTCAACATTCTTCTCCAACACCACAATTCAAAGGTATCAGTTCTTCTTCTGTCTTCTTTGTCCATGGTCCAGTTTTCACATGCACGTGATGCAATTGAGAATGCCGTGGGTTGGGTCAGGCTCACTTCAGTCTTCAAGGTGACATTTCTACTTTTCAATACTTTAAAGAGATCCTTTGGAGAAGATTTTTCCAGTGCAATGCATCTTTTGATTTCTTGACTGCTGCTTGCACGGGCATTGATTGTGGACCCAAGTAAAATAAAATCCTTGACAACCTCAATCGTTTTTCCATTTATCACCATGCTGCTTACTGGTCCAGTTGTGAGGATTTTTATTTTCCTGATTTTCAGGTGCAATCCATACTGAAGGCTGTGGTCCTTGATCTTAATCAGTAAGTGTTGCAAATCTTCTTCATTTCCAGCAAGTAAGGTGGGACAATGCACATTGTTAATGAGTCGTCCTCCAATCCTGATGCCTCGTTCTTCTTCGTAGAATCAGCTTCTCTGATTATTTGGTTGGAATACAGATTGAAAAGGTATGGTGGGAAGGTACAACTGTGATGCACACCTTTCCTGACTTTAAACCATGTAGTGTCCCCTTGTTCTGTTCACACGACTGCCTTTTGATCCATATATAGATTCCTTAAGAGTACAAGTAAGTGTCTGGAATTCCCAGTCTCTACAATATTAACCATAATTTGTTATCATCCACACAGTTGAATACCTTTGCATAGTCAGTGAAACACAGGTTAACATCTTTCTAGTATTCTCTGCTTTCAGCCAAGATCCATCTGACATCAGCAGCGTTATCCCTGGTTCCACGTCCTCTTCTGAATCCAGCTTGAATTTCTGGCAGTTCCTTGCCAATACACTGTTGCAGCTGCTTTTGAATCATCTTGAGCAAAATTTTACTTGACTGCGCTATTAATGATATTGTTTGATTATTTCCACATTTGGTTGGATCACCTTTCTTCAGAATAGGCACAAATATAGATCTCTCCTTGTCAATTGACCAGGTAGCTATCCTCCAGATTTCTTGGCATAGATGAGTGAGTGCTCGCACTGCTGCATCCATTTCTTGAAACATCTCAACTGATGCTCCATCAATTCCTGGAGCCTTGTTTTTCCCCAACGCTTTCAGTGCAGCTTCAACTACTTCCTTTATTACCATTGGTTCCTGATCATATGCTACTTTGTGAAATGGTTGAACATGGACCAGTTCTTTCTGGTATAAAGACTTTGTGTATTCCTTCCATCTTCTTTTGATGCTTCCTGAGTAATTTAATATTTTCCCTGTAGCCGACGTGCTTAAAAATTTACTTATTCTGTTCATGAGATGTCATTTATATCTGTGTCTTTATACTTAAACTGTATTTCTTATAGGCAGAAAAAGCCTTTTTTTAAAATCCGTTTTGACAATCTCTGCCTTTTTATTGGAGCTTTTAGTTTATACTGAATGTAATTTCTGTGATATGATTGTATTAGATCTGTCCTTTTACCACCTATCCTATTGATTTTGTTCCTTTGTTTCCTCTTTCTAGCCCCAGATATTTTTTAGGTCATTTTAACTTGTCTCTTGCCTTTTGAGCTATATTTTTTTGCCTTTTTTTAATGATTGCTGTACAGATCACAAGATATATCCTTAACTATTTATTGTCTACTTTGAGTTAACACTGTACAACTTCAGGTAAATGTAAATGTGTATTCATCTCCCCCTAGCCTATCCTTATGCTATTGCTATATGCACTATACTCAGGAGTTTTATAAACCCTACTACATCGTCTACATTTTATTTTAAATAGTCATGTGTATTGTCAAGGAGCTGAGAGCAAATAACTATTCTTTACTATTTATCTGTATATTCACCATTTCTAGAGTTTTTTCATTGTATTCAAAGATCAAAGTTTCCATCTAGCATAAATTTTATTTAGATTGAAAGATTTTCTTTAGCATTTCATTCAGTGCAGATCTGCTGATGATTTCTCTTAGCTATCATGTTTCTCAAGATGTCCTTATGTTACCTACATTCTTGAAGGCTAGTTTTCCTGGATATAGAGGTCTGGGTTGAATTGATTTTCTTCTAGTAGTTTATGAAGATGTTGCAGTCTCTCCTGTCTTCCATTGTTTCTGATGAGAATTCCTTTAGGATTCTTAGCTACATTCCCCTGTATGTAGTCATTCTTTTAGCTCTAACTGCTTCTTGTATCTTCTTTTCTTCTTTCTTTCTTTCTTTCTTTTTAGTAGCCTGACTGGGGCTTCACTGACCTTCTTGAATCTATAAATTATGTCTTTCATCAAATTTTGAAAAATTTCAACCATTATTTCTTCAAATAGTTTTTCTCTTCCATTTTCTCTCTCCTCTCTTGGGGTTCCAAATACACAAGTCTGAAATATTTTTACACTGTCCTACAGGTCATAGAGGTTCTGTTCTTCCCCCTACCAATCTTTTTTCTCTTGGTTTATCAGAAAGAATCACTTCTATTGATGTATTTTAAGTCTGTCATTCTCCTCTCATCTGCGATCTGTTACTAGGAGCATCAAGTGCACTTTCCATTTCACATACTGTGTTTTTCAGGTCGAGAATTAGCAGTTGCTTCTCTTCAACAGGTTGTTTTTCCATACTGAAATTTTCTGTTTTTAAATTCATTATGAGATTTTTATGTCCATTGTGCAGATATTGGTATCTGGGTCATCTCAGCGCCACTTTCCCTAGAAAGCCTTTTCTCTTGAGTATATGACACATTTTCTTGTTTCTTCTAGTAACTCACTGTTGTATCCTGGATGTTGTCAATAAGATGCTAAGTGACTTTGGCTTCTTGGTTTCTGTTTTCATCCAAAGAGGTGGAGGTGGGAGGTGGAGGTTGGAGGTGGGAGATAGAGGTTGGAGGTGGGAGGTGGAGGTTGGAGGTGGGAGGTGGTAGGGAGCGGGGCAGGGGAGGTGAGAAGGAGAGGAGAGAAGAGGGAGGGGAAAGGGAGGGGGACATTGTCAGTAATACGCATAGTGACTTTGGCTTCTAGGTTTCTGTTATGTTCATCCGAAGAGGTGGCGGTGGCGGCGGTGGCGGCGGCGGCGGCGGAGGCGGAGGTGGCGGAGGCGGCTGCCGCTGCTGCTTTGACATGCAGTTAACTTGCCCAAACTCAAACTCCAAACTCTGTGTCCCCCATGGCGGATATCAAGTGAAATATCTGTTCAGTTCTTTTGCTCAGAGTCTGCACTGTGCATGCATGAGGCGTGACCCAGAGATTTGGGTAGCGTTTTTACACCAAAGTTGGGGCTCTTTCTCCGTGGTTCTCTCATTTCCCGGTTTCCCCCTTCTCATTTCCCCCTGCTTGGTTGCCCTGAACACTACCCCTTGGTTCTCTAGCTGAGTCTTAGCTATCCTTCATGGCGCCTTCTGCAACCTGCCCTCACACACCAAGACTGTATGAACGGTAAACCTACTCCCCTTTTGCTATGTTTACTCCCCTGTGATGGTCTGTGTCTTTCTCAGTCTCTTGTGCCTTCAGGAAATGTTTTTTAAAAAGACTTTGTCCTGGCTTGTGCTTGTTGTCTGCGGGAGGGTTCGTCAAATAAGAGCTCTTTTACCGTTACTGAGAACAGAACCTGACTTAAGTTTGAACAAGGTCACTTGGGCCCAGACTGCTCACTCCAGGGTCCCTAAACTGGTACCTTGCTTCAAGCATTATCTCTCCTCTCCAATCCACACTGTCACAGCACCTAGTGAAAAGTCGTCCCGGACATCTCCATTATGCTGGTTTTAAAAATGTGCCCTTAGATTCTTTGATATTCCCTGCCTTCAAGAGGTTTAGCTCAACTCCTCTTTCTCTGAGTGGAGGCTAGATTTAGTGAGTCACTTCTAAAAAAGAATACAGCAGAACCGATGAGATATCACTTCCCAGACTGAATTATGAAAAGAATGAAGCTTCCATCTTACACAAGCTCTCTTATACTCATTCTCTCTCTCTCTCTCTCTCTCTCTCTCTCTCTCTCTCTCCACCCCTTACTCCCTTTATGGGAGATACTGCAGTAAGCACCCCTTTGGGGAAGTCCATGTGGCAAGGACGCAATCTACTTGAGTCAGCTATGTGAATGCACTTGGAACTGGATTCTTAAGCCCCAATCAGATCTTTAGAGACTGTACCCTGGTCAATAGTTTCCCTGTGACCTCATGACTGACCCCAAGCCTGAACCATCCAGCTAAGCCTCTCTTGCATTCCTGACCTTCCGAAACTGTGTGAGATGGTCACTGTTTGTTGTTTTCAGCTGCTATGTTTCACAGTAATTTATTATATAGCATGAATAGTCTTATGAAAGACCTTTCGTGTCCACAGGTCTCTAAGAGCACTTAGAACTGTCCTCCAAACCCAGTCTTCTTCTAGAAGCATTTAGCTTAGTAAACGGCACTGAAACTCACCCAGGCAGGCCTCACTGGGTAGGGCTTGAGATAGTCTCATTTATTTAAGAAATAGCAATAAGTTTCTAAGCACTAATAACTATTAACAAGCAGTGTGAAAGAAGAATGGAGTAAGAAGACTCTGTAAAGAACTTTCATAGTTCTGAGAAGAAATCCAAGAGCAATTGGTGTCACTGAGCCCAGCGATGGGGCATTTCAGCCAGGTGGAGACTAGGCAACGTCTGCAGAGTGTCCTGATCTGTCATGTTTCTTATATATGCATGACAGAAGCTGACTGGCTGATGGAAGCATGAAGTGAACTAGCTAAAGGATACTAGGTAGCTCACAGGCATTTGAGGAGGACTGGAGAACTAGGTTGGGAGGCTCTGTAGAGACAAACAGGCTTCTAAAGCACACTGCAGTACTAGGCCAGAGAAAGCACCCCTGTAACCCTCTCACAACGGGGTGAAGACGATGCAGCTTGCAGCACCAGTGCAGAATGATGGATGCTGCCACAAGAACCACAGCTGACACTGCTGCACCAGGAAACAGGTGGCAATGCCTCTGATGCCACCCCTGCCACCAGGGTGGAATCTTGCAGCCCCCACTTTTCCCCATCTCTTGCCTCAGATTCAGAGTCAGCAATGGGTGTATCTGGTTGGTGGAGCCCAAGTCATGTGCACAAACTCTAGCTGCAAGGAATGCCAGGAGGGTGAACATTCACTATCCTCTGGATCTATGGCAGTGAGCAAATTTGGCCTCAAGGGAGTGGAGCAATGCCTAAACATAGGAACTAAAGCCTAAACCCACTGCCTTTGAGCCAATTATGACTCATAGTGACCCTCTAAGACAAAGTAGAACTGATCCATAGTTTCCAAGGAGCACCTGGTGGATTCAAACTGCCGATCTATTGGTTAGCAGCCATAGCACTTAACCACTATGCCACCAGGGTTTCCAAAAATAGGAAGGGATGTTAGTTAAATTAAAACAAACAGCTGTCTACTTAATATAGTATGACATGGAAAGGTGAATAAGATCATGTGGGAGAGAAATATGTGAACAAATAAACACAAATTACCAATATCAGGAATGATAGTGCTTGATATCAGTACAGGTGATAAGGGACTATTTATATACAACTTTAAGGAGTCCTGGTGGCACAGTAGTAAAAATGATCAACTGCTAACTGAAAGGTCAGTGGTTTGAAACCACCAGCAGCTCTACAGGAGGAAAATGTGGCTGTCTACTTCCACAGAGATTTACAGCCTTGCAAACTCTAGGTGGCCCCATGAGTCAGAATCAACTGGAGACAGTGTGTTTATGTATGTACTTTATGCCAATAAGTTTAAATACTTACCCGAAATGAACACATTTCTTGAAAGACGCAAGTTAGCAAAGCTGGTTCCAAAAGAAATTGATAATACAAATAACTGTATACCTACTAAAGAAATCAAAATTATAGTTTAAAACCTCCCCACAAAGAAAACTCGAGGTTCAGATGGCTTCATGGGTGAATTTTACCAAGTATTTAAGGATGAGATAATGCTAAAACTACAGACTTTTCCAGAAAATTGAAGAGAAAGGAGTGTTTCCTAATTCACTCAATGAAGCCAGCAGTACCTTGATATTAAAACTATATAAAGACATTACAAGAAAACTACAGAGTAGTATCATTCATGAACATACATGAAAAAATTCCAAAAAAAAAAAAAGGCTAGCAAAGAGAATCAACAAGATTTAAAAAGGATAATCTGGCATGACAAACGAGTCTATCTGAAAATGCAAGGTTGGTTTTGATATTTAAAAACTAATCAATGTAACTCAGCACATTAACAAACTAAAAATAGGAAAACCATATGCTTTACTAAGCAAACCAAAAACCCAGTCCCCTGCCGTCAAGTCAATGCTGACTCCTAGTGACCATATAGGACACAGTAGTATGGCCCCATACAGTTTCCAAGGAGTGCCTGTTAGATTTGAACTGCTGACCTATGGTTAGCAGCCATAGCACTTAACCATCACTCCACCACGGTTTCCTTAACTAAACAGATACAGGAAAAAATATTTGACAAAATCCAGTATCAGTTCCTGATTTAACACTAAAAAAGCTCCCAGCAAGATAGGAATACAGTGGAATTTCCAGAACTTAATAAGGGACAGTTATAAAAAAATTATAGCTAACATTGCAATGGTTAAGAGCTACAGCTGCTAACCAAAAGGTCAGCAGTTCAAATCCACCACCCACACCCTGGAAACTCTGAGACTGTTTTGCTCTGTCCTATGGTTTTTTTGGACCACTGCATTTAATGGTGAAAGACTGAGGGCTTTCATTCTAAAATCAGGAACAAGGCAGGGATGTTTACTCTTACACCCTCTATCCAACATTCTACTAGAGGTTCTAGCTAGGGCAGTTAGGCAAGTAAAAGGAGTACAAAGCATTCAGACTGCAGAAAAAAAAAAAAAAACTGTTGCTGTTGAGTTGATTCTGACTCATAGCAACCATATGAGTAGAACTGACCCACTGAGTTTCCAAGGAGTGCCTTGCTGATTTGAACCGCCGACCTTCTGGTTAGCAGATATAGCTCTTAACCACTACACGTCCAGGGTTTCCATTCACGTTGCAAAGGAAAAAGTAAATCTATTTATAGGTGACATAATTATCTGTAGAAAACATGATGGAATCTGCAGAAACACAACTACAACTAACACATGAGTTCAGCAAGGTTCCAGTATACAAGATCAACATACGAAATCAATTGCATTTCTATATTCTACCAATGAACAATCAGAAATTGAAATTTCAAAAAACAGTATAATTACAACAGCATCGAAACTGTAAAGTACTTAGGAATAAATACGACAAAAGATGGGAGAGGCCTGAAAACTACAAAATACTGTTGAAACTAAAGAAGATCATAATAAATAGAGGGAAAGACTTTGTTCATAGGCCAGAAGACTCAGAATTGTTAAGATGTCGATTGTCCCCAAATTGCTCTATAGATCCAATTCAATCCCAATCAAAATCCAGCAGGCTTTATCCTTAGAAATTGACAAGATGATTCTAAAATTCATATGGAAATGCAAAAACACCTAAAATAGCCAAAACAAAACTGAGAGGGAAGAAAAAAACTGAAGGATTTATAATCTCTGGTTTCAAAGATTGTTATAAAGCCACAGTAAATCAATATACTTTGGACATGCGGTCAGGAAGGACCAGTCCCTGGGAAGGACCACATGCTTGGTAAAGTGGAGGGTCTATGAAAGAGTTAGACCCGCAAGGAGATGGATTGACACAGTGGCTGCCAATGATGGACTTAAGCATAAAAATGATTGTGGGTGTGGTGCAGGACAGGGCAGTGTTTCATTCTGTTGTGCATAAGGTCACTGGGAGCTGGAACCATCTTGATGGCACCTACCAACAATAACAGTAAATCAAAACTGTTCGTTATTGGTGTAAAGACAGACAGATTGCCCATTTATGGGACAAATGATCTTTTGACAAAGGAGCAAAGGCAATTCAATGGAAAAAGGACAGACTTTTCAACAAATAGTTCTGAACTCATTGGATCCTCTTAAGTACAAAAATCAACGTTGATCTACACTCTGCACTGCATAAAAAAATTGGCTCAAAATGGATCAGATACCTAGATGTAAAACTGTGAAACACCTAGACTAAAACAAGGTATTTATGACCTTGAGTTAAACAGATTTCTTAGCTATGATGCTGAAAGCACAATCCAAAAAAGAACTGCTACATTTAGCTTCATAAAAATTTAGAATTTCTGCTCTTCATAAGAAACTGTTAAGAGAAAGAAAATACAAGTCATGTGCTGGGTGAAAATGCTTGCAAATAATAGATCTGACAAAGGAATTATTACTTAATAAGAAGGCCTATAGCCCAGTGATAATAAAATGGGCAAATGATTTGAACATACACTTCACCAGAGGAGATGTATGAATGGCAAGTGAGGATGTGAAAAGATGCTCAGCATCATCAGGCAAGGAAATTTCAATCAAACTGCAACAAGATTCCATTACACATCTATTAAAAAAAATCTAAAAGTCAAAATGCTAAGCATACCAAGTACTGACAAGGAAGTGAAACCACCAGAACTCTCATACATCCCTGGTGGGAATGTAAAATGGTACAACCTCTATGGAAAATAGTTTGATTTTTTTTTAAGTTAAACATACCTCTACTACATTATAGAGCCATACTACTTCTAAATATTTATCTATATAAAAGGAAATAATATGCCCATACAAAGAGCTGAGCACAAATACCTATTTGTAGTAGCCCTGAACTGAAAACAACCCAAACGTCTGTCAACAGACAAATGTCTAAATACACTGTGGTACATCCACGCAACGGAGTATTATTCTGCTTTAGAAAGGGATGAACTGTTGATATATGCAACATCATGCATGAATCTCAAAATAATTATGCCAAAGGAAAGGAGCCAGGCACAAAAAAAGCTTTTATATGACTTTGCTTATATAAAACTCTAGAAAATGAAAACAGGAAGCAGATGAGTGACTGATTGAGGCTGGGAGAGGGCAAAAAGGGATAGAAAAAGGGATGACAAATGGGGCACAAAGAAACTTTGGGGTGCTGGATATGTTGTTCACTATCTTGACTATGGTGATGGACACACACACACACACACACACACACTCACATACACACACACCCCGTGGTAGCATAGTGGCAAAGAGCTACGGCTGCTAAGCAAAAGGTTGGCAGTTCAAATCCACCAGGTGCTCCTTGGAAACCCTATGGCCCAGTTCTACTCTGTCCTGGCGGGTTGCTATGAGTTGGAATCAACTTGACAGCAATGGGTTTGGTTTTCAGTTTTACGTATATATGGGTTTTATGGATATATACACACACAAGTAAATGATAAAAAGACAGCCCCATAAAAACTGAGTGAAATCTCCAAACAGACACTTTACAAAGGAAGATATAAAAATGGCCAGGATCAGAGAAATAACTAAAATAACATGAGATACCACTTTACACATATATGAATAGCTAAAATTAAAGACTGACAACCCTGAATTTTAGTGAGGATATAAAAGAAAAGGAACTTTCATATGTTTATGGAGGGAATGTATATTATATAAGCACTTTGGAAAGTATTCTGGCTGTTTGTTTATCATAAAACAAACAGTTCTCCTATAACCTGACAATTCCACTCCTATGTATTTGGCTAAGGAAAAATGCAAGCACATAGTAGCCACACAAACACTTGTACAGCAGTGTTCATCCTAGCTTTATTTATAGTAGTCCAAACTGGAAATATACCGTATCATTAACTAGTGAGTGAACAAACTGTGATACATATCCATCAGTGGAATTCCAACTACTACACAATAAAAGAAAACAAAAGCACTAACACATACAACATGGATAAGTTCCCAAAACATCCTACTGAGTAAAAAGAAACCGGACACAAAGTAGTACATACGTATGATTCCATTCATCTAAAGTTCCCATGTAGGCAAAAAAATAATAAGTATGGTGGAAAGATTCAGAACACTGGTTGGTTATACGTGTGGTGGTGGTGAGGGCTGCCTGAGTATGATCGTATTCTATATCCCGATAGGTGTTTGGAGTGCACATTTGTCAAAACTCACTGTAAGGGACATGTAATAATTGTACATTTCATGGTATGTAAATTTTACCTTAAAAAAGTAAAAAGAACAATAAGCAGGCTTTATTTTGTGTAAAACAAGTATGATGTTTGACGTCTAGTTCACGACATGCAACGTTTACATAAAATAAAGATATGAAAAAACTTGTTGGCACCTAATGGATAAAATAATTATAAGAATATTTAAGAAGTTGGTTATAACCATTGTCACTAACTAAAGCATTAAATGTTTGTTAATAAAAATGTAAAGAAGCAAAACAAGACGATGCCACTCAGAATCAAATTCCTGGCATTGCCTAGGTTCACCTCCCAGTGTCAACCTCCTCTCCCTTGACCTTTGCACTCCCCCTGCGTCTTCCTTTTAGATCTTACAATATGCTAAGGTTGTGTCTGTCACAGGACATTCGCATTTGATGTTCCTTTTGCCTGCGAATGCCCTTCCAGTTTTCAACTACATTCACCTTACCGAGTCCTTCCGTTATTAAAATCCCCCTCCCAGCCTTAGCGCCACTGAAGCCGCCACTCCCCTCGCCGCCCCCGCCCCGCCCCCGCCCCCCGTCGCTCCGCATTGATTTTCTTCCGAGCTCTCCTTGCTATTCTAACGTGTTGTAAGCTTACCCTTGTGCATTACCGGCTTCAGCAAGATAGCGACCTGCATCCCCACGTGCCGGGCCACAGCTCCGAGATTTTCGTCGAGTGACGGTGAATTCATCTACAACTGGCTCACAACTGCTTGCTGCACTCCCAGGATCCAAGAATCCTGTTTTTGTTTTATAGTACGACCCGCTATTTTGAAGTGAACTCATGTGTTTGCTAGTTTATAGTGGGTTCCCACACACTCGCGTGCACACACACATCCGGAGAGAGGGTCTCCCACCCCACCCCTACTAAGAGCAAGGCTGGACCTGGCACAGCGAAGGGCACTAACTTTGAGCTTTGCGCTTTGATCCTTTGGGAAGCTCTGGTGGTGTAGTGATTAATGTCTACAGCTGCTAGCCAAAAAATTGAGGTTAGGGTTCAGGTTAGGGCTAGGGCTAGAGCTACGGTTAGGGTTAGCAGTTTGAACCCACTACGCGCTCCTTGGAAACCCTGTAGGGTAGTTCCACCACGGTCGCTAAGTGTCCGACTGGACGGCAACGGGTTTGGTTTTGGGGAGTTGAGCCCTCGAGATGGGGGCTGGCTTTCAACGCTCTCCGATCTTTATCCCTCACCCCACCCGAAGGGGAAGGATTCTTTGCAGTTATTCTGTCGCTCCTCCGTTGGCGGGGCGTGGGCTCACTCATTCATTCACTAGTGCATTCATTGCTCCTTCCCCGCTTCCTCCCAGGCTTCCGGTCTTGCGCTTGGCTCCCCCCCCACGGCCCCGCCTGACCCTCCTTCTCGTCCCGCCCCCTTCCGCAACCAATCGGGGCCAGCATTGTGGGCGGGGCCAGAGGAAATGGGCGTGTCAGGGGCGGGGTCTCGCTCCTCCTTTACCCCCGGCGGAGCTCACGGCTCCGGAAACGCGCCGGGGTTGCTGGGCGGGTGGCCGCACAGCCGCTTCGGGCGCTTCCTGCCACGCCGGGCCTGCTGGGCCGTGCCTCGGCTCCGTCGAGGGCTGTGGTCCGTGGGCGGTGACGCCGCGGACAAGTGAGCGTGAGGCCGCGGGGGCGTGCGAGCCGCGGAGCGGGTGCTGCCTAGGGAGCGTGCGGGCCTGGGTGAGTGTTCGGCGGCGGGCCGGGGAGGCTCGAGTGTACGAGGTCGGGGAGCGCGCGGGCCGCCGGAGCCGGTGCGGCTGGTGAGCGTTCGGCTGCGGGACGTGCGGACTGGGGAGGCGTGCGTGTGCCGGGCAGGGGAGTGTGCGGGCCGCGGGACAGGGTGCAGCGGGCGGAGTCGGCGGCCTGGGGGCCCGCGGGGAGCTGCTGCTCGACCCTGGGGCCGGCTGTTGGGGGCAGCGAAGCGCCCAGGCCCTCCTGCAGGGGGCGACAGCAGCAGCAGGAGTCGGAGACATGCGGGGCCTACCCTGGTCTGTGGGGGACGCAGGGAGGCGGAAGCCAGTCGGGGTCTGCGAGAAGGGACCCTCCCCACCCCCACCCCAATGGCTTTGGAGGCCGAGGAGGAGGGGGTGATCGAAGAGGGTCTCGGGGAGGGGCTGAGCCTCACTTTGGCGGAGAGGATGGGGGTGGCCTAGAGCTCGGGAGCAATGTTGGTGGGTGCAGCCCCCTGCTGTGCAAAGCCCAGCTCAAGACCTTCTGTCTAGACAGGGCTTTTTCTGTCGCCCTCCTGGGGGGCCACCCTTTCGAGCTCCAGCGCCCCCACCTCCACTTCTTAGGCTCCTTGACCACCTCCTCCGGACGGTATTTGGGTGATTAATTACATGTTTTTTTCCATTCCCCCCACTAGCCTGCCGCCCAAAGCCCATGGTCTCTTTCAGCACTCCCCCCCGATTCTGGCCCTTTTCCCGGAGGTCCCACCCAGTTCTAACTGACGCCCTCCAGCCAGCCTTGGTCCCCTCCACTCTCTGGTCAGTGAAACATTTCCTCTTCAACCTCAGTCTCTAGAATTTTCCTTTACCGGAGCATTTGGAATAAGATTGCTGAAACTCCACCCCCCCATATTGCCCTCCCCTCGTCCCCCACACGGGCCGGTAAAATAGACGCTAGCCCAGTGTCTGGCACACCATGTTCCCAAAAAAGTTACTGTATCTATGTTTAGAATCGCATTGTGCAGTGATTTCCCGCCTTCGATGGGTGAGGGGCCTTTGAAAGATTTGCTGGAGTGTGAATTCGCTTTTCACAAGCTTGGCCCTCAGCAGGGGTGCGGAGGGACTCCCATTTCAGGAGGCTCATGGGCCAGGCATCCTCGGATCAGAACTCGGCAGAGGGAGTCTCCCAATTCCGGACGTCCCCAGTGGAAACAAGCCCCGCTCCAGCTAGGCTGCCGGTTAGAAAAATTCCGATTTCTTGGCCCCACCCTAGTCCTGGGGACCTGGTCTCGAACCTTCTGACCTAGGCCTTGCCCTCACCTGCCTGGGCTGTTTGATGGCCCGTTTAGAATCGTTTATTCAGATGAATAAAGCAGTGCTAAATGAAGCACAGTGTACACTGTATTTTGATTTTTAGTAAGATGCCACGTGTCTCCTTGAGAAAGGAGAACGTAAACCTTTCCTCAATCGAGCACAACAAACACTACAAAATCCCCTTCTGGTCTACCTTCTGGCTTTTTATAGAAAGGAAAGAAGATGGAAACTGAAACACAGAGAAACAGGTGCCCAGCCCAAGCAAGAGAGGAAAAGCGGGAAAGACAGAAACAGATGTATTCCCACCCACACACACAGAAAAAGACACACACAGACACAAATATCCCGCGAGAAACAGGCTTTCCTGGTGCAGCACCCTCCCTTCAAGCCGTTTAGGATTCTGCCACTTCTAGTAACGGCATGTTTACACAGTAGATGTTGGACTCTAAGGGGGCCTCTGATTCCACATCCTGGCTCCACAGGTTCAAGGGAACGTGAAGTCCAGAAGCATCTCCAGTCCGGGGAGGAGCGATGTTGGTGCAGCAGCTCTGTGCTTGTGGCTAGACCTTGTGTTCAGCCTTGCAGCCTGTGCTGCTGTGCACACACTGGGTTTTAGTGCTCGCTGGAAGGTGCTCACAAATCTACCTCTGTTCACCCAAATGATTTTAATCCAACAGGTGAGGCCCTACCTGCCAAACTGATCCCTGGGAATTGCTCTGTGACATCATGAGTCATCCCTGCGTGTCTCTTTTGGGTAAGTCTGTGTTTACAGATCACATCTGCTGGTCTTAAGGCCACCAGGCTCTTACAAGACCCCATGAGTAGGGTACAGGTATTTATGTTTTTGTACATGGCCATATTACTGGACTGTCTTTGCCCAAAGACAGTTGTCTGCAAGCAAGCAACACAAGAGAGAAGATCCCCACTAAGGAGAATGGGTAACCTAGGTAAGCATTGGGATATGGGAGGGACTGAAGACACCTGTCTGATTTAGATGTTGAAGAGGAAGTTCTCTTGTGAATGGGATCTCATAAAGACAGCCTATGTGGCCTTTGTGCCCTGGCCCAGAACCGAATTGTACACCACAGCCACCTGTTACCTTCTGAGTAAACTCAGGATTTGGGAAGTGAGGAGAGCCTACTATAGGTCTTTGTTGGGATGGTCAGGAGAGTCCAGGCACTCCTGACAACCCTTAGAATCAGCTGGTGCCCCTTTGTACAGGCTCACCTGGCCTTTTGAGCTCTCTTGTCACCTCTGCTTACCTGGCAGTCTGTGCGGAACTCAGGAGCTCGGCTCCTGAAGGCTGCCAGACACATCTCATCTGGGTTGCCGTGCCACCTCCCTCCCCTTGCCTAAGGAAGGATGGCCGAGGAGGTTGCTTAGGTTTTTCTGCAGTGCCATCTGTCAAGCACAGGTCTTTTAGATTCAGAAGTTGCTTTTATTGTGTGACATTTCTGAGTCCTGAGCGCAGAGGCAACCAGAGAACCCTTAATCATTCAACACTTTTTTTGACAGGTGGTTTTTTGTCTAGGTTGAATTCAGCTCGTGACTTCTGTTTTTGCAGGTCAAATCAAAATGATTACTTTTGTTCTGTCACTGCCAAAGTTTGTGACTTCATGTAGTATGTTTGATTTAAATAAGTTGCTCAAAATTTCAGTTGTGCTCTGATGCACGTACTAGGAAGACACTCAGATGAGCCCTCTGGTTTTGTTCATTTGTATTTGAGCTCATTTTTTAGAAAGCATCTTTTAAGCTGTCCAACAGTGGGTTGAGATATGGGTGATTTTTTCCTTCTGTTCTAGCAACAGACATGTACTCAGTGCACAGCCCTGGGCTCAAGCCAGTGTGGACCCCCAGTCAAATCCTGAGGGCCCTTTGCTCTCTATGAGTTCCTAGTCTAAATATACTCCAGCATCTCAAAGAGGAGGGCTCTTCACACTAAGGGTGACATATTCTTGACACAGAGACTTGGAGCCAGGGTCCTTGTTGGCCATGTCACTTCTCCGACCTTCCATTTCCTAGGTGCACATGCCTCACATTCAAAGACAGCGCTACCCTCTGTCCACCCACTGCACTGCACTGGCTTGCATGTTCTGCCTGGAATTGCTTTCACCTTGGAAGGCAGTGGACACAAATGTTTGTCCCTTTCATTGCAGCGTCCACCGTCTTCTCCAGATCGGTCCTCTCATTTCAAAAAACAGAAGTTACGAAACAAGGAACCTAAAGGAGCTTACCATGTCCAGGGTTAATGAGTATTCCGTTTTTAACTGCACTGGGGATTAGTGTGTACTGTCTTTTTTATTGTCTTCCTTCACTTTTACAGCTCTCTTAACCCCTACCCTTAGTTTCATGTGGAGTTTAGCCTCTTTAGAAAGCAGAGCTCATCATATCCTCCCATTTTTATGACGACCTCTCTGTGTTCCTGGGCCCTGGGACTGTGGATGGTGATCACAGCATTGCCAACAGCTCAAGTGCTCATGGCCAAAGTCCTCTGGACAGCCCTGGGCCAAGAAGGTCCACCCCTGTCCACACTTGGGAAAGGTTAATTTAATTAACAGTTTACTTGGGGATTGTGGCTCCAGCATTTCAACAGTTAATCATGCCAGCTAAGGAAAAACACTTGAGTCGGATTTGCGCAATTAAACTGACTGGTGTGGAAGAACTGGATGAGTGCGTGATGGTGTGTTCACAGAGCGATTTAAAACCGGCCCCCGGACACCAGTGTGTATCATTAGGCCACCTCACAGGCTACCAGCCTGCCCTGTGGACATGGCCTGCTGTTAAGGGGTTGCACATTATTTTTCTGTTCTCTGTGGTATGGCCTCAACAGTCTCCGATTTTGGAGCTGGACTTTAAGCATGTTGCTTCCTCTCTCGTATCCCTGGATTCTCTGTGAAATGGAGATGGTAATAAGTATAACCCATTGCCATGGAGTCGATTTTGACTCATAGTGACCCTATAGAACAGAGTAAAACTGCTGCATAGGGTTTCCAAAGCAGGAATCTTGACAGCAGCTGACGGCCCCATCTTTCCCCTGCAGAGTGGTTGGTGGGTTTCAGCTGCTAACCTTTCAATTAATAGCCAGGTGCTTAACCACTGGACCTCCAGGGCTCTTTGGTGATAGCCGTAGGTTGTGGTAATGAGTTTGTGATGGGAGAGGCACGGCACCAAGCCCGGAGTAGCTGCTTGCGGTGTGAGTGCTGTCCGTTCGGCTTCCCTGCCCCCACACACTGACGCAGTCATTCCACAATTTACCAAGTGCCTGCCTGGGGCCAGGAACTACTGTAGACACTGGGCACTTGGGGTGACCAAGAAAGAAAAGGCTTCCGTCCTGAGGAGGCTGACATTTCTCTTGCAAAGAGTGAGGGATAAGCACACATTTTCCCAGGATAAATTTTAGGGAGCGAAAGTCACATGCAGAACCTCTTCGGTAATGGGACTGGAAGGTGGAAATGATTTTGGAGGCTGTGGCGTCGGCCCTGAAGCTGTGGAGAGGGCGTGTGCAGCAGTCAGTAGCCCTGGCACGGCCAGAACTGATACAAGGCCACTGTGGCTCTGAGGTGTCAGGGTGGTATGTGGGGTGGGTGGGCTGGGCCAGGGCCCGGTAGGCAGGTTAGGACCTGAGAGCAGTGAGAAGAGGTTCATAAAACAGCACCTTTCTCTTAGATCAATATGTAATGCTTTCCTCTCTGTGCCACCTGGCAGCAGAACATTAATGTTCAGTTGGAACTGAATTTTAAAAAATGAATTATGTATATAATATACAACCAGGTCTTTTTTTATTGGAAGTCAGGGTCAAACATGACATCAGGCGTCTACTAGGAAGAATTCCGTTTGTCCCATGGAGGCCTTCCGCAGGGGTACACAGAAGGCTTGGCTTCTGAGTGTTTGGGGAATAGTTCACATGTTGGGAAGCACTTGTGTGGGACACCAACTAACAACAGGGACAGGAACAAAGACTAAGATGGCCTCTGAGGCCTCATGAGACCTTCTGCCCACACCCATCATGGTAGAACAACTTGTGAGGAAGAGCCCGGGAAGTCACCATCCCATCTCTCTGGCCATCACGGGAGTACTGGTCTTCCAGCCCTCGCCAGCCAAGGTTCACCTCCCAGCACTGCCCAGCTTCAGGGCCACACTCCAGTTCCTTCTCGACCTCAGCCCATGTCCTCGTCCATACTGAGCCTGGTTCTTGTCCAGAGTCTGCTGAAATCTTCTTCAGTTCTTATTGTCATCTGATTACTAAAGAAATTCATTTTGGTTATTAAAAGGACCTTGGTTCTGACCCAGTATGGTGTCCACTGGGGAGGGGGTATACATAGATGCATTATTTTTAGCTGCAAGTCTGTTTGGTTTAGTTGTGTTTGTTTCCCCCTCTTAAAATAGAAATACACACTTAGCTGCCTTTGCTTCCCCTACCTTTCTTGGGTTTTCAATCCAGAGTTTACTGTGTCTCTCTATATCTTCTGTGGAGGATTTTCATTTTCTTAATCTGCTATATGTCCTGTTCCAGTGGCCACCTGCTGATTTTGTCTTTAAAACTAAAGCCTTTGCTGTCAGGATGATTTCCACCTCAGAGTAACCCTAGAGGTCAGAGCAGAACTGACCCATAGAGGTTCCATGGGGTGCCTGGCGGACTCCACCTGCCAACCTTCAGTGAGCAGGGGAAGCACTTCACCACCACGTTGCCAGCATCTCTGGTTTTTATCCCGAAGCCCTCCAGCCTTCTCCATGCTGTGAATTCGGAGACTTTTCACTGATGTGGGTCCAGAGCCCTGAGCGACATATCGTCATTCACCCCGTCAGTCCCTTTCACATTTTCCATCCTCTTACTTTTAACCTGTGGCTTTATATGTCAAGTCTCTGTATTTAACGTGTCCTCTAAACAGAATATAAGTGAGTCCTGTATTTCTGAATGAAGGTTCACAGTCTGTGCCTTTTAATTGGAATGTTTAGTCCATTTCCATTAATTAATCTTGGTGGCATGGTGCTATGTCTGCTAACCAAGAGGTCAGCAGTTCAAATCCACAAGGTGCTCCTTGGAAGCAGTGGGCAGTTCTACCCTGCCCTGTAGGGAAACCCTGGTGGCATGGTGGTTAAATGCTGTGTCTGCTTACCGAAAGGTCAGCAGTTCAAGTCTACCAGGCACTCCTTGGAAACCGTATGGGGTAGTTCTGCTGTGTCCTATAAGGTCACTACGAGTCGGAATCAGCGTAGCAGCAGTGGTTGTCGGGTCACTGTGAGTCAGAATCCACTTGACAGCAGTGGGTTTGGGCTTAAGTGTGTCATCTTGCTTTTGTTTTCCATTTGTCCCATCTCTTCATAGTTTTAATTTTCTTCTTTTGGGTTAAGTCCACTATTGGGTTACTGGAAACCCTGATGGCATAGTGGTTAAGGGCTATGGCTGCTAACCATAAGGTTGGCAGTTTGAATCTGCCAGGCACTCCTTGGAGAAACTGTGGGGAAGTTCTACTCTGTCTATAGGGTCACTGTGAGTGAGAATTGAGTCGATGGCAGTGGGCTGTCTGGTTACTAGTATGCATCCAGGTCTCCTGGAGGATTAGTTAAAACCCATTACTATTACTAGCTTCTCCCAACAGAACTGCAGACTTCATAGGTCTGGGATGCGGCCCTGAGATGAGAAGCTTGTAGCGATCACACTTCCATTCCACCAACCATTACTGGTGCTCTTGCCGCGTGTCTGTCTTCTGCATGTGTGAGAAACCCCACACTACCTTGTTGGGATTTGTCCTTAACGAACAGTCACTTGTTTTTTAAAAGAGTGAAAAATGAAGGGGTAAAGTTATCTATACTTCCTCATATATTTATCATTTCTGGTGTTCTGAATTCCTTTGTGTAGATCCAGGTTTCCATCTGGTGTCATTTTCCTTCCATCCAAAGAACTTCCCTTAATATTTCTTGTAGTGCCAGTCTTTGGGTGACGTGTTCTCTCAGCTTTTTTATGTCTGTAAAAGTTTTTATTTTGCCTTCATTTTCTGAGGATTCTTTTCCTGAACATAGAATTATAGGTTGACAGGGTTTTGTTTTTTGTTTTAGCACTTTAGCGTGGTTATTCAGGTGTTTTCTAGCTTGCACATTCTCTGATAAAAAGCAGCTGTTCTCTTTATTCCTCTCTGTGATATCTTTCTCATCTTTGAGTGCTTTAAGAGTTTGTCATTGGTTTGCAGCATGCGGATTACAGCGTGTCTCTGTGTGTGTGCTTCAGTTCTGCTAGAGGTTATTTTCCATTTTTCTCACATTTCCTTGTTTTTCTGTAAATACGTGTACATAGTCTGGCTATTATCCTCGTCTGTTCTAGCATCAGTCACTTTTGAGTCTGTTCTGTTGACTGATACGTCTCCTTGCCTTGGGTCACATTCTTCTGCTTCTTGGCATTTCAGTAGTTTTTGGTAGGGTGTCAGACACTGTCAACGTTATGTGGCTGAGTATCTGGATTTTCTTGTCTCTCTCCATAGGGTGTTGGACTTTGTTTGGGGAGGTAGTTATTTGTGGGTCTGTTTGATCCTTTGAGGAGCCTGTGTGGTGCAGCAGTTAAGTGATACAACTGCTCACCAGAAGGGTCAGTGGATCAAACCCACCAGGCGCCCCTTGGGAAGCTTATGGGGCAGTTCTGCTCTGTCCTCTAGGGTCACTGTGAGTCGAACTTGATTCCACGGCAGGGGATTTGATTTTGGTTCCCGATCCTTCAAGGCCTGGTTTTAAGCTTTTCTAACACGTCATGTGTAGCATTGGCCCCAGGGATCGATTGGCCATATTACTGAGTGATTCTCTATGGAATGCATCAGGCGATCACCAAGAACACTCTACTGTGGTTGATCAGACCTTGAACTTCTCACAAATCTTTGTGTGTCCTGGGAGTCATTTAGTTTACAACTTCCTGGTCGTTCTTTTCCCAGCCTTTTTAGGGTTTCACTCTAATATGTGTGTGCTCTAAGAGTCAGGTAAAGGGGAGCCTGCTACAGGTTCTGTGGAGGCCTGCCTTTCTGCATAGGCCCCTCCTTGCTGGAGTTTGGCTGTCTCAGTCTCTGTGAAAACAGAGCTGGGTGTCCTCCACTCAGAGGCAGCACAAGCTGTGTTTGGCCTCCTCCTGTCTACACTCTCCATCCAGAATCTGCCTACAGGCAGGGAGCAGCAGTGATGACAGGGCTCACCACAGTTGGTCCCTTTTGTGGGAGACCGTGCTTAGCTGATGTCTGGAAACTTTTTTTTTTACCTTTTGTTCCATGTTCTACGTGTTTACAGCAGGACATCTTTAATCCCCTGAAAAACTCATTCTGGAGTATCTGGGTTTTGGAGTCCATGAATTGGTATGAAAATGCTGTCTTTCCCATTGAATTATGGATCGCACTGAAATGACCTGGCGTCAGAACAGTGTCCACCGTGTTCCTTTGAGCTCATTGAGGCGGGAGGCCGATGGCACACACATGCCTCTGCTGCGATCTTCTGATACTTCATCTGGTTTGCAGTTTGGAAGGAATGTGTACATATTGTTCAGATCTTTTATTTAGCAACTTAGTTTTGAAGATCTTGTCTTTGAAGCTTATTTTCCCAGCTGTAACCTCTTAGAAGAATCTTTTTTTTTTCAACTGCTCATTTTGTCAACTATGTAAGAGAAATGTTCTTGGCTGCAAATCTCTCCCTTTCCCCTGCAAAGTCCTTTGGTGGCATTTGGTCTTGAAGCACCTGACCACTGGGCCAGGAAGCCATGGCTGTGGCTCTCTGTTGCCACTGTCCCCTCTAGCGGCCAAGTCAGTTTCTTGTTGACTGAGTTGGGAAGGTGCTCTCATTTCCTGGTTAGCTTTTCTGATACTTGTTTGGGGTTACTTCCCTCCTGCACAGTATGAGCATTGAACTCTTGGAGGCTGGCAGTAAGGACGAAGATTGGGATTGGCCTGTCCATGAGAGCCAGTCCCCTGTCCTTGATGGCTCTCCTGTCTGTGTCTGTCTTCTCCCAGCTGTGCCTGGCCTACCATGCCTCTCTCTGGTCCCCCTCTGGCCTGCCTGCAGTAACTTTCCACCAGCCCACTTTTCCTAGTGTTGAGAATATATTTCTTAGGCTCCCACATGTTCTGGCTGGTCACTGCAGCTGCTGCATAGGAGAAGACTCAACAAGACTTGAAAAAAACAAAAAGGGAGACGGAAAGCACCAGACTTATCCCAGGGGACCCAGCAACAGGGCTCCTGTCACTCACAGCTCTTTTCATTCTCCTCAGCGCCACCTGCTCCCCAGGGTCTTGCTCTTCCCCAGGATGGAGCCCGAGGAGACCAGGTCCTGACAGTCCCTCTTAAGGTGCTGGAAACCCAGGTGAGCTTTCCTCTGCCTTGCTTGGGCTTCGATCACTGTCCCTGATTCTGATTCTGACATCAGGCTCTAGAGTCCACCAGAGAGTGGATGCCTGCTGGGCTCATCCCCATCATACAGGTGGGGAGTACCATTTCAGGGCAGGAAAGCAGTGGAGCTGAGGGCCACTGGGAATGCAGTGGGAGGCCAGGGTGGCTGCTCAGGTCTCCTGGCACTTGGTTGGGATTTGCTTTCTAGGATTTCCTGAGGCTGTGGTTAGAGCTCAGTTACCACGGACACCCACAGCAGGCCCTTGCGTCTTGTCCCTGGTGCTCCTGCCCTGCCCCAGCCTCTTTCTAGAACAGAGGGAGGAACTGATTATTCCTGGACATTCTTTCAGGCTCCAGTGCCATTTAACAGCATGGACCAGTACCTCACAGAAAGGGAGTGGTTGAGACTGGACCCCGAGCAGAGGACCCTGGACTATTTTGGGAATGTGACATCTATGGGTAAGGGTGCAGCCCCTCCACCACATTCAGCACCCACTTCTGGGTCCTCATTAGCTGGGATGCGATGAGGAGCCTCTGCTGGAGCCCACACCAGGCCTTAGCCCTGGGGAATGGGCTGTGGGAAGTATAGAGGGCCTGCCACTGCCAGCATCTAGAGGAGAGGGCACAGACAGATGGCACAGTCTTCTGTTGGAGAGAAATGAGAGTGCAGTACTGTCATTTAGAATTCTGGTTTTACAAAAGCCTGTGAGTGGTACAAATTGCACAGTCATTTATTTCCACTTACCACTGACAGGTCTGCACGGTGGGATGGGGATTCTTTACCGGGGAGCCTAGTAAGACCATTTGGAGTTGTGGAAGTCCCCAATCTGGGAAAAGCATAACATGCCATTATCTCCGGCTGCCTCTATAACTGTGTTTCTTTCTCCACAAGCAGGAGTTCCTGGTTTGAATCCTGCGTTAGTGCCTCCTCAGGTGCAAGGACCGCTACTGCTGGTCTCAGACCCATCTCTCATCGGGGGCCAACCTAACCATTCCGGTGAGTGAGAAAACAACAGAAGAAATGGGAGGAAATTGAGGGGGGGGGCGGGGGAAGGCCCTGCTGAGCGAGTGGGAGCTGCAGATGAGAGTTGCTTGACCGTGGTCTCCGGAGGAAAGGCTCTCCTGACACGGAGAAGAAGGAAGCTCCTTCCCCCCTCTTTGTAGGCTAGCGTGTCTTGCCTGTCTCATTTCAGAAAGCGTCTCAGCAACTCAGCACGAGACGGTGGGCACGAACACCCAGACCCACGAGATGGCGTCCCCCGACCCCCCCGGCGCCAGTGCCCCCGGCCCCGAGGTCAGGCAGAACGGGGACGCTCAGGGGAAGTTCGGGGGCCCTGATGCCGACGTGCCCATAGAGCATCACTTCACGTGTAAGGAGTGTGGAGACACCTTCCGGCTGAAAGTCCTCCTCGTGCAGCACCAGAGAATCCACAGCGAGGAGACGGGCTGGGAGTGCCGCGAGTGCGGGAAGGTCTTCCGGGGCTTCTCCGAGTTCCGGAAGCACAGGAAGAGCCACGTGGCCGCGGAGCCGGGGCCTGGCCCGAGCTGGGCCCCGGAGGACGCCGTGCAGAAGCGGGAGCGGCTGGAGAGGGAGGCCAAGCCCTTCGAGTGCGAGGAGTGCGGGAAGCGCTTCAAGAAGAACGCCGGCCTCAGCCAGCACCTCAGGGTGCACAGCCGAGAGAAGCCGCTGGACAGCGAGGAGCGGGCGTGCTCCTTCAAGGCGAGCGGCCCGCCGCCCCGGCACCAGAAGCTCCACGCCGCCGCCAAGCCGCTGGCCCTGCGGGAGTGCGGCCGCGAGCGGGAGCGCCAGGACGGGCTGAGGCCGCCGCGCGCCCACGCGGCCCACCCGCCCTTCGACTGCGCCAAGCCGTTCCACGGCGGGGGCGGCCTGCCCGAGGCGCCGCGCGGGCACGGCGCAGCCAAGCCGTACGGGTGCCCGCAGTGCGGCAAGCTCTTCCGCCGCAGCTCTGAGCTCACCAAGCACCGGCGCATCCACACCGGCGAGAAGCCGTACGAGTGCGGCCAGTGCGGCAAGGCCTTCCGGCAGAGCTCCAGCCTCCTGGAGCACCAGCGCATCCACACCGGCGAGCGGCCCTACGCCTGCGGCGACTGCGGCAAGGCCTTCCGCGGGCCCTCGGACCTCATCAAGCACCGGCGCATCCACAGCGGCCTGAAGCCCTACGAGTGCGACCGCTGCGGCAAGGCCTTCCGCCGGAGCTCCGGCCTGAGCCGCCACCGCCGGATCCACAGCGGGGCGCGGCGCTGCGAGTGCAGCGAGTGCGGCCGCGTCTTCAAGCGCCGCTCGGCCCTGCAGAAGCACCAGCCGACTCACCGCGAGTAGGTGGGCCGCGCCGCCCCGGGGCCCCGGCGGCCGAGTCAAAGGAGATGAACAGGTTTTTTTGTAGCGCTTATATATTTTCTTGTCAGAAAGGTTGAAACCAGTTTCTACTGCCACCAGCAATTTCTAAGTGTCCATGTTTCCCACGACGCCCATCAAAAGTAGCTTTGATGACCGTTTTAAGTTATTTTGGCTCGTTTCACTGGCACAGAGGGCCTTCCAGGTATTGAGATGCGTCCCCTCAGGTCAGAGAGGGATGCGGGTTGTGCAGGGCTCGGAGGTCATCTGCTCGGCACACAGAGATCAGAAATGAGCCGGGTCAGCTGTGGGGGCAGTTGGAGAGCAGGGCTCCCACCGCACAAGTCAGGGTCCGAGCAGAAGGCGACCCTGATGGAATGTGGCCCCCCTTGTTCTCCCAAAGAGAAGATCGCCCTGCCTTTTTGTTTGCTTTGTTTTGTTGTTTTGTTTTTTGGCCTACTTGAATTTAGCAGTTTTGAGGGATGTAAATACAAAAGTCTTATGCTATTTAATTTATTAATTTAGTTATACGTACCTATCATAAATCACATAAGATATAGAATAATATATTAATTTAGAAATACGTCTTTTTTGCCCACTCACCGTTTTGTGAAATCATTTTGCTCTTAACGCCTCCTGTGCATTTTGGCGTCCCCGTCCTCGCTGGGCGCCACTTTTGCGTCATCTGATGCTTCCAGAGTCCATCAGGCTCCGCTCCGCCTGACTGACTGGCTGACCAACAGCTCAGAGGGAGGCAGTTGCCACCTTGTCTGATGTGCTCTGGGAATTTCCTCTCAAGCCACCGGTACATGTTCACTTAGCATTTGGACCATTGGCTGGTTATGTTGTTTTCTCACTTCTCTGAAGCTCTACAACAGAAGCACTGAGAGTGTTGCTTTTAATGTGACCTTTAAATGGCTTCTCACTGTGAGGTCATACTCCTTATTTTCTGGCGTTGTTTTGTTTGTTTTTTGTTAAGCCAGTTCACTCTGGAGACTCCTGTACGTATCCGAACCAGCTTTTGATTGGGGTGGTTTGGGGCTGGTGGGTCTCCTGTAGCACTTTCTGGTTCAAAATCAAGTACTTTTGAGACGAGCTTCTCATGGACTCCAGTGTAAGGTGACTCCTGATCCAGAGAGGATTAGGGGAACCAGAGCCTCTTACCAGACTAGCAGGCTTCAGCAGTACTTTTCCTGCTCTCCGTTTCCTCCTCTGTTAGAAGGGTGGCTGGGGGCTGGTCCCACGGAGCGCTGGTCTCGTACAAGCATCTGGCAAGGAGGTCGCACTCAGTGCCGGTCACCTCTCATTAGCTCCAGAACCTGGCACCTCGTCTCATTGTCTTCTAACCTCCACCTCTCCCACGAGGACTGAAGTACGTTTTCTGATGTCTTGCACGCAAGTTGTACATTTCATCTCCTTTGACGAGTTACCAAGTTATCTTTGGATATATTGACTTTATAGAGCAGTTCTTTATATATCAATTACCGTGATTCTTTTTTTCCACTTTGATTGCTTTGCCCTTTGTAACGGTTCGATTACATTTTTGTTGCGTGGGCTTTTAATTTTGGTATATTTGAGCAGTCATCATTGTTGGTTAAATCATAACCTTGATCGCTTCATCGCTGTAGTGGTTAGACGTGATGACATCTTTTGGAACTTTAATTACAAACTCAGAGTTGAAAGCCCTCCCCTGCCCCGCCCCGCCCCCCTGCTCCCCAGAAGGGGAAGCGGCCAAGTTGGGAGGCAGGCTGCATGGTGGGGTGGGCTAGGCTGGGGAATGGGCCGAAGAAGCAGGCTCGTTCCTCATCCAGCACTTAGACTCCATGTACATTGGGGGTGGTATTTGAGTATCCAACCTGACCCTTCAGGCACTAGAGATACTTCCACTGTGGATTGGCCAGAACATTCTATGGCTGTTCATCAGTCTGGCCCTGGCAGCCAGCGCCAGGGCCTTGACCTCACGTAGGTCAGCGGGGTGGTCAAAGCTGCGTCTGGGCAGCAGCCCGGCTGTTCTGTCAGCTCCTGGGACCATTGGCAGTGCTTGGCATCGATTTGGTGACTGATCACCCAGGGACCACCCAAGCAAGAGACCTGCAGACTCCTGAAGACACACGTAACTGATGTTGACCACATGAACCGTCCCTTTCTAATGAGTGACTTGAAAGTCAGTTTGCTGCCTTTTGCTTTGGGCACCTAGGTGGCCTTTCATGGCCTCATCCAGGGGAACAGCTGCAGGGACTGGGTAAGGAAGCTCACCGTTTTAACAGCAGGCACAGCCCACAGCAAGAGACTGGTGTGACTCTCAGCCACTGAGCCCAGGAGGGCCACTACTGGGCCTGTACAGGAAGCAGGCCTTCTCACAGGCCCACAAAGGCTGAGGCTGAACTTCCCAGCAGGCACATCTTTGAAGGGCTTCTCGAGCCCCCAGCCTAGGAAGCAAGTTTTGGCAATGACTGCTGCAACCTTGGCCAGAAGGTACTCCCAGAAGGCCGCCAGGCCTTGATCATGCTGGAGAGACACCAATGGCACTTGTTACATAGCAATTCCTTTTGATTTGGGCCCGGTACCTAGAGTCATTTTGAATCTCTTAAATCACTCCTTTCTTCAATCCGTTTTGCTTTTGTTTCTGTTTTTGTTTTCTGTTTCTTTGTTTTTCCTTCAAGTTGTTGCACATTTTGTACAACTGTCATGGCGAGGAATGTTGCCACCCCCCGGGGTGGGGCAGGCATCGTCAGTGGCCAGTCTTGCCCCTACTGTTCACCTGTCGGTTTGATGAAGGATCCTGTTCAAGTCGGTGCAGTATTAAGTTGGACCGTAGCACGGTCTTCACTCTGTTCTGTGCCTTCCCCAGCCAAGACAGAGTGTCTCTGTGTCCCCTCCTGCCCTGCTTTCCTTTTCACCACTTGGGTTCGGTACTTTTCTCTAACCCTGTCTTAAGAGTTAACACTAAAGAGCGCGTCTTTTCCATCACCACTGATGGAGCGGCATTTCGCGGTGTTTGCCAGCGAAATCTGTGCTACCCAAACGCAGTCAGCTTGTGGCTTTCACTTGTGTCTTGTAGTTTTGCGGAAGTCGCTTTTTCCTTTGGTACCTGGGGGATGGATTTCCCGGGGTTCTCTAGGTGTACGGCGATGTCAGGTGCAACACGTGACCCAGTTTCCCTTAGTGTGTGCTTGCCTAGGCATTTGTGAATCTACCTCATTTCTTTTCTCCTCCTAATCACACGCGCTCCTCTGGCCAGGGCAACGAAGAAGCGTAGCTTACAGAGAAGGTCAGCTCCTGGCTGCAGTCAGTCCTTTTCCCTCATCCTGTTCACAAAGAAGCCCTCCATTGCTTTTATTAGAGTTTTGAATACTTGCTGAAGTTTTCAAATGAAAATAATTGTTTACCATTTTTGCTGCTTAAAATTAACAATGTTGATTACTTGTGTTACACCTGTTCTTGCATTTTCCGGAATAACCCCCACCCAGCCACAGTGGGCGTCTTGCTCCCGGGTACAGCGTTCCGATTGCTTGAATTTGGACTGGAGGCGGTGGAGCGGGCGGGGCACTGCCCTGCCTGCAGCTCTGCGGCCACTCCCTCCCCACCCCGTCCCAGCCACGTTAGTTCACCAGAACCAAACACCCAACTGAGGACAGCAGCCAGTCGGCAGACTTAGCTGAAAATGAGGGACCAGCCTTTCTGATTGCATGACACGTGAAGGAAGACGCTGACAGAGAACGTTCCAGTTGGTGTCGGAGGACAAGAGGGGCAGCACCTACCGAAGCGCCAGGGGCACCTGCTCAGGTCCCCAGAGCAGCCTCGATTCTGGCACTGTGAGGCAGCCCGACCATTGCAGTCCTTGTCCTCCTTGGTTCCTTGTGTCCTTCCTGTCGACCCCCAGCACCCGAGCCAGAACCAGCACGTCCATGCGTCTTGCAGTCTGTTGAGAGCCCATTTGCTGCTTGTCGAGCAGAGGGACGTGGCTGGCGCTCCTCCTGGCCTCGGTCCCACCTGCCACGTGCACACCTGTGGAAATGGGGCGGTGTATCCTGTTCACTGTGATGGCCTTCTCGTCTCAGTGAGTTGAGCCACAGATTGTCCGTGGACATCATTCCTACATTTGAAGGCGTCCCGAGTTCCGGCACAGCCCGCCCTGTGCCCCGCTAGGGAATTGTTTTCTGTATTCCCAGCTCCTCCATCTTGTGGGGAGCGTTGACACCTCCTCTGTCACTAGTAATTCCTGGCGTGGCCTGCATATTCCCTGGAGCATCAGCTCTGTCCCACCAAGTTTGTATTTCCTTCGTTGGCTCACTTTTCTGGTCCCTTCCTGATTGTGTTAACTTGTCTGTTTTTTGGCACTCACTATGCTCAGCCTCGCACTAGAGCTGTTTGTGGGCTTGGCTTCTCCCCTCCCCCACCCATAGATTGTGAGCTCTTAGAAGACAGGGTGGCCCTTTGCGGTCACTCCCCTTCCAGATCTAGCGCAGTGCCTTGCATCAAGTAGAGTTCAATAAATATCTGTTAATTAACCTGCTTGTGGGTGCCTCATTTTTCTGGCTTCACTCAGCAGGTCTGTTCTCCCTGCGTGGCTGCTGTGCTGGCTGCTCCCGCCCTGGGTGCCAGGACCCTGCAGCCCTGTGGGATCTCTGTGTGGGGTGGTGCCTACCGGCAAGCACTGCTTGCCTGCACCTCAGCTGCTCTTGGAGCAGAAAAGCAGGACCAGGACGGGTTGAAGGTCGCTCCTCATGGCTGGTGACTGACCCTCTGTGGAAGCCAGTCTGCAGAAAAGGCTGGTGTGGGAAATGGCCAGAGGTGGAAGCCAGCAGCTTCCTGGCCTCTCAAGCAGAGCTCAGATGGGAGATGAGTTGCTAAGTGGAGGTGGAGGTACCACCTGGTGGGCTCGGGAGCTTGTGGGTCGGGCCCATAGGGGCTAGAATGTGAGTCTCCGTAGGGAGCCCCCCAGGAGGGGGCAACAGTCCAGGAAGGAGCTCTCTAGGCTCCCGAGCCCCTTCTCCTTCAGTGCATGCACAGACCCAAGTGCTCGGTGTCAACAGTGTGCTGGTACTCCGTGCCTGGTGCCAACCGTGTGCTGGTGCTCTATGCCTAGGCCTCTACTCCAAGATGCTCTGTGGAGGAGTCCTCGTGGTACAGTGGCTAAGGCAAGGTCTGCAGTTCACGGTGACCAGGTGCTGCTTGGAAATCCTAGGGCCCATTTCTCCTCTGCCTCATAGTGTCATTAATTAGGAGCAACTCCAGGGCAATGGGTTTTTTGTTTATGCCTGTGGTTATAGTCCCATTTTGGAATGGGTTGTTTTTTGTTATGTTAATGAGGCAGGATTAGTAGAGGGTGTATCTTGAGTCAGTCTCTTAAGAGATATGAGATTTAACAAGTGAACAGAGGAAATGGGGTAAGATAGATGCCAAGACATGCAGTTCTCCAAGGAAGCAAGTGAAAGAGACAAGGACCTTCCCACAGAGGGGATAGAGAGAAAGCCTTTCCATAGAGCTCTCCTAGAGCCGGGCTCATCACCCAAGTTCATCACCCTGAACTCGGGCTTCTAGTCTAGACTCTGAGGGTTCAATTTCTGTTCAAGACATCCACTTGTATTTCTGTTACAGCAGCACTCAAGAACTAAAACACCCCGAGCATCCAATGAAATGGGGGCAGGGGTGGGGAGCCAAGCCTACTGGCTCTTCCCCTCCATGGGATGATCACGTGAAGCCCCCAGCCCGAGGTCCCTGCCCCTGCCGTGAGCTTGAATTTGACCGTTTACATGAACTTGAAGATACTACAGCCCATCTTAAACCATCACCTTAGTGGTTGAAGGGAAAGAGACATAGGTAAGTATGTCCTGCCCACTGTGAATGGGGGTGTCACTGTGGGGAGCCAGAGAGGAGCTGCTTTTGGAGTTAGTGATGGATCCGACTGGATGGCACTTGGCTTGGCTAGCTGTTTGAATTTTGCCCCATTGAATGCTTACTACTGTTTTAATTAGAAGGTTTTACCTATAGTAGAATACCTGGCAAGACAGCTCAGCCAAACCCTGCCTGCCCTCACCCCTCGCTCTTTTTCTGATGCTCCTTCAACCAGCATCTATCAAGCACCTGCTAGATGCAGGCCCAAGGCCCAAGTGATGCAAAACAAGTGACATGTAGCCGCAATGTCGCTGCAAGTGGGGACCCATGTGAACATTTCCCCAAGATGTACTCCTAGGAGTTGTCAACTTGAATGGCTGTGTTTTGCACTTCAGCTTAGAACCCTCAAAAACCAAATATGCAAAATATTAGCAAATGAGCCTTGCCAGGCTCTGTGGCTTTTACACCACCAAGAGCTGTCACCCCTGGGTCTCCGTGAACACCTGTGCCCGGGCCCCATCTTTGCCAGCAGAGTTCACTGGGCCATCCGCTTTGCTTCATCCCCACCCCTCCTGCTCAAGCTTTCTGGACCCCATCTGCGGGCCAGGCCTGTCATTCTTCCTCCACCCTGCCCCACCTCCCCATGGCCCCCAACTGTATTTGTACTGCCCTCATGTTCCCTGTTCACCTCTGAACCCGGCGGCACAGCCCTGGCCCGGCGGGAGGACGGACCTGGTCGGCGCCCCGCCCCCACGCCACCAGGGAGGATGGGAGGCTCTCTCTCTCCTCCCTGGGCCCCTGGGAGGCTCCAGGCTGAAGGGGACAGGCCAGGTGGGGACAGGTGCCGCCCCAGCCTGGCCACCCTGGCCTGCCCGTCTTCCAGAGCGAAGCACTGGAGATGATGGAACAGATCATCCATTGGGTGTGGAAGGACCCGTCCGGGCTAGGCCAGCCGCAGCTCCCCAGGGCCCCCAGGGCGGAACCCATGGCCGTGCCCATGATGCTGCTGTGCCTGGTGGAGCAGCTCGGGGAGGCGGACGCCGAGCTGACGGCCAGATACGCCGAGCTGGGGGACTGGTGTGCTGGCAGGATTCTGCAGGTCGGTCGGCGGGGTGCTGGCTGGGGGGAAGGTGGCCCGTCACCCACTCAAAGGGCAACTGTCCTGTCTGCTCACACCTACCCACTCCTTGTCTGATGAGGTGCTGGTGTGTCTTCTCCAGCGGTGGGATCCCCAGCCTTCACCGCAATTCTCTAGGAATACACCACCCATCTGCAATCTCCTACCCGAAGGCCTTGCTGCCACCATGGCAGTGACTGACTGTCCTGTCCACAAAGAGACACCAGTCAGACTTGGGGATGTGGCTCAAGGCTCGGCAACCCCCCTCCAGCCCCTCAGCCCACCGGACTCTCTCAGACTCTCCACCTTCCAGCCAGGCCTACTGCCAACCCATACAATCTATTGCTTTAACCTCAACCTTATGAAAGTTTGTTAAAATGGGGGGGGAAATGTTTATTTGCCTTCCTCTACAAACCCCTAAAAAAACCAAACACAGTGCCATTGAGTCAATTCCAACTCATAGAGACAGTATAGGGCAGAGCAGAATCGCCCCAGAGAGTTTCCAAGGAGCGGCTGGTGGATTCAAACTGCCAACCCTTGGGATAGCAGCCAAGCTCTTACTAACCACTGTACCGTCAGGGCTTCACCTGTATCTCTGCTGGAAATTATGTTCCTGTTTTACACGTGTAATTAACAATAAATGTGGAAGAACATAAAATAGAGACGGGAGGCATCGAGCTTCCTTATGCAGAGATGTCAACACATGCGTTTCTGTGTCTCTACCTTCCTGTATCCGCTTTGTTCCTTCACATTTATTTTTAATTACACGTGTAAAATGTGAGTATAATTTCAGGTAGAAATATTAAGCAAATATGAATGAAATCAAAGTTGCCTTTCACTAGTCTCTGGCCCGTCCCTTCCTAAGAGTCCCCTTTGGTCGGTTGCACACAGATTCCCGACCTTTCCTTCACCTTCCATGTATACCATATACCTAAGCGACTAGTGAGGGTTTTTGTCATCTAAGTGGTGTCGTGTTGTGTATTTAGTCTGCATGCCTGGGAGGGTCATTGTAAACTACAACTCAGTATTTCGCGGCATGGGTGTTGCTGCGTTCAGGTTTATTTGACCTTTCCCCTTCTTGCTGAACATGGAGGTGTCACTGGACAGCTTTAACAGAGACTAGCAATGACTCAGGGGCTTAGAGAAGATGGAAGATTCTTTCTGTCACACAGAAGTCTAAGCTCAACTTTTATCAGTAATGAATTACATTGATAACTCTAGTAATATTGATTTATCATTGCATTCTTGGGGAAAACAATACCGAAAAAGACCAAACCCACTGCCATCAAATCAATTCAGACTCATAGTGATCCTGTAATTGGGCATGATAAAATATTACCCCTTACTACACTTAAGAAGGGGACTTAGTATCTTTGGAAACCCTAGTGGCACAGTGGTTAAGTGCTACGGCTGCTAACCACAAGGTCAGCAGTTCAAATCCACCAGGTGCTCCTCTATGGAGCCATTCTACTCCATCCTATAGGGTTGCTGTGAGTTGGCAGCAACTCGACCACACTGGTTTTGGTTTTTTTTCAGTTCCTTTGCATTTTATGTTCGTTAGAAAAATTAGCTCACAGAGTGCTTCTACCGGGGAACCTCATCCCAGTCTGTTGTCAGGGTTATTATACTAGCCTCATACAGCAAGTTCAGATGTTTTCCAACTTTTCATGCTACGACAAGGGTTGATATGATGTGGGGTTTACCTGCTTCTTTCTAGGTTTACTGGAATTTAACCATAGAACCACCTGGACCTGAGGTCATTGCTAAGGCTAGATCTTTTACTACCTGTGCTGTAAACACCTGAAATTCCAGGTGCTGCTTTGGTGTCTTTGAGCTTCTAAGGCCTAGCTGTGAGCTCCTCTGTTCTCACCAGATATGCCCTGTTTCAGTCAGCTGCCAAGCCAAGTGCCGTCAAGTTGGATCCAACTCATGGCGACCCTAGGGGCCAGGGTAGAACTGACCCCCAGAGTATTCAAGGAGCACCTGGTGGTGTAGTGGGTTACATGCTACCACTGCTAACCACAAGGTTCAGCCAGCTAGTGCTGCTCTAACAGAAATACCACAGAGTGGATGGCTTTAACAAAGCAAAGTTGATTCTTACAAAGACCAGTAGTCCACAATCAGAATGTCCGCTTCAGGGGAAGGCTGTCCCCCTTGTCTGCTCTGCAAGAAAGTCCAGTATTACATCACTCTTTGTACAGGGAGCATCTTGGCGCAGGGACCTCAGGTCTCAAGGACGTGCTCTTCTTCCAGTGCTGCTTTCTTGATGGTGTGAGGTTCCCAAGTCTCTGCTACCTTCCCTTTCCTTTTATCTCTTCTAGGATGAAAGGATTAAGGGTAGGGCAAGCCGTACTCCAGGGAAACTCCCTTTACAATGGAGCAGGGAGATGATCTTGAGGTAGAATACAGGGAATCATGGCCACGTGGCTATACCTAATTTGGGGGGGACACGATTCAATTCATGACGTGCCCCTACCCAGCTGGAAAGACTCCCTAACTGGCTAGTTCCTCTTGTCAGCTGAACCATCCTCACCCTTAACCATCTCATTTCTCTTCTAGCCCGTGAGATTACTCAAACAAGCCAATCACTTCCTACCATGGGAACCAAGAGTCAGCCCATCCCCTCGTTACTACTAACCCTGCCTCCCCCAGCCCCTGGTTCTTCATGCTGTTCTTGAGTGCAACCCTCATGTAGGCCTGCGTGCTGCGTGGTGTCTTCCTCCCTTAAGGTAGTGCATATATGTGACTAATGAATGCTGTTGGTCACATCTGTCCAGTGTTGGGTGTCACGTGTTCAGCTGTTCCAGACTATTTAGGGTTAAGGTGAGGGTGAGGGTGAGGGTAAGCGTGAGGGTTAAGAGAAGGTGACCAGAACACCATCTTTACATTTCTTCTATACATAAAGGTGTATTCTAATTTTCAACTTCTTGATCAATATTGTAATTCATATTTCCTCAGAAAAGCACTTGTTTTATCTAGATTTTCAAGTTTCATATTAAGCTGTATATAGTATTTTCTTACAGTTAAAAAGATTGTCTCAGCTTCATCTAAAATTTAGATCTGGTGTGTGTGTGTGTGTGTGTGTGTGTGTGTGTGAGTGTGTGAGCTTTTTTCCTCGTGTCTTTGTTGTTCTTTGTGTGCATCCATCTATTTTAACTCTTCCCATGATGTGTTTTGTAGCAAGATCTTGATTTTGTTTGGAGTGGCAGTGTGTTAAGTTTCAAAACTACGTTTCCCAGTCTTAGTCTTCTTAACAGATAAGTGTGACAATGAAATGAGAGTGGAAGCCACTGAGTGGAGCTTCTGGAAAGTTAATTTGCAGTGGACTGAAGTGTTCAACTGCTAAACAAAAAGTCAGCTGTTTAAACCCACCAACCCCTCCATGGAAGAAAAATGTGGCAGTCTGCTTCCATAAAGACAGGAGCCTTAGAAATCCTATGGGGCAGTTCTGCTGTTTCACATGAGGTTGCTATGAGTCAGAATTGGTTTAGTTTGGGGCCTCTTTCCTCTTCTTTCCAAACTGGAACACATATTTGATGGCTGGAGCTTCTGCAACCATCTTTGTACAGTGAGGAAAAATGCTAAGTAAAGACGTTTCTCTTGACATCTGTCAGCTGCTAGCAAAAGCTGGAAACTTCCTACTTTGGGACATCTCAATACATAAGAAAATAAACTGTTTAAGCAATTGTTGTTGAGTCTGTTACCCCATCCAAGCACTGTTCCGAATTGATACAGCACTTGTGGATGCAATTATGATTTTTGTCTGTGTCCTTCTGGAGAGGATAGTTTTTTGTTATCATTACTTTCAGAAGGAACCCTGGTGGTGAGGTGGTTAAGAGCTCAGCTACTAACCAAAAGGTCAGCAGTTCGAATTTACCAGCTGGTCCTTAAAAACCCTTTGGGTGCTGTGCTACTCTGTCCTAAGGGGTCGCTATGAGTTGCAGTTGACTTAATGGCAAGGAGTTTGGGGGTTTGGGAGGTTTTTGTTTATCGTAAGAAATGCATTTTTAACTTTATTTTATGGAAATTTTAAGACATATGCCAAAAATAGCAAACAGTGTAAGGAATTTCCATGTACCTATCACATGCACAAACACAGATTCACAGCGACGCACAAGCTTGTTGTACACAGACTCTAGCATACTATTCACAGTGTGCTGCACCTGCCTTTTTAAATGAAGCAGGTACACTGAAGATGGTTCTATATGAGTATATAGCTGCCTCATTATTTTGGTTTCTGTCTACTCCTTCTTTGTCACTTTACACGTCCGCAAATATATCTGTAGAGTCAATTCCCAGAAATTAGAAGTGCTTGGTCAGAAGGTATACATGTTTCTAATTTTCATGAATGTCACCAAATGACCTCAATAAAAGTTGGACCAGTTCCTACACCGATGCAAATGCCTGTTTGCCCACACCTTGGCCAACATTGCCAATCAGATAAGCAAAAAATTATATCTTACTATAGTTTTCATTTTGATTTATCATATTTAGAAGCCGTTTGTATTTCTTTCCTGTGTTTCTATCCTTTTTTTTCAACAAAGGAATTGCCAATTTTTTTACTACTTGGTAGCAGCTGGAAACCCTAGTAGGGTAGTGGTTAAGAGCTACAGCTGCTAACAAAAAGGTTGGCAGTTTGAATCTACCAAACACTCCTTGGAAACTCTATGTGGCAGTTCTATTCTGTCTTATAGTGCTACTATGAGTCAGAATCTACTCGATGGCAGCGGGTTTGGTTTGGGTTTAGGTAGCAGCTCCTAATAGGAAAAGTAATCATCTTGAGTCTGATATGAGTTGCAAATAGTTCTCCCATTTTGTCATCTGCATTGGACTTTGCTAACAGTGTGAGGCCTGACAAGTTCATGAACTTGCCACTGTGCGCTTACAGTGGCAGCACTGTACAAATGACTCAGTAAGGCTTCATAACTGGTGTATTAGTGTCTCACAGCTATGGTCAGGTCAACATGTGGCAGTGTCTTTCTTAGTGGTGTTCATTATTCTTGTTGCGTGTTTTTGTGTGCTACCACAAGAATGTCAGAGCTTGAATTAGACCAATGAACAAACATTAAATTTCTGGTTAACTTTGGCAAGAGTGGAAGTGAAATCAGGGACATGGTAGTCCAAGTTTATGGGGATAATGCCATGAAGAAAACAGCAGTGTACAAATGGATAAACATTTTTCTGAGGGGAGAGAAAGTTTCACTGATTGAGAGGTCAGGGTAGCCAGTAACGAGTGGAACTGATGCAAACATTGCAAAAATTCGTCTAACTGTGTGTCAAAATCATCAACTGACTGTGAGAAGCATAGCAAGCCAATTAAATATGGATTTAGAGAAACTGAAAATCTTGAGAAGCCAAGCCAAGTGCCGTCGAGTATGCAAAAATGGTCCCAAAGGAGCTCACAGATGAACAAAAGCAAAGGAGAGTTGAAGTTTGCAGACCTTTTAGAGAGGCAAGATGATGTTTTGGGCCATGTTATCACTGGTGGTGAAACATGAGTTACCAATATGACCCTGAAACAAAACGTCAAAGTGCACGATGAAAGTCACCCAATTTTTAATGACCAAAAACGTTCCATCAGTTCAAATCAAGAGTCACAACGATATTGCTAACCTTTTTAGATATCAGATTGTTCATTATGAGTTTGTACCTACGGGACAGTTAACCAGCTTTACTATCTGGAAGTGCTAAAAAGGCTGTGTGAAAAAGGCAAAAACGTCCTGAACTTTTCACCAACAACTCATGGCTCTTGCATCATGACAATGCACCAGCTCACACTGCACCTTCTGTGAGGCAGTTTTCAGCCAGTCAACAAAAAAAATGTATTGGAAAATTCTCCCTACTCACCTGATTTGTCACCCAATGACTTTTTTTCTTCGCCCAAAGATAAAAGCAATATTGAAAGGAAGTCATTTTGATGACATTCAGGACCTCAAGGGTAATAGGCTGACAGCTTTGATGGCCATTCCAGAAAAACAGTTCCAAAATGGCTTTGAAGGGTAGACTAAGGTGCTGGCATCAGTGTATAGCTTCCCAAGGGGAGTGTGTCACAGGTGACCATGGTGATAGTCAGCAATGAGGCATGTAGCACTTTTTATAGGGTGAGTCCACTAACTTAATTGCCAGACATCGTAATGTTTGTATGAAAGCGAGTTTTCATTTGTATGTGGTTGAATAACTAAAGCTCTTCTTTTACATCATGCTTTAAAAGGTCAACATTATATTTTAAATATCCCAAGGTGTATTCTCATATTTCTATAGGTGTATTTTTTTTAATCTTTAAATCTTATCCATCTGAATATAGTATATTGTGTCTTTTGAGGAAAGGATTCCACATTACTTTTTTTTCCCAGATTTGTACCTAGTCATCCTAGCACCATTTATTGAATAGTCTGTTTCTCCCCAGTGAATTTAAAAAACATTTTTGTCATACACTAAATCCCATTTTGTATTGGGTGTATTTTAGATTTTTTGTTTTCTCTATTGTTCTTTCATTGTACTCATACATCAGCACTACACTGTTTTGTAATTATAATGGCTTTCTTTCTTATATTCAAGTATCTGGTAAGACCAGTGGCCCCTCATCACTCTTCTTTATCAGAATATCTCTGGCCATTTTCATTCCTTTAATTTTCTAGATGAGTATTACAGTCAGCTTGACAAGTTCCACAAATTCTGTTGTCATATTTTTGGGTAATATTTATAGATGTGGAGAGATTTTACATTTTTATGAAGTTGTTCTTTTTTTTTTTTTTTATTTAATCTGAGAACGTAGTAGGCTTTTTCCATTCATTCTGGCCTTTTCTCTGTCTTTTTTTGTGAGCATTTTAAAGTCTCTTTAAAAAGATCTGCCATATTTGTTTCTTCATTTATTTCTAGGTGTTTTTATCTTATTTGTTAAACAGAGTCTTTTAAATATGTCATTGATCCGAATGGTTTTCTGCCCAGCCAAATTACTAATTTATTTTACTTTTTGTAACATTTTTTGGGGGGCCAACCTTGGGTTTTCCAGGGACCTTGTGGCAGGATTTGAGCTTTGGTTGAGTGATTTGGGGAGAAGGTCTAGGGAAGTGAGACTTTGCTCTAGACTGGGTGCTGTCAAAGAGCAACTTGTCTCTAGGGAGGGCAGAGGACAGCACTCATGTCAGCCAAGCCAGAGGGGGATGTTACGTGTTATGTGGGTTCCACAACTATCTTGTTTTGTCTGTGTTTAGACAAGATTATGAAGCAGCCTTGCTTTGTCTTGCCTCATCATGATCTCCAAGTAACCTTGTCTGAGGCTGGTACTCTGTGCGACTGTTGATGTGCGCTAGGAAAACAACAAGTTAGCTTTGAGCATCAATGACAGGGGCTGTTTGCGCTCTCTCTCTCTCTCTTTCTCTTTGTCATGGGTTTCTAGCTTAATAACACTGTGATCAGAGGTCATGCTGTGAGTGATTTTAATCCTTGGAAACCTGTTCCAACTTGCTTGAGGTCCCAGCATGTGGTCAGCTTGGTGAATGTTCAAAACGTTCATGGACGGAATGTTCAAAGATGAAATTGGCTGAGTGCTGTTCACAGCTCTGTCCTTACTGATATTTTGTGTGCTTGATCTATTGATTGGAAACCCAGGTGGTATAGTGGGTTAAGTGCTGTATCTGCTAACCAAAATGTTAGCAGTTCAAATCCGCCATTCACTCCTTAGAAACTCTATGGGGACATTCTACTCTGACCTCTAGGGTCACTATGAGTAAGACTCAACTTGACAGCGGTGGGTTTGATCTATTAGTTACTGAGAGAGGTGTCTTAAAAATCTCCCAGTACCACATATGATTTTGCTTTCCTAAATATATATATATATATAAAACCTGAGTCTGATTACACCTGTAGATTCAACAACTCACTTATATGAAAATGCAGAGTTCAGGGAAACCCTGGTAACATAGTAGTTAAATGTTATGGCTGCTAACCAGGTGAGCAGTTCAAATCCACCATGTGCTTCTTAAAAACCCTATTATGAGTTGCAGTTGACTCAACAGCAGTGGGTTTGGCTTGGTTTGGTTAAACTTTGGGAGAGAAAGCACATGTTTTTTCAGCAAATAAGTGACTATAAATAGAACAGAGAGGGGGGAGCATATAGATTAAAAGACACTTAAAAGACATACCAATATGTGAACCTCAAGTGACTCTTGATTCAAATAAACTGTACAAAAAAAATGACAATTGAGAATTTGAACTCTAACTGGAGATATCTGATGATATTAAAGAATTAGAGTTAGTTTTCAGTGTGATAATGGCATGGATGTTAAATTAGTAAATAATCTTTATCTTTTAGAGATACACACTTAAAATTTATGGGTGAAATGATATCTGGATTTGCTTCAAAGTAATTCAAGAAATTGCGTGGAGATGGCAGCTACCTAGTTTTCTAATCACCATACATCAACACATAAAGGAAAGAACTAGCTGCCAAAAGTAAAAACCCATGGATAGCATGCACAACAAAACTCAGTAGCAGGATATTTCTAATAAAGCCCCCAAGTGCAAGTGGGTAGCCACAAACCACCAACAGCCACAAGACTTGCAGCCTCAGAGTGGGAAGAAGTAGAGCGAAGCAAAAATACAGTCCTGACCTGAGAACCCCTAGCCTTTAAGTTGATTTAGACTCATAGGGACCCTATAGGACAGACTACAATTGCCCCATAGGATTTCTAAGGAGCACCTCGTAGATTTGAATTGCTGGCCTTTTGGTTAGCAGCAAAGCTCTTAACCACTGTGCCACCAGGGCTCCAATGACCCTAAAACACTCAACAGGTATTTATTAGAAAATAAGGCAGGCCGATTTGAAAAATAGCAGCTTAACCTGGGAGGAGTTCTGTCCAGTCCACTAGCAGCTAAGTGCAAGAGACCCTTGTAAGGTCTAGCCTCTGTGAGCTTTCAAAATTGACCTGATGGGGTCCCCTTCTAGGACAGGACCCAATACACAGGAGAAGATGCTGGAGTGCAATTAACATGGAGTAAAGGACAGACAATAGATCCCAAACAAAGAGGAAGTCTGTAAAAATGGACTAGGGGAACAGAGTCAAGAAATTTCCAAAAGCAAGTCATATCTTTCCAAAGTCATAAATTTCCAAAAGCAAATTTTATGTATATATATATATATATATATATAAAACCCAACCAAACCCACTGCCATCCAATCGTGTCCAACTCATAGCAACCCTAGGTCAGAATAGAACTGCCCCAATGAGTTTCCAAGGAACGCCTGGCGGATCTGAACTGCTGACCTTTTGGTGAACAGACATAGCACTTAACCCACTATGCCACCAGGGTTTCATATATATATACACATAGAGAGAGAGAGAATTTTAACTGTGCTTTAAATGAAGATTTACAGAACAAATTTACTTGTCACAAAACAGTATATATATTTTTTACGACATTCATTAACAATCCTACAACAGGTCAGCACTCTTCCCCTCTTGACTTTGGGCTCCCTATTACCTGCTTTCGTGTCCCTTCCTGCCTTCTCGTCCTTGCCTCTGTGCTGGTGCGCTCCCCTAACCTTACTTCGTTTTACAGACCTGTCTAATCTGTATTCTGGAGGTTGAACCTCAGGAGTGACTTTAGTACTGAGTTTCAACTTTCAGGGCCAGGTTCTCACGGTTTCTGTAGTCTCTGTCAGGCCAGAATATTGGGTCTTCTTTGGTGAGTTAGAATTCTGTGTTATGTGTTTCTCCAGCTCTGTGCAGGACCCTCTATTGTGATCCTTGTCAGAGTAGTCAGTGATGGTAGCCAGGCACCATCTAATTGTACTGGACTCTGTCTGCTGGACACTGTGGTGTTGTCCATTAGTCCTTTGGACTCGGCTTTCCCTTACACTTTTCGTTTCCTTCATTCTCCATTGCTCCTGAAGGGGTGAGATCAGTGGGGTACTTTAGCTGGCCACCCATAGGCTTTTAAGACCCCAGACATTACTCAGCAAAGTAGAATGGAGAACTTTTCTTTATAAACTGTGTTATGCCGGTTGAGATAGATGTTCCCCGAGACTGTGGTCCCCCCAGCCCTCAGGCCAGCAACGTGGTCCACCACAGAGATTGGGCGTGTCTACAGAACCCCCGTGACCTTGCCTCAGTCAAACTGTGCTGGCTTCCTCAGCAGTGCATACTATCTTAACTGTCACTAGTCACAAGGGACTGCCTTGTTTCTTCAGGTCTCCCAAGTGTTCTGCCTTTGACAGGGTGCAGTCTTAGCAATTTTCTATCGTTCCTGAGTAGTGGAAAATATTTGAGTTTTCCTTCTCTAACAGGTTTCTGCCTTACACAGGTTCCAGCCTTCACAGATTTTGTTGTCTGTGTGTTATAAGCTGCTAAAGTTTGTGGTGATTTGTTATGCAGCAATAGAATGCTAAACCTGTCGTAGTGGGCTAAATCCTGGTCCCCTAAAAGAGAGATGTCCAAATGGAGCCTGTGAATGTGACTTTATTTGGAAACAAGATCACTGCAGATGTGTCTCAATCACCTAGCGCTGCTATAACGGAAGTACTACAAGTAGGTGGCTCTAACAAAGAGAAATTTATTCTCACACAGTTTAGAAGGCTGAGAGTCCAAATTTAGGGTGCCAGCTCCAGACAAAGGTTTACTCTCTGTCAGCTCTGGAGGAAGGTCCCAAGCATCAATCTTCTACTGGTCTAGAAGCTTCTCAGGCAGGGGGATCCCAGCTCCAAAGGAGGCATTCTGTTCCTGGTACTGCTTTCTTGGTGGTATGAAGTTCCCATGTTTCTCTGCTTGATTCTTTTATATCTCTAAAGAGATTGACTTAAGACACAACCCCAGTCTTGTAAACATAACTGCCTCTAATCCTGCGTTATTAACATCACAGAGGTAGGATTTACAAAGCATAGGGTCATCACATTAGATGACAAAATGGATAACCACACAATACTGGGAATCATGGCCTAGACAGGTTGACACACTCTTTGGGAGAACACAATTCAATCCCTGACAATGTGCAATTAAGGTAAAAATTTCCAGATGAGATCACCCTGGATTATCCAGATAGGCCCTGAAGTCATTGACTGGTGTCCTTGTAAGAGACAGAAAGCAAGATGACGCACAGGGATGCACAGGGCTAGGCCGGGTGAAGACAAAGGCAGAGATGGCAGCGATAGGCTCACAGAGGCAAGAGGGCCCTCCTCAGAGCCTCTGCCAAGAGTGCAATCGTGCAGACACGGTTTTGGCCTTCTGACCTCCAGAACTGTGGGAGAACTAACTTCTGTGCTAAAGCACCTACTTTGTACTCACTTGTTCCAGCACCTCAGGCAATGACCCCCTGGAAAGGAGCAAACACTGATGGCCCACAGGACCGATTGCGGTGTCCACAATGCTTCGTGTTTACTGGTACAAAGCAGCTGACCATGGAAACAGGAACCGGTCTGTTCAGAGAGCAACTCTCCCAGCCTTTCTGAGCCCCTGACAGATGGGACTCTTCCCCATGAGCCCTGAATCTGTCAGCTCTGTCCTAGTAGGTGACTGCAGTGGGGACTTCTCACAGACCCTGATTCTGGGTGCAGTGGTCCCCAGCTGGGCCTGGGGCTTCCTGACCCTTCACCTGTCCCAGCAATCAGAGTGACATTCTAAGTTCATGTGACTTAGCTGTCACAGGCATTCAGTCCCCTAGACCTGCTTCCCAACTCCTACATTCCCTTTGGATTGTGTTGTAACTCCCTGCAGGGAGCAGGATTTTCCTGAGAGGTGGGCTCAGCCCTGGCTGTGCCCCCAGGCTTCTTCCCTCTTTCGGGGCATGGGGCCCAGTCCAGGGGATATGTGCCATCAGCTGAGTAAGACCTCCCAAGGCATGCCCACAGCCCAGTCCTGGAGCCTGAGTGTCCCTGATGGGACTGAGTTGAGGCCCTCAAGTTGGGGAGCATCCTGGGTGACCCAGATGGGCTGAGCCCTTCACAGGGTCCTCACAGGATGGAGATGTGACTAGAGTGGAACAGGATGGGATGGAAGCAGGGGAGACTGGCTTTGATGGTGTGGCAGGAGGTCTGAGCTGAGGACTTCTACTCTAGAGGCCGAAGGATCAGGGAAAGGCGTTCTCCCCTCAAGCTCCCAAAGGGGGCACTTTGACTTCAGCCCAGTGAAACCAATTTTGGACTTGTGACCTCCGAAGCTGTAAGATAGTACGTGGGGGGTATTTCAAACTGCCCAGTTTGTGGCAGTCCGGCATGGGAGCTCCAGCGCACCAGGACAGGGCCCTCAGTTGATGCAGTGTAACCCCGGGGCCCTTCATGTGGCGTGCTGCCCTTTTCCGGATGAGGTGGTTGGGAGAGGTCGCCAGCAAAGCAGCTGCAGGTCAGCTCCCACACGGGCAGAAAATGGGCTCAGAAGAGCATGCTGGACGTTGAAAGGAAGTAAGGGGAAATCAGGGACCCCCCCAACTGGAATGACACCCCAGACTTGCTGCGAGTGAAGTGCTAGGAGGCTGACCTTTATAACTGTCCCTCCCGTGTCAAGCGCTAAAAAAACGAACCAAACCTACGGCCGTTGAGTCGATTCTGACTCATAGCCACCCTACGGGACAAAGTAGAAGAGACCCAGGGGGGTTCTAAGGGGCACCCGGTGGACTTGAACAGCCAGCCTCTTGGTTACTAACCAAGCTCTTAATCACTGTGCCACCAGGCTGCAATCAGACACAAACACAAAAACCAAACCCAACCCACTGCTGTTGAGTCAATTCTGATTCATGGTGACCCTATAGGACAGAGTGAAACTGCTCCGTAGAGTTTCGAAGGAGCACCTGGTGGATTTGAACTCACAGTCTTTTGGTTAGCAGATATAGCACTTAACCTCTATGCCACCAGGGTTTCCAACCAGGCACAAAGTGAGGACAATTCCTGCCACAGGGTCCCCAGCCACCATCCTGACCATTTTCCCCACCACTGGACACTCCCCTCCCCCGGACACTCCCCTCCCCCCACCCCAGGCTGCTCTTGACTGGCTTCCCCTTCCCACGTTGTGACCCAGAATTCTTGTATTTGTAATGCTACACTCTTTTTTTATTTTTAAGGAGCTCCTAGATGTATAAGTGAAAACCCTGGTGATGTAATGGTTAAGAGCTATGGCTGCTAACTCAAGGGTCAGCAATTCGAATCCACCAGGTGCTCCTTGGAAACTCTATAGGGCAATTCTACTCTGTCCTGTAGGGTTGCACTGAGTTGAAATTGACTCCAAGGTAATAGGTTTTGTTTGTTTGTTTGTTTGTGTTTGTGTTTGCTTGCTTGCTTGCTTGTTTGTTTCGGTTAATCACATAAGCAAGGCCCTGGTGGTGCAGTGGTTAAGTGTTTGGCTGCTAACCTAAAGGTCAGCAATTCAAATCCACCAGCTGCTCTTTGGTAAAGGGTAGTTCTACTCTGACCTGCAGGGTCACTATGAGTCAGAACCAACTCAACAGCAGTATTTTTTTCTTTTTGATTTTAATTGTGTAAGTTTCAGGGTCCCTCCCTTGCACAGACACCAAGGTCCTGGAGGGGACTGTCATGGGTTGAATTGTGTCCCTCCAGAAGATATCACAGCTGTAACCCCCGCACCTGTGAATGTGACCCTGTGTGGATATAGGGGATGACCCTGGAGTCTAGGGCAGAATGAAGAAAGGGGACCCTAGACTGGGTGGGGCAAAGGCAACCAGAGACAAGGGCTGGTGCACTCTCTTCCTAAAGCCACAGAGACCAAAGGTGCAGGAGAAGAGAAGGACAGACGAGCAGGTGTTTTGGGGGTTAAAGGGCCAGAGTTGGGGCAGGTGTGGGTGTACCCACGAGGGCGGGAGAACCAGAGGGGCCAGAGTGACGCGGGGAACACATCCAGCTGCAGATGGAGCAGGGGCTGTCCCAGAAACCAGCACAGCAGAACCACTCCCTGGTACACTGTCTTGGACAAACTGTTCCCAAATGGGAGCTTCAGTCTCATAACGGGCTCAGCAGGCTTGATGGGCACGCCCTCCACGGCTACCACGGGTTGTTCTCCTGCCCTCTGCTGTTCAGAGTGCCTTTCTTCACCCTGTGCCACAAGTTGCTGTCCCGTGTCTGCTTGGGAGCACTCTCCCGGCTGAGTATTTCCTCACGCTTTCGGTAATACCCCCTTCCCATGTTCTCAGGACTGCCTACGGCCATACCTGCCCCAGCTGGCCAGTGTGCCCCAGGACACAACTGGGCCTGGCCCAGGCTGGGCACTGAGCCCCTGTTTGCAAAATGAGAGGTGCCAGCGAGGTTAAAGAGAGGTGTGGGGCCGTGCCCAGTGTGCATGTTTCCTAGTGCTCTGGTGTCTACTGGCACCATGATAGACATGCACAGTCTGAGTTTAGGAACACTGGCTATAGAGGCGGCCTGCAGCCCATGTTGGGCAGCTGCTGGTGCCACTTTGGCCTGCATCGTGGGATGCTTTAAGTCAGAACATACGTTTCTGCTGGCTGGGCTGCTGGCTAAGAACAGCGCTTCTTGTCAGCACTTCCCCCGAGCTGCACTGTGGGCGAAGCCTGACTTGCCTTCTGGAAATGGTTCCTTTGGGTGGAAAAGAGACTGACTGTACTTTGGCGGGACCCAGAGGAGGGGACTTCAGGAGACAGGTGGCCCATGATATCGGGGGGCGAGGCAGGACCCCTTGGAGTAGGTGCTGAAGAGCAGAAGTCCGGTAAGCAGGGCAGGTGGCACTCTGACAGTCTCAGGGCTTCGCGCCTCCAAGCATGGGTGACAGGCAGTGGAGCCAGGTGGCCAGGCAGGTCATGTGTTGGGATGTTTTATTCTTTTGGCCAAACATGTCAGCTAGTCCCTCTGGGTGAGGGTGTGATAGACAATCTCAAGTTCTTTCCAGCGAGGGTTCTCAGGAGCCCCGCTTTTCGCTCTTCCACCCCGTGACTCCCATCAGAGGCCATGGGCTCCACTGCCTGACCGTGTCTCGGCAGGGGACTTGAAACTGAGCTTCAATGCCTCAGACAGGCACCCAGGAGCCCTGAAGAAGTCCCATGGATGGACCCTCTTTCCTGGATGCTTTGTGTGGGGCCCCCCGCCCTCAGCTTTTACTTTGATATTCTTTTGGCTCGGCTTTGAGAAACAGAAAAATGGCTGCCCTCCAGCGCAGATCTCTGACATTGAACTGGGGCCGCTGTGACCTATGAAGGCTCCTTGCACAGAACTGTCAGCTGGCTGCCTCAGCTACCCGATCATAGAGGTGCCTACCCAGACCAGTGTTTCATGTCATCTTTCATTTGGTTTTGTTCAACTGCTGTAAGGCTCCATCTACCAGAGTTCAAATGCTTGGAGAAGTTCAAAGTCATCCAATGGTACGACAGAAGAAAGGCCTGGCGATCTGCTCCCGTAAAAATTATAGTCAAGAAAACTCGATAGGGCAATTCTACACTGTACACATAGGGTGCCGAGAGTCTGAATTGGCTCAGTGGCACCCAACAGCTTTTCCAGGTGACATCTGCTTTCTTGAAGATTTCACCTCACAAGACTCTAGGGTTCCCGCACTCCTCCTTTCCCTCCTTGCTACTAGAGTGGCTTGTGGGAAAGTGGGCAGTTCTGTATTCAGACCCACACAGCGCCTGATGGCACCAGGCCTATGTTTACCAAAGGAATAACAGAAGGGGCACTGCCCCCTTGCTCTGAGGTCAGGGCTCCAGAAAAGAGGGGAGGGAACCTTGGGACAAGAAATTAGGAATAGAATAAAATCTTAATGTACAGGGTTTTGTTCTAGAACCCCTGTTTGTCAGAGTTCAGGCCTCCAGGACCCACAGGGTCTGGTGCCTTGGTGCCAAAGTGAGCTTGTGGCAGAGGCCACCGAATACCTAGATCGATACAGAGGAGTAAAGGGTTTGTTTTCAAAGACACTGGATTTGAGGACTGAATGGACCTCCTGCAGCCAGGTCAGCTGGAATGGCTGCTCCCAGAACGTGCTTGCTGGCCATCTGTCAGGCACTGCCTGAACTGCAAGGCTTCCACGCCTTTGAGGACCAGAGGGCCTGGATTTCAATGAAGTCAACCTTATTGAATAGCACAGTCATCAAGGAAGGTCAGCTCGCAGGCTGGGATGCTGGCAACCTGTGTGTGGTTCTCTTTGCAAAGCCCATCTCCTGTGTCAGATGAGTCGTCTTGCTGTTGCCGTGGTGAATCAGTATTATACTGTGACCTTGATTCAGAACAGAAATGTACGTTGCCTTGACCATGATTATACAAAATGCGTTGTCTAGGAAACAGCACAGTTCAGTTCCGAGAACAGGAAGGGCTAGATAATTCTTGGCTTTAACTGGAAGCGTACAGGGTTACCTTGTACCCAGCAGGGGCTCACTTTCCCTTGGGGGCCTCACAGCTTCATGTTTGCATGTGACACAGAGGGGGTGGGGTGGGGAGAGAGGCAGAAACAGACAGAAAGGGAGAGAGCACTCTGCATCCCTCTGGAAAGTTCCAAGTAGGGCCAAGCTTCTGCAGCTGTTGTTTGGAAATGAGGGGGCTTGCAGTGCCCTCTCGTCTCACAGTGAGGCTGTGGGGAGCTTTATCCAGGCCTCCCGCTTGTTCCTTTTCACCCACTGCAGTACCGGAATGGTGGAGGCACAGTCCTGTGGTGGGGTACAAGGAGGGTTCCACCAGACTCTAAGAAATGTTGGTTTCTCCATACAGCATGGCCTGCCCCATCTGTGGGAAGCCCCCCAATACCTCACAACAAAGGCAGATTGACATGCGAGTAGCTCACTGGGACCCATCTTACCTCCCCTGTGTAGGCTGTGTATGCTCCCTCAGAGCTGCTTTCTCAGACAAACCAAGAGGGCCGCCCCAACGGAGAACAGAGACCAGGAAGAGGACTCCTGCCACCCTTAGTCCTGGCACTTGGACACAGCCACCACCAGCTTCTGGTTTCACCATCACGGTTTTCAGTGAAGGAGACTCTCTGGAGGTCCTGGGAGAAGGGCAAAGAGGTTGACTGCCCTGCACTTGTACCCATTTGACTTCAAACACAATAGTTTCCTGTCCTTGGCACCAGGCCAACCTCCCTCTCGCAGCAGCCAGAGAACATTCCAGCCTAGGAGCACATCCCCTTCCCTGGGGTGAACAGCCTCAGCCCTCTTGTATTCCTCTTTCTCTCATAACCCCATTCCTCTTGTCTCTCCAGAGATCCTGTGTGCTCACCCTCCTCGACAGATACCCATCTGTCCACTCCTTCCTGTGCTCCCGCCACTTGCTCTCGCCTGGGCTCCATCCTTACTCACCCAACAGAGGGAGAGCAGCACCCCTGGGAGGAGAACAACTGAGTGAGACAGAGATCTCCAGGAGGCACAGAGCCAGGAGAAGACACCCTCCTGCTGTACAGTCAAGTGGTACAGAAAAGCAAAGTGACGAGAAGCAAGCCACTTCAACTCCTGACATCCAGAAACACCCATCACTAACATCATCCCAGAACCAGGGGATGAAAAACAGAAAGACGGGGGAAGAATTGCAAAACACTGTAAATGTACTGAACGACACTGAATTGTATACTACATCATGGTTCATTTTATATTATGGCCACGTCACCTCCATTTTAAAAATACGCTCTTAAGGATTATGATGCACTGTTTTAATAGCCAGCATTTTTAGATAGTCTTGTATTTTTACTTTTGTTCTACTTTTATGTCAGTTCAGGAGTGACTCCTTAATGGGTACAAGGTTTCCTTTGGGGTGTTGTGGAAATAGATAGCAGTGATGGTCGCACAACTTTCTGAAAGTATAAATGCCACTGAAATAGAATTTTTATACTTTGGCAAGGTGAATTTGATGACATCTGTGAGTTGCATCTCAATAAAGGTGGTATCCCTCCATATATATATATATATTATATGTTATATATTATGTTGTATATAATGTATTTGCCATGAGTTGGATCTGACTCGACCGCACTTGGCTTGGCTATTATATACTGTATATAAACTCACTGTCATCAAGTTGGGTCCAACTCATAGTGACCCTAGAGGTCAGAGTAGAACTGCCCCGTAGAGTTTTCAAGGAGCACTTGGCAGATTTGAACTGCTGATCTTTTGGTGAGCAGACATAGCATTTAACCCACTACAAGTATCACATTCATTTTACTTGATTTTATTAAGGAATAAAACAATGATAAATGTTATGCTATCTGAAACATTATTTGTACAGTATTTAGTGACTCCCCACTATAACAGATGAAGACACAATTCTCCCACCCCCTCTTCTTTCCACCTCCCCAGTCCTTCACTCCTGCATTCTGTTGAGTTATGATGTGTGTATTGTGGAGGTTTCTAACACTTACATCCCGGCCAATAGCAAGACAGGTTTAAGTGCCATGGTTGTTGAATATTATTTCTGTATGTCAGCTGATTCAGTGTTCACAATTTTTCTTTCATACCTGAGGTCTTTATTTTAATTTGTATTTCAGTTGGCTGGATTTTATTGTCCAGTTCTCATTTTTACCATTTGCCTCTATATTTGAGGAAACTCTGGCAGTGTAGTGGCTGAGTACTATAGCTGCTAAGCAGAAGTTCTGCAGCCTGAATCCATCAGAGGCTCCTTGGAAACTATATGTGGCAGTTCTAATCCAGCCTACTGAGTCGCTATGAGTTGGAATCAACCCAATGGCAGTGGGTTTGGGGCTTCTGTACTCAAAGGACAAGTTGGATAAGCGATGACATTCTCAGAGCAAACTGTCTTTTACTCAGCAGTTTGTAGGCACAGAGAGCTGCTGTGGAGAAGTTGGAAGCCAACCTGATTTTTTCCCAGTCTGTCAGTAATAAGTTGTTTCTGGTTTGATGTGCCCCTTCAATATGTAGATTTGCATTTTTGTTTTAGGACCAGTCTCTTCTAGTCATTTTATTTGCATTTTCAGGAACATCAGTTATATGTGTGCTGCATCTTTTGTGTGTGTGTGTGATTTTGTGAAAGTGTACAGTCCAAGTTAAATTTACATACCTGCCTATCTGCAGCTCCCCCTACTCTGCTTGCCCAGTAACAGCACACTCCTCCTTTCCATTCTATACATATCATATCCTCTTAACAATCTCCTGTCCCCTCCTTTCCACCCACTCCACTCCCCTCTAGTAAGGGGCCAGTAGGACAGCATCCTATAGATGCATAGAACCATAAAGTACACACACAGTACTGTCACTCTGTGTCCCCGAGTCCAATCCATTCCTGTATGCTGCATCTTTTGAAAAAATTTTCATAATTATCTGCTCTTCAGCTCTGTGCTCTCTTCCATTTTGGATTAGGGAATTTCTTTCTTTTTTTTTATATTTTGTTTTTTTTATTATGATTGAGTGAAAATATACAATCCCATCTAAATTTGCATACCCGCCAATGAGTGGCTCCCCCTGCTCTCCCTACTGGGTAACAACACACTTCTCCTCTCTGTTCTGTACATGTCTCATCCTCCTAACAATCTCCTAAACCCTCCTCTCCACCTTCTCCCCTACATCCAGTAAGAGGTCAGCCGGAGGACATCCTATAGATGCATAGAACCATAAAGTGCACACATGATATGGTCGCTCCGTGTCTCCAAGTCCAATCCATTCGTGTCTGAAGAGTTGACCTCCATTATGATTTATGGACAGGGGCAGCATCAGGGCCAGGGGCCATGCTCTTGTGGGAACTCCAAGGCCTGTGGATCATCAATTGCGGTCTTTCAGTAGAGATCTCAGGGTGCACCCTCTTTTGTTCTTGTGTTACCAGGGAGACTCAACTTTGTGAGCTCCATCACGGCTATCAATGGTGGTGGCCAGGCAGCATCTGGTTCTTCTGGTCACCATCTGGTTCTTCTGGTCATATGTCGATGTAGTCACCTGTTCACGTAGGTCTCTCTGTCTTCTGGGTTCTCTTTGCCCCATGTCGTTTTGGTCCTTGGAGATCATCTGTTTCTGCTGAGTTGGGACCATTTGGTGTACCTCAGATGGCAGCTTGGCAGCTTTTAAGACCCAAGACGCCACTCACCAATCTGGGGTGCAGAAGACTCTGTCAGCAAAATGCTAGTTATGCCAGTTGGCCTTGATGTCCCATGAGAGCATGTCCCCAGATTGGATTGGGGGATTTCTTGAGGCCCTACATTTTTCAAGTTTAGCATAAAACATGGGAGAGAAAAATAAAAATGTTACAGAGGTGCAAGTCACATGAAAAGCAAACAAAGAAAAAAATTGGATAAACATGACCAAGGAAACGACATGCATAGCAGACGTGTAGGGACAGAAAAATCATGAGCATTGAATCCATTTATACACAGAACTAACTTTAAATAACTGTGGAATTATGCATTCACACTTATCCAACTAACAGGCAATATGTAAATATTAAAAATCTTGACAATATTAATATTGTCACTTCTGAGTCATAGCAACCTTATCTACAACAGAATGAAACACTGCCCACTCCTGCACTGTGTCCACAACCATTGCTATACTTGAATCCATTATTGCAGTCACTGTGTCAGTCTCGTTGAGGGTCTTCCTTTATTTCGCTGACCCTCTAGTTTACTAAACACTGTGGGTCTCCAGGGTCTGGTCTGTCCTGATAATATATATTTACAAAGTATGTGAAATGTAGCCTCTTGATCCTTGCTTTTAAGGAGCATTCTGGGTGTACTTCTTCCAAGACCGATTTGTTTGTTCTTTTGACTGTCTGTGGTACAGTCTATGTCCTTTGCCAATACCACAATTTAAAGGTATCAACTGTTCCTGCATCTTATTTATTATCCAGCCTCGTCATGCATTATGAGACAATCGAAAACACCATGGATTTTATTAGGCACATATTAGTCCTTAAAGTGACATCTTTGCTTTTTAACACTTGAAAGAGACAATAAACATGTTAATAATTCCCCCAAAATCAGAGATGAAGGACTGAGGATGTAGGAGGAAGTGTGTAATGGATAATTTCTTCATCTGTCTCCACATGTCCACTATGCATGTGACTTCTTTGGTCATACTGATTTAATTTGTATTGTTTCTCACATGACATGCATTTGTGTAATATTTTTACCTCGCTCTTCCAAATTTTCTTTTGAGCTCTGCTATCTTCTTTTGATGTCTGTTTTTTTTACTATCTCTTCTTTAAACACTATGTTCCTTCTTTAAGTTCTCTTTCGAGAAATCATGCTTTCTGAGAGTTGGTAGGGAGTTTATTATTGTTTAAAGTTTCTGTATTTCTCATGTAATTCCTTTGAGGTGTCTTTTTTATCTGCCGTTAGCTTCCGTTGTTTTCCTCCATTTCCTGTTTAGAGTTACACTTATTGTGTAGAGCGGCCATGTTGGTTTTTGAATGCACCATGTTTTTTGCACAAATAGTGAAAGCCTTTTTATGTTTGTCAACTGTTCCCTCCCTCTACGAGGTATTTTTGTAAGTGCTGATAGGCTTTCTTTTTTTTTTGCTGTGATTTGCAGACAAATGAAAACAGCACAAGTTATTTCTATAAAAATACATCTCTAGATGACTTATGATACTGTATAAGGTACCAGCTTTTCTCTTCTGTCTCTTGAGCTCTTCTGCGAACACTGATGCAGCTGAGGCCTCAGCAGACACCATTTCTTGGTTCACCTTGAAGTTCTTGAGGTTGGAGCACTTTCTAGAGCTAGCCAGCCAGCCCTTCCTAGCCTGAGACCCTTTGTCTCATTCTCCCACGGCTTTGACCACTCCATTGCTTTGTAGGAGTCACTGTTTTGCAGAAACAAAAGGTATACATGATAGAGGGAGCCAATACACAAGGCTAGAGGTGAATGGTGCTCAACCCCAAGAGCTGAGAAGTGGCACCCATGAGCACAGAGGTCTGACGGAGCATGCAGCAGCTACGTGTTGGGTTTTTTTCACATGCAGCAACCATGTTGGGTTATGAATGGCTTGATTTTGCCAACACCTTCACGTTATCTCTTACTTTCATTTGTCCAGGGTTCCACAGGGACATTCCACCAACTTTCTGGCCTTAGATTTCATTAACGTAATCAGGGCTTTGTTGCACATTTTTCTGTGACTTTCAGGATAGTGACCATTAATTTCAGGACCATCTGATTTCTGTCCCAGCTCTCAGGAGATGCTGTTGGTTCAGGATGTGCCCCGCTCTCTACAGCCCACACCCCCAGTTTAGCAGTTCTTTGACTGTAGTGCTTCCTAATCTGTGGTTAATGGATGGTTGTAATCATTTTGAATGGCATTTTTCTCTTGGAAGCTATGTTTCAAACAAAGCCAGCCCATGATTTTTCTGGAAAGGAAAATTGTCCAAGACCTTGAAGGAATTTCCTTTCTTAGGTCTGTGTCTTTTTGCAGGCAGATAACCTTACAGCTTCATCCATTCCCGGGCCTACTTGGTCACTGGGAGGCAAACTCTGAACTAGGAAGGGGACACTGGTAGCCCCTGCTTGCAGACTACCCTGTCTGAGTTAGGAGCTAGCCTGTGGGGAAAAGTCTAGAAAGAATTTCTGTCACTGAGCAGCTCACACTGCCAGACTTGATACCTGGGAGGCCACACCCACTTTGTCAGTTAAATGTCACAAGTCTTTGGTAAAATTCTTCCAGCTGGCAACTATCTGAGCTGGAAGCCTGTCACAGCTGACTAACTCCTTGAAGCCCTCAAGGAGCTGATGGCAGTGCATGTGGCAGGATAGTTCTATGGCCCTAACAAGGCTGCAACTGTTTGACGGCCAGGGCTTCGGCCACCAGGCTCTGGTCCCTTTGCTGGACAGTCCGAATTCTCACTAATTTTTTTTTTTTTATTTAACATAACTAAGTGAAAATGTACATTCACATGTAAATTTACATGCCCCCCTATATGCAGCTTCCACTGCTCTCCCTGTCCAGTGACTGCACACTATTCCTCTCTGCTCCATACATGTCTCATCCTCCCAACAGTCTCCTTTCCCCTCCTCTCCGTCCACTCCCCTTCCTCCAGCCAGAGGTCAGCAAGATGATATCCTATAGATGTATAGAACCATAAAGTGCTTCCAACATATGGTTACTCTGCATTGCCAAGTCCATTCCATTCCTGTCCAAAGACTGGACCTTTCTTATAATTTATGGGAACGGGCAGCATCAGGGCCGGGGGCCATGCTCTCAGAGGAACCCCAAAACCGCTGGACCATCAATTGAGGTCTTTTAGTGGAGACCTCATGATGCACCTCTTTTTATTCTTGTGTTGCCAGTGAGGCTCCTCTCTGTGAGCTCCGTCATGGCTATCACTGGTGGTGGCCGGGCACCATCTGGTTCCTCCGGTCCCAGGTCAATGTAGGCACCCACTCTTGTGGGCCTCTCTGTCTTCTCGGTTGTCTTTACCGCATGCCATTTTGGCCCTCGGTGAGCATCCGTTCCTGCTGAGTTGGGACCATTTGCTGTGTCCTTGGATGGCAGCTTGGCAGCTTTTAAGACCCCAGACGCCACTCACCAATGTGGGGTGCAGAGAGCTCTCTTAGCAAAACGCTAGTTGTGCCAATTGGCCTGGAATTCGCCTAAGAGCATGGTCCCCCGCCCCCCCCCGCCCCAGCTACTCTATCCTTGCAGTATTGAGTTAAGATGGAAGGAGTACTCAAGTTATGCTGAAGTCCACTTAATGTTGTTCTTGTTCCTAATGTGTGCTGTCACCGCTTTCTCCCAACTAGATTGCTAGTAACTACCTAAACTAAACCCTCCCCACCTCGCCCTCCCTCCCTCCCTCCCCTCCCTTGCAGCTGTCAAAGAGTCTTTTCTTCTATACACAAGTCTGTTTTTGAGATCTTATCGTAGAGGTCTCATACAGTATTTGTCCTTTTGTCGCTGACTACTCTCACTCAACATAATGTCTTCCAGTTGAAACCAGGTTAGGAGATGTTTCCTGGAATCATCGTTATTCTTTATCATTGAGTAGTGCTCCATTGAGTACTCACTAATTCTTTAAACTGTAATCTGTAGCATTAGTAGGCGTGAAGTCATCATCATGGCCAAAAACCTCTTGCTGACTGTGTCTGGAGGGCCACCCAGGCTGCCGGCTGAGAATGCCTTCTAACAAGTAGGGCCATCCTGTCTCACCCTGCTCCAAGCCCTCCCCAGGTGCCCACCTACTCAGAGTCAATGTAAAGTCCTCCTTATGGCCACAAGGCCTTTACTGACCTCCACCTCCCCTACTGCCACACCCCCTGCTTCAGCCACAAGCACCTCACGCCCGCTGCTGTTCCTCCTGCTGCCAGGCCACGCCTGCCTCAGGGCCACTGCACTGGCTGTTCCCTCTACCTGTGGTGCTGTTCCCTACACAGCCACATGGCTGCTTTTCTCTCACCTCCAAGTCTTCTCAGAAATGTCACCTTGGCAATGAGACCTGTTCTGTCCCCACTGCTTAAACTTGCAGCTCGACCCCTCATCCCTCCCCGGCTGTGTTTTTTGCCATCCCATGGCCACCCTTTAATACTTGAGAAGTTCCAGAGAAAATGTGGCCTGAAATCATCGCTGAAACGCAAAGGCTATGAAGACTATATGCTGCCCACACTCTGGGAGCTGAGAAGGGGAGTGCAAGGGGCCTATGGTCCCCAGTGTAGACAGCAGCCAAGGCCAGGGCACAGCCACACGAGGGCCTACGTGTGCGGAGCAGATGAAGACTTCATGGCAGGGAAGTAACAAGCTTTGGAAACAAGCTCTGCTTTCTAGCCCTGGCGCTAAATCAAAGAAGCAGAACTCACTAGCAGAATGATACAGAATTAGGCATGCAGGGAGCTCATCACTGGGATTAGACCTGCTAAGCAGTGCTGTGATATCTGGGCCTGGTGGGGCCCTGAGGTTAGCAGGGCTAGCAGTTGGAAAGGAGGGGTGGGCATGAGAAACTGGGACCTGTATCTGTCTCTCACCTGTGACTGGGTGACCTGTGGGAGGTGGTGGTGCTCTTTGTTATGGTGATGCTCTTATACCTGGCCCAGGACTTAGAGGAGCTAAAGCCATACACTGACTTTCTGAGCATAAAGTCCAATGGTTTCGCCTTCATTTTCCCTTCCACCTCTCCCACACTCTTCTCTGTGGTCAGCACTAACCTGGAACCATAAAAGGCAGGGTATTCTGGGAAAGCTCATTCCAACTTAGCTCAGTGGACCCAGTACACTGGACGTGAGCTGTCTGCCACATGGGGAGGCCTCCCTGCTTCTTTCACTGACTCCCGTCTTCACTTCGGGGCAGGCAACTTCCCCTTCACAGATGCCCTCAGCTCTGCAAGCCCCTCAGAGGTGGTTGGTTCAGCTCTGGTCCCACTCTTACGTCCCAGCGGTCCCCTGCCTCTGAGAGACCTTCAGCCTGTCTCCTCATCTCCACAATCCCATTTGATGATGGCACTGAACGTCAGGGCCAGGTTTCCTCCCCCAGGGCCCTGGTAGAGGAGCTAGGAAGTTACTGGGTAGCGCTGAGCAGGGAACCGCGCTGCCCTGAGAAGTTGAGAGGATGTCTTAAGTTTTCTAGTGCTGCTGTAACAAAAGATACAAGTGCGTGGCTTTGAAGAACGAGCAGTCCCCACTAGAGCATCAACTCTAGGGGATAGTCCTTGTTTGTTGGCAGCCCCAGGAGTTCCTTGGCATTCTTTGGCTGTACATGGATTCTCACCTGGTCTCTTCCCCTGCATGGGTCATTCTGTCTCTTCTCCCCTTTGTAAGACACTTCTCAGAAGGGATTAGCATTAGGACCCTCCGTGTTCCTGTATGACCTCATTAACACAACAAAACAGAAACCACTTTCCAAATGGGGTCAAGTTGGCCCACACTGACCCTACAGGCCCACTGCTATTGAACTGATTCACACTCATCATAACCCTGTAAGACAGGGTAGAACTGCCCCGTGTGGTCTCTGAGGTGGAAATCTTTCCAGAAGCAAATTGCCACAGAGCGGTTGATGTGTTCAAACTGCCGACCTTTTGGTTAGCTGCTATTTAAGCACCGTACCACTGTATCCTCCAACGTGAGTTTGCAGCACACAATCCATAACAGAGAGCCAGGCCAGGCGCCCCGGCCTCCACAGCGGCCACAGACAGCTGTGCGTGTGTTCCTGGAAAGTATTCCAAGTCCCGCTCAGACCCCAGCATGTCTGGAATGCAACTGATGGAAAAAGCAAAGGCAGCAACCAGCAGTGGAATGTCTCTGTCCCCAGAGAGGTGCTCAGGCTACGTCTCCAGCCCTAAACCTTAGGAAGGATGTGGGCTTTGAGGCTGGCAAAGTGGCCACTGGGGACACAGGAAGCTGCCAGGCTTGGTCAACCTAAGCCCCTGAGTCTCTGCCCTCCCCAAAGTCTTTGGTTCCCTGGGTCCTTGGCTGCTAAGAAGACCTCTGGGCCATGTTCCAGTGGACTTATTCCCTGAAAGTTAGAGAAATGAACATCTGGAGTGTGTCTGCAGATGAGTACTCTAGCTTCCATACTAAGGCCTTGTTTCAGTCAGCTCATGCTGCTCTAACAGAAATACCACAGAGTGGATGGTTTTAACAAAGGAAAAGGTTGATTCTTACACAGTCTGGTAGCCTACAAGTCCAAATTCAGGAATGTCCACTCCAGGGGAAGGCTGTCCCCCTTGTTGGCTCTGCAGGGAAGTCCAGTATTGCATCAGTCTCTGTCCAAGGAGCATCTTGGCACAGCAGCGTCAGGTCTGAAGGATGTGCTCTTCTGCCGGTGCTGCTTTCTTGATGGTGTAAGCTTCCCAACTCTCTGCTTGCTTCCCTTTCATCACTTGTAGGATGAAAGGATTAAGGGTGGGGCAAGCCATACTCCAGGGAAACTCCCTTTGCAGAAGAGCGGGCAGGTGATCTTATATAGGGATTTACAGTCCCACCCTAATCCTTTAACATATAGCATTGGAAAATCGCAAAATGGAGGACAATCATAGATTACAGGGAATCCTGGCTCAGCCACATGGCTACACAGATTTTTGGGGGACACGATTCGATCCATGATAGGCCTGCACCTCGCCATGGGAAGTCCCAAGACCAGGCCTGGCCCAATCGGGAGGATGGGGTAGGATTATCTATGCTCCTCAGGGCTCTGACAACTGCCCCCACACAAGGCATATGGGACGGCCCCCAAGCTGCTGGTGACAGGCACAGCGGCTAAGCCACGCTGGACTTGAACCATTGGCAGGATGGGAGAACACAAGAGGAAGGCTGGGACGGGGGAAAGGCAGGTCCAGGCCTGTGGCGAAGGCTCTGACCACCTCATCGGGAACATGAGTGAAATGCCGAAAGTCCTGGGAAGTGGAGACGGCCGTGAAGCGGGTGACTGAGGCCCCCTGCAGCCTGTCTGCTCAGGTCCCTCATGTAGCTGAGCTGTGCTCGAGAAGGGGTCTCTTCCGGGGCTGCAGTCAGCGAACGTACTGTTCCTTGAATTCACACAGAAGAGGGAAGCCACTAGTGACCTCAGGTTTGGGCCAGCCTGAGAGATGTCACCCTGCCCCCCCCACGTGCAGTCTCTTCCGTGTGCACATGCCACAAACATGCACATACACACACCTGTGCACATACCACATACACGCCCACACACCACAGCATACAGGTAGTCCTGCTACACACACGTGTCCATGCATTTGCACCACACTGGTACACATGTGGTCATACAGTACAGACACCAGAAACCACATACACACCACACATGTGTATGAACTCATATATGCCTGTCACGTGTGCACACATGCACACTACACATGCACCCATACATGGCAGATTTACACACACATACATCTGTACACCACACACATGCATGTGCACTCATACAGCCACATCCTACATACATGCACACACACTCAAGCTGTCTAGAGCCCCCCCCGGGTCCCCAGGACCTTTCTCTACTCTCAAAGACTTCTGTGACCAGACCCCCTCAGCTTGCAGCAGAAAGATGCCGACTTTCTGCAGGGCTCGAGAGGACTTCTCAGACAGGGATGTTGCTCCCTGCTTCTCCCCCTTAGCCTTCAGCCATCCCACTTTCTGAGAGATGAGGCCAAGGCTCATCTACCTTGTTCCTATTCCCCAGGCCCTGCACCTTAAGCTTCCCAAGCCTAAAGCCTGCCAACCCCGTTCCTTTCATCCAGACCTGCCCGACACGTGAGCCCCATTCCCCCCCAAAGGCTCTGCCCCATGCTGCAATGGCTTGTGGTCTCCCATCTCTCCAGAAGATACCTCCCAAGTGGAAGTGACCCAGACTGCCAGAGGACTGGAGCACACAGCAGCTTCTCCCAGCTTCCTCTGAAGGGAGGAAGCTGGATGCTGACGTGTCCATCCCCATGCTCCCAGAAGGCAGCCTGGAAGCCTAGCCCTGCCCACCTACCCTTGCCTGCCAAGCCCCTTTCCCCAGTGGAAAGGCAAGGACCAGGACCAAAACCACTCTGCTAAGCACGGCAGACGGCTAGTAGGCAGCAACCCTGCAAAATGAGCAGTTGTCTCTGTGGCTAGGTGTTACCCTGGTTTGAGAAGACTTCCTGTGTCAAGTGGTAGAAAAGGTTACCAGTGAGCTTATCCAGTCCCCAGATGTACCGAGTTGTGGACAATGATTACTATGTAGTGTCCAATCCGTGAAAATTGTTCTGGGGCTGAAAGGTGGCTACAGCACCAGCTGCAAGGTATAAAAAACCTTTGCCTGCTGTGCTCCATTTGAAGTGTTGAGGTCTTGGTCACATAGCACTGCCCAGGGAAGGCTGGCAACTTCAGGGTGACTGTACTATAAATAGTGGAGTGGACAGCAGGGCTTATGGAGATCTGCCTCTTCGGTAAACATAAACTTCACATGTTCACGCCCATTCTCCCAGGAGCCACCCAAGCACCCAGTGATTTTCAGTGCTAAATAATCGTTGTGAACACTGGTTTGTGGAGATTTTCAAGTTTTAGGATATCTAAAATTAAAATGCATTAGGGTTTTTCCAACAAGCAGTAGCATCATAATGGCTTTCTCCCAAGTGCCAGTGACTTCTTAGACAGGATACTTCTTACGTGTCACCACCCTGTGCATCACAAATGTTTGACAGCTCTGATCCCCAAGCACTACATGCCAGTGGCATCTTCCCATCAGTCATGTAAACCACCAGCATCACGCTCATCCCTTTTCAGATGACAAGGTGAGCACCAATAGCACTCTGAAGTATTAAAATTCAGCTTTAAAATAGAAAAGCTTTCACTGTTTCATAGCCTCCTAGTCTTGGTGTGACCCTGTCAGTGAGAGATGGCTCCATGGGACCAGGCGGGGATCCTTTACTGTCCCCAGCCTCATCCCAAGCCGACCCTCCTCTCCACTGCCCATAGCAGAGGCAAAACTCAGTCCAAACATTCATTAGCATTTATTAAACATCGAAACTGTTGAAGAGGAAGGAATCACTACAGAGGGACATATAACAGCCAGTGGAAGTCCTGAGGCCTTCCTCCTCCTGGGAATCCTAATGAGGTGACTCGTCCCCACTCTCCACTGTGGCCCTCCCCACTGCTCCTGGTCCAGAAGACCCACGCTCTGCTTCCTATCAGGACAGTTGATTCTGGCAACATCCACTCCCTCTGGGGGACCCCCTCAGCCCACTTCCTGGTGTGTGGCCCTTCCCCATAGCCCTATGGGGCAGGCAGAGAGAACAACATTGGTGAACAGCTAAGAACACATCAACATGCTAAGGAAACCATGTAACAAACAGCAACAGGGGTGAAGCCTCACTCCTGATCCTGCCTTCTTTCTAGTCATGGGGTGGCTACTCCCTCGGACCTGCCGCAGGAGCACTAGCCCCCGGAGCTGCTGGAGGACCACTTTAATCTCCCTGGATGACAGGGGCACCCTCTGCAGCAACACTGGTTCCTGGAGTGGCCTGAGAGGTGTCTTCAGTGTCATCAGCAGCCTCATTGGTCTTTTCAGTGGCTGGGGCAGCAGCTTCACCATCTGGGGTGGCCTGGCGAACATCTTCACCAGCTGGGATGCTAAGGGCTGTATCTCCCATGGCCTGGCCGGCCTCTTCACCAGCCAGGGTGGCCTGGCTGGCCTCTTCACCAGCCAGGGTGCTCTCGGATGTATCTTCCATGGCCTGGCCGGGCTCTTCACCAGCTGGGATGCTCTCGGCTGTATCTTCCACGACCTGGCTGCGCTCTTCACCGGCCAGGGTGGCCTGGCCGGCCTCTACACCAGCTAGGGTGCTCTCGGATGTGTCTTCCACGGCCTGGCCAGCCTCTTCACCAGCCAAGGTGGCCTGGGCGGCCTCTTCACCAGCTGGGGTGCTCTCGTATATATCTTCCACGGCCTGGCCAGCCTCTTCACCGGCCAGGGTGGCCTGGCCAGCCTCTTCACCAGCTGGGATGCTCTCGGCTGTATCTTCCACGACCTGGCCGGGCTCTTCACCAGCTGGGATGCTCTCGGATATATCTTCCACGGCCTGGCCGGGCTCTTCACCAGCTGGGATGCTCTCAGCTGTATCTTCCACGACCTGGCCGGGCTCTTCACCAGCTGGCATCCTCTTGGATGTATCTTCCATGGCCTGGCTAGCCTCTTCACCGGCCAGGGTGGCCTGACCAGCCTCTTCACCAGCTGGGATGCTCTCAGATGTATCTTCCGCAGCCTGGCCAACCTCTTCACTGGCTGGGATACTCTCGGATGTATCATCCATGGCCTGGCCAGCCTCTTCACCAGCTGACATGCTCTCGGATGTATCTTCCACGGCCTGGCCAACCTCTTCACCAGCTGGGATACTCTCGGATGTATCATCCATGGCCTGGCCAGTCTCTTCACCAGCCAGGGTGGCCTGGCCGGCCTCTTCACCAGCCAGGGTGGCCTGGCCGGCCTCTTCACCAGCCAGGGTGGCCTGGCCGGCCTCTTCACCAGCCAGGGTGGCCTGGCCGGCCTCTTCAACAGCTGACATGCTCTCGGATGTATCATCCGTGGCCTGGCTAGCCTCTTCACTGGTCAGGGTGGCCTGGCCAGCCTCTTCACCAGCTGGGATGCTCTTGGATGTATCTTCCACGGCCTGGCTGGCCTCTTCACTGGCCGGAGTGGCCTGGCAGGCATCTTCAGCAGCAGAGCAGATTGCCTCACTACCATCTAGGGTAGCATCTTCAATGCCTGATGCCTCCTTGGCAGCCTCTTCTCTGCCTGAGGAGTCTTGAGTGACAGCTGGGGCTCCACTGGTTGCATGGATCCGTTCCTCCACCCAGGTCTGCACCCTCCTGGCCCGGGAAGCTTCCCATGCCTCGGTCTCCTGAATGAGCTCCAGCAGCGCCATGAAACCAGGAGGTTGCCCCTCCATGCGCATCCTCCTGAGCTTGTTGTACAGCGTGGGGTTGGGGCGAGCTCTCATCAGCACCTGCCGAGCACGCACGTGGTCTGCGATGGCCGGGTGCACCGCCCCCCTCTCTATGGCTGTCTGCAGCAGGCCTTCCAGGCGCATTGCATAGGCAAACATGCTCTCCCCGGACTCCTGTGCACAGGTGAGGAACCTGAGCCGCGCAGTCGTGCGCACGTTCTGGGTCCCAAACACTTGCACAAGTGCAACTAGGCAGTCCTGCACCGAGAGGCTGGGGTCTTCTGCCAGAAGGCCACACAGAAAGTCCAGGGCCGGGCCACTCAGGCACTCCACCAGCCTCCTTCTCTTCTCAGTCTCTGACATATGGCGCCACAGGTATAGCATGTCATAAGTGTGGTCCAGCCAACACTCCAAGGGCTCCTCCCCAGGGCCTGGCTCTTCTCGCCCTGAAAAGGGTCTCAGTCCCTGGTAGGCCAGGCTCTCTAGCACAGGCTGCAGGGCATGCCTCCACTGCTGTGCCCAGTTCTCGGCCTCATCTGTGCCTCCCGCCTCACCTAGGGCTGCCGCCATACCTAGTGCTCCTGCTACATCCTCATATCCTGCATCCCCTGCTGCTCCAGCCTCACTGGTGCTTCCTGCCTCCCCTAAAGCTTCTGCTAGGTTCACAGCCCCAGCCTCCCCTGCGGCCCCAGCCTCCCCTGCAGCCCCAGCCTCCGCTGCAGCCCCAGCCTCCGCTGCAGCCCCAGCCTCCGCTGCAGCCCCAGCCTCCGCTGCAGCCCCAGCCTCCGCTGCAGCCCCAGCCTCCGCTGCAGCCCCAGCCTCCGCTGCAGCCCCAGCCTCCGCTGCAGATCCAGCCTCCACTGCAGATCCAGCCTCCCCTGCATCCCCAGCTTCTGGCACATTTTCAGCTCCCCCCTCAACTGGGGCTCCTACCATACCCCTGGCTGCTTCTTCAACTGGGATTTCTGCCTCATTTGAGACCTCTATCTCCCCCGCAGCTTCTGCTTCTTCTGCTACAGGGCCTGCCTCAAATAGGATTCCTCTTTCAGCTGCCCCACTAGCTGCTGCTTGCTCCTGAGGCTGGACAGGGAAAGGAGGGTCGTCCTGTAACTCAGCAAGAGGGATCTGGGGCAGGTAGATCACCCTCCAGGGCCCCCTGCTGCCTGGTATCTGCTGAGGAAGCAAGCTTCTGTTTAAGTACTCAGCAAATTCGACCAAGGCAACCCTGGTTCCCAGATCCCTCCTGAAGACCTTGCCCATCACACGGTATCTTCCCAGGGGCATCAGCGCAGCCTGCACGGCCTCTTCAAACTCCTCCTCCTCACAGTCTTCTGGGATGTCCAGAAGAAGTAGTGAGCGCTGGGCATTCACGCCCATCCACAAGCACCAGTCCTGCAGCATCCTCTGCTCCATGACTGCGGACCTGGGATCAGAAGGGAACCGCACTGGGTGAGTCGCTGTCTCCCTGGCCCGTGGACACAGAGTGGGACCTGGGTACCGGACACCCCACCATGCCACCCAGACCAGGGTATTGTTGCCCACAGATGTACCAAGACTGCCTCCTCTCTCTGCCTCTCCCCACTCCCCACCCCCGCACCCTAATCCCTGCATGGAGCACTCCCTTCACAGCTAGGAGCCTGGATCTCCTCTTCCTCCCTTGCGCTGGTTATTGTGTGCCGTGTGTGCGTTTAGGAAAGTCTATTGTTAATCAATTTCTCTAAAAGATGCGCTGTTCTGTTGTTGGGTGCCACGGAACCCCTTTTTGACTCACGGAGACCTCATGCGATGGTAAACCTGCCTCCTGGGGTCTTCTAGGCTGTGATCTTTCAGGAAACACATTGCCAGATCTTTGTCCCACAGTACCCCTGGGTGAATTGCAGCTGCCAACCTTTCGGTGAGTGGCCAAGCACTTCACCTTACTAGGTGATACAGAGCTATTTGTATTTCCTGTTTGATCTGGTGTCACTTTTGGTAAGTTGCTTTTTTTCCTAAGGAACTTGTCAATTTTGTCTAAATTCTCAAAATTGTTGTCATGACTTTAGAATCTATTACACTGCCACTGTAGTCAAAACAGCCTGCTACTGGTACAACAGAGCATCAAAGACTTGACGCTGGTGTGAGCTCAAAGACAGAAAGGGCCACGTGCACCAAGGACTACAACATAAGACCAGAAGAACTACTCGGAACCTGGCCACCACCAATGACTGCCGTTATAGGGAACTCAACAAAGAGTTCCCAGTAGAGTGGGAGAAACGTGGAGGCAGAAACTGAACCCGAGTAAAAAGACCCGACTTGATGGTATGATAAACTAGAGGGTCCCAAGAAGCCATGGGCCCCAGACTCTCTGTTCGCCCAGAACTGAAACCTTTTCAGAAACCTACTCCTCAGACAAAGACTATACTGGCCTATAACACATCAGCTGACTCTGGTAAAGAGTGAGCTTCTTGACTTAACTAGATACAGCAGCCTAACTGGCTGGCTCCTGTCTGAAGGAGGAACAAAAAGAAAGAAAGGGGCAGGATCCAGTTGAGTGGACATGGGAAATTTGGGGTAGCGAGGAGGAGTCTGCTGTCACAGTGTGGGGACAGCAGGGAGGATGGTGTAACAAAGTATGTTTCTGTATGAGACACTGACTCAAATTCTAAACTTCTACTTAAAAACTCTCTGGACACAAATGGATTGGCCTTGGCTATACAGAGTGACCATATATTAGATATGCTTTATGGTTCTATACATCTATAGGATATCATCCTGCTGACCTCTGGCTGGAGGAAGGAGAGTGGGTGGAGAGGAGGGGAAAGGAGACTGTTGGGAGGATGAGACATGTATGGATCAGAGAGGAATAGTGTGCTGTCACCGGACAGGGAGAGCAGTGGAAGCTGCACAGAAGTGGGCATGTGAATTTATATGGGAATGTACATTTTCATTCAATCATATTAAATAAAAAAAACAGTAAAAAAATTATTGTCATAAAATTGTTCATAATATCCCATCATTATCCTTTTAAAGGAAACCTTGGTGGCACGGTGGTTAAGTGTTATGGCTGCTAACCATAAGGTTGGCAGTTCAAATTCACCAGATGCTCCTTGGAAACTCTATGGGGCAGTTCTACTCCGACCTTAAAGGTCGCTAGGAGTCAGCATCAACTCAGTGGCACTGGGTCTTTTTTTTTTTTTAATCCTTCTAATGTCTGCAAGGTCTGTAAGAAAAAAAGTCATTTCTGATACAACTGATTAGTGTTCCCTTTTTTCTTGATTACATTTTCTGTAGAGGTGTATCAATTCTATCCCTCTTTCCAAGAACCTACTCGTGGCTTTGTTCATTTTCTTAGTTTCTTTTCTATTTCATTGACTTCTGATCCCCTCTCTGTTCTTTCTTCCACTTGTCTTAGGTTTACCTTGCAACTGTGTTTCTAGCTTCTTCAGATGGAAGATTAGATCCTGGACTTGAAGCCTTTCTTCTTCCTGTGAAAGCTGCAACGTGTTTAAGATGAAAATCTGTCAGAGAAGAAAAAGTACTTTCTAAGACAAGCAATGGAAAAGTGGTAAAGTGCATCCTGACAAAGGTGGAAAACTTCTAAAACCCAGAAAAACAAAGCTGTCCCATCCAGTTCTGGCTATCCCGTGTCTCACTGTATAAGCACTTAAAGCTACATAAATTTTCCTATCACTTCTTTAGCTACCACCCACTAATTTTGGCAAAATCCTTTTTTTTAAATATTTTATTGTGCTTTAAGTGTAAGTTTACAATCCAAGTCAATTTGCCCCTCAAAAACAGACACACACACACTACTACATAACTCCAGGTGCTCTCCCTATCCTGTGACAGCACACTCCCTCCTTTCCTCCTGTACTGCCCGTTTCCATTCAGCCAGCTCCTGTCCCCCTCTGCCCTTGCATCTCCCCTCTGGACAGGAGCTGCCCGGTAGCCTCATGTGTCTACTTAAGCCAGGAAGTACAATCTTCACCAAGATTATTTTATGGCTTATAAACCAGTCCAAACTTTGTCAGAAGAGATGGCTTTGCGAATGATTTTATTCTGGACTAACAGAATCCAGGGACCATGTATTCGAGGGACTCACCGGTCTATGTCTTTTTAATAGAGACAAACAGCATTATTATTATTATCCAGCTTAATATTTTCTAAGATCCACTGTGTTTTTTTTTTCCTCCACCCATGAGTTTTCAGATGCATGATTTTGAATTTCCAAATATTTAGAAATACATCCTTGTTAATAATTTCTAGTAGAATCCCACTGTGGTCAGACAATGTGTATGTAAAATTTCAATCCTTTCAAAATTATTAAGACTCGTCTTGTGGCCGGGCATGTGGTGTACCTGCCCAGGTGAATGTATGGCTGTGTCCTTGTAAAGAGTGCATATTCTCTAAGGAGGCCAAAAGTCCATCCCCTGCCACAAATGCACCCTATACACCCCACATAAGAAAGCCTGGAGTCCCCGCCACTGCAATGGCAGCATCCCTGGAACCAGGACCCCCATGTGCCCCCACCTGACCGCAGCAGCGGGAGCCCCTGAACACCCACAAATGAGAGCCTTTCACTGTCGACCCCACCTGCACCCTCCTGTCCCATGCCCCCCACACCACAAACGGTAGCCCTCCCTAACTCCACCGATCTCCACACCAGGGAACCCTGGCGCCCTGCTCCTAAAGCCTAGAATCCTCCCTTCCTGAACGTCTAACACTCTCAGCCAGCAGCCCTCCCTTCCAGTCCATCATAACCCCTCCCCGCTCCCCCCTCCCTTCCTGAACATCTAACACTCTCAGCCAGCAGCCCTCCCTTCCAGTCCATCATAACCCCTCCCCGCTCCCCCACCCTGCAGCTGGTAGCCCTCCCCTCCCCTTTCTGCCACTCGCGGGCTAGAAAGTTCCCAGGCTCCACCCAGACGCTCACAACCGGAAGTCACTGCAACATGCACATGCATCCACACACACATCCACACGTGCATGATCAAGTTCCCCTCCTCAGCCCCATCCTGCCCAGCAGCCAGCAGCCTATCGTCCCTCCCTTCCGCCCCGTGCCAGACGGTGAGTCCCACCACGCCCTCCTGATTCGAAACCTAGAGTGCCCCTCCTGTACCCTCAACACTCCAAGCCAGGAGTCCTGCCCCCACCCATCTGCACATACACACCAGGAGGTGAAACCCCTTCCTCCCTTCTCCAAAGGGACCCTACTCAGACCCTCATCACCAGAAACCCCCTCTCCGGCAGCCCATGAGCGTCCTCACCCCCAACACCGCCTCGTCCTGTACCCGGACTATGACCGTCAGTACCCCTGTACTCCACTCATGGATGACCCAACCCAGGCAGGGCTCTGTCCTGTCCACACCATGCTGTACCTGGACTCCAGACGCCAGTACCCTCACACCCCACCAGTCGGCGACCCAACAGAGGGACGGATCCACCACTGCCAAGATCCTGCCCGTTCTGCCTCATGCTCTACCCAGCGTCTGGCCGCCAGCCCCCTCACCACCGCCCCACACAGCAACCACACGGCCCAACCCCGAGCTCCGCCACGGAAAAACTCCTCTCCACAGAGCGCTGTGGTCTACTCAGACTCCAGACGCCAATCCCCCCACACCCCACGTGGCGACTAGCCCGCCTGACTCAAGTCTCCGCCCCTGAAAAGGTCCCGCCATGCTGCCGCGTGCTCTCCTGGGCGTCCGCCACTGGAAAGGTCCTTCCCACACCACCTCATGGTCTACGTGGACTCCAGACACCAGTCCCCTCACCCTTGCCTGGCGACGACCCAGATCTCCACCACTGGAAAGGTCCTTCCCACGCCACCATGTGGTCTATAAGGCGTCCGGTAGCCAGTCGTCCCTCCCCCTGCCCACGCGGCAAACACCTAGCCCGACCGACAGCTCTGCCACCGAAAAAGTCTTGTCCACACCATCCCACGCTCTACCCAGACTCCAGACACCAGTCCCCTCCTCGCCAACGCAGCGACCATCCCGCCTGACTCAAGTCGCTGCCCCTGAAAAGGTCCTGCCGATGCCGCCCCGTACTCTACCCGATGTCCGGTCCCCAGTCGCCCCCCCCCACCCCGCCACGTGGCGAACACCGGGCCCAACCCAGGACTCCACCACCTAAAAAGTCCTCTCCACACAGCCCTGTGATCTACTTGGACTGCAGACGCCAGTCCCCTCACACCCCACGTGGCGACCAGCCTGCCTGACTCAAGTCTCTGCCACTGAAAAGGTTCTGCCAGGCCGCCTCGTACTCTACCCAGCGTCCGCCACCGAAAAGGTCCTTCCCACGCCACCACGTGGTCTACCCTGACTCCAGACGCCAATCCCCTCACCCTCACCTGGCGACGACTCAGGTCTCCACCGCCGAGAAGGTCCAGCCCATGCCGTCCGGTACTCTACCCGACATCCGGTCCCCAGTCGCCCCCTCCCCCCTGCCACGCGTGGAATACCTGGCCTGACCTAGGGCTCCGCCACCAAAAGAGTCCTCTCCACACAGCCCCGTGGTCTATTCGGACTCCAGACGCCAGTCCCCTCACACTCCATGGGGCGACCAGGCCGCCTGACTCAAGTCTCCGCCCCTGAGCAGGTCCTTCCCCCACCACCACGTGGTCTATACGACGTCCGGTCGCCAGTCATCCCTCCCCTCGCCCACACGGCGAACACCTGGCCCGACCCAGGGCTCCACCACTGAAAAATTCTTGTCCATACTGTCCCACACTCTACCCAGCCTCCAGTCCTCTCCCCCTCCACATAGCGACCATCCCGCCTGACTCAAGTCGCCGCCCCTGAAAAGGTCCTGCCATGCCGCCTCGTGCTCTACCAGGTGTCCGGTCGCCAGCCCCCTCACCCCCGTAGGCAGGCACCACCCGGACCGACCGAGGGCTCCGCCACCAACAATAGTCCTCTCCACACTGCCCCATGCTCTACCCAGACTCCAGACCCCTCATACCTCACACGGCAACCACCCCGCCTGACTCAAGTCTCCGCCTCTGAAAAGGTCCTGCCCATGCCGCCCCGTACTCTACCCGACATCCGGTCCCCAGTTGCCACCCACACACCCCCGCCCCGCCACCTGGCCCAGCACAGGGCTCCACTACCTAAAAAGTCCTTTCCACACAGCCCCGTGGTCTACTCGGACTCCAGACGCCAGTCCCCTCACACCCCAGGTGGCGACCAGCCTGCCTGACTCAAGTCTCCGCCACTGAAAAGATTCTGCCATGCCGCCTCGCACTCTACCCGGCGTCCGCCACCGAAGAGGTTCTTCCCGCACCACCACGTGGTCTACCTGGACTCCAGATGCCAGTCCCCTCACCCTCAGCTGCAAACGATCCAAGTCTCCACCACCGAAAAGGTGAAGCCCACGCCACTCTGAACTCTAACTGCCGTCTGGTCATCAGTCCCCACCCCCCTCATGCGGCAACCAGCTGACCTGACCAAGGGCTCTGCCACCAAAGAAGTCCTGTCCACATCGTCTCACGCTCTACCCAGACTCCAGTCCCTTCACCCTCACCTGGCGACAACCCAGGTCTCCACCAAAAAGGTCCTTCCCACGCCACCACGTGTTCTACTCGGACTCCAAACGCCAATCCCCTCACCCTCACCTGGCGACGACCCAGGTCTCCACCACTGAAAAGGTCCTTTCCACGCCACCACGTGGTCTACACGACGTCCGGTCGCCAATCTTCCCTCCCCCTGCAGCGCGGCGAACACCTGGCCCAACCCAGGACTCCGCCACCGAAAAAGTTATGTCCACACCGCCCCACGCTCTACTCAGACTCCAGACACCAGACGCCCCGCCCCCCCGCCACGCAGCGACCATCCCGCCTGACTCAAGTCTCCGCCCCTGAAAAGGTCCTGCCCACGCCACCTCGTGCTCTGCCCAGCATCCAGTTATCAGGTGGGCACCCCCGGCCCGACCCAGGGCTTCGCCACCGAAAAGGTCCTTCCCACACGACCCCATGGTCTACCTGGACTCCAGACGCCAGTCCCCTCACCCTCACCTGGTGACGACCCAGGTCTCCACCACTGAAAAGGTCCTGTCCACGCCGCCCCATACTCTACCCGACATCCAGTCCCCAGTTCCCTCCTCCCCACGCGGTGAACACCTGGCCCAAGTCTCCACCACCAAAAAGGTAATGCCCACACCACTCCAAACTCTAAATGGCGTCTGGTCGGCAATCCCCGCCCCCCTCACGCGGCGACCACACAGCCTGACCCAGGGCTCCGCCACTGAAAAAGTCCTGTCCACACCGTCCCACACTCTACCCAGACTCCAGACACCAGTCCCCAGACACCCCACGCAGCGACCACCCCTCCTGACTCAAGTCTCCGCCACGGAAAAGGTCCTGCCTGTGCCGCCCGTGCTCTACCCAGCATCCAGTCGTCAGTCCCCTCACCACCCCCACCCCACACAGCAACCACCCCACCCGACTCAGGGCTCCACCACCAAAACAGTCCAGCCCACACGACGCCGTGGTCTACCCGAACGCCAGACGCCAGTCCCCTCACCCACACCTGGCGACGACCCAGGTCTCCTCCACCGAAAAGGTGCTGCCCAAGCCACTCTGTACTCTAAACGGCATCTGGTCGCCATCCCCTCCCCCCATGCAGCAACCACCCGGCCCGACCCAAGGTTCCGCCACCAGAACGGTCCTTCCCACACGACGCCGTGGTCTATCTGGACCCCAGACCCCTCACCCACACCTGGCGACAATCCAGGTCTCCACCGAAAAGGTGCTGGCCAAGCCACTCGGTACTGTAAATGGCGTCTGGTCGCCGGTTCCCTCCCCCCACGTGGCAACCACCCGGCCCAACCCAGGGCTCCGCCACCGAAAATGTCCCATCCACACTGTCCCGTGCTCTACCCAGACTCCAGACGCCAGTCCCCTCACACCCTACCCATCGACTACCCAACCCAGGCAGGGCTCTGCCACAATAAAGGTCTTACCCACGCCACCCGAACTCTACCTGGCGTCTGGACGCCAGTCCCTTCACCCCACCCCCACAGCAACCACCTGGCCCAACCGAAGGGGTCCGTCATTTCGGGCTCCCCCACGGAAAAGGCTCTGCCCGCTCACCTCCTGCCACTCTGAGAGCTCCCACGACCCCGAGGGAAACGCCGCCGCAGATATCAGGAGCCTCCGCAGCCCCCTCAAGAAGATAGGATCCACGCGCCTCACCCTAGCAGCGCGTCTCCAAGCACCTCCTTGCCGACTGCACGAGGCCTCCCCGCTTTCCCAGAAGCCCCTGGGGCAGCGGAGGCGGGCTTACCGCGCTTTTCTGTGGAGGGTGTGGCCCGAGAGCCAGTGAGGTGGTCAGTGATGTCCCGGGACCCAGACATGCCTGGTAAGCACTTCCGCACAACCGCCAGAAGTAACCAGTGTACCCGTTGGCCTGCGACCAACCAAACGGCTTGACAACACGGGTGGGAGATGGGAAGCTTGGGGACTAAGCTGGTAGAAGGAGAGTTCAGTATAACAAGTAGTGGGGAGGGGAGGGGGAAGCGCTACAGAAGTCAGGAGGCAGAGGACCCTAGACCAGACTCCCAGGCCACCGTGCACTTACACCTTGTTCTCATCAAGGCTGGAACCTGCACAAAGGACCCAGGATGGCTGTCACTTAACACACACACATCCAGGAGCCTCAACACAACCTCCCCCACTGCAAAGCCAGCCCTCATCATAGCACTGGGAAGAATATTGTGAAGAATAAGTTTTTCTATTTACACACATAGTTACCTACCATTTCTGATGTTCTTCACTGCTGTCCAAAGACTAAAGTTTCTCTCTAGTATCATGTTTCTTCAGATTGAAGAATTTATTTTAGTGTTCCTTTTAGTGCATTTCTGTTAAATGCATTCTGTCAGCGTTAGTGTATCTAAAAGTGTCCTTACTTCATCTTCACTCGTAAAGGATAGTTTCCCTAGATATAGTTCTGGGTTGAAAGATCTGTTTTCATTCAACACTTTAAAGGTGTTGTTCTGTTGGTTATCCCATTGTTTCTGACAAGAATTCAGTGGGTTTTCTTATCAGTGTTCAACTACATGTGGTAGCTCCTTTAAGTCTTGCTGACTTCAACATTTTCTCGTTATTCATTGGTTTAAGTAGTTTGACTGCAAAGCCCTTAGATGTTGCTTTGCTTCATATTTGTTCTCCTGGGAGTTCATTGACTTTCTCGAATCTGTAAAGTGTCTTTCACCAAATTTTGTCAAATTTCAGCCATTACTTTTTCAAGTGGTTTTTCTCCCCCATTCTCTTTCTTTCCTCTTGGAATGCCAAATACATAAGTGTAAGATTTTTTTTTTTTTTTTTACATTGTCCTACAGTTCACAGAGGCTCTGGTCTCTTTATACTGTTTTTTGTTTTGTTGTATCAGAACAGGCCGTTTCTATCGGTCTGCCATCAAGCTTGTGATTCTTCTGTCATCTGCAGTCTGTCATTGAGAGTATCCAGTGAATTTTTCAATTTGGACATTGTGTTTTTTTAGGTCTAAAATTAGCAGTTGCTTCTTTTCAATAAGTCGTTTTTCCATACTGAAATTTTCTGTTTTTAAATTCATTATGAGCACTGTTATAACAGCTGCTTGAAAGCATTGTGCAAATTATGGTATCTGGGTCATCTCAGGGGGCCAGTTTTCCTGGAAAGCCTTTTCTCATAAGTATAAAATGAATTTTCTTGTTTCTTCTAGTAATTCATTGTTGTATCCTGGACACTGTCAATAATATGTGTAGTGACTCCAGCTTCTGGGTTTCTGATATGTTCATCCAAAGAGGTGTTCTTGTTGTTGTTGTTTTCGCAAGCAGTTAACTTGCTCAAACTCAAACTCCAAACTATGCGTCCCCCATAGCAGACATCAAGTGAAATATCTGTTCGGTTCTTTTGCTTACAGTATGCCCTGTGCACGTGTAGGTGAGACGTGACCCAGAGATTTGGGCAAGGTTTTTATGCCAAAGTTGGGGCTCTTTCTCTGTGATTCCGACATTTCCAGGTTTCCCCCTCTCATTTTCCCTTGCTTGGTTGCCCTGAACACCGCCCCTTGGTTCTCTAGCTGAGTCTCAGCCATCCCGCACAGTGCCCTCTGCAACCTGCCCTCACATGCCAAAACTCTACGAACAGGTAACCCACCCCATGTTGTTCCCCTTTTGCTAGTGTTTACTCCCCTGTGATGTCTGAGTCTTTCATAGTTTCTTACGCCTTCAGGAAATGTTTTAAAAAATACTTTGTCCTGGCTTATGCTTGTTATCTGCAGGAGGGTTGGTCAAATAAGAGCTCTTTCACCGTCACTTGGGCCCAGACTGCTCACTCCAGGGTCCCTAAACTGGTGCCTTGCTTCAAGTATTATCTCCTCTCCAGTCCACACTGTCACAACACCTAATGAAAAGTCATCCTGGGCATCTCCTTTATTCATCATCATTATGCTGGTTTTAAAAATGTGCCCTCAGATTCTTCGCTACTCCTACCTTCAAGAGGTGTAGCTCAACTCCTCTCCCCCTGAGTGGAGGTTGGACTTAGTGAGTGACTTCTAAGAAAGATAATACTGCAGAATTTAGTGGACAAGAAGACTAACGAGTAGCGATTGGAGTTGTCCTCTGCTGTGACCTAGGCTGGAGTAGTGGCAGGGGTCAAAGTGGGAAGACCTCAAATGTGCAGACTTCACCAGACAACATGAATGATAGGTAGATGAGTGGTAGATGAGCACAGGACACGTCCCCACTTCCTGGCCTTTTCATCTTTGATTGTATGGGATTCCGTTTACTGTGTTTGGAGACTTAGAAATAGTTCACTTTTGGATGAGTTGAGTTGGAAACATGACAAATCCAAGTGGCGATACCAACTAGGCAGATGGATACAGACATCAGGAACTCAGGGATCTGGGGAAAAGACAGAATCGGGCCATCATGGAAGGGTCTAGGTGGCCCAGATGAATCCACTTCTGAAAGAACTTGCCTCACTGGCCCTCCACCCCCACCCAAGCCTAACATTAGTCAGCAGGTGAGATCAAGTGCCTGCGTAGTGAGAACGGGCCATGAAAAGCGGGGGGAAGCCCAGCTTAGCACTGGCCCACGGCTGTACGTTTCCCTCCCCAGGACATCTGGGCATGCCTGGATGGTTCTTTCTGGTGTTGGGCTTCACTCTCTGGTGATTCTTGTGCTGTGGGTCTCTGTGACCTGAAGGGGTGCTGGCAGAATGGACACTGATGGCTGCCCACCCCCAGCAGCCCTTCCCCCTTCTTACCTGCAGGGAGGACCCCTTTCCGTTCAGATGTCTGTCTGCCTCAGGGCATAGTACTCCCCTCCCTCACTGCCACATCCCAGGGTGGATCCTGATCGCCCTGAGCCTGGTCTGCACAAGGCATTCCTAGGGCAACCGTCAGTGAGCCACAGCCCAAATGGCGCTATCCAACTGATGGAAAGGATTGATGCTGTATCCACAGGGGAGGGGCAGGACCAAAGAAGCACGTGGTTACAATTGCCACTGGTGGACATCTCCCAAGAGCAAAGTGGGGCAGTGTGATGACAGAACCGAGACATGCAGGTGGGGAGCTGGTCCTGGAAGAAATCCTGGGTGACAGCAGGAGGCTGGCCTTGCCCGCAACTGCCAGTTTCTGTTCAAGCTGGATCTCTGTTCCTTGCAGTGAAAGACCTCCTTCATGACACAGTCTGCAGGTGACCACCTCACAAACAGCAAGGGCAGAAGGTATAGGCGAGGAGTGCCAACAAGCCCGGTGAGCCAATGCAACCTCTCAGACCATGGCCCCCACCACCACAAGCTGGGAGCTCCCACCACCTCAGTCCCTGGGAGAGGGCTCTGGCTGAGGTGGTCAGAGACAGCCTGGAGGACGAGCTACATTAAGAGAGCCCTGAGACTGACGTGAGCAGTCAGGTTAGCTGGGCAAGGGGAGCTGCCCTCATAGGGCACCTGATCCCCCAGCTCCTCTCTGCAAGGATATGCTGGGCGGATGGCCCATTCCGGGGACTTCTCCCCCGAGGGGGGGATGGTGCCAGCCACAGTGACGGTGTTGATGGGGGACAGTGGTGGCCACACTGGGAGGTTCAGTGGAGGGACAATGATAGCCACACTAGGAGGGAAAGTCAATGGACAGTCCCAGAGTGGTGACTGTACTCTGGGAATTCAAGGACCAGAGCGCCAGCTGCTTCCATCAGAGAGACTCCATCCAGCTCAGGGCAGCAGGTGGATGGTCCTCACCTAGCAGTGTTGCCAGACTTAGCTTCAGGCCTACAGGTTCTGAATGCCATGCAGCTGCTCTGAGGCCTAAGGCTTACTGCCACCTGGCACCCAGGCTTGAGACACTTGCCTCTGCAGCCTCAGGGTGTGAGAACCAACTCCACAGCTGACCCAGAATCCTCCACCCCATACCCTATTGTAACCCACAGTTGTGGTCATGAATGGGCAGCCTGGGTGACCTGAGGCATGGCTCTGGGCATTCCCCGCAGACCCTAGGGCCGCTGTCTCTGGAGCCTGCAACTTGCACAGACGACTCCTGTGCCCATGTGCCCACCCTGCACATACCACCTTTCCGCAAGGGCAAGCGAACCCAGGGCTGGGGTGGGAGTTTGTCTACTCATGAATGTAACCTTACATACTACCAGGCCTTCATCTCTGCCTCTGAATCTCAGTGTGTGCCCATGCCAGGGAGGGGGCCATTCAAGGCCTTGCATGTTCCCAACACCACCTCTTAGACAGTTGTAGCCACTGTGCAGCTGGTCCCTGGTGGAGGTGCTGCTTCCTGCAGCCACTGTCCCAACCCTGCCCCCACCAACCCGGGTTTCCCTCCATTCACATCCTGCAACCCTCAGAGGGCTCACTCACCGCCTGACAGCTCAGGTCGCTTCCCCCCGGAGGCCTGGCTCCTTGCTGCCCAACTGACCACCCACACTTCCAGCTAGGTGCCTGCCCCTGCTCCCTCTCCTGTGGGCTCTGGTCTGGCCTCAGAGAAACGAGCTCAATGGCACTAGTCCAGCCATGGGACCAGGTTCCGTGGAAGGGAAGGCCCCTGTCCTCTCAGCCCCCTTTTCATGCCTTCCTCTCCCCATCACTGCCAGAGCCTGACCACCCTCCCACTGCCAACCAGGGCCCGCGGGGGTGGGTGGGCCCCCCAATCTTGGGCATGTTTGTTTAGATACCAGTGTGCAACCACTTAGAACTGAGTTCTAGAGCACACAGCAGGAACACAGGGGTATTTTCTGTAGTTTTGTCTTTTTTATATTGTAACTTCTTTGTTAGAGACCCCTTCGACTTAGGCTACTGCCAGGGAGGTTTGTCACCGTCGGGCTCTGCCTGGACTTGTCTCTGCTCCAGTGGGCTACCCTGCACTCTTCTCAGAGAGCATGTCCACAGTCCCATCTGTTCCTCGACGGCTTCCTCCCTGTCCACGGAACACGTGTTCGGCTCCAGCCCTGGCTCTCAGCCCTGGTCACATGGCAGGGACATCCACCCTGCCTCCAGCTGGCCAGCCAGAGACCCCACAGAACGCCGTTTGCCGATCTGGGCCTCAGCCGTCCCGCCCTCCCCAGCCTCTTTCTGACCCTAGCCTTACTACCCACCTCCACCCTTCGGTCTGGGGTGACTTGCAGAGGTCCAGCAGACCCAGATGGATGCAAGGGTGTAATGGAGGAGCAGGCACTCAGCCAACCTTGGCCCTTTACCACTCCCTAAGGACTCCAGTGCCACCCAGGAGAGCCCGTGCCCTAGCCGCCTGGGGGGGAACGGAAGCGCTCGGGTAGGGTGAAACAGACCCGGGAGCGCGGGGGCGTGGGGCCAGTGTGGGGGGCCGGGCGGCCTCCCAAGCTCCGCGCATGCTCGGTGCCCACCCCCTCCCAGGTCCGCAGTCACCCGGCCTCGCCGTCCCGGACAGACGGACGGATGGACGGACTATGATTGACCTCGCCAGCGGTGCCCAGCAGGAGAGACCGAGCTCAGGCCAAGAGTCCAGCGGCCTCCTGGGGGCGCTACCCTGGAGGGCTTCTCGGAGGCGGCGGCCTTGGGCCTGCAGAGCGGCGGTGGGCCAAGCCGCTGGGGGACGGGGCGCCAGGAGGAGGACGGTGGAGCCCAGGGAGGGAGGGAGTAAGGCTCGGGGCTTGAGTGGGAGGCGGGGGAAGGGAAGCTGAGTGGGGGGTCAAGGGCGGGGGATCTAGGGGGAGGGCGAGGTCCTGAGCCGGAGGCTGGGGGCCTGGGCGGGGCCGGGGGTCTGGGTGGGGCTGACCCGGACGCGGGCTTCAGAAGATCGAAGGGCGGGGACAGGCGGCTGCTGGGGGCGGGAGGTGCTGAGCCCACGTCCGGCGCCCAGGAAAAGCAGCCGCCAGGGCAGGGCGCCCGTGACCCGCAGCCTTGTCGGGCTAGTCGCCCTGCTCTGATCGAGTCGGGCCCTCGATACCCAGGGCAAGAGTGCCTCCCATCTTCGCCCTGCGGGGTAAGTTCGGCTCTGGCACCTTGGGATGGGGGACACAGGGCGGGCTGGCATTCATGCCCAAGGCGCCTGGGATACCGATGGGCACAGACCCCGAGGCCCTTGAAGGGGCAGGAGCACCCCAGTGAGCTGCCTGCGAGCCTTGGAGGAGTGGCCGTGAGGGGCTTGCCACGACAACCAAAATGAGAACGGAGAGCAGGAAGAGGGCGACAGAAGCAGAGGGGGAGCAAGCTGTGAGGAAGAGGGAGGTGGGCTTCTTGCAGGCTCGAATATGACAGTCCAGCTCCGGGGAACAAAGTGGCAGTAAATCCCTGAGGCACTGGTGGCGGGAGACAAATGGGAAACAATCAGTAGTCTAAATGAGTGATTATAAAATCTGCTAAGGGATGGCCATGCCATGGCAAAAAACACAGCCGGGGAGGGATGAGGGGTCAAGCTGCAAGTTTAAGCAGTGGGGACAGAACAGGCCTCATTGCCAAGGTGACATTTCTGAGAAGACTTGGAGGTGAGAGAAAAGCAGCCATGTGGCTGTGTAGGGAACAGCACCACAGGCAGAGGGAACAGCCAGTGCAGTGGCCCTGAGGCAGGCGTGGCCTGGCAGCAGGAGGAACAGCAGCGGGCGTGAGGTGCTTGTGGCTGAAGCAGGGGGTGTGGCAGTAGGGGAGGTGGAGGTCAGTAAAGGCCTTGTGGCCATAAGGAGGACTTCACATTGACTCTGAGTAGGTGGGCACCTGGGGAGGGCTTGGAGCAGGGTGAGACAGGATGGCCCTACTTGTTAGAAGACATTCTCAGCCGGCAGCCTGGGTGGCCCTCCAGACCTCTGGGTCACCACAGCCCCAGAAACAGCCCTCGGATAGGAGCTTCTCGAAGGGCTTTGCTGACCTAGAGCTGATGTGGAGCTGAGCAGGGCTGGCAGACCTGGGAGGCCTGGGCTGACCGGTGGGAGCTGGACTCTGGGTGGGGCCTTCCTCCTGCCCAGGCGCTGGGTCCTCAGATACCCCTTCCTGGGTCATCTACCAGTGGGTGACAGGTGAGTAGGGCCACAGGCCAGAGAAGGCAGGTGGGGCTGGAGGAGGCTTTGGGGTCTTGAAGTGCTGGGCCCCAGATGACAGGAAGGAAGACAGGCCGGGCCAGTCCCTCCTTGTGGATGGAAAACCACCATTTCTCACCTGGCCCGGGAGTATTGCTGACTCCCAACTACTTTTTCATGTTTCCCTCGGGGCTCTATCGCCATCCAGTGGTATTTTGAGGGAATGAACGCTGAGGCTCGCTTTAACTCTGGTCAGTTTGCTAGACAGAGCAGAGGATCCCTGTGCCTCCCTGCCCCTGCCCTCCTCCTGTAGTGGAGTTGGCCATATGCCCAAGGGGAGTGGGAGAGACCCCTCCTTCACCACGGGATGAAGCTTCTCCACAGACCTATAGACTTGCTTGGAACTGGAAACCCTCGTGGCATAGTGGTTAAGTGCTACATCTGCTAACCAAACAATCTGCAGTTCAAATCCAGCAAGCGTTGCTTAGAAACTGTGTAAGGCAGTTCTGCTCTGTCTAGAGAGTCACTATAGGTTGGAATCGACTCGATGGCAGTGGGTTTGGTTTGGAATTGAAGCTTTGTGTGGGTGGTGGGGTTCGGTGCCTGATTCTCTGATCTCAAACCAAGTGCATGGGGCCCTTTCTCTCCAGTGTTCACACCCAGAACTGTCTTTCAGGGAAGTGATCTCCAGGGCCTGGCAGGCCTCATCTTTCAGCTTGACCTCTGCTCAGTGGCCCACGAAGGTCAAAGGGTCTTGCCAGTCCCAACGGAAGAAGCTGCTCTCCACATCTGCCGAGTTCCTTCCCGGTTCTTCCTTGTGTGCCACCCTCTTCCTGCCTGGGGCCTACTTCTGGAAAACTCTTGGTCGATTTAAACTGTTACCTGGCCATAGCGTCTGTGAAGACAGGGCTTGCCACGGCTGCCTTTCCGTTATTTGAAATGACCCTCTTTCCAGATAAAAGCCCACTCACTGGGTTAGGACGTGGGCGTATATTTTGTTAGGAGACCATTCACTTTATCCAACCAAGAGCCCAACTGAAGTCAGGCAGGCCCCCAACTCCCTTCAGCACAAGACTTTGCTCTGCCATTTGTGATGGGTGAAAATTTCTCCCAGACGCCAGGAACTCCCAGTGCTGCTTGTGTGGCAGTAGATGGGCAGGGCCAGCTTCACCAGTGGGTAACCCAGGCTCTGTCGGACCCCACACTAGTTTTAGTGTGCTGCAGCTGCCATTGTGAGATTTCTCAATGCTGGAAGAACAAGGGGCTCTGTGTCTTCATCTTGCCCTGGGTCCAGCATAATTACATAGCCTGTGGGGTGATTGGAAGCCCCAGCTGCCTTTGCCTCCTGCCTCTCCACACAGTGGCAAACTTGGCCATCTAAGAATACAGCTAGTCACCTGGGCCACTTGCTCAGGGATCTGTGTGAAAAAAATCTTCCCTGTGTTGGAGTGAGAGCAGTGCTACCTGACCCTGGCTGGCTTCCTGGGATGCTCACGAGCCCGTGGCAGTCAGAAACTTGCAGAAGCCAACTGATACCTGGACTCAGCCTCCAGAGAAATCCTTTTTGTATAGTGGTTTGTTTAGCCCCAAGGCCTTTCACAGCAGATCTGTTGAAGATTTCAGTTAGCTTTCATGTATCTCTAGGTGTCCTTGGGTCACCTGCATTCTTGATATTGAGTTCTGGATTGAAATATTTTCTTCCCGGGCCTTTCATGAGGGTGGTGTTCTGGTCCCTTCTGTCTTCCATTGTTTCTGATGAGAATTCCTTTAGGATTTCTGTCCCACAGCCCCCTCAGGGCCCACCTTCTGTGTGACACTCCCATATTTAGCCCCACGAACACTCCATTTGATGCCATTTGAGGGCCAGGGCACATGTCGCACCTAGCCCGTGACTATGCCCACTTCCAGCTTTCAGCTGTCAGCCTGAATGTCACCGCTGTAGAAAACACAGCTCTAGCCACCCCCAGCTCACGAAGGTCCTGCTTCCAGCGTGCATCTCTCAGAGGCTTCTGGGAGCATGGGCACCACCACATTTCACAACCTGCAGCCGCAAGTGGACAGCCACTGTCAGGAAACGGTGAACACCCAGCTGGGGAGGACCCGAGTTCTAAGTTAGCTTTGATTCCAATCCACTCAGGATCTTTTCAGCAAAACTAGCAGCAGCCTCATAGCGATTTTCTTGCCTGGGGCTCCAGGCGCCAAGGACCATACACTGGGGGCTTAGCACAGCAGGCTCTGACTCAGCGAGGTGTCGTCATTTATTGGCTGTTAGGCCTAGTTTTTGATTGTTGTCACTAGTGTCTTTTGCATGCTCGGTTTTCTGGGAAAATTGTGAGCATGTGGTCCGCTACTGCTGGTCTATAATTGTCTTGTACTAGGGTTTTTCATTGCCTTGTTACTGGGGCAGCAGAAATGATTTTTCACACTCTTGGGGCCAAGTGAAAAATAGTAGCTAATGGCTGACATGTTTGCTAGCACAATAAATCTGAACGAAGTTACAGGAGATATTTTGCTCATTCATGGTTGCCCCCACTTCGGAAGGCTGTTCTTAGGTGGCATTGAGTTGGCTCTAATTCCCAGCAACTCTGTGTGTGTCAGGACAGATGTGCTCTCTAGGGTTTTCAGTGGCTGAATCTTCAGAAGTAGATCACCAGATCTTTCTTCCAAGGTGCCCCTGGGTAGACTTGAACCACCAACCTCTTGGTTAACAGCTGCGTATGTCAACTGTTTGCACCACCTAGAAGTTGGCGGTCTCACCATGGCTTGAAGATGCTGACTAACTGTCCTCGTGTAGGTCTCTCTGTGTGTCTTAAGGCAGAAGAGAGGCTTGTAACAGTAAGTGATGTACAAAAAGCCATAGAGCTAGCAGGAGGCTCTCTGTTAGCACTTTCCAAAACATGGACATCTAGGCTTCTGAATGTAGGACAGCCGAACTGGTGAGTCACCCTGAGTCGACAGGACATCTGGTTGAACTGATAGGAACTGAGTCTTGATTCTGTTCTGGTCCATGAGCCATCGCGCTAGCTCCCGGACACGAGACCAGCTGTCTCTGAGCAGGTCCCCTGGGACAGCCACTGTGTGGACAGCTGTAGCACGCCCTCCTTGCACACCTGGCATTGCCAGAGGGTACAGACGAGTGTGACAGCTCACTGGGTCTATGAATCACTTTGCTGTTGCCTTTCCAAGAAGGCTTGTGACTGCATTTCCTGGAGCTGCTGTAACAAAGTACCATGGAGTGGGCCGAGGGCCTTAAAGCTCAGAAATGTATCGTCTCACAGGTCTATCTTGAGGTTGGGAGTCCAAATTCAGGGTCTCAGTGGTATCCATTCCTTCTCAGCTTCCAAGACAAGAAAGAAAGAGGAGAGGAAAGAAAGAGAGTTGGAGGGGAGAGGGGAGAGAGAGAGCCTGGGTCCTTGCTTCCAGGTGTTTCCCAGAATCCTTTGTGTTTCTCTGCTGCCTGTAGACATACAGGTAGTCCCCCACTTACAGCGGGCTTCTGTTCTGGCGACCCCGCTGGCAGTTGGTGCTTGTTACTACCTCTTATTGTCAGTATCTTTATAAATCCCATCTTTCAACATCTGAGGATGACGACATCAGCAAATAACACGCCACGGCATTGTCTGTAGTACATGTCACTAACAATAAGATAGATATTTTAAACAAAAAAAAAAAAGAGAGTCATGAGGGCAGTTCACAAAACATCCTAAGTTGGAGACTGTTTGTACCCTTATGTGGCATCTTCTCCCTATGTGTCTCTGTTTCTTCTCATTTATGATCATGCTGTTCAGAAGGGACCAGGACTCCCTCTACCCCGGTCTGACCTCATGGTAACCAGCGACGTCTGCAAAGACCATATTTCCAAAACAAGGTCCCCTTCATGCCTGTAGGGCTCAGGACTTCATCAGGTTTGGGGCAGGCATGCCATAAAAGCAGTCTGCTGTCCAGAATTCTCCAGCAGTAACCCCAGCGTCTGCGCCTGTGGCCCCATGGCTGTCCTCCGTGTGTGTCTCTGGTCCTTTTTGGTGAAGGCACCACCAAGATGGGGTCGGGGCCCACCCTATTCTGGTATGGCCTGTGTCAACTGATAACGTCAGCAAAAAGACACAGTTTCCCAAAGTGGGCACATTCTCAGCTGCGGGGCTCAGGACATCAGCGTGTCTCTCCACACACGCATCCACACCCATACCTCCCACCCCTCCACATGCATCCTGATACACACGTCCACACCACACACACCGCATACACATTCACACACACATCACACCTGCATACATTGAGAAAGATTTGCTCCTCCTTACTCTGTCACCAAAGCACTACTTTTCTGTGGACTATTTGACAAGCAAAACTGAACAGCATTTTGTGACACTGAGTGGTCGCTCTGGGCTGGCCTCGCCTCAGACCCAGTCTTTCTGATACCCGGTCTTTCTCACTTTCCTCAGCTTCTCAGCACCCTGACCATGGCGGCCAGACCCAAGGTAAGTGAGCTCCCCGCCTCTGGGCAGCACCCTGCCTCCCTCAGCAGGCAGGCCTCTGCGTGTCCCAGTGGTGATAAGCTCCATAGTGTTGCTCCCCTAGACTGAGTAGTAGAGACTAGATCTCCTGACTCCCATGAGCTCCACTTCTTCCAGAGAGTGCTGCTTGTTTCCGGCTCTCCCTCACCCGCTGAGCCCGTGCCTGCATGTTTGCCTATTGTCTGCACGTCCCAGGCCCCACAGGGGTGACTTCCCTGTGACCATGGGCATGGTTTGTCACAGGTGCCAGTGTCTTTTGAAGACGTGGCTGTGTACTTCACAAGGACGGAATGGAAACTCCTGGACCTCAGACAAAAGATCATCTACAAGCGGGTGATGCTGGAGAACTACAGCAATTTGGTGTCACTGGGTAAGGGACACACACACACCTGGCCTGCCCCACTCTGGCTCTGGACCCGCAGTCTATTTCTGAGTTTCTTCCTTCACTGGTTACTATAAGCCCTCATCCATCAGACCAGCAACGCTTGTAGGCCAGCCTCAGCCTCTCCACTGAACACTTTTTTAGTAAGTGCTTACGTAGGTGAGTAAGTGTGTCAAGTTCAGTGTTACTACCCTATCAAGTTGATTTCCATATGTTTGGTTTCCTGTGGGGCAGTTCTACTCTGCCCTGTATGGTTGCTGTGAGTCAGAATCGATTCGATGGCAGCAGGTTTGGTTTTGGGTTTTGGTTTCCTACAGCTGCCATAATTAAGTACCAAAGCAGATGCAAGAATGGAAATGTGGTCATTCACAGTTCTGGAGGCTGGTCGTCTGAATTCTAGGGGCTGGCAGGGCCACATGCCACCAGAAGTCTCTCCGGAAAGGATATGCTTTGTCTCTCCCAGCTTTTGGTAGCCCAAGGGTTTCCTCGCTGTGTAGGTGCGGTTCTCACATGGCCGCCCTTCCTTTCTGTCTGTGTCCCTTCTGTTTTAAAAGAACGCCGGTCACATGGGATGAGGACCCGCCTTACTTGGTAGGACCTCATGTTAACCTAACAGCTAACATCTTCAGACAGGTCACAGGTACAGGGATTAGGATTTCAACATCTGTTAACATCTTTGTACCTAAAAAATTAGGTGCAAATTAGACTTGAATGTTTATATACAGCATTTTTCAAAAAGTTAAATTTTACATACAATTTATGTTATAGGGCTTAGCATCGGGTTTTTCTTGCATCAAGCCCTTGGTTTTCAAGCTGGAAAAATCCACAAAGGAGCCAGGCCACTAGTCTCTGTTCCCTCTCCCCCTGTGGCCCAGGCTCCCATCTTTATGATAAGGTGACAGGGGCCAGTAAACAGCAAAGAACAGGTTTGGTAACTGGAGGCTGAGCAAGGTGGGGCCGGAAGCACAGGGAGGGTGGGCAAATGCTAAGAAACTGAAGCAGTAGGCAGTATTTCCAGGTGGGGCAATGCTCAAGGGACTTGGCCACCTTTTGCTGCTGAGGAGTAGTGGATGCTAAGCGAAACAGTAACTCTGCCTCCGGGCACCTTCCCCACCTCACTTCTGCCCTCCCACTCTGGACATTGTCTTCATGGCAGTCTGGCTGTAAAATCCCGAGTGTGCCGAGCTCCGCACACTGCACCACACTGCCTTCAGAGTTTCAAGAACTGCTCAGTTTCTTCTTTTTAACTGACCCTCACCAGACCAGTGTAGGGTGACTGGAGGAGTTCTGGAATCTTCTGTTGAATTTGGTGTAAGAAACACATCCTGTGTCCCACTTGATGGTAAAACAAGGTCTTTTGGCCTTCAGGGCACAGGCAGGCCCCCTGTTACGACCAGAGGTAGGCAGCTGTTAGTGGCTTGGTACTCTCCAGGCCAGCTCTGCACCCTGTGGAGTCCCTGCTCCGACACTGTTTGCCTTAAGGGGTTGCCACAGACGCCCATTTCTCACACACTTTCTCCTTCAAGGTCCTGTAACAACATTGCTGTTCTCTCGGCCCAAACCATTGCCCACTTCAAGCTTCCTCTTCCCACCTGGCCCCTGTATTCTCAGGAATCCTTTGCTGTCCTTGAAGGAGTTGCCTGGTAGCACTTTCTGACAGTTTGTTGTCTTCCATTACCTGAAGAGACTAAGGCTGGCCTGTGTTCAGATGGAATTCTGTCCTTGGCCAGAGTGGTCCTGACCCTTTTCTTTGCTGTGAACAGGGCTTTTGTTTTCAAAGCCACAGCTGGTGTCACAGCTAGAGCGAGGGGAAGGCCCCTGGGCAACAAACACCCATGGAATGGAGACTGGAGGCCTTCCTGGAGGTGAGTCATGAAAAAGAGGAGGGCATGTCCCCTGTGTGAATTATCTTTAGTGGCAGGTCTCAGGTCCCCAAGGTGCCCCTGTCAAGGTACCAGGGGAAGGGAGACCTCCCTTTGGCTTTCTCCTTATGCTTGCGTCTTCCAGAACAGCTGCTGTTCCCAGGCTTCCTGCTGCGCCCACTCTTTACGGCTCGTCCCCACTGCCTCCACTTTCACTGTCTTTTCTGCTCTCCTTCATGGTTCTCTTCTTTGTGATTGTCTTGCAAATTCGCCCATGTCTTCATTTCCTGGTTGGTCTCTCCTCAGCTGCTTACTGCGCCCATCTGGCATGAAAGTGACGATGGAGAACAAGGCACTGAATGGAGACCCAGGGAGCAGGTGGCATTGGTTGGTGTTCTCTGTCTTTACAGATGACCAGAGCAAGACACCAATTTCAAAGCAGAATCCTTCCAGAAGGCAACTCCCTGGAGCTGGTCTTCAGGGTAGCAGTGAAGGTCAGTTACCAAGGCTGCAGGAGAAAACACGTCCCAGGAGGAGTAGCTGTCCCAGGGAAAAAGGGCAAGGCAATTCCAAAAATGAGGTACAATCTGATCTCACTCGGCAGCAGAGACCAGCCACAGGAGAGGCGCCTTCACAGAGAAATAACCGCGGCAGCTCTAGGTCAGCTCCGGTCCTCAAGAAACAGTGTTCAGAGGGCAAAGACAAACAGCATGTGTGTCAGCAGTGCGGGAAATCCTTCAGCCGGAACTCCAATCTCGTCAAGCACCAGATCGTCCACAGCAGCGAAAAGCCCTTTGCCTGCTCTGAGTGTGGGAAACTCTTCCGGCGCAGCCTTGCTCTCGTTGAGCACAAGCTCATCCACAGCGGTGAGAAGCCACACGCGTGCAGCAAGTGCGGGAAGACCTTTACCAGGAGCTCCAACCTCGCCAAACACCAAATTGTCCACAGTGATGAGAAGCCCTTCGCTTGCCCTGAGTGTGGCAAGCTCTTTCGGCGCAACTTCACACTGCTGGAACATCAGCGCATTCACAGCGGCGAGCGCCCCTACGAGTGTGACAAGTGCAGCAAGGCCTTCAGCAGAAGCTCCAACCTCATTGAGCACCAGCGCACACACCGTGGTGACAAGCCCTACAAATGCCGCCAGTGCAGCAAGGCCTTCAAGGGTGTGTCCCAGCTCATCCACCACCAGCACGTGCATAGTGGCGAGCGGTCCTTCAGGTGTCAGGAATGTGGTAAGGCCTTCCGGGGCCTCTCGGGGCTCAGCCAGCACCGCAGGGCCCACAGTGGAGAGCAACCGTATAAGTGCAGTGAGTGTGGGAAGGCTTTTGGCCGGCGCTCGAACCTTATCAAACATCAGTCAGTGCACAAGGCCCAGGAACCTCGCAAGTGTCAAGACTGTGGGAAGGTGTCCCGGCACAGGTTGGCCCTTCTGGAACACCAGCACGCCCACCGAGCTGAGCGTCTGCACAAGTGCGAGGAGTGCGGGAAGGCCTTCAACAGGCGCTCCAGCCTCAACCACCACCAGTGTGCCCGCCACAGCCAGGAGCCCTTCAACGGGAGTTCAGAACAGAGCCACCAGTAGAACGCTCACAGCAGGCAAGAACCTTGAGAGCGGAGTAGTGGCGGTGAAGGTGTTGCTCAAAGCCGTAGGCCCCCGCTGCGCTGAACCCGTAGACATCAGGAAGACTCCAAACGCCAAGCTGTGCCATCCTCCACTGACGACTCCAGCTCAGACCGGGCACGCCAGGTCTGAGACCAGGGTCCTCTGCCTTTGATGATGCAACTGAGGCCCAGCAATTGCAGGGAAGACTTGAGCAAGCCAAATGGCAGGGTACTGTTGTGTGGGCACAGGCATGCGTGTGCACGTACACATGTATGTGTGTGTGCCTGTGCATGTGTGCACGTACATGACCTACTTGGTTGTTGAGTTATACTGTGTACAAGTCCAGTGACTGAGTTCGGGGAGGAGTTGGTGCTTTCTGGTAGAGGAAGCCTCTAAGTGGAGGATGTGGCCTGTCCCTGAAACTGACCCAGAAAGTCTGGAAAGGGGCACGGGCGGACGTGCTGTTGGACTGACCCAGCCCCTGCCCTGGCCTGTGTGCTTGAGGCAGAGGGTCCTACAGAGCGGCCAGTGGGTGACTTTTTGTTCCTGTACCTGAAACCTCCAGCTTTCTGTGGGTGTAAGCCCTTCCTGCCAGCGCCCCTAGTGCCCAGCATCTCAGAGCAGAGATGGTCTCAGCATCTCCCCTCAAGAGAGGTACGTTTGGCTCTGGTCCCTGGCAGGAGTGGGATCCAGGCAGGACATGGCCACATGGCAGTTTGCCACCGCTGTCCTGTTGGCCTTGGTCTCCCCTCTTCCTGCTGAGCCAGATACCTGTCTTCTCCTGCCCGGAGCCTCCAGTGAAGGCTCCCTGGCCTCTCAGCCCCCCGCCCTCAGTGCCCGAAATGTCAAGTGTGTCCGCACCCTCTTCCAGCAGATCCTCTTGTTACTTGTGACTGGCCATCAGGAGGGAGGCAGGATGGGTTGGGAATTCGTTCTCTGGTCAGTGTCCGAGCTGCATCCGGGGCTGCAGGAGAGGGTGCCTACAGGGAAGCTCTCTTGGGATCTGTCTTCCCATGAGATTTCCTGACGGATTGATGTGCCAGTTGCTCTGAATGGTTTTGATTTCAGGTGTAATGTAAGTTGACAATGGAGAGTGTTCTTCTAGATGAGAATATTAGGGTATTACTCCTTAAATATTGCACCCTCTGAGAAAAACTCAGGCCGCAGAAAAGCAGCCACCTGTGTCTGACACCCTATGATGGTGGTTGCAGGCCTGGCCCCTCTGCTCCCTGTGATGAAGCAATCCACCCCCCTTCACCCTCAACCCCACAGGACGTGGGGCTCCTTCAGTGGGCACATTACTGCTAGCTTAGGAGAAGGCTGTGCAGGCCCTGTCCTCTTTCACCTCTGCTATGTCTGGGAGCTATGCCCCTTGGCAATCAGCCAGCTTACCTCCCTGGATCCCGGTCCAGTCCCAGGGGAGTGCTGGGCTCAAGGCTTGGTCCTACAGGCTGTCTGAGGACAGGCAGGTGGTCAACACAGTGGAGGCCACCTGCAGAGTCCTCTAGGAGTGTGGGACCAAGGCAGAGCCAACCCTTTCCAATCAGATGGGGAAGGTTTGAAGACTTCCATCAGAACCTCTACAAATAGCTTTTTTTTTTAATGTGGTGAAATACACAGGGTTCTTCAGAAGTGCCAGTCACTGAGGTGACTCCAGAAGTGGTTTTGCACAGTCGTCAGTTACAGACAATTCTAGAAGTCTTGTAAGTTGCTCTTAATGCTTACCTCTTTCATTGAGTCTCTGTCCCCTTGTCCTGTAATTGCCTTCTTGTCCGTGAGCCCAAAACTGCATGTCATAGTTGCCTTTTTTATTCCCTGTGCCAAGAACTGTCCCTGCACTTAAAGAGTGCAGGCTATACAACTATTGTCCTCCTAATTAAAGGACCTCCTGTGTGACATCAGTGCGTGTGAGCTGTGACAGGGCAGCCCAGGGAGAACCCTCATGCCTAGCAGAAGGCCGGCCTTGTGACGGGGCAGGGATCCAGAGTCTGTGCTGCAGTCCCCTCTGGCCTCGCCTTGAGCGAGTCAGAAAAGTACTGGCAACTGCGATTTTGCCAATAGAACACAAAAACGTTAGAAAGCTGTCTGAAATCTGCAGTGAGGTCGCTGGGAATGTGCATGTCTGAGCAGAGCAGACACTCTGCTGGGGCTGACAGCTTCAGGGCAGGAGGCCACCAAGCAAGGCTTCTATCTCAGGTTTTTCAACAGTGGCCCCATCAGGATTGGATGGGGTTCCCATAGGACCAAGCAGTAACCCACTTTCACTAAAGAAGAGCTGGGGCTGCCAAACAATTTAATTCCGCTTATTCTAATGGATAAGTTCCATTTACCTTTAATGTCATTGTTGCTAGTCCTCGTCGTGTTGGCACTGAGTGATGGTGCCCCCGTGTGTTACAGAGTAAAACTGCGCTCCCTAGGGTTTGCTCAGCTGTCAGTTTAGGGAAATAGGTCACCAGGCCTTTCTTCCATGGCATCACTGGGCAAGTTCAAACTGCCAAGCTTTAGGTTAGCAGTCAAGAGCAAACCATTTGCGTCACCTAGGGACCTTACTTTTAGTGGAAGTGCCTTTTTTCATCTTGGAACCTATCCGTGAGGATGACTAGCAGTCTGAGTTTCTGAGTGCCCTGAAAAGCTTTAGCATCCCAGACACTTACTGAGACCCAGGACATTGAAACTAACAGTGCATCATTTCATTGATTGTCTTTAGGCTTAACTTTTTGTGTGACTAGTTGCCGTCAAGTCTGTGTACGAGAGAACCAAACGCTGCCCAGCCCTGTGCTGTCTTCACCGTCATTTCTATACTTCAGAGTGCCGTGGTGACCACTGTGTATTCTGAGTGCCTTCTGACCTAGGAGCTCCTGTCCCAGCTCTGTGTCGGACAGTGTCCTGTTGTGGTCCATAGAGTTTTAGCCAGCTGAACTTCAGAAGCCGATCACCAGGCCTTTCTTCTTCCTCATCTCCCTTAGTCCAGAAGCCACACTGAACCCTGTGCACCCATGAGTGACCCTGCCGGTGTCTGAAGTGCTAGTGCCACAGCTTTCAGCGTCACAGCAACACAAAAGTCACCACAGCATAGCAGAGGAGGCCTAGTTGAGCTAAAATTGCTGCCACTGTGCTATTATGAATGTCTTGTTTTCTTTAAGTCCCAGCAATAGGACTGTGACGCAAGCTGAATGGGTGTTAACATGGAATAAAACTCAATGAGTGCTGGAAACGAGACTTGGGTTTTTATTTCAGAAGCTCCTCGAAGTTGGGTTTGTGGTTGCTTTGTGGGGAGTGGGAAGGGTGGGCACCACTTGCTTTTGGTTGGACAACAGGAATTTCAGTGTTTGGACTACGGAAACAGTGCTGTCTGCTTCTCACTTTCACCCCCAAGAGCTCCCTGGATGCCAAGCTTGGCCTGGGAGAACACAGCTTATCAGCCCTATTGCACTTCTAGACTGACTGTCCACTTCAGAGACGGCCCTGCAGAAGGCTCGATCAGCCCAGAACATGTCTGGGACTTCAGATCATCTGACCTTTGTGCCTTCGGACACTTTTGAAAAAAACATCTAATTGTACTTTTAAGTGAAAGTTTACAATTCCACTCAGTTTCTCATTCAAAAACTCGCAGTTATGTGAGGCTGGCTGCTCTCCCCACACTGTGACAACACACTCTTCCTCTCCTGCCGTATTTCCTGTGTCCATTTACCCAGCTCCTGACGGACATTTCACAGGACACTGTGTGAATGCCACTGTGGTGTCTGCCTATAGCTGGCAGATCAGCCTGAGTGAAGTCACTGACCGTGGAGAGCTAAGGACCGTCTGAGACCATTGGTCTGAAAACTGGCCTTTGAGGGGACAGGAGCTATTTTGCAGGTCTAAGACCCAGGGAGTCAGGGGAGAAGCGGAAAACGTGCCAGCCTTCTGATGCTACCTAAATGCTCCAGGCCCTAGCTGAGCACTGTCACAGGGCAAGGAGGTCAGAGTTCAGAATGAAAGGAGCTGATGTCATCATTGTCTTAGTTTCCTAGGGCGGCCATAACAAAAGATCCCAACATGGGTGGCTGTAAAGAACAGACATTTATTATGTCACCATCGGAAGTCCCAATCACGGTACCTGCCATGTTGATTCCCTGTCAGGGTCCTGAGGCAGGATCTCTTTGAAGCCTCTGTACTAGCTTCTGGTGGCTCCTAGCAGTCTTCTGTGCCCTGTTGCTACTTGCAAGTTGTCACAGACAGCCTTCCCCATGTGGGTGACTCTGTCTTCGTGTTAGACTCTGGTATCACCTCATAGGATAAACTTTTTGTGACTGAACTGTTTTCCACTTTGGATTTTGTGTTGATGGTGTGTGCCGTCATTAAGGGAAGCCCGCTGCGTCACTGAGGGGGTCAGAGTTTGGGGTAGGTAGTACAGATTTTTTTTTCTTGTCCCCTCCCACAAGCCTACCCTCAGAGTCTTATGATCTGTATGAAGTACCGCTACCTGATCATACCCCCAAGTTTCAGTCAGGGCCTATTGGCACATATGGGTCGTAAACAAAATCTTCAGGTTTTGTTTTTTTTTTTAATTTTTCCTACCACAAATTGACAAACCTCAAGAGTCCGCTGTAAAAACGTAATTTGTGGCACACACCCATTTCTTTGGTTTCAAACAGTACGGTCCCTTCCTTGTAGCTGCAGTAGAGACAGTATTTGGTCCCTTGAAGTACCTGTGAGCAAGAAAGGGTTAACTGCCAGGGGGCACAGGGAAACTTCCGCAAGTGATGGCTATATACGTTCACCATCTTGACTGCAGTGATGGCCTTACAGGCCTGTCTAGTTTTCTTTCCAAATCATAGCGACCCTAAAGGGCAGAGCAGAACTGCCCCATCCAGTATTCAGGGAATGCATGGTGGATTTGAACTGCCAATATTTTAGTTCACCGACTTAACTACTTAACCCAGTAGGCCAACAGGGTTTCCAAGTTTACCATATCCAACAGGAAAACTACATTAAGGTAAACTAAATTTTCTGAAAAGGATTTTATGGGAGGGGGGTGGAAAAAAAAGCACTCCTACACGCCACTTTCCGATTTTGCAAGCTTCTGCTGCGAGGTCTGAGTTCTCAGTTGTGGGCTCAGGGAGCCAGGAGGCCAGGATTGGGAACTGGAGGCAATGCTGGCAGTGCTTTCACCCCGCTCATTAGCAGTTAGTCTCATCCGATGGCACGTGTCTCAGTTTCCTTTCTGTACGACCAGTAAGAGTCACATCCTCCAGGTTGTGGTAACCACAAAAAGAACATCCATTCATTCATTCCCAGGGGGGTTGCAGGGGGCGGGGGTGCTGACAAGACCAAAGTCCCACCCTTGCTGAGTCGGCCAGGTCCCTGAACCGGAAGTGAACGCAGGGCCAAGGCAGAATCAGAGGTGGTCCGTCATGGAGGAGGGAGCATTTGAGCAGGGTCCTGACTGAGCAGTCCAGTTGGAGGGCACTGGAAGTGCAAAGGTCCAGCGGTAGTCGGGGCTGTCAGAACAAAGAATCACACATTGGAGAGCTTACAACGACAGAAATGGATTCTCTCAGTGTTCTGGAGGCCGGAAGTCTGCAATCAAGGTGACAGCACGGTCTACCTCCCTGCGCAGAAGCTCTAGAGGAGGATTGTTTCTTGCCTTTTGCAGCTCCTGTTGGCTCCTGGTGTTTCTTGGCTGTGTCAGCATCGCTCCCATCTCTCCCTGCACCTTCTTTGTGTGTCTCAAAGTTCCCATTTCTACACCGGCGTGAGAAACCTACCTGCGGACTGACCACGGGACAGCCTCCCCCCAGCAGCACTCGCACCTGGGCCAGCACCAGACAGTCCACAGTGGGAAGACACTGCCAGGGTCATTGCCTGAAGAGGCCCACAGTGGAAAGCCTGAATCTCTGCTTCTCTTCTCCCTGACGCAGCTACTGGAGGTCCGAGGGGAGGGAATACTTGAACCTCACTGGGGGGTGACTTGTTCATAAAGGGGAAACACTGGTGGCGCAGTGGTAAAGGGCCAGGGCTGTGAACCAAAAGGTTGGCAGTCTGAATCTACCAGGCCCTCCTTGGAAACTATGGGGCAGTTCTACCTGGTCTGGAGGGTCGCTATGAGTCGGAATTGACTCAAAGGCGGTGGGTTTGGCTTCTCATATAGGAGTTCTATTTGCTAGATGCTTGTGCTTGGTAGGCGGGTGTTTGGTCTGTTCAGCCTCTATGACATTCCCGTGGTGATTTCCTCTGCAGACCGGAAATTAGGGAGCAGCTTTCAGGTGAGGGAACAAGACTGAGGAAAGGAGATATCAGAATCTTCCATGTCGACATGGCGGCTAAGCTTAGTCATGATGGAGCTCTCTCAGGGAGGGAGGGCACGCAGAGAAGAGTGGGGTGTGGAGAGGTGAGCTTTGAGGGCTGTAACTCTGGGGGGCATCTCAAAGAGAGGAGGAGGAGTGGGCATCCAAGAGGGGGGTCTTTTAGGAGAGAAGGGAGTGGACAAGGACACTGAGAGGAGTAAGCTGCCTGTTTGGTGCTGCAACTCAGGGTGATTTGTTCCCAAAGCTGGAAACTGCCCTGCAGCTCCCAGTAAGGGGATGGGGCAGAGAGGCAGTGGGACACTGGGTATTCAGGTGGGGACTTGGAAGTTCCAGTTCACTAGGCACTCCTTAGAAACTCTATGGAGCAGTTCTCTGTCCCATAGGGTCCCTATGAGTTGACATTGACTTGATGGCACTGGGTGTTTTGGAGTTTAGCCCTCCCTGGGAGGCACAGTTTGTGCTGAAACTCATCCAGTGGCACCATGGAAGAAAGGGCTGACGGCCATGTGCTTGCAGTAAGATCACAGCCTGGAGCCATGAAGTGAATGTGAAGTTGTGGTTCACTACAGACAAACTGCTAGGTGTGCAAGAAGACTAATACTAACTACAGGTCCAGCAGACGGTGTGACTAACGTCACAGAAGTGGACGGATGTAGTAGATGAAGCACAATGGAAAGCACAAAAGACTTGATACTACAATTGTCAGGCTCAGTTTTGAAGGTATATAGAAAAGTGGGTGGCACCTAAGGCACAGCCACATGTGTTTTTTGCAGTCTGTGGAACGTTCACAAAGGCTGTTTATACATGTGGTCCCAACCAATTCAAAAAGGCATTTGAAACAACACATCCTCGGATTAGTATTTAATATAACTGGAAATCCATCGTAGAGCCTAAGTGCTGGGAATTGAGATAACGTGTAGCATGCAGTTAGATTAGGGAGGAAATCAAAGAGGAATTACCTGCTATCTATGAAGCAATGCCACCCATCTGTCAGTCTGTGGTATGGTGGTGGCTTGCCTATTACTGTGATGTTGACAGCTGTGCCATTAGTATGTCAAACAACAGCAGGGTCACCCTTGGTGAACACATTTCTGTGGAGCTGCCAGACTTAGACCAGGAAGAAAGGCCTGGCAGTTTACTCCCCAAAGTCAGCCACTGAAAACCGTATGGAGCACAACAGCATATTGTCTGATACAGATGAACTCCCTAGTTTGGAAGGCACCAAAACACACCATGGCCATAGCCACGGACTCGAGCGCGCTAGCCACCATGAAGATGGCACGGGACCAGGCCACGCTTCCTTCTGTTGTAACAGGGATTGCCATGAGTCACAGCCGACTCGGCGGCCTTTGAGTGAGTACCTGAATTATAAAAAGGCAGATGACAGAGGAAGCTAGTTTTCATCTTAAGAAATTTGGAAAAAAAGAAAAGAACCAAAAAGAAACCAAAAGACAGCTAAATGAATAAAAGCTGAAGTGAATGAAAGAATAAAAAGGAGCTATAGCAGCGTTATCAGGGCAGTGCCGACCCCACCACAAGACACTGTCAGAGAGTGAGACCAGATGGCACTCTGTATTTTTTGTGCAGTGTTTCAGCAGAAATGTATTATTATTTTTTTTATGAAAAGGTCCCTACACTTAGTTATGAATGACGACAAAAACACTTTTTTTTTTGTGGCCAGCCCAGCTTACGCATCTCAATATACCTACGAGGTGAAAACACTGTGCTAACTGACTTTGGCACTGTCATTACCCAACTACAGTGCCATGAGTTACCACACTGGCTGACCCCAACTTGAGTGAGGCTACTGATGAGGGAAGATAAATCAAATTCTTGGTGTTTTTCTTTGAAGAGACCATTGAAACGTACAAAACCCTCAGTCCTTGTTAAGGAAAAAGGAGAGAAATGGCAAAACAGACAGAACGATGTCAATACCTTGCAAAGCTCGAGGAGACTGACTACAGAAACACTCATGAGCAGAAAGGTGTTGCTGAGCTTCTAATGAACATCTAGCGAGATCCCACGTACGCAGACACGCGAGCAAGTGTGTGAGCGAGGTGTGTGTATGAGGGGAGCTGTTTGTGTCATGGAATGAATGGGGGGGCTGGCCCTTCGGCCAGGGGCTGCGTGTGTGGGACATGTGGGAATGTGTGGGACATGTGGGAATGTGTGGGACATGTGGGAGTGTGTGGGACATGTGGGAGTGTGTGGGACATGTGGGAATGTGTGGGACATGTGGGAGTGTGTGGGAGATGGGGGTGCGTGTGTGTGTGTGAATGCAGGTCTGGGGATGGGGGGTGGTGTGGTCATAGGAGGCGTGAGAGGCTCCTACGTGGAGATGAGCTGTGGAGAAGCCAGGCTACGGTGGTGATTGCGGGAGCAGGGGCAGCCTTCCCGTGAAGCTCCTCACACTGCCGCTGTCTTCTGAAATCTTGATCACGGGGCGGGCTGACTCACAAAACCTGCAACAATCCAGCTTGGGCCACCGGGCCCACAATGGCAAGTGTGGGCTGTCTACTTCATCTCTCCGGCTTTCTGCTCTGGGTACCACACAGCCTGCTTCAAACTTGGTCTTCATCACGCTGTCCGCTGCACGCAGACACACCGGCAATGCCTGGTGCCTTTTTCTTCCTTTATCTGTCCCTCTCTGTGGATGATTCTGTTTTCAATTGATTTATGTCCCCTAGGTATGCTCTCCTGATCACAGCTGCTTCCCCATTGGCCAACACCCCTCGTGGCCTGATGTGGCCCACCAGCGGGCAGTGCATCTTGATGAGAGGCAGGTGGCTGGTCAGGAACAGGCAGGAACAAGCTCTGGGAGTTCAAGGACAAATTGTAGCTTTGAGACTCAGCCAAGTCGTTGTATCAACAGTTCCCTTGGTTTTATGGCCAAGCAGTAACCTGTTGGATGGATGGGCCACATAAGACTATTCTGTGAATAAAGCTGCCTGAAAACTCAAGTATGAGTCATTTCTCTTGGGAAAAGACAGAACAGTCTACCAGTTGGCTGATATGGTACATTTATGTTTAACTTTTAAGACATTGCTGAACTTTTCCCAAGTGATGGTACCGTTTTACTTTCCCACTAGTCACGTTTCTTTGCGTGCACTTGGTATGGCCTGTCTTTTAATTTTAGCCAGATCTATTCTGTCGTACAGGGTTGCTAGGATTCGGAATAAACTCAGTGGAAATGGGTTTGTTTGGGGGGAATAGATGTTATATTTTCACAAATTTTACAAGCCAATTGCTAAACACAACTGTGTCAGTCACATAGTGCTACTATAACAGAAACACCACAAGTAGATGCCTCTAATGAGCAGAAATTTATTCTCTCACAGTCTGGTAGACTAGAAGTCTGAATTAGGGCACCAGCTCCAAGGAAACGCTTTCTCTGTTGGCTCTGGGGGAAGGTTCTTTTCTCTTCCGCTGTCTCTGCTTCTGTTACTTCTTGTTTAATCTCTTCTATACCCTAAGACATACACTTATGTTCCTGAAAAGGCAGTGGTAAAACACCCCTCAGGAGCGAGACAGGCTCCAGTCTGTCTTCGCAGAACAGAAGCCAAGGGCTTCACTTGCCTGGCCAGTCAGAACACGGACTCAGGCAGGTGACTGAGGTCAGGCCACTATGCAGCCAGTGGGCTCCAGAGCACTTTGGGAGCATCACCTGGATCCAGAAATGCCACAGAGTAGCTGTTGACGCTATCTACCTGTCCATCTCAGCCTGGCTGCTAAGGGGGAAGAGACCGAGTTGGTGTCACCCATGCAGTGAGCTGGAGGCCAAGGCGAGGTTTCAAAGGCCTCACCTACTGGCCAAGATTCCTGTTCTGGAGTCTAGCCAGCCAGATTAAGGGGACCTGTTGATGCTAGGGATCCATCCAGAGGCAGGAAGGGACTGGAGTGCCATCTCGATTCTCATAGTATCCCCTACTCTTTTTGCTCCTGTCTGCTGCAGGGTCCTGGCCCAAAGCCCCATCCCTGCTCACCCAGCCCTGGCTCTCCAAGGGTGGGGACCCGAGCAGCACTCCTCAGGAAGGTGAACAAGGCCGCGCCCCTCCAACAGGCCACCTGTGGTCCACCCCTCTTCCTGTATCCCTCCCCTAATCCAGTCATTCTGCACTTGGCTCCCACCCCATCCATTGTCTGCATAGTCTGATCGACAGATATTTAAAATCCAGATTGCGACCTTCCCTTATTCAGCACCCCTGGTGGCCCCAGACCCCTCATCCTCCCGCCAGCTTGCACATCTAAGCTATTCTCATCATCTTGACCTACTTAGGGTTCCCGGACGAGCCCAGCTGGTTCGGGGCTTTGCTAAGAGTCACTCCGAGGGAGTGGCCACCCCACCCACTCTACCCCTTCCTCCCGCAGTCTGCCTTCCATGAGGCTGGCAGCACCTCAACTCCCAAAGTCTTGTCCTAGCTGTCACCTCCCAAGCAGCCTTCCTGCCCAACCAGACCTGCCAGGGCCACTCATGAGGGAGACGTGGCTCCGGATGGCCCTTTGCCTGTGTCTGGCCTCCTCTGCAGCTGCTCCTCTCTTCCCATTTCCCCATCTGCCTGGAGGCCTCCCTGGCACTCTGCACCCCGGGACACCCCTTTGAGGGCCCTGCAGTGTGTGTGCCTGCACACAGAATGCAGAGGATCCCTTTATCACGAGCACCCTGGGGCTGCCAGGCACTGCATTGCTCTCCAGAGTGGGCCAGGCTATCCAGGTGAGCCAGTGAATGGGGACAGACCTGGGTGCTGGGGCCCCACGGCAGGCAGTTCTTATGTGTCTCCTCTCTGGCCACTGACTGGGCCCACCTTGAGAAGATGGGGGAGTCGCCGGTGACTGATCTCCCAGGTGGACTGCCCAGGCCCTCGTCTCCCCAAGCTGACAGCAGGGACAGAACAGGAGCAGTGACGAGATGCTGCCGGGATGTGGGGAGGTAAGGCGGGAGTCAGCTGTGATATTTATTGAGATGGAATATGAGGTGGGGGCTTGTAGCACAGCAGCGAAGTCGCTGAGCACCCTGACAAGGGGGCTGGTGTGGGGTAGGGGCGGAGAAACGCTCTAGGGCTTGGGGGAGCCTGGGCTGCCCCTGAGCCAGAGAAGCCAGGTGAGGGGCTTGGTGTCCCAGTGAGCAGGGACCCATTTGCTGTCACCTGTCTCCCCACCCCTGGTGAATCAGTGTTGGGGCCCGCTGGTCCTGGTGCAGGGAGCTGGCTTTTGTGTTTCAGAGTGGTAGCTGCTCAGGCCTCAAGGCTCAGGACCTCAGGAGGCGGGTACATGGGCTTCACGTGGACCCAGCTGCGAGCCTGCTCGTCGGCCCAGGTGAGCAGCTCTGCTGCGCGGTGCAGAAAGATCATGAGCAGTGTGTGGACGTCGCCCTCGGCTGAGTGAGCAGCGCTTGGCTCAGCCTGGAAGTAGCGGCGAAAGAGGCTGCCCAGGCTGTAACTCTTGTGGCCCTGAGCCCTGGTGCTGTGGCTGTGAGCACGGTCCAGGCCCCGAAGCGCGGGCAGTGTGTCCAGGCAAACAGTGCCTGGGGGCAGATGGGCGCCCAGACGTTGCAGCTCTGTGCAGAGCAGGGGGAAGTCATAATCAAAGCCGTTGTGGGCCACGAGGCAGAGCGGGCCCTCCTGGCGGCTCAGGAAGGCCTGCAGCGTCCGCACCACCGCGTCGTCGAAACCAGCTTTCCGGCACTGGGCCAGGCCCTCGCTGCTCAGGCCTGTGATCTCGCTGGCCTTGGCGGTGAAGGGGCGCTCCGGGCTCATGCACAGAGTGAGCTTGTCCAGGATCCGGGGCAGCACGGGGGTGCCCACCTCATCAAGCTCAGGGTTCTCCAGGGAAGAGCGGTGGACAGCGAACAGCGAGATCTCAGCAATCTCGGGATCCACATTCGGGAGCCCAGTGGCTTCCAGGTCCATGAAGACAAAGGTCTCGGCCCGGGGTGCCACAGACATAGTGATGGGCGGACTAAAGCTGCTGGAGTGAAAACACCAAATCCAGGGGCTCAAGAGACGGAGATGCCTCAGCCTGGTACCCACAGCTTAAAACAATGGGCCTTTGGTGAGGAAGGCCTCTTCCTGCTGTCCAGGGTGGGGCCTCTCAGGGCCTTGTCACCTCTTTTACCCTTTGCCTGGGGACCTGACTTGCCCTGGCACTAGAGCCCTCTGCCTCTTGCTTGGCAGCCACCCTGCATCAGGGGTCCTATCGGGGACTTCAGGAGGCAAGGCCATTCCTTACTGTAGCCCCCACACTGCTACAGCCCAGGAAATGGTACCCACAGGCTTGGCAGGGAGCCTGAAGGCGTGGATCCTGACCCTCCACCTGATGCTAGGGCCTGAGAGAGCCAGGCTCTCACTCTCACCCTCCTTGGCACTCACTCTTTCTGCCTGTTCCCTGGCCTACAGGGGCTAGTCCCAACCTCGCAGCTGCTGCTGCCACCTCTGGGCTCAGATGAGCACAGGCAGCCAGTCTTCACTTACCTGGGGTCGGCACCGGCTGGCTGGTGGCTGCTGAGCACCTGTCTCCGGAGGCAGGCTGCTCCCTGCGGCCTTTAATCAGTGCCAGGGCCCGCCCCCAGCTACCCGTTGGGCAAGAGCAGGCTGGGGCCGCAGGACCAGTGTGGCTGGCTAGCTGCCCCCTTGCTCACTCCTTCCCTCCCTCGCTTGTTCACAGCCGCTGGGACAGCCCTCACTTACAAAGCAAGGAGCTGGTTCCCGGGCCATATAGGCTCCTGATGAACACCACTACAGGGGCCAGAACCTGTCGTGTCATCACAGGCACAGTGTGAGCCTTCGGGAGGCCACGCCCACTGCCCAGCTCCACCTTCCCAGCCTCAGTTTCTCCTGTCACAGGGCATCAGGCTGAAGTGTTCTCAGCAGTGAAGGGGCATCTAAACGTCATGTTCTATCCATGAAGGGGAGAGGATACATTCTAGTGCCACCAGGTGACTGAGGGTGGCCTGAGTCAGCTCGCCCACACAGGGCACATCTGCCAGCAGGACAGAGATATTTTATCAAGGGTGTAATGATCCATCGTGTGGAACAAGCTGTTAGCAGAGGCTGCTGGGAGGGAAGGAGGGATGGGACACTGACTGGTTCCTTCCCAGGTATGGGACAGATGCCAGCCAGGTGGATGGATGAGCACTTTGAGCCTTGGGACAAGGCAGTTAAGGTGGGACAGCAGATGGCTCAGCCTGGAGACCTGTCCACCCACCAAGCTAACACATAAGAGCCCCATTCTGCCTGCATGCCCAGACCCTAAACCAATCATCTGTGACTGTGGAGTCGTTTCTGACTCCTAGTGACCCTATAGGACAGAGCAGAACTGTCCCGTAAGATTTCCAAGTAGAAGTTATGGAATTGAATTGCCAACCATTTTGGTTAGCAGCCACGCTCTTAATCACCATGCCACCAAGAGTCCACCCGAGCCCCTGCCAAGCCAAACCCACTGCTGTCGAGTAGTCAGTTCCAACTCCTAGCATCCCTACAGGATACAGTAGAACTGCTCCACAGTTTCCAAGGAACACCTAGCAGATTCGAACTGCCGACCTCACAGTTAGCAGATGTAGCACTTAACTACTATGCTGCCAGGGTTTCTACCCAAGCCCCTAGCCACCTGCAAATGGCCCCATAGGGGCCCCAAATGGCTTGCAAGGAGCCTGTGGAGCAAGGTCGGAAGGCTGGGGCCTTCCTGGGCCCAGTGGGGTAGCCTGGCCAGGCCCCTGCCAGCAGCCCTGGCCCAAAACGTGCTTGGCCTCCTGGTAGTCTCATTCCAGAGGAAGCTGTACCAGACACTGCAGTCCCAGCCTCAAGCCAATGATGACCAACACATCCCTGCCTTGTCACCTCACAAGACAGCAGGTGGAGGTACCTTGGGCCTCCTGTTTTGAAGACCCACCAAAGGAATTTGGGGACAGAGCTGGAAGATGCCGGGAGCAGGACCAAGCGGCAAAACAGGTGCCAAGGCCATCTGTTAGGGCAAGCTGCGGGTGGTGGGTGGTGGGTGGTGGGTGGTGGGCTGCAGGCGGTGGGCTGTGGGTGGTGGGCCACCCCTCCTCCTTTCAAGAAAGTTCCCCAAGGCACAGAACCAGAGGCCTGAACCCAGGAAGGGAGCAGCCGCACCAGTTGTGCCTGTTCTTGTGCTGGAAGGGAGGGAGGTGGCAATGACAGGGACAGTGCTCAGAGGGATACCAGGTCATCTGGGAAGCTCAGGGGAGCTTCCTGAATAACTAGTCAAGAAGCAGCCAAGAATTTCAGGCCTGGTGCTGAGGGTCCTTGGGAAGGAGCAGGAAGCAGTCCCACCCACAAAGTCTCACCTGTAGGTGCCAGCAGCTGTCCCCCAGGGTGCTAGGAGCACTGTGGGGAGCCGTCCCTGAGGAGGTGGCCCAAAGTCGGCCAGGATGGGAGGACAGGGGATGGTCTCAGAGCAGAGGGTGCCAGCCAGGCCCGGCCTGGGATAGCTGGGGTGGAGGAAGAGAGGGATGGCCAGCAGGTGGCGGCCACCAGGGTGAAGGAAAGTCATGGAGCCCACAGAGCAGAAGCAACACAGTAGACAGAAGTAATTTCACAGAAGCTGAGGTTTCCTTTCTTAGCCACCTCTGCCCTCCTCCCCACTCCCTCCCTCTGAAGGAGTGAGGGCTGCAGGCACCCCAAGCCACTCCTCTGGCCTGCGCATGCCTCCAGGATCCCCTAGTTGGGGCCTCTGTGCAGAAACTCGCAGATGAGCTTATATTGCTGGGTGAGTTCTTCTATTTTGGCGGCTGCAAAAAAAAAAACACAAATAGCTGCATGAGGCCCAGGCCAGGCCCCCGCTCTCCCAGCAATGTCCCCCACCCATTGTCTTCCAGCTCCCAGGGTCAAGCAGCCAAACTCCCACTGGAACCCAGAAAAGGCCAAGCCCAGGGCTGCACCACGGCGGGAGGCTGGAACACAACAGGTGTGATGCCCGTGAGAGGTGGCCCCAGCCTTTAGTGACACTATGGACTGGGCCACCAGCTCCGCAGGCCCACTGCTGCACAGAGACCCATCCTCTCCCTGGGCTCTTCTCGTCCTGCCCCCTCGGGCCTAAGGCAGGTAGCCTGTGGGGAGGAGCAGCGTTGGGTGGATTTTGCAGTTTGTTCTTGCCTAACCAGACTAGTGACACACATGTGCTTCACCTGGCCACTCGGTCAGCTCTTCTGTCGTTTTCAGGAGGGACCAGGCAAGGTCCTTATCATCTGCCCTCCTCCCAGGCCTTCACGTCCCCTTGGCACTGGGAAGTCTCTGCACATTCTGTATCTAAGTGCATCCGCCACAGGACCAGGCCCATCACGGTCCTGGGGAGAACATGCAGCAGCTGCCCTCACTGATGACTTGGGGCTCAACCACTTGTCTGGGACAGTCTACAGTCTATGCATGTGTGGCCAGAAAGTCAGGAAGCCGCCTGGATAAGATCTGAGGCAGGATGAAGTGGGAAGCCAACCCACCCAGTGGAAAGGCAGCCCCACCGTCTCCCTCCAACTCTCCAGACCCAGTGAAGCAGCCAGAGCCCCAGCGCAAGACAAGGGCAAGCCGAGGGCAAGGGAGGAGAGGCAGGCGGGAAGAAGGGAGGGACAGACGTCAGGTGTGTTTGTCAGAAAAGCACAGTATGACACACATCCTCTGGAACCCTGGTCGCAGGTGAGAGGGCACCCTGTTACAAATGATCACTGATAATCATCACGAGTGCAGGAATGGCATCTTACAATGAACAAGTATCAACAATGGTGATAAGAGTCACAGTGACAGTGGTGATGACGAGAAATGTTAATGTCAGCTTGAAAATGTGCGTCAGTCAGCATGCACATGACAGGCGTGCGTGGGCAGACAAGGAGCAGCAGGGAGGCCACAGCGAGCCCCGGGAGAGGGCTGGAGCCTGGGGGGAGCGCATCCAAAGACCTCCACCAAAGGGAAGGCCCGGAGACCATGGGATCCAAAGTCTTACAAAGGAGACAAGATTTATAAATGTGACAGAACAAAGAAAAGAAAAGGTGGAGAGGAAAGATGTCCCTAGGGGTCTTGAAGGTCCTGGTGGTACAGTGGTTAAGGTACTCAGCTGCTAACCACAAGGTCACCAGTTTGAACTCACCAGCCTCTCCATGGGACAACAACGTGACAGTGTGTCTATGTAAAGATTCACAACCTTGGAAACCCTATGAGGCAGTTCTACAGAATCAGTCAGAGTCAGAATGGACTTGCCGGCAAGAAGTTAAGGACTCTGCAAAGCTCTGACGTATTCCTGAGAATCTAGAAGGCCATGCACGTTGTCAGGCAAGACCTGAGAAGGCCCGAAGCTCCCCATCTAGGTGACTGGGAGGCTCTGCACAAGCAGGAAGTGAATGCAGTGATGGAGTTGTCAAAAGCAAAAACCAACATATCCAAGAAGCTCAACACACTCCAAGTGGAATAAACCGAGAGGTCCACCTTGAGACAGCCCACAAGCAAACTTTCAAAGGACGAAGACAATGAGAGAGACCCTGGAGAGTATGGAGTGAGATGTGCTCCTCAGTAAGAGTAACAGCTGACTCCTCAGAAGCCATGGAGGCCAGGAGGGTGTGGGATGAGATATTTAATTGGCTAAAAAAATATGCTGTCAACTAACAATTCCGTATCTGACAAAACTATCCTTCAAAAATAAAGACAGTCTCAGGCAAGACGAGAGGGCAGAAGAGGCCAGGACAGAGGGGAGAGCGGCTGGAATTTCACAGGCGGTGTGTGCGGGGTTTTGTATGGTACATTGACTCGGACTGTACATTTTCACTTAAAGCCCAATAAGATACATATTTTTCAAAAAGTATGGGAAAAAAATGACATTCTCAGATAAACAAAAGCTGAAGTTCATTAGCAGTAGTCCTGCCCTACAAGAAACGTCAACATGAAATACCAGGTCATCAGACAGCAACTGCAAGCCACATAAAGACCCTCAGTAAAAACAACAACTTGGGTAAATATAAAAGTCAGTATTACAGAATTTGGGTTTATAATTTCACTGTTAATTTCTTGAATGATTTAAAAGACAAATGCTTAAAAACAACTGTAAATCTATCGCTGTGTATAAAATGGATGAAAACGCAGTATGTGCCTACCTAAGAGGTGGAAGCAGGTGCACAGGAGCGGAGATGCTGGATGCTACTGATGATGGATTGGTAGGAATCCAAACTATTGTTTTGAATTAAGATGCTAATTGTAATCCCTAGGGCAACCAATAAGAAAATAACCGCCCAAAATTGAGTAAAAGAATGGTACACTAGAAAACAATCTAATTAACAATAAAGGAATAAACTGAAGAGGAACAGAGCTCTGTTCACTGTCAAAAAGAACATTTCAAGGTCTGTCCTGAAGTACAATGCTGTCAGTGACAGGATACTATTCACAGGCCTACAAGGAAGGCCAGTTAATACGACTGCTATTCAAATTAATGCAGCAACCATGAAAGTCAAAGAGTTTTACCCACTTCTGCAGTCCGAAACTGATTGGACATGCAATTAGGATGCACTGATAATGACTGGTGACTGGAATGGGAAAGCTGGACACCAAGATAACGTGGTAGTGGAAAAACAGGACCTTAGGAACAGAAAAGATGTCAGAGATCGCATGACAGAATTTTGCAAGACTGATAAGTTCATCACAAATACCTTTTTTCACCACCATAAATGGCTAGTATACTACACACAGACCTCACCAGATGGAATACACAGGAATTACATCAATTACATCTGTGGAAACAGACAATAGAAAAGCTCAAGATCCACTGTCAAAATGAGGCCAGGGAGAGACTTTGAATCAGACCATCAAACATTCACACACAAAGATATCACCTTGAGGACTGAGGTACACCTGACCCAAACTGCAGTGTTTTCAATCACCTCGTGTGCATGCAAATACCGGACAAGGAATAAGGAAGACAGAAAGCTTCTTAGAAGCAAGGATGACAACACTTTATTTCACATACTTTTGGACATGTTTTATTAGGAGGGACCAGTTCCTAGAGAAGGACATCATGCTTTGTAGAGGGTCAAGCAACAAAGAAAAAGAGTAAGACCTTCAATACGATGGATTGACAGTCGCTGCCACAATGGACTCAAGCGAACAGTTGTGGGCATGGGGCGGGACTAGGCAGTGTTTTGTTCTGTTGCATACACGGTCACTGCAAGTCAGAATGAACTTGGTGGCACTGACAACAACAATTTATACGAAATCTCAAGAATAGGCAAATCCAGACACAAAAAGTAGATTAGTAGCTTCCTGGGGCTTGGGGCAAAGGGGAGAGACTGTTAATGGGCACACCAATTCCTTTCATGATGAAGAAAATGCCCTCAAATTACATAGTGCTGATAGGGGCACACTTCTATACTAAAAACTACCAAATTGTATGCTTTAAAAGGGTGAATTTTAGGGTTTGTGAAGTATATCTCAATAAAAGTTTTTTTAAAAAAAGGTGTAAAGAGTGTAAAGACTGGTTTTACTTTCTTCGTTTTCTTTTGCTGTTGGACCTCCAGAAACATGGTACTGGTGCAGGGCTAAAAAATCAAAACTCAAACCCAAACCCACTGCTGTGAATCAATTCCAACTCATAGAGACCCTGTAGGACAGAGTAGAGATGCCCCATAGAGTTTCTAAGGAGTGCCTGGTGGACTTGAACTACCAACCTTTCGGGGAGCATACATAGCTCTTAACTACTGTACAAGGCTGCAGGGATACAGAAAGGAAAATGAACAGAACAAGAGAACCCAGACACCTACACATATGAACCTGGAGGTAGCAGTATCATAGACCAATGGAGAGAAAAATAGATTTCCAAGAAATAGTGCTCAAACAACTGTGAATAAACACAGAATAAAATGAAATTGGACCTCTGTCATCCCACACACAAAAATAAATTAAGGGCAGATTACTGACCTAACTGTAAAAGGTAATGCTATAAATCTTGTGGATGGCAGCATATGAAACTATCTTTACAGTGCTGGGGTCAAGAAATACTTCTGCAGTAAGACACAAAAAGCATTATCCATGAAAAATTATGGATAAACTAGATTACACTGAAATTAAAAGCTACTGTATATTCAAAGGAAACCCTGGTGGCATAGTAGTTAAGTGCTATGGCTACTAACCAAAAGGCTGGCAATCTGAATTCACCAGGTGCTCCTTGGAAATCTGATAGGGCAGCTCTACTCTGTTTATAAGATTTCTAGGAGTCAGAATCAACTTCACAGCAGTGGGCTTTTATATACATATATATATATTCAAAGGCCACATAAAAGGCATGAAAACAAAATCCACACAGTGGGAAAAACTCTGTACTACAGTGCGCATTCAAGGACTTGTATTGAAAAGACAAAAAGGGCTCCAAATCAGTGAGGAAAAGACAAGCAACCCCCAGGAGAATGATGAGTAAGGCTGAAACAAGTACTTCACAAATGAGAAAATGTCAGTGACAAATACAGGTATGAAAAGGTGCAACCTTGTGAACAAGAACAGAAATGCACAATAAAAATCCAATCAGATACCACTGCACACTCACCCATGGGTAACAGCATTGATTCACACTGAAGAAACTCTATATTCACCCACGACATTCTAAAGAAACTTGCCCATCATAGTGAACTCCTGATCAAAAGGGGGAACATGCTGAACAGAACTTAAAATTTTCATCGGCTCCAGACTTTCTGGAGTCCTGAAGCATAGATGATTCCCTGAAACTACTGCCCTGATATAATCTTTAAGCCTTAAACCAAAAAATAACTCCTGAAGTCTTATTAAAACCAAACAATGGTTTAGCTTAACTAGTTAAAAAAAAAAGTCTGCCTTAAGCACTGTGCTCTTTAGAGAACGATCTATGTGGCAGCAATCTGACAGCAGTGACTCAAAAGACGAGACAAGAATCTTAGGGGTCAAGGAGTTTATGGTAATGAGGGAGGAAGGACCCAGAAAAGCAGAGTGAGAGTGGTAGCACAACTAGAAGAATGTCACCAGTGCCACTAAACTGTACATGAAGAAACTGTTGCCGTGTGTATTTGCAACACCAACAAAGTAAATAAATTTTAGAGAAAAAGAAACTTGTACACATGAGCACAGGGAGACATGGTCAAGCATACTTAGAGCTGCCTCAAACTGGAATAACCTGTGTAACATACCAATAGTTAAATGGATCAGGGGGCAGATCCGATTATACAGTGGCACACTCTGTGACAGAAGCTGGCAAAGTGTGGCCCACCACCAAGTTTTGTAAATACACTCTTATTGAAATCCAACCATGCACATTCATCTACGTGTTGTCTAGGGTTGGTTTTATGTCACAACAGCAGAGCTGAGTGCTTAGAACAGCACATGTGTGGGGTGCAAAGCCAAAAATATTTACTATCTTGCTCTTTCCTGCAAAAAAGTTTGCCCGCCCCTGCTACCTGGCAATGAAGATGAACAAATTATAGCTATACACAGCACTGATAACTCTCACAAAAATAACACTGAGTGGAAGAAGCAAGACACAAAAGAACACAAGTATCTTTCCAATCAAATAAAGGAACAGGCTGATCTAAAGTCTAGTACACAGGGACAAGAAGGACAAAGAGAGAATTGTCATAAAAGTCAAGATAGGAGTCACCATTAAGCAGGATAGAATTATACCCTGAAGGGGCACATGTTCTTGACCTTGGAGGTCACAGTCACAGAAATATTCACACTAAAATTATCTGAACTATACAAAAAGGGGATTTGTCATAGCACAATCTGTGAGTGGGGTGAAAAAAAATCAAACTTTTTCTGTTCATAGCCCTAAGAGTTGAGAAACTTCACTAAATGTTATTTTTCTTACTTAAAAAAAAAACTTTTCTGAATGTGTTATTTCTACCATAAACACTTATTCAGAAGGACAGTTCAGTTAAAAGTAAATGAAGGAACAACTTTGTTCCATCCCACAGCAACTGGCCCCTGACTCGCTGGGGCCCTACGGGAGAGAGGACTGCCGCACAGGGTTTCCGAAGAGCAGCTCGTGGAGTCCAGCCATTAGCTTTGGGGTTAACAGCCGAGCTCTTAGCCACGGCACCACCGGGGCTCCACACAGCAAACCTGCTAACAGGGTACAGGCCCGTGGAGGAGAGACCACAAGGAAATGGAAATCACGTGGGCCAGGTGCTTGGACCTTAAAGACTCCTGCGATCCTTGCCTGTAACAGTCCCTTGGGCAGTCTGCCCTAAGGGCAGCATCTATGATGAGGAAAAACAGTAGGTACCAACAAGCTCACCGCAGCCTTTTGAAAAAGACTAACGACCAGGGGATAAAAGATAGCCTAAAGGATTAAGGTTTGTTGCAGAAATTTGTTGTGGAAAAATACAGAGAAGTATAAAAAAATCACCTGTGACTCCAACACAAAGAAAACCACAACTAGTAATCTCGCTCATTTCCTTCAACAGTTTCTTCCACGTTTTCCTTTTCCTTTTAAAAGGTGTATGGAATTTCTAACTTGAATTTTCCTTTTGTCATTTTATGATATGGATTTTCTTCAGTCATTAAAATCTCGTTGCAACCAAATCTTCTAATAATGTCTGCTATAGTCTTCACCACACAGAAACCCTGGTGGCACAGTTGCTAAGTCCTCCATCTGCTTACCAAATGGTCAGCAGTTCAAATCTGCCAGGAGCTCTTGGGAACTCTATGGGGCAGTTTTACTCTGTCCTGTAGAGTGGCTATGAGTTGGAATTGACTTGACAGCAGTGGGTTTGGTTTTATTTCACCACACAGATCAACCATGCTTTACCCAAGTATCACTGGATGCTATGCCTTTAGAGGGTTCGATTTTGTTCATGCCCGTAAATATTGCAACAGCATCACGCTTAATAGTCAAAAGGTGGAAATGACAAAAAGGCTCAGTAAGAGAAAATCTGCTAAGCAAATGCACTAATGTTCAACCACGGTAAATGTTACTGAGGAAAGGAGAAGGAGCTCATGATGAGGTCTGAGAGGAATGATCATTACACTTAATGTATAAAAAGAAATAAAGATGTTGCCAGGAAAGAGTGGAAGAAATTCCTTCTACTATCCCAGGCCTTTCTTTGTATGTCTGCATATCCTGGGGTTGTCCCACTTTTCTTCAATTAATCTTTTTATTTTATAATCAGCCAAAAATGCTAACTTCAATGGAAGGAAAATTTTATGAGTTAAAAAAGAGAGAGGTCATTAATTAAAAAAAAGTAATAGCTTGGTAGTTCCTCAAAAAGTTAAACATAGGATTATCGTGTGACCCAGCAATTCTACTCCAGGGTATGTATCTACTCCAGGGTGTGTGGGCTTGTAACTCCCACCAAACGACTGGATGAGACTATGCAAATAAAGCGCTTCTGGCCTGCCAAGGGGATTGGACAGCTTGCTAATAATGTGAGTAAGGTGCAAAGACCATCTGTGGGGGTGGTACCAAGCAAATCAAGTATATAGAACCCTAATGAGGAGATTGGTCAGTTTTGCCAGCCTATTAGACCTTAGAATGAGCCACTGCAGAGGGGAAAAAGGGGGGGACCTCACTACTATCAAAAGGAAAAGACAGATGCAGAGCACATCTTTTGGACCCAGGATCTGTGCAATGGGAACCTTCCAGACCCTGGAGACAGACAGAGAGAGAGGAGAGCAGCAGTACCAGAGCCAGGGCAAGACAATGAGAAGCAGGCAAGCAGCAGAAGCAGAAGACGGGCACGAGAAGGCACAATGTGCTTCCCAGCCCACAGAGCAGGATGGTGACAGGTGCGCTGACCTGTGGAGTGAGAGAGCTGAGAACCCTGGAGCAGGAGGCTTGCTGGCAAATGTAGGCTTGCCCACCTATGGAGCAAGAGAGCCGAGCACCTTCAGGCCGAGGCTCACTGGCAGAGTGGGGAACACTCGGGTACTTACTGGTGACACTACAGAGCTTTGTAACACTTGCCTGAGCAGGGAAAGGTGAGGCTCCAGCGCTGAGGGCCAGAGAGAGGCCTGTCTGCAGGAATGGCTGAGACGCAGCTATCCTGATAGAAGAACTCCATCCTGAGGTTTTTCTGATCCTGAACCCTAACCTAACACTTCCCTAAAAAAGCCCACAATTATGAGTAGTGTCTGTGAGTTCTGTGCGGCCACTGCAATGAACTGTTAAGCCCAGGAGAGAAGCAGAGGAGGACAGCTAGTATCAGAACAGGTGAAGCTGGTGTACGGAGGAGGCACGTCTGACCCCTCCTCCCAGTCATCAGCTCAGGCTTGAAGCCAACGGTGATTCTCCTCCTCATGAAATCAGAGGAGGTCGAATACCCGCGCATGTTGCCAGTGCCCGAGAGACTTGAAAGCAGGGACTCAGAGACTTGTCCAGCAATGTTCCTGGAAGCACCGTTCACGACAGGCAAAAGGTGGAAACGGGCTAAGTGTCCATCGACAGATGATGGATAATCAAAACACGGCACAAACGCACAATGGAAGACTTCTCAGGGGAAGGGAAACGAAGTCCCGAAATCTGCTCCCACACGAAGAGCCCCGAAGCCAAGACACTGAGTGAAATCAGTCACAAAAGGACTGCGTGATGTCACTTATGTACAATATCTACAATTGGCAAAAGGACAGAAGCGCAAGTCTGGCAGCAGGTATGAGGAATGGGGAGAGGGAAATGGGGTGTCACTACTTAAAGGGTGCAGAGTTTCTGCTTGGGTAATGAGAAACTCTGGAAACAGAGGTAACATTGGCACAGCACTGTCAATGTCATTAAAGGCACCATGTCACACACTCCAAGATGGCTAAAATGGCAAATGCTACCACACTGCTCCCCCAGTGCTGAGTCCCAGTCCAGGGCAAAACAGAGAGCCTATGCGCAGTACAGGACCTCAGCCAAGCGGGGCCCCAGAAGCAGGAAGGGTGACCCTGTACGTACCTAGACTCATGGAGGGGCTGCCGCTGCCCCAGCAGTTTTTTCTCTGATGCTTGGCCACCATGTTCACAGTGCTCACAGAGGTCCTAGTGGCTTCCACGATGGATGTCAGCAGCTAGGAAGGAAGAGGGGGCAGGAGGACAAACACGGCTGTTGAAGCTGGCAGTCTGACCTGGGGAGGTGACCCACAGAGCCCCACCGAACTCCCCTTCCCAGGCTCCTTGAGCTTATGCAGGTCACCCCCAAAGACAGTCCAGGGCGAAGGGCCATCCACCAGGATCTCCACCTAAGCCCCACTCCTGGCTGCACAGGAACATCATATCCTCTTGTGCTCACCCCACACTGGCAGGCCTCAGTGCCCCAGACTAAGCAAAGCAGACGGCAGAGCGGGGACAGAACTGCCCTAAAATAGACGGCCTTTCTAAAGCAGAGAACTGCATTCCAGCTGCTCCCGCCGCAGGGCTCTCAGCAGACGGCTCTGCCCAGCATCTTCAAGTCTAGGAGCCTTGGCGTTAACCCACCAAAAGTAGACGCCATGGAGCCCTTCAAGCAAATAGTACCCTAACAAGACCCTCTTTCTACGTTGGCATCTGGGGACCTGAAGTGAGGAACAACAAAAGAAGGAAATATTTATGTAGTCAGGTCAGCCACATGCTACAGCTTCTGCCTGTCTTGTCTCATCTGGGTCATGGTCACAAGCCAAGCGACATCTTCCTGTCTGTCTAGCAGAAACAGTGTAAAAATGACAGGAGGGACAGAAGATGAAGGTCAGGGCCACAGCCCCAGGAGGCCAGTGACGGCTCAACCTGGCTGCCACCCGGCTTCTCTGGGGCTGGGCCCACAGGTCCAGAGCGTTCGGAGTGGGACAACCCACTTTAGGGCATGTCCCCACCCCCAGCACAGAGTGCCTATCAGCGGTCCCAGTCCTCAGGTCCCCCACCAGGGGGCTGTCGCCAACTCTAGGAAAGGGAGGAAAGGGGTCTTACTTGATTGCAAGAATTCAGGGTCTGGTACACAGCCTGGATGATGGGACCAGACGGGTGGAAGTCAGGGCCCTGGCGGTGACAGTAGTCACCCAGCTCATCGTCGTAGACTTGGAGGAATGCCACAGTGAGCTGACAGAAGTCGGAGACAACCAGGCGCAGCTTCTGGTCCAAAGTTCTGAAGTCGGCCCCGGCTGCAGCAACGCCTTCCTCATGCGGTGGGGGGTGCTGTGAAGCCAAGCAGAGGCAGAAGCTCCATGCAACTCCTGTTCTCAGGGCTCCTGTCCCCTTCCACCTGCCTTGGGGCAGCGCCCGACCAAACCAGCCAGTCAGGTTGAGAAGAAAGCCACCGAGAGCCAGACAGCAAACAGCAAGAGGAGACTGGAGACAGAAGGACATGGAGACAGAAGGCAGAAGAGAGGACCTGGCACACACAGAGCCCTACGCTGACAGTGACAGAGTCTGGATGCCACTGCCAGGAGCTGACCACTTGACCATTCGGGGCCTCAGTTTCCTCCTCAGTAAAGTCAGGAGGCCAGGCCTGGGGCTGCTGGGAGGGTGTCACAAGAGAAAGAGGGGACGCCACGGAGCTCAGGGCCCCGTCCGGAAAGGATTTCCACGCGGACCTTGTTGCTCACAGTTCACCTTCATGCCAAGGCTCTTCTGGTAACTGGGAAAGTTCCTGTCTACTGAGCTTTCCAGGCCCTCGCCAGGGCCATGCCACCTTACTCAAGCCTCACAACACCACTGTGAAGGGGACGGACACTGCTCTTATGCCCCAGAACCGCCAGCCAGGCCCCTGGGGTTACCCAGTGGATGCCAACTAGCCTCGAAGCCAAGGGCCCAGAATCTTCAAAGGCAGCGTGTCCGCCTCACCCTCACCTCTGCCCTGAGCTCCTGGATCCTGGCCACACTCTCCTGCAGCTGCCTGGCCAGCTCCGCCACCTTCCTCTCCTCTGCCTCTGAAGAGAGCCTGGTCCTGTATGAGAGAAAGTAGTCTGGTTGGCTCAACGTGGCCGTGGGTGCCAGGGGACACTACCTTGGGGCCAGGCCTGGAAGCGGGAAACAGGCTGTACTTCTGCTGGTCAAGGAAGGGCTGCATGTCCAGGGGCCACGGGTCACACTCGGGGCTGAGGAGTGCCTGCAGGTACGGGCCGGAGAAGACGTCTTCCAGCAGTGCCTCACTGTTCGTCCTTGTCCTCTTCAAGAGCTGGTCCATGCTGCAAGCCACAAGCCATGACATCAGAGGCCACACCAGTCCTCCGTGGCTCATGCTTCCGGCCTCACCTCAACCCCTGGCTCACGCACAAGAGCCAAGAGTTGACATGAGACCACGTGAGGAGGCTGGGGCAAGGTACCCGCTGCCACACCATATGGGATTTTCCTCCTTCACCATCTAGAACTGAGCACAGAGGCTCAGCCTTTGCCTGGGGCACTACCTACGACACCAAAAGGATCACTCGGGACCATGGCAGTGAACCATCCCCTCGGGTGGAACCACACCCAGTTCTGACCCTACCCAGATCTCGATGAGCCAAGAAGTCCGCAGAGGACAGTGTCCTGCCTGGGCTCAGTCTGGAGAGGGACACTCTGGAGACCTGCCCAGTGGGGGGACCAGGTGCCCAGCAAGACCTTCCAGGCCCCTCCGGCTGCAGTTCTGGGACCTAGGTGAGCAGGTCAAGAGCAGACAGGCCAAGGGCACCACCTCAGTGCCCTGGCGAGGCCCCCTTGCCCCTTTACCTAGCAGAGGGGCCGCTGACGTTCAGGCTCCAAATGACATCCAACATCTGGTCCAGGAAGTGCAACTGCTTCTCAGCACAGGCATGGCCCTGTGGAGGGAAAGCTACTCACTGGCCGCCCCTGAGACGGGCAAGGCCAGCTGTGCTAGGACCAGGTCGGCAGGGCTCTGAGCAGCAAGTCCTAGGCTCCAAGCCCAGTGGTGTCCAGGACTGTCCCTGTAGCATTACATGACAAGGGTGGCTGTGGTAGTCAAGGGAATGGGGACCAGAAAGTTCCAGGGAAACAGTGGAGAGGAAGAGCTCAGAAGAAAACAAAAGCCAAACTCTTGCTGTGACATTGATTCTGACTCACATAAACCCTATAGGACACAGAAGAACTGCCTCACAGGGCATCTAAGGAGTGCCGGGTGGATCTGAATTGCTGACCTTCTGGTTAACAGCCGAGCTCTTAGCCACTGTGCCACCAGCTCAAGAAAACAAACAAAAAACCTAACCCACTGCCATCGAGTCAGTTCTGACTAATAGCAACCCTATAGGACAGAGGAGAACTGCCCCATAGTTTCCAAAGAGTGTCCGGCAGATTCAAACCCCTAATCTCTTGGTTAGCAGCCATAGCACTTAACCACTACACCACCAGGCTCAAGAAAACCCAAACCAAACCCACTGCCGTGGAGTCAATGCCAATTCATAGCGACCCTACAGGACACTCGAGCATGTGCCCAATAAATCCACTTATGAACTCCTGATCTTGGTTAGCATACCAAAGACTCACTACTAAGTGCCCGGTTCCCAATCTGACCACTGGGTGGCATGCATGCAGGGAAGATCAGAAGAGCAAAAGCTAGGGAAACGGAACTCACACTGTAAGCCACAGAACTCACATCAGGGCCACAGCCCCTAGAAGCATACTCGAAAAGCGCAGCCCCAGGGTCTGTGTCATGACTGTGGGGACGGTGGCTAGCGTGCATCTGCACAAACGGTGAAACTGCACACAGACACACACGGTACAAATTCGAGCGAGCTCTGGGGATGGGAACCGTGTCCATTTCCTGACCATGATAATGACCTACGGTGATGCCAGATGCTAACACGGGGGCTAGGAGGGACCCCGGGAAGGGTGTCCCACACCTCCCTGTGCCTTGACGACAACTTCTCGTGACTCTGTCAATGTTTTCTTCTCAGCTGGAGACCCGCCCCTGCCAGCTCCCCCCCCCCCGCCCCGTCCTGTGATGCTGAGGCTCTACCCGGGGGAATCCCAGGGGCCCCTACCCTGAAGACTAAGGAACAGGAGTCCATAGACGCCTAGATGAAGACAATCCCCCACAGCCCACTTCCCAGCGACCGCCAAGGGCCCTCTCTCACCTTCACAAGCTCGAGGTCATCCGGCCCACACAGCATCAGCTCATGGCCAAGTTTCAGTATCTCTGTCAGAACAGAAAGATCCTGTTACCGCCGCCACCCACCCCCGCCAGAGAGCACGCTGCCCCAGGGCCAAGGCACTTCGTGGTGAGTGCACGCCACCCTCGTCACTGGGCTAGCCGCCACCAGTGGAGTGGCCAAGTCTCGGCCCCGCTCTCGGTGCCAGCGCCCTTGCATGTACAATAGGGCCTGGCACTGGATGCCCTCCTACATCTGGAACTCCCTACCTCTGGCCCCCAACAGCAGCCAGCTGCCTGAGGAGCCAACAGCAGAGAGGGCACAGCAGACACGCACTGTCTGCATCTTTTCAGAGACCTCAGGAGACGAAATCAAGGGAACTGTCACGCGCACTGGCTGAGGTCTTTAGGTCTCCTAAAGGCACAGGATCCTCTCCTGTCTTGTTGGGAACCTTAGGACAGTTGCCCTGCCAGCACGGGACAGGGACTGTTTGGGAGGGAATTGTGGCCCCCTCAAACCATATGGCAAAATCCAAACCCCTGTGGTTGCTGAGGTGCCTTTATTTGGAAATGGGGTCTCTGTAGGTGTACTGTTAACACGAGGCCATGGAGGGGTAGGGGAGTCCTAACCCCATCTGAGCAGTGTGCTTACAAAGCAGGACAAGACACAGAGAGAAACCCGGGAAGAAGACAGCCACGCGAAGATGTATCTACGAGCTAATACACACTGGGGCCCACCAGCAGCTGGAAGAGGCAGAGAAGGAGCTTCCTCTAAAATCTTCAGAAAGCGCACACAGCCTTGTCAACACCCCGAATTCTGACTCCCGGCTTCTAGAACTGTAAGGACCCTTGTGTGTCCTGATAGGCCGTCCACTTCATCGTACCAACGGGGAAAGCCATATAGGGCCCTCTCACTCTCCCTGCCCCCGAGTCACTCCTGATCCCAGGCAGCTGGGTGAGCGTCTACTGGGGCGCGTGCAGCCCACCAAAAAAAAAAATAGCAGACCGACAGAAAAGGACCTTCAGCTCAGACAGAAGGCTGTGACGCAGATGACGGTCCCCCCACCAGGCTCCACACTCCACACGGTAGACCTACCTTGGATCTTTAACTCTTCCTGGGCGCCCTTCAGAGAGCTGAACCTGTCCTGTAAGGAGGGACAGACCCTGGGGGGAAACAGCAGAAGAAGTCCTGAGGCAGATTTGCTCTGAGCAACTCAGCCGAGCCCTCGCAGCACTGCTCCTTGCTTCTGCCCACCAGCCCCTCCTGCTCCACTGCAGCCCTCGCAGCCAAGGCCCAGCCCTGCCCGACGCAGCACTGCCTTCTCCCTGGGTTCTTGCCGTACGTAGAGCGGGGGTTCAGGGCAGGCAGCAGCTGTTCTCCCAGGCCCAGCGGGGCGGCCAGCCCAGGACAGTGGACAATAAGCATTCAGGAGTAAAGCTCATTGCCTCTTGGCCCAGAACACTCTGCTTTCAGCTCGTGCACGTGCTGAGCTCTTTCAATAGACGGAGGGTTTTTCTTTTCTAGCAAACATGTCAGCCCATATCTGACACCTTCCACAAAAACTGACTCAAAATGGATCAAAGACCTAAATATCAAACCTAAAACAATAAAGTTCATGGAAGAAAAAAATAGGGACAATGCTGGGAGCCCTGATACATGGCATAACCAGATACCGTCATGGGTTGAAATGTGTCCCTCCAAAACTGTACATAACCATTTGTCTGAGCCATCATTCACAATATAGTGTGATTGCCCTCCATTGTGTGATTTTTCTGATGCTGTCAATCTTAATCTATGTCTATGGTTAACAGACCGGATTTATGTTAGAGAGGGTTAGGGTGGGCCAGTAACACCCTTCCTAAGATCACCTCCCTGCTTCAATGTAGAGAGGGTTTCCCTGGAGCATGACATGCGCCACCTTTTATCCTTTCATCCTATGAGAGAGAAAAAGAAAGGGAAGCAAGCAGACAGTTGGGGACCTCATACCATCATGAGCACAGCACTGAGAGCACAGCACTGAGAGCACAGCACATCCTTCGGACCTGAGGTTCTTATGCTAAGATGCTCTCAGTCCAAAGAAAGACTGATGCAACACAAGGACCTTCCTCCAGAGCCGACAGAGAGGGCAAGCCTTTCCTCTGGAGAGGATGCTGAATTTGGACTTGCAGTCTACTGGACTGTGTAAGAATAAACTCTCCTTTGTGAAAGTCATCCACTCGGTGGTATTTCTGTTAGTGCAGTACCAGATGACTAAGACACTAACATCGCACAAACACCAAAAGAGAACATAGGGAACTGGGAACTCCTAAGAATCAAACACTTACGCTCATCCAAAGACTTCACCAAAAAAATAAAAAAACCACCTATAGAATGCAAAAGAATTTTGGCTACTGTGAATCTGATCGGCAGCTAGCCTCTATAATCTACAAGGTACTGCAAAACCTTAACAAGAAAAAGACAACTAACTCAATTTAAAAATGGGCAGAGGACTGTCAGGGAAAGCAATGCAGAGTTCCTGACACAGCAGGAGCAAAAGAGGTGTGCAGATCAAGAACTCGATCAAAAGACCAGACTTGATGGTCTGACAACCTGGAGGATCCGCTGAGACATGGCCCCTGGACATGCTGCTAGCCCAGAGCTGTGACCAGGACTGAAGTCAACACTTCAGACAAAGAGTGGACTGGACTTGGGGACACAGAGTGATGCAGGTGGTGAAGGGATACTTTATGGTTTTATACATTTATAGAAAGCTATCCTATTGGTTTATTTCTAGAGGGGAGAGGAGACAGTGGAGAGGAGGGGACAGGAGTCTGCTGGGAGGATACTAGTAGTAAAGAGTGAAAAGGGGGAGTGTGCTGTCATAGGGTGAGGAGAGCAGAAAGAGCTGCAGAGAGGTGGGTATGCAAAATTGACTTGGATTGTAAACTTTCACTTAATCACAATAAAAAAATTAAAAAATACACACATATACAGGGCTATGTACATGAGGCAGCTCCTCTCTAGAGGCAAGATGAGAGGGTAGAGGGGACAAGAGTTGGTCGAACAGTTATAGGAAGTACAGGGCGGAAACGAGGAGTGTGCTGTCACAACAGCCAGAGTTGCATAGTGGTGTGGGTGTGGGGGTTTCAAATAGCACATTGATTTGGATTGTAAACTTTCACTGAAAGCACAGTAAATATTTTTTTTAAAAAGTCACCACAGCAGATTGGGTTAATCTAGATCTCAGTTTGAAGCAGTGGCTCGCCCTTGAGCTGGCCACCTACTTTTATTAAGAAAGCATTATCAGGACCCAGCCTGCCTATTCGCTATGTGTTATCTGCCTGTTTTGCTGTTACAGTGGCAGGGACCAGCTCCCTGCAAACAGGAAATAAGTTCTACCTGGCCTCTGACAGCAAAGGGGTACGGAATTCTACTGTCAACCTCAGCTCACCTTGTCCCCTGCCAGCAACAAGATATGCATGACAAGCTCTTGGCTGGTCTCTGCAGCCTCCTCCAGCTTCCCCTCGACCAGCGCCTGCTAACTCGATGCCCGGGACCCAGGCCACTGAGACCGCATCATGCTGGGGCCCCAGGAGCTCGCAGGAACCCTGGAGCCTGCAGCCTGAGGGCAAACGGAAGGACTGAGCCATCCGTCAGGCACTCCACCCGTTCTGAAAACGTACTAAGACGTCCACTGGGCAGTAGGAAGAGCAGGCACCCTGAGCCCAGTCTGGCTAAGGCCCGGCGGTTGGTGACACCTCCTCTTACAAGATAGCATTCACTAGTTCCTAGGCTGCGAACACCCAACCCCGCCAAAGCGAGGTGACCGGATTCAGAACAGGGGTTAATTAAACAGGTTTTAATGAATCAGCACAGAGCAAGGCAGCAGTGAATCGTGGTTGAAGCCTTGAAAGCAAGCTGGACTCTCGAGGAGCCAAAGAGGCCCACGAGGCCCCGCAGCACTGTCCCCTGTGCCTCTGGCACACGGGCAGTAAGTGCCAGTACTGCTGTGGCTCCCAGGGCTACCAGCACCCTGGATGTGGAGCCTGTAGAAAGTACACTGTCCCCGTTCTCCTTCAGTGCCCTTTAAAGCCTCCCTCTGCTAGCTTAGCAACCTCTAGAGCAAGTCTGCAGCCACTGGTCACTTTGTGGAGGGCTCAGTTTCTTGGGTTTAGAGAAGTACTAGGAAGTGTATGAGCACCTCTGTCGGCCCTCCACCCATCCCTCTCTGGTCAACAGAACATTCTGGCTCCCTGCGGTCCCCTGCTGCCACCTGGCCTAGGCAAATCTGTTCCCTCCCACAGAGCCACTCCAGAACTGTCCCCTTACTCACCCAGGCCAGCCCCACTGCTGTCTCTCCTCCCAGGTTCCCGAAATGGGCTCTGGTCCCCCACACAGGCAGTGGCTGGTACACAAGCCATTGGTCACTCTGAGCCAGACTCTGGCCATCTTGCCCTGGGACTGTTGCAACAACCTCCCTAGGGGTCTCACTGCCCTGTGTGTCTTCCTTGCAAATCTATTCCCATCAGGCCTGAGAACATGGCCCAAAATGCCATCTCAGTAGCTCACTGCCTGAGTGAGAACCCTGTTGCTCACTCTGCCCAGAGCACAAAGGTCAAAGGCCTTCACATGGCTCACAAGGCCCCGAGTGAGCTGGCCCTGAGCTACCTCTCATGTCTGCTGCTCAGGGCTATCCCTGTGCACATGTCAATGTCACAAGAAGCATGCTGCCATCGCCCATCCTCATAGGCAGGGACATGCCACTCACCTTCCAGAGGCCCAGATCAAATACCACCTCCTCTAGTGAATGCCTCCAGCACTCGGCTCAGACTCCACTGGGACCCACAGTCAGCCCTGCCTGCCCAACCCACCTCTCAGCTCCCTGAGGACCCTAGGTGTGTTCCAAGATCTGCTAGGGCCTGGCGCTACATAGAAGTGTTCTGCCATTGAAGCAGGTCAGGAACAGGGCCAGTGTGCCAGGACCCTGGTGGAGATGCCCTCCAGAGTAGGTGGGAGCCACGGGGGCGTCTTACAAGGCTGCACAGGAGTTTGTATAACATGAAACACCTGAAGGGCATTTGCAGCAGGACACAGTGTTAGCGAAAGCCAAAAGTTCAGAGCACACACCGCTCCCTGCACACTGACCTAATTAGGTTCCAAAGACCAGGTTATTATGGTAAATCTGCATTATGAGAAAACGGAAGAGGACTACATCATTACATAACTGCCAAATTACATTATTCATAACTGCCAAGGCACTGAGAATCAGGGCCCAGCCAAGCTGACATCACGGTATTATTCCTGCCGTATACTCTGGCATTTGTTGCATCGCTGGTGTGCAAAATAGTCGGACGGTAAGTTTTGTACTACTGTCACTATAAATGCGAAATATCAGCTAACAAGACAGTTGATAAGTGAGGAGAAGCTGTATGGTGTCTGGGGGTCCAGTGAGGGCCTGGGGAAGGAGACTGGAAGGTAGCAGGAGAGGAGGCTGGAAAGGCAAAGACTGAAAAGCTTACATTTTGGGCTGTCCCCGGGACACTGGGCCAGGGCCAAGCCTAGCCTGAAGGCTTGCACAGCAGAAGTAGGCTGGATCATCACCACTCCGCCTCAAGGCTCTTGCCCAGGCACCTTCCTCAGTAGGAAAAGCAAACGGGCCAAGCTGAGGAGGGGTAGCTCTCCCTGTGCCGACTGCCTACCACGATCCCAGAGCCCTCTGGGGGCCACCCAGAACACATCCTAAGCTTTCCTGACCTGTAGCTTTAAGGGAGACAATCAGCTCAGGGCTGCCTTGCCGGGAGACAGCATCTAGAGCTGTTCACTAGAAGACAGGTCATTTCGCAGAACTTCCTGGGCCTTTTCGGGGGAAGGGCGGTGGGGGGATGTGGCCAAACACCCTTGCAGATCCAAGCAAGCTTGGCTTCCAGCACAAACACTCAGGAAAGTTACCCCAAAGAACTTGAGGACAGAGTTGGGGCCTGGCTCAGCAGAGGCTGGCAACAGCTGTGCTGCCCCAGGGAGCAGAGGCTCAGGCAGGAGACCCCGGGCCTAGCCCCGCTGGGCATGACTTGACTGCAGGGCTTGGCCTAGGCCTGTCTCCAGTCTGCAAGCACGCCAGTGGCTGAGACAGGCCACGACTCAGGTCCCTGACCGCGCCCAACCTCCCAAGCAGCAGATCCAGCAGGATGGCTGCTCCAGAACCACGCTCAGCACTACAGCTAAGTGGCTGGTTGGTGGGCCACGCTCAACCCACTGCTGAGCAGGGCTCTGGAGCCAGGACTTCTGCCCCCACCAGCTGCTCAGTGGCCCGGGAGCAGGCTCCGGAGCCCCCGGAAGGTCAGGTGGCTGCTGCATGCCATCAAGTTGGTCCGAACTCCTGGAAACCCCATGTGACAGAGTAGAACTGCCTCACAGGGAGGGTCTCCTAGGCTGTGATCTCTACTGGAGCAGACCACCAGTCCCCTCTCTTGAGGAGCAGCCGGGGGGTTCGAGCCCCCGACCTCTCCGGGAAGCAGCAGAGCACCAAGCTAAATATAGACGTACTCCAGCCTTTCAGTCTAGGTGGGTAGCAGGAGGCAGAGGGGCCTGTGCCCACCTGGGGCAGAAGGAGAAAGAAAGGCAGACGTTACCTGAGACATATCCACTCCAGGATTTCCAGGCGGTATTTAGAGGGGCTACACAGCAGTTCCTGGATGGTGCTGGGCTCTGTGACGTACAGACCCTCGAGTAAGGGGCAGTCTAGATTCTGAGCAAGGAAAAGGGAAGGCCAGGAAGGCTTGAGAAGCCAGGCCCATCATGCTCCTCCCTCCACCTGCCCTCACCAGCAAGGCCTCCTGCGGCTACCAACCCCCCCCCTCCTTTAACTGTGCCAGTCTGGGCCCGTGCTGAAAATCGGAGAGGGTGGAGCGAGACAGGGAGGGGTGTGGCGAGGGGCAAGAAGACGGGAGTGGGACAGGGCATCTGAGGAGCAGGGCACAGGTGTAACGGACTCAGGAGGTGAAAGTGGGGCTCTAGTTTCCGGGGAGAGGCGAGGATGGAGAGACGCCGGCGGGGTGAGGGGCGGAGACAGGGAGGGGAGGGAAGGGGCAGGGCTAGGCAGGGAAGCCAGGGTCCGACAGGGGGCAAGGGATGAGAGGTTAGGGAGGGAAGATCAGGGCACGGGAGGCGAGTGGGGGGACGGGAGGGCCAGTCCGAGCCGCATCCGGGACAGTCCCGCCCCTTTGGCAGCCAGGAACTGTGTAACCGGGCTGCTGCAGGGTCTCCACAGGGTGGCCGACTCGAAGAGAGGGCACGGGCGCCTGGCCCTCGGCCTGTCTGTAGACAGTGCACGCCCCTGAGAGCTGGGGCTGGGTCCTGCCCGTCTCCGCCCTAGCTTCTAGAGCCCAGGTCAGAGCGATCGAGGTGCTACAGCAACCGTCGCGTGGGCCGGCCTGATCAGGCCGGGGACCGCACCCCGCCACGGAGCTTCCCACCGCGGGAAGACAGGTCGGCCACAGGGGCTGCGTGGCCCGACTTCCGCAGCTCGCCCACCCGCCAGCCTGCGCCGAGGTCGGCCTGCTCCCTCCCTGGGGCTCAATCCCGAATCGCAGCACCTTCAGCTTCTGGAACACCTCCACGGCCACCCGCTGCGCGCCTCCAGCGCCCTCAGGGCTCCAGGCGCCGCTGCAGCCGGCTGCGCCGCGCTCGGCCATGCTTCCCGCACTGCGCCGCGCCAGGCCTCACTGGCTGCCCCGGACGCCAATCGTCCCAGGCGCCGCCGCCGCCGCCTGGGGTCGGTAGCAGGCGGAGCAGTGCGGCAGGGGCGGTTTCGCTGCCTCTCCCGCCTCCACTGCGCGTTCCCATTGGTGGCCCGGCCTCCTCCCGCGCGTCCTATCTGGGCGCTGGGCTGCGGGGACGGACCGGGGGTAAGGGCGGGAAGGGGCGGGGAGGGGAGGGGCGCGCGGGGAGGGGCGGCGCGGCCCCGGCCGCGGCTCCCGCGAGGTGCCGGGGCGAGGACGCGGCGGGGCGAGTCTCCTCCCGCAGGTGGCGCTCGTGCTTTGGGTCGGATTCTCCTGGGCCAGCCAGGCCTTGGGGCGGGAGCCTGTCTACACCGTCACCGGGTTCCACCCTCGGTGCCACAAGCTGTCTGGATCACCTCGCCCACTCCCCATTTCTCAGCCCACACGTAGCTTTGGAGCCCCTTTTGAAAAGGGTCATTTGAATACAGCTGAGTTACATGATGGGACCTGGTGGCGCAAAGGCTCAGAGTTCTGCTGCTAACCAGAAGTTGACGATTCAACCCGCACAGCGCTCTGTGGGAAAAAAGACCTGCTCCCTGGTCGTCTGCTCCTGGGCAGTTCTCCTCTGGCACACAGGGTGGCTCTGAGTCGGAGTGGACTCAAAAGCATCAAACAACAACAGAATTGGGTATAAATTTCTTGAGCTCCAATCTAGCTGCGTGACTTAGGATCAATTACCTAACCTCTCTGTGCCTCCTTGTCCTCATCCGATGGGATAATGATAGCACCCACCTCACCGAGTTGTCATGCCACCCAAGGCCTGCTGATGCATGAGGCTGAAAGGAGCCCTAAGAATGCTGGAGTCCATTGCTCCTCTTTGCCTGCCCACTGCCACCTGTCCCCTGGTTGCCTGCCACCGGTGCCTGCTGGCTGGTCCTAGACCTCCCTGCCTCTAGATTCATCCCTAATTTGGGCCTCCACACCGCAAGTGGTTTTGTTTTTGTTTTTTAACAGCAAATTTGACCACATCCCCCCTCATCAATACTCCAGATCCTCCTGCGATGCCGCATGGCTTTCAGGACCAATAGTATCTATTCAACAGATACTCGTGCTTCAACTTACTGGCTCGGCCCTGTGCCAGCAGGACTGGTTTTGGATTTTGACTCCTGCCCATCAGCCCCACCTCTCTGACTCTGTTGCCTCATCTCTGCCAGAGGATTCTCATATAGAGACCCTCACAGTAACCTGTGAATTCAGATTTTACATGTGGATTCTCTCTGGGGATCCCTCCCCTACTCCCCTTCCCCCCAGCAAGCCCCCTTGACACCTGGTATGAGGATTCAGGGGGTGAGGGGCAGCTGGGGTCAGTCAGGGAAGGGGCTGGTGCCAGCTGGAGAGCCTCTGGGCCTTGGCACAGGGCCCGGCTCCCTCTCTTGCCCGGCAGCCCAGCTCTGACTCACCTCCTTTGCTCTGTTTCACCACGGCTAGTTCCGAGTCCCCATTGCCCCGTCTCAGCGCCTGGCCTCTCCATCTGGCCCCCCACCAGAGTCCATCTCCATCCACCCCTCTTGCCTCGTGCATCTCTCTCCACCCTTCTTCCAGAGTGTATGTTCGCCTCTGTCCATTCTGCTCCCCAAGTTCTCACCTGTAACTTCTGGATCCTGTCTGTTTTGAAAAGGGCCACTTACATACCCGATGTTCTGGGACTCCCTCCTTTGGGGTGCACGGCAAAGTGTGTGTGCCCCCCACCATTCACACACAGGCAAGCACAGGCTCACTAACTGTACACACCCGCCCACACCCTGTCGCACGTCTGCGCGCACACACATCCGTACAGTGAGCTGCACAGTCTCTTCAGGCCTGTTCCCTCCTCAGTGTGGCTGCCTCCACAGTCCTTCTGACAGCTGAGGCAGTAAGGGGCTTAGGTGGGTTTTTTCTCTCTTTTTCTCTTTTTCAAAAATTTCATTATTTCAATCACAGCCCTAGCTCAGAAGTTCAAATTCTTGTGGGTTTTTCTGTGGATCCTTCCTCGGACTAGGGAATTTGGCGGGGATAAACCATGGTGGTGTGGCGGCCTCTCCCGCCCACTCCACATCCTCTGCTTCAGAGGATTAGGGTGAAACCAGCCCCTGTGTATTCTGGATGAAAACCCCTTTCTCCACCCAGCCTGGTGGAGCCAGGACACAAAGCCAGCCCTGCCTCCAACTCAGTGGCTCTGTCTATGGCCTGAAGTGGGACAAGAAGGCCTGGAAGGGCCTTGAGAGGAGAATATTGTCTCCAGAGGTCAAGGGACCATCCCCTTCCGTGGAGGATCTGTTGGCCAGCCCTTACTCATGCCTGCCTGCCCAGTCTGGAGGCTGAGGTGGAAACAGACAGGCTGCTGGGTGAGATGGGGGAGGGGCAGTGGAGAAGGTACTGAGCAACAGAAGCTTCCAGAAAGGCATACTCAAGCTCAACACTGAGAGACACTTCTTCCTGAGAACAGTGGCTGAATACCAGTTGCCTGCCTCCAATGGAAGGAAGCTCCCCATATTGGGGAGGGTGCAAGCCCAGGGAGGGATGTGGAGAGGAGTAGATCCCTTCAGCAGGGAGGGTTGGGAGTGTTCTCTAGGAGACATCCTAGCCCACAGACCGTGGTTCTGTTGGGGAGGCCTATCGGGGAGAGAGGGTCAGGGCCAAATGTGGGGCTGAAAACCCAGCTGACTTGGGAGGGGTGGGGTGGAGGTGGCTGGGGGGCCCTGGGTACCACATGCAACAAGAGCCAGCCAGTCTCTTGATTGTGAAGGAAACTTGGCCATGGGTCCCAGCAGGGCCTTGCCATGTGTCCGCGTTTGGAAAACGGGCTGGAAAATGAGACCCGTTGACAGGCATGGGCCCTATTGTGCTACGGATAGGGTGGCTGGGCCAGCTGATGAGACAATGTGCCATGTGAGCCACCTTGCTCTGGGCCGAGGTGGCAGAACTGGTGTCCACCAACTGGCTGCCCCTTGAGCAGTGGGCCAGCAACTGGAGCCCCACAGGACAGGCAGCAAGAGGTGAGGGCCCAGAGTGTCTCAGCCTGTAGTCCAAGGGGCCTTTATCAGCAGAAACCAGGATGCCAGGGGGAACCTTGACCAGGACCATAGTGGATGCTGTCAATCACAGGAAACTGACATTCAAGGATTTGAACCTTAGCCTCTGCTGCCTGCAAAGGGGGCTGAAGGCAGACCTCAAGGGAGCAACCCCCTTTGAGGGGCACAGGGCTCCGGAACACTGTCACAAACAAACCACCAGAAGGCTGAGCTCTGAGGGGCCCACCAAGTCTTGGTCCTGAACCAGGGAAGTGGCAGGGGGGTTGGGGACAGAGGATTCCTCTACCCCCCTATAACCCAACTCCAGGTTCACCAGTCTGAGAAGGTTACAGAACTTCAGGATTGGCTGAGAAGCAAATGTCCATGACATTGCAGGAAGAGCGTCACCTATAGGATGAGAAGTTGATCACTTCCACGGCCAGTGAATTGTTAGGCACTGTCGGGTCGGTTCTGACTCATAGTGACCCTTTGTGCAACAGAACGAAACCCTGCCCGGTCCAACACCATCCTCACATTGTTGTCGTGCTGGAGCCCACTGTCGCAGTCACTGTGTCAGTCCCTCTCATCAGAGATCTTTTTTGCTGACAGTATACCAAGCACAATGCCCTTCCACAATGTTGTACCTAAAACACCAGAAAATTTGACAAAACTCTTCACTATAAAAATACTAGCGACTCAGAAAACACCAGTTCTCTTGCTCATGCAGAGGACACCACCTGATCCAAAGAGCCTCTGACAGGAGCACGTTGGAAGGTTCAAAAAGTGTATTAGCACTGAGTTTTAGCCTTGCAGGTAAGCTGGGTCTACCAAAAAAAAATGTTATTGTTTTATCTAACTACACAGATAACACGCAGAACAGAGTAAAACTGCTCTATGGCTTCCAAGGAGCACCTGGTGGATCTGAACTGTGGACCTTTTGCTTAGCAAACATAGCCCTTAACTACTAGGCCACTGGGGTTTCCAGCTACTAACTATGGGGATAGTTTTGTACAAAATAATGAATTTCTGCCAAAACACTGCACAAAATTTTCATAGATCATCACTTTGGTGTCATCCCCCACCCCCACAGTGTCACCTTGTGTGGTTTGCACCCCTTTACCCCCCTACTGACGTTACTGCCCTCTTCCCCACCGTCATCTCTCCCTCCTCTTCCTCTCCCCTCCTCAGGCGCAAGCCCACTGAGGGGACAGAATTGCCCACGGTGCTGTGCAGTGAGCGGGTGGTGCTCTGCCCATGAGCGCTTTCGGGTTGTGTGCTGGAGCTCGTGGGACACGAGCTCAGTGCAGCGGTACGCGTGGCAGGGCCTGTGGGGATGGGGTGCAGAGCTGCACGTGTGTGCTGCTCAGTGGCCTGGTGGCAGCAGAGGAAATGGACGACGGCCTCACCCCCTCTGTGGGGATGTGCTCGGGTCTAGACGGCTTGGCAGGCCGGCAAGGCTGAGTCACTTGTGTCTGGAGCTGGAGTTGCAGGCGCCGGGCCTGGAAGGGGAGCTTGCCTGCCGGGGGGCCGGGAACCGACTCGGGCCTGCACTGCTGGCAGCAACAGGCTGGGATTTCAGTTGGGGCAGGAGGATGTGAAATCGGTCCCCACGTGGCCCCCATCCTGACCAGGGGCCCCTGGCCATCTGGACCTTCACCCCAAAGCCACCCTGTTGCCTGCTGTCCCTACCCCGGGCTGCAGCCTCGGGGGTCCCCCAGCATGCCCCTCGGAGAACTTACCTACCCCCACCCTGCCAGCAGCCAGCATGTCCATTTGAGGGCGTGTCCCTTCCCTCCTCCTGTTCCATCGCAGTCTTAGGACACCAGGTCTCTGACAAGGCAGCTCTCAGGGTGGGCGGGCCGCCTGATGCTTGCAGACTTTTCAAAGGCATTCACCAGGAAAGTCGTTTAATTGATACCAGACCCTCTGAGGTCTCAATGGCATTAAAACAAGATGGGTTTCTCTAAGGAAGGGCTGCCAGCAGCAGGAAGAGGGCACGGCAAGCTTAGCTTGTTCTCTTCTCAAAGTGCCAAGGGGGACAAGGCTGGTGAACCTTTATTTATATACAAGCTGCGTGTGTGTGGGAACATATACCTGAGAGGCCTTGGCTCACAGCTACAGGGGTTGATCCAGCACCCGTGTCTGCACGCACACACGCACGCACACACATTCACACACACACACACACTGGCCTTTGGGGAGAGTGTAACCCTGCTGACACCGAGAGTTTGTACTCCCAGCCTCTAGAACTGTGAGAGAATAAGTCCGTGTTATTTTAAACCCACACCCCCCCACCCACTTTGTGGTACTTAGTTACGGGGCCATAGGAAACTCAGACACAGGCAAAATGTAGAAGACTCCGTGATGGGCTTGTCCGCTTTCTCTGGGGAAGTCACTGCAAGGATCGAAGTATGCTAGGCTGACATACCCAACTCTGTCCTAGGCCTGACAGAATGCCTTGCACGTAGTAGGTATTCAATGGCACAATCACCTGCAGAAAGATGGTGAGCCAGAGCAGCAGCCCAGACCACAGGCAACAATTCCACATTATGATCGCGGCGTCGGCAAACTTCACCCGTGATGCTGTGGTAGAAACCCAGGGTTTGATATTCCAGTCAGCAGCTCTGACCTTCCAGGTGCTGGAACCAGTTCCTGGGAGCCTTTCTCAATTCCCTTTCCCTCATGTCCCCCCCATACCTCCTCCTCCATATAAATGACAGTGACTCTGCCTTTGGAATAAATCTGCATTCTGCCCACTTTCCTGGGCCAACCACTCATGTCCCCTTCTTCTTCCTATGTGCCGCCACAAGTCCATTCTCCACCCTGTGACCTGAGGGATCCTTTTAAAGTATCAGTCAACTTGAGGGGCCCTCCCTGCCCTGAAGCTCACAGGGGCTCCCTGTCTCTCACAGTTTCCATCTAATCGCCTGTCAAAAGTACCCCTTCAGTCACCAAGGCCACTCCGCGAGTGCAGGGGAACTGGCCTTCTGGTCGACCGCTGCCCCGCAGAGCCTGGTGCCTGGCTGACGACCAGGCCTGGAAGCTCCCCAGGAAAGCTGCCCTTCTCCACGCTCCCCTGTGTGGAGCAGATGCCAGTCCAGAGAGGTAGAGGGGAAGTGTACACGTGGGGGCAGGCCTACATGGAAGGAAAAGGGGAGAAGGGGCAGAGTCCTAAAATCTGAGCTCCTGCAGGGAGTTGGGCAAGACACTCCACACACTCTCAGCGTCTGACAAGGTTGAAGTGACTAAACCTGGATGGGAAGTCATTTTCCACAGGGCTTGGGAAGCACCCACATCACACTAAGAAACCCAGAAACCTTGGAGGTGTCACTTGGAGCCTCCTCAGGGATCGTCACGGCCCCTGACCAGCCCTGAATGGCAGTACCACTTACTAACGCTGGCACCATGGGCCCCTCCTCTACACCAGCCAGGCTGCCCTGCCTGCCCTCCCATGGACAAGTTCCCGCCCCCTTGGGCTGGTGTGTACCCCGGAAACTGCTGGGATGCAGGCCCAGAGATGCTGCCTTAGATGATCTCCAGGGTCAAGTCTGGCCTCTTAGTCCTAGGATTTAAGGACAAGGAGGACTTTCTCAGATGGGGAGACCTAGACACTGAGCAGGGAAGGCCATGCTCTTGAGATCACATGGGCAGTCAGTCTATGGCAGAGCTAGGAGCCCAAAGCTCTTTCCAGCAACCCCTGGACTGTACCCCTGGTTCCTGGAAAATCCCGACAGCCCTCCCACCCTCTGCTCCAGACACCGGGCTCAGGGTTATGTTGGCTGGGGGCCTGCCTGCCTTAGCCTGAGTCCACAGTAAGTTCTGTGTGTGAAGGTTGGGGGCGGGTGGGAGGACAAGGCTGAGACTCTGCAAACCTTTGGCTCATCCCAGGCCCTTACAGGCTGGCTCTGCTCCGGGGGGGGTCCCTCAAGGTCCCCACGATGGCCGTGTGCCCCAACACTGGACAGGAGAGGCAGCAGAAAGGCCACCCCAGTGCTCACCCAGGTTTGCTTCGGGCTATCCCCACCAAAGGCAGTGGAGAGAAAATAGGCCTCCTCAGGATCTGGGGAGCCACAAGAGTCCCATGCCTTCCCCCCTTTCCTGCCTAGGTGGGTCGAAGCAGGGGTCCTCCCTCCTCAAGGCTGGCTGTGCCCGGGAAACCTGGGAACGGGCTCCCCCCACCCCTAGCCCAGCTAATGGGAAGCAGATGGCAGGATGTTTAGTCAGCGCCTGGGGAGTGGCAGCAAAGAGGGGGAACGGGTTGGGGGCCAGGATTCCATCCCCAGGCGGGGGGAGGGGCAGAGCTGGGGCCCAGGGCTCTCTTCACAGTTCATCTCCGATGCCCGAGCTTGGGCCATGCTGCAGGAGCCCTGGCCTCTGGCTTGGTGACTTTGTACTACTCCACACCCTCTGTCCCTCTTCTGTAAAATGGGTGATGTTTGGTACTCAGTTTTCAGAACCTCTGGGCCCACCTCACTTAGCCTCAGTGTCGCACTTCAGCTCTTCTCTGCCTAAGTGACTCCCAGCTTCGGCATGCTGGGTCAGGGCCATTCTTTGTCCCCCAGAAGACACCAGGCAGACGGTGGCCTCATCCCTGGATCCTCTGGACCTGGCTGTCTTTGGTCTGTGTGTGTGGCACCGTCCCAAATGCAGGCTAGAAACCAGGACTCTGGGTGGCTCCCACAGATTGGTGGCTCCCCACTGGAATGGGGGCTCTGTAGGGCAGTGACTAGGGGACGGCAAAGCTCAAGGTGTGCGGAAGCCAGGCTGCTTCCCAGGCCCAAGTGGCCAGATGCCAAGGAGCCCATTCCCCAGAATGCGTCACAGCACCCAATTTGGGGGGCCAGGGGTCACCTCCATGGGAGCCACCTTTGCATCCCTCTGGGTCACACATATACTTACCCTGTGGGCCCAGACCCAGATCCCCCCAGACTGTCCCTCCCCCTCTGCCTCCCAGTCTCCCCTCCACCCACGCCTTGCCCACAATTAACTCATTTTTAAAGATTGTTTCCAAACCTAGGTCAATGCTGGCCCGGGCTGTAGGAAAAGCCGCCTCACGCCGGCCGGCCAGGAGCAATGGTAAGACCAGGCCCGGTGCCCGCCCCGCTCGCCAGCCTTGCTCCTTTCCGGGCCCAGGCAGGGGGCCCTGTGTCAGGCAGCCCTTCCTCCTGTCCTCTGGGTCCACCACCTGCTCTTCTGCCCCCACCCAGCAGCCCCTGCCCTTGGGCTCTCAGGCCTGGTCTCATTTCCATCCACCAATGCACTCTGCCTAAAAGGGAGCCTCTGGGATCCAGGATTCTGGGCAGGGAAACATTGTGAGCTAGCCTCCCCCAGGTCAGCTGCCAGGCCAACCCAGGACAGGAGTCCACTGCTGCCAGGCCCGGAGACCCTGGAATGCTGATGCTGCGATCTGGGGGTGGGCGCTTGGGACCACCTCAGAACATTCTAAATGTTCCCACACTGTTTTACAGAGGAGAAAGTGGTGGCTAGAGTGCAGGAATTTGGCCAAATGTAGGCAGAGAGTTGATGGACTGTGGCCCCATCCACAGGCAGGTCTGAGCCCAGGTGGCACCAGGAGCTTAAGGGATGCGGTCCACACTTGCTGCCTTCACTCTGCCACAGGTCCCACACAGGCTTACTGGGGTCACCCATTGCCCGGGATGGTCCCAGCACCTGCCCCATCTCCCGGTGACCCAAGAGGCGCCCAGGGTCTGCTGGCTACCAGGCCCAGCGCCTGTCCTCTGGCCATGGCATAGGCCCTGGCAGCTCTGGGGCATGGCTTGGTCTGTGGTGGGACTCACAGCCCTGCTGTGTGTGGAGACAGAAGCCTATTCATGGGGCCACTGGGCCTGGAGCAGGATCAAGTCAATGTGGGCCTTCCAGGGGGAGAGCGGGAACACCGAGGGCCAAAACCAAGTCAATCTGCCTTTTTTGTCAGATGGGAGCAGGGGAGGTCGGGGGAGTTGGGAATAAGGCCTGGAGAGGCGTTTGTTTTCAAGGGGGCTTCCTGGAGGTGGGCTGGGTAGGTGGGGAGGCTCTGAGCAGGCCCACACGAGTGGGAGTGTCCTGTGCTCTCACCAATGGTTCACATGTCGTGTGTTCTGCCCTGCCGTGGCCGCTGCTCCCAGTTCCCCCAGCTATTCACCTCCTGCACTGGCCCGGGTGGCCTGCCTGCAAGTGGTGGCTATGAGGACCAAGGTGTTCACCATGCTGGCTTTTTGGGTGGGGTGCTGCTCTGCAGGGGTCCTGGCCAAGAAGGGGCTGAGTCTGAGAGAGGCCACTAACTCCCCGCGGGGCTGCCCACACCACAGCCAGTGCCACTTAGCCCACTTGCCTCTCCAGACGGTAAGTAGATGGCAGCGGCAGCAGGAAGAGCCTGACAGAGAGGGACAAGACTTGGGCTGTGATGCTTGTGCGCCTGGCACCCTTGGGTGTTCAGGTGGGGCCTAGGAGGGGCACATGCTCCCAGGGAGCTCTCTCTTGTCCATGTGGGGATTGCAGGATCTGGAAGGACTTGTCCCCATGCCATAGGAGATGGAAGAGGTCTTCCTACAAGGAGCTTTACAATGAGGGCTGAGAGACTGAGGTTGGAGTGACCGCCCCAAAGCCTGTTGGGGAGACAGGGAGAAACAGCACTGGAGACAGGAATGGCCGTGGTCAGCGCTGGGCAAGGAAGAGCTGTCCAGTGGTGAAGAGGAGGTTTGGGGGCGCTGTTGCCTACTCCTAGCCCTTCCTTCCAGCCTTCCAGGGGGCTGAGAGCTCCTCAAGAGGGCCTCTGGGCTTGCCTGCCCCACCCCAACAAACAGCAGACCCTGGGGCATCTACCTCAGAAAGCAAGCCATGACTAGGGAAGTGACCTCCACGGCTATCTCAAGCCACCATGCCCCTGCCCTGTACAGGACCAGTTTGAGGCACAGACACACTTCCCTATCAATGGGAGACAGTGGACCCAGGGCTCCTGAGCAGGCCCAGTCGTCCCTCAGGAGTCAAGGCCGCTTGACTCTTCTGGGTACCTGTCCTCCAAGTCCCGGTGGGCCTGGAGAGCCCCACCCCCCATCAGGAGCAGCTCGGATCTCCTCAGGTGCTGACAGGGGACTAGGGAATCTCTGACACTTGGTGGCATTGAGGTCTGTGAAAGAAGGCTTAGTTGGAGTTCCTGAGGAGAAAAAGACAAAGGCAAAAGTAAGACCTGAAAGAAGAGGGTGGGCAGACGGCCTTCGACTGACTGCCTACTGGGGTGGGGGTGGCCCCTCAGTCCAGCAGGGCTCCCAGTTGATCAGCCCACACTGGCTCTTTCTGCACGTCAGGTGCAACCTCTACCTGGGAACAGTGGCCCAGTCAGGCCCTAGGACAGGCAACTGGACTGGCCACAGGCCCAGCCTAGCCCAGAGAAGAGGATCCACAGAGCTATCCTTCAACCCCAGGCCCCCAGCTAGAAGCAGCTCACCAAGCCAGGGCTGGCCCAGAGGACGAAGGTGGACCCAGTGGACTTGAAGCAGAAGCGGACCCAACCCCAGGCCGCGACCATCTTAGAGGCTGTGGTAGGGAAGCCCAGGGCACAGAAGCTGAGACCTTTACAGGTCAGCAGGGCCCCTACAGGCCAAAAGGGTTCAGTGTCCACCGAGGAAGGCCAGGGCAGGAAGAAGGGAGGCCAGGAGGTCAGAAGAAGAGGGCTGAAGCAATCCAGGAGGCCCCCCAAAGGTGAGGACTGACTGGGACATGTGGACTCCTAGATGGCGCCTGCCGGGCAGGTGGAGAGGTGTACCTGAGTGTCCAAAGGGAGTGTGGCTTCATCCAGACTTCTTCAACCGTGCCGTCAGATCCTGTTCTCGACCCACATTGAGTGTCAGCACACTCAGGTAGGAGAGGAACTCTCCAGAGATGTCCTTCATGTGCCAGCCTCAGAGCCACCATTTTGGCTTTTGCCCATGGTGCCCAGCAGGCTGTCAATCCAGCCCTGGCTGGCTGATTGGCTGGTAGAGGCAGATGGAGGGGATCCAGGGAGCCTGAGCCAGCCCCTGCCCATCTGTGGGCCCTTTCTGCCACGCGGCCACGTCGGCCTCCAGGAGCCTCCCGCCAACCTGTGCAGATCACTCAACACCCACAAAAGGACCGAAACTGAGACCATACTGGCAACAACAGTAGTGCTTGGGAGGTGACAGGTTATAGACAGAAAAGGCCTACAGACCTGGGGATGGCGGAGCAGACCACACCCTCCCTGCCGGCCTCGTGCCTCCTGGCCCACGTGGTCATCACCTGCGGGAACGTGAAAATGAAGAGTCTGCCTGTCCTGAAGGACCCTGGCCTGATCGCGCTCCAGCTGGCAGGTCCAGCACCCTGCCCCAGGGGTGCGAAGACCATGTGCCTACCTCTCTTCGTGTAGGTCCTGGGTGGCCCTGAGGTGATGAGAAATGGCCTGTGTTTCCGTCTCCCCTGACCTGGGCCAGTCAGAAGAGCCAGCTTCCTCAAAGGTGGGCGGTGCCTTGCAGCAGAGGGCAGGGAGGAAGGATGTGGGATACGGCTACATGCATCACAGAGAACGAGATAGCCAAGACCCTAGCCCACACCTTCCCGGGACTGCCCAACTTGGAGTGGCTGGACCTGAGCAAGAACAAGCTGGATGCCCAGGGCCTGCACCCTCATGCCTTCACGGTGTGTCCCACCTGCTTGGAGGTCAGACAGGGCCCGAAACTAAGCTGCAAGGGTCATGCTGAGGGAGGCACTGAGCCAGGGGCTGTGACAGTGGGCTGCTGCAGAGCTGGGTACGTGTGAGGAGAGTGCAGTGAGTGAGCAGGCTTCGGCAAGTGGGCCAAGAGGGGCAACTAGAAAGCCCAGATGTAATCCAGTTGAGGGCCCTAAGTCAAGCCCAGGAGGGACCATGGTCAGACTGGCGGCACCCCACCCACCAGGCTCCCCTGCCCTCAGCATCTGATGAGGTTGAAGTGACTGAACCCGGATGAGAACTCACTGTCCACAGGGTCTGCCTTGCCCAACTCCCTGCAGGAGCTCAGGCTCAATGGCAACCTCTTGCAGGGCCTGCATCGTGGCAGTTTCCGTGGTACAAACCACCCCAAGGTGGGAGGGAACTTGTCCATGGGAGGGCATGCTGGGGAGGGTGGGCAAGGCAGCCTGGCTAGGGTAGAAGAGGGAGCCCAGCACGCCAGCATTAGTAAGGGGCCCTGGCGATTCCTGAGGTGGCTCCCAGTGGCACCTCCAAGGCCTCTGGGTTTCTTAGTGTAATGTGGGTGCTTCTCAGGTCCCTGTGGGCCAGGCCCAGCCACAGGCCTACAGTGTCTGCCTGCCTACCCATCCGCCCTGCAGGGCTCAGCCAGCTGCTGACGCTGGAGGTAGAAGACAGCCGCGTGACAGGGACATCTCCCCCCTGGCCTTCCAGCCCCTTCACAGCCTGCTCTACCTGAGGCTGGACCGGAACCGGCTTCAGACCATCCTGCCTGGTTTGTCTGCCTCTCTGCAGGGGAGCTAGGGGTTCTGATGGTGGACAGCCCCTGTGGGGAGTTGTTAAACTAAACCCCACAAGGCCTCAGAGCCAAAGGGCCTCCCCTCAGGCTGAGCTAACCTTCCAAAAGTGCAAGTTAGGTGTCCCTGAGCAAGGTCTACACCCTCTCTGGCCTCTGGGTCTCCCAAAAGGTCTACCTCAGGGTGACAGAGCTCTCTGGGGCTATGATTTGGGGGCATGCGAGGAGTCAGGCAGGACCAGTAGGCACCCCCAGGAGCCATCGCACAGATGGTGATGGGCCTGAGAACAGCAGAGTCCCAGGGGAGGGGCAGTGCTAGGGGACCAACTGGCAAGGAGTGGGCCAGGCCTGGTCAGGTGCCACAGATGCCCACCCGCTGTCCTAGGAGCTGCACCAGGGCACGAATCACATCGAAGAGGTCAGGGAAGACTCACTGAGCAGTAGCTGTGGCCTCAGTGTGCCTGTGCTGAGCCACAACAGGCTCCTGGAGGACCAGCTGGCGCCACACGCCTGGATCCAGCTCCTGTGCATGCTGCCAACCTCCCAGCCTTGGGCCCTGGCACTGTCTGAGCCCAGAGGAAGGGCACTGCCCCCAGAAATGTGTGTGGAGGCCCAGGGGAATCCAGAGTCAAGAGGGACAGTGAAGAAGATAGTGTGCAGGCCTGAAATCCAGGGAGCCCAGGGAGCCTAGCGATGCTGGGGTGGCCCTGCGGCCCGGTGGGTCACCTGATCACCTGCCTGGCTGTGCAGGGCTCATGGTGGACTGGGTCCCTCAGTGGCTACCTGCTTCTCTGAGATTTTGCCAACCTCTGAGGCTCTCCATCCGGCCCTTCCGCCCAGCAGAATTCCCAAGGCCACAGAACCGCACCTGTACCGTGCCAGGTGGGCCCTACTAGCCCCTCACAGTTTCTTCTGAAAACTCACCTTGGGGGCTGCTGGCCTGCTCCGAGGCGGGTACGGGGCACGGAGGGAGCCGGTGTACAGCAAGGAGAAGGGGCCAGGGGGGCTTCCTGCGGGCTGGCTTGTGCAGCTGGGGGAGTGGGTGGCCCTGGGATGAGAGTGCAGGAAGACACCTAGCACTTGTGGGCCCCTTGTCTGTGTCCCCAGTCCCCTGTCACACTCTCTCACAACCATTGCCAGGCCAAGAAGTGAGGCTAAGGGGTTAGACCTGGTTGTGGGAGCAGAGAGTAGGAGGGAGGGCAGAGGAGGTAGAATCCACAGAGTCCGCCGACTACCTAGACAGAGCAGGGCAGGGCGGGAAGGCGGGGGTCGACAGGCTGACCCACCCGCCATTTTGGGGAAGGGAGCCTCCCGCCCTGCCTCTTCATGTTCCAGGAAAAAGTTACCAGGGACTTTTGGGTTTAATTATTCCTTTTTCCTCTCCCCCTCTTGCCAAGGGGGCAAAGGAAAGCAGACAGCAGGGAGGGGCGGCCTCAGCTGCTGTTCCGATCCCGCCCGCCACCACGGGGCCTGGGCAAGGGGCTGGCTGCCAGTCAAGCCCAGGCCGCTGCAGCCAGGCCTCGGCTCTGGCTGGTGGAAGGGGAGGGGGCGGCTGGCTGCAAGGTTCTGAGGGCAGCTGGAGGGTGCTGGCAAGGTGGGCTCAACACAGCAGGTGGCCCAAGCCTAGAGGGCTGGTCCTGCCCACTGGGACCCAGGGATATCACTGAGAGAAGCCACTCGCTTTCTCTGTTCCCAGGGAGGGGTGTGGCCCTTTCCAGAAGCATCTCCACCCTATACCTTTGCAGTCCTACAGGTCCCCGGGCCTCCTGTGCCCAGCTGTTCACCCCCTCCACTGTGGAGTCACCCATGCTCACAGTGATGTGGAGAGCGGCTTCCCCAAGGTCCACTCCTTTTAGACCCTCTTCCCTGTGCTCTGCTAGATACTGAGGGCGCTGCGGTTCTTTGAGAGTCTCCCTGCTCTGACCCACCCTGTTCCTCCTCCCCATCTGCCTTTCTTATGATGGAACAGGAGGAAGAAAGGGATGAGGGAGACAGGAAGGCTTTGAGGCAGAGAAGGCAGGCCTGTGGCGGGAAGCCTGGCGGGGGTGGGGCTGGCAGGCTGGGCAGTAGCCGACTCCGGAAGCCTCCAGCCCACCACCTGAACTTCCTTTGGAAGATATGAAAACCCTGGAGGTGTAGCTACTCACCAAAAGGTTGGCAGTTCAAATCTACCAGGTGTTCCCTGGAAACTCTATGGGGCAGTTCTGCTCTGTCCTATCGGGTCACTATGAGTCAGAATCAACTCGATGGCAGAAGGTTTTTGGAAGGTGGGGAGACCCTGACGATGTAATGGTTAAGTGCTGTGTCTGCTGACCAAAAGGTTGGCAGTTTGAATCCACTAGGCGCTCCTTGGAAACTCTATAGGACAGTTCTACTGTGACCTATAGGATTGCTATGAGTTGGAATTAACTCGATGGCAGCAGGTTTGTTCTTTTGGTTTGGAAGGTGTAGGTCTCAGGGGTCGAAGGAGGGAAAGGATGGGGAGAAGGTGTCCACCGTCTCCACAGGGAGGGGTGTGTCACCAATCCTGCTGTGAGCAAAGAGGGCCCAATGTAGATTCCCGCTTCTGGGCCTCCTCCTGCAGATGGGGACACAGCAGCTCTCTGGGGGCTCTAGCCTATGGGATTTTCTGTAGAAAACAGCATGGAAAGGGGAGAGGTGTGGTGGCAAAGAGAAGGGCCCAAATGGCTTTGGGCAGCTTCTAGCCTTGCCAGCTGTTGAGAGCTCATAGACGGGGGGCTGCTTTCGGGGGCAGATCCCCACTCTCCTCCCGGCTGTGGGTCCTGGGCCCTGCAGGGAGCTGGAGACCCTGGACCTTTCTCACAACCGGCTGGTGCACGTGCCCTCCGTCCTGCCCCGGGGCCTGCGGCGCTCACGTTGTACCACAACCTTGTAGAGAGCATCCCCGGCACGCACCTGAAGCCCGGCCTGGAGTTCCTGCACCTGTCACACAACAAACTCCGCGATGACGGCATCCACCGCCTGTCCTTCCTGGGCCTGCACAGCTCCCTGGCAGAGCTTCTGCTGGACAACAACCAGCTGCGGGCCATCTCTTGAAGCCTTCTGGGTCTCAGGAGGCTGCAGGTGCTGCGTCTGAGCCAAAATAAAATCAGGTGTAGCCCGCACCGCCACCAGCTGGGGGCAGCACTGGGAAGAGCTGGGCCTTGCCACCCTGGTCCGGGAGGGCGCCTTCCTTTGAAGGCCTCCACATCACTCCATCATGGTTGTCAGGGAGGGAGATAAGCGAGAGGAAGGCCGAGCTCCAGTCCCTAGAAAGAGGGCCAGGGCTGGGAGGCTGGCCCCAAGCCTGAATGGCGAGGAGGCTAGAGGCAGTGCAGTTTGTTTGGCTCTGGGTCTCAGCCTTACCCCTCTTCCTCTCTGCTGGCATTATGCCTCCTCCTCTTCCTCTCTTTTTGGCTCTGTCATTGTCCCTCACAGGCACGTGCCTTTGAACTCCACCTGTGACATCTCCATGCACCTGGGGAACAACCTCATCGACCCGTGCAGCATCCTGCCTTCAGCCTTCTCTTGCATCCGGGCCTGCCACAGCATGGTCCTCCAACCCAAGCAGGGCGAGGCCCCCTAACCCCCCAGTTCCCTCGCCTGGCACTGCTCCCCTGGGACTGCTGGCTGGGAGAACCATCTGAAAGAGGGCTCCTTTTCCAGTGACTGACTGACACACCTGCGCTTAGCAGCCATCTGGGCAGGAATTAGTGCTTGAATGCAATCAAAGGCATCGTGACTGCAGGCGTGGGCTTCCCTGTTGGAGCAGACTGACAAAGAGACCTGTATGGGACACTCTCATCCACACTGGCCACAGGTCAGAGCCACCTCTGCTTCTTCTTGCCGCATTCCAGGTGCCCATGCCCTCACCATAGAGTCCCAGATCTGACTGAGTCCCCCATCCAGATACACTCATGGCCCACAGCCCCAGGAGCCAGGGCACTGTTCCCCCAGCTCACCCTGGGGAAGCAGAGTGTGGGTGGCTAGCAACCAGCCCATGACCATTCAGCCTGAGGAGGGTGGGCAGAGCAGCCACTCAGTGACCTGTTGGAGTGAGCGTGTGGTCCACAAAGCCACAGGCCAGCCCCAGGGACCCAGCACTGAAGAGCATCTCCAGATTGGTGGGAAATGCCCACTGTCAGATAGGAGTGATGCAGATCAGGGCCAAGAGCCCTGGGAGGGCCCTGACACTGGACAACAGCTATGACAGGTAGGAATGTGGGTCTCAGGGGCCTCCAGCAGCCAATGAGGCTGTGGTCCTGCCTATCTGAAGGAGACCACCAGGAATGGGGGTATCACAGAGTCCCTGTGCCAGGGGAAGGAGGAGGAACAGGGAACCACCACCAGCAAAGAGCACAGCTGGCCCTGGGGGAGGGGGAGAATGCAGCTGCATGGGGCCTGGGTCCCAGGGCAGCTGGGGAGATCCCCAACCCAGTCTCGTCAGCCCGGCGCAGCCAGGTGCAGACACAGTGCAGGAGATGAGGTACACCGATGCCACTACAGAAATCTGCCCCTCCTCTGCCTTGGGTCCCGGCCTGGGAACTGCTGGTCTCGCCTACATCCCCCTCCCCAGACAAGGCCTTCGTTCCCACCAGAGAATGGCCGGCCCTGGGCAGGGGCGGGAGAGGCCTGGGAAGCTGGCCAAGTATTTGCTTTGGACCCATCCCTGCATTCCTGCTCCTCCTGGGGCCGGGCCCACAGATAGGGCATTTCCTGTTTGGGCTGGGTCAGAGGTCAGCAACACTGGAGGCGCTAGCCCGAGTGGGAGGGCTGACCACTTTCCCAGCTCTCAAGGCCCCCGCCCTTCCCAGGGGCCAGGGACAGCAGACGTGCCTGGGTACTGCTCCTGCCAGCGCCTCCCTACCATCCACTGAGCAGATAAAGCCAGAGGGTCCCAGAAAGTGGAAGGGACATGTCCCAGAGACCACTGCTCCTCTGAGCATCTGAGGTGCACAGCTGGGACCCTCAGGCAGGAAGCAGCTTGACCCTGGGGCTGCCTGCCTGGGCCAGAGGGTCAGTCTTTCTGGATCCTTCCAGTGGGCCTAAGGCAGCACAGGCAGGGCAAAACTCCAAGTGGCTGTGAGGTTGGGATCCCCAAGAAGCCAACTCAGAGGCAGTTAATTAGTGTTCAGGAAGCTGATTATGGAGGCTAAGGGGTCAACATTGCAGGGAAGGGAGGGCCGGAAGCAGGGTGGCCCAGGGAGAAACTGGCTGGGATGTTGCTGGCCACTGCCAGCCCCACAGGCAACTCCCCGAGAGGGCTGGGGGCTCAGGGCAGCAGGGGTCTGGCAATAGCATGGCTGACAGCACAGCCCAAGCCTTGGTGGGAGAGGTTCAGCAAGGCACCCAGCAGTCAGAGTCCAGGCTGGCACCACAGGGCTGCCTACAAAGGCCTCCTCGTGCAGAAGTTGGGAGCCCCTGTCTCAGAAAGAAAGGGTGCTTGGGTTGGCTTGTGGGCGATGGCCCTGCCTGGTCTGGGGAAAGGGAAGCCCACTCCTGCCCCGCTCGGGACAGCACCCAGCTGGGGGAGCTATGCCTGCTGCCATCACCTGGTGGTCACCCACCCCCATCCACGCCTCTGCTGTTCCCTCGTGCCCCTCCTTGGAGCTAACACTGGCCGTTGGCGTGGACAGTAGGCTGATACTGGTAACTGGGATTAGGCAGCAGGAAGAGAGGCAGTTCTCTGGTTACAGATCAAGGAGAAGTGCCAAGCGGCTAGGGTGGGTGAAAAAGTGACAGGGACAGGATGGCGGGCAGTGAGGAGCGGAAGAGGGAGGCAGAAAGGCCACTAGTGCGAGAGGTGGAGGATGCTGGCTGAGAGCTATCGACTTCCTTGGCGAATCTGTGCCCCTCTCGCCTGGCACCCTCCTGCTGCCAGCCAGACTGGCATTGAGACCTGCTCTCCACCCTGCCCGCCTTCCCTGGCTCCCCACTGGCCTCCAGCCTTCACTCGGCCTCACCTCCTGCAGTGCAGTTCCCACTTCTGGCAAGCTCCGCCTGAGCCCCTCCTCCAGGAGAAAGAGGCCCAGGAAAGAGCTTAGCAGACAAAGAAGGCACTGACGGGGTGCACTGTGCCTGCCTTGGCTGCACAGGGCTCTGTCCGGGAGGTGAGGCCAAGGCTTGTCCCAGACTAGGCCAGTGCTCAGGACAGACATGGCGTGGGCCCTGGCTCGGGGTCCAAATCTCCCATTGCTCTCCACCCCTAGCCTCCTGGCCCTGCTCCTTGGGCTTGACCGCCCCCAGGGGAAAAGACCAAAGAGGTCCAGCGGCGCTTCATGGCCTCCCCTGTCTCCCCAGTCCCACAGGCAGCCCTGTCACCTTCCCTATCTGGCCACACCCCAACCCAGGCCTCTAAAGATAGCTAGATGAAGGCCAGGCCTACGAGGAGCCACCTTCAGCCCTGAAATTACAGCCCAGTGGATGAGGTGGTCCTGGCAGCCTGGGCCGAGAGCTGCCATGTGATTATGTACCCAAAGGAAGGTCAAAAAAAGCTCCTGGCAGGGGGAGTGCCAGCTTTCATGGGCCACGCCTCAGCCAGCCAGCCAGCACTGGGAACCTTCCAGATAGTGGAGACTTAGCCCACTCAGCCCCAGGTTGGCTGGCTCTTGGGCATGGTCACACCGGCCTCTTGTCATTCTTTATGGACTTCATGGGACCCTTACTTGGTGGCAGGCAGGGTGGCACCTTGGGGATCAGTCATGTTGAGCCCTGAAGTCAGAAGAACCAGCCCCCTGAGAGATGGTGAGTGGGCAAAGCCAGGGCCTCTGAGGGACATGAATGTGGGAGGCCTCATGTACCTTCTCCCAAATCTTGACTAAATTCTGGGCAGTGTGGCTTGCTCAAAAAGTGACCTTAGTGTGTGTGAGCCTTCCCTCTGGGGAATTCACCCTGCGAGGCTGAGGCATGAGGGGGCTTTGCCAGAGCCCATGTCAAAAGGAAGGGAGGGCCCAAAGGTATCTCGGGGCCCTGTGAGGCCCGCCCTGACTCTGCTTACCTCCGCACCCTGGAGCGGGTAAGCGTGGCCAGGGAGAAGCGATAGGCTGAGGTGAGGAGAGAGAGAAGCAGCTGCCCACTGAGAGCAGGGGGCAGTGGATACCACCCCAGCAGGCAAAGGGAGGCTAGGAAGAGCACCAAAGCCAAGGCCAGAGTGCCCATTCTCCCAGGCCCCAGAGTTTCCTGGGACCAGCAGCTGAATGGGCTGGTGCTGGGTGCCAGAAGGGGACCAGCAGGCCGTCTGCTTCCCTCTGGGAGCACTGCTTTCTCCTTGGCCTCCCCTCCAGCTTTGAAGTCAGGGTACGAACAGCTGCAAGCCAGCTGTGCAGGGACAGGCTGCAGACCAAGGGGATGGCAGCAGCTTGGACCCCCCGCCTTGGGAGGGGGTTCTATGGGCCTCCCTCTTGCTCCCCCATGCACCCTTTCTCTGCCACACGGATGTGCTTTCCTGCGCTCCCCGCCTGGCCTGTCTTCATGCCTCACTGGGATAGGGCCCACATACCTCGATCTCAGCCCCCTCCCAGGCCCAGTTCTGGACTCCTACTTTGAGCAGGATGGCCCTGGACTGGACACAAGAGGACAAGCTGGCCTGGGGTGGCCAGAAGGGCTGTCTCTGGGAGCCTGGCTGGCCACTCTGGGCTGGCCCACCAGCCCTCTGGGGGCCAGGCCCCTTCTATGGTGGAAACGAAGAGTGCTTGACTCCATCTGGCTGGAGAAGGGTCTTCCACAGAGTGGCCAGTGGGGCCCTAGGCTAAGGGGTGGGGCAGGCACCCCTGCAGCCCTGTGGGGGAAGTATTTGGGCAGGGGTTTGGGGGGATCTGTCTGGTGGTGTCCCAAAGGTGTCCCAAAGGGGCATGTTGGGAGATAGTCCTTGTCTTACCCCCATAAGGCCCACCACAGTGCATTCTGCAGAGCCCAGACAGCTGCGCATACCTCCTTCTCAGGAGCCCTGGGGGCTCAGGAAATGCCTGCTCTTCCTTCCTGCCTGCCTCATCACCCCCCGGCCCCCCCCCGGCCCGCCCCCCCCCCCCCGTGCCTTCCCTGCCCCCCACCGCCTCCTGCTGCCTCCTCCCAGCCTTGGAGGCTAGAAGGGCAGGAGGCCACCAGCCTGCCGGCTGTAACCAGCAAGGATGTGTCGTTGGTCTGCAGCTCCACTTCAGCTGGATTCTGGGGGTTCCTGCACCCCAGAAAGAGCGGAGACCTGGAGGCAGTGAGGCCAGGGGTGGGAAGGCACAGAGATGGAGGTTCTGCCTGGTTGGGCTGGGAGGAGCCCCCAAATTAGAGGGCCGATGGGTGACTCAGTGGGCCTTGGGCTGGGGTGCAGTTACAGCTTATTGCAGCCTGCAAACCACAGGCACACGAGCCACATGGAAGGCAGTCTATCACCAGACACGTCGATCTGGCCCCCAAGTTCGAGCGAGCACCCCGACTGCATGGTATACTCCCCAGCCCGTCCGGGAGCAGGCCCCTAGGCACAGAGGGGGACCCCGTGCAGGGAATGCCAGGCTTGCCCACTACGTGGCTCCCCACCTAATTACAGGGTCGCCTTCTTTCCGCGCCCTGCACAGCCGCCTGCCCTCCCGCTCTTAGCTCTGTGCCTCAGCCCCGTGATGGCGTCTGGCAGTCCCTCTATGCAAAGCCTTCCTGCGTGCTGGGCATGGCTCGTCCCCATCTGTCCCCTAGAAGCCCAGACCACTGTGGCCAGGACTATTGCTGCTTCCACCAAGACTCCAGGGCCAAGGCCGTGTGTGAGGGCTCCTGGGCTCAGCACCCAGAGCAGGGGAGGGCCCAGCCGAAGGCAGGCTAGCGGAGCTCAGGGCCAGGCCAAGGCTGCAAAAAGTAAGGGCCCAGGGTAAAAGCCACTCCAGCAATAGGCAGGCTTACGTGTATTTTTTTCACGAGATTTATTGAAGTATAATTCACATATCATTCAATTTACTCCATCAAAGTATAGAGAGCCCTTCTTCAGCATGGCCCTCTGTTTACCCAGCATGCATTTGGTGGAAGCCCAGGTGGCAGGGGACATGGGACACCATTAGAGAGGGTCACCATGAGTCGGATCCGACTCGACGGCACTTGGCTTGGCTGGCCAGAGGCGGGTGGAGTGGCTGGGCCTCCCCCATCCTGTTGTGTTGTTGCAGAGGAGGGTGCCTCCCTTGAATAAGTGGTGGCCCAGCTACTCCCCATAAGTGGCAGGCACTCAGAATCTGTAGCTTCAGGGCAAGCAAGCTGGGGAGGACCAGCCTACAAGTATAGGGACAAGATCGGTTCCTCTTTCTAAGGGAAGAGAGGCTGGACAAGGGGCTCCACAGTGCCCAGGAGCCTTGATCAAACCCTTAAGGAAGCCCACAGCAGCTGTCCTCCTGATTGTAGAACCTCCTCTTTGTCAGGCCCAGGAGGCCACAGATTCCAGGAAAGGTGAGGACAGAATTCCAGGGGCCACTCAGTTGAGTGGTAGCTGTGGCTGCCTCCCTCTCATTCATTTCATTTCTGCCCTCCTTTTTCTGCCTGGCTGAGAGCTGGGCCAGCAACTTCCTACCCCGCCCTTCTCTGGGCCTCAGTGTCCCCATCTTTGTGATAGCAACTTTTGACTGTCTAGGACCTAGGCTGCCCAAGATGCTTATGGTCTATCTGTGACTGTGACGCGTGTCCCTTCACTATGTGCGGTGTTGGGGTCGTGAAGAGAAGGAGCGCAGCTAGCCCAGCCGTCTACGAGAAAATTGCTCCCTTGGAAGAAGACTGCCCCGTTCCTGCCTCCCTCCTCCCTCTCAGTGGCTCCACCAGCCCCCTCCCTCCTCTCCTCCCTCCCGCCCCTCCCCCACGTCCCCTCCCTTCAGCCGGCCTGCCTGCCCGCCCAGCCTTTAGCCTCCAGCCCGCCGCCTCTGTCTCCCTCTCGTCGCCAACTGCCCAAGAGTGAGCAGCTGCGTTCACACAGCCCGACGGACTGACTGCCAGAAGCATAGACGGCCGGACTCCCCAGCCTGCGACTAGCTGGTCTGCGCCTGCGGCTTCCCCTCCCCAGGTAGGTCCCCGGGCTGCCTCATCCCCAGCTCTGTCTCCCCTGCCCTTAATCCAGGTGTCCCTGTACTGGGTCCGAGATGCCCTCACCCTTTGCTGCCTCAGCAGCCCCATACTGTCCCACCGTATCCCTGGCCTGGCCCCACTGCCCCCAGGTCACTGGGGGAGTCCCACTGCACCCCACCTCCAGGTCCGTGCTCTTTGATCACCGCCCTGAGGGGGTCCCTGGGTCCCAGTCTGGGATGGCTTTGTCCACGCTCCTCCCCTCTCCCCATGACCTTGCTTAGCTCTGCTAGGCTACAGTATCCGGCCCCCATGCCCCTTGCTCCTTCCCTGTGGCCACCAGAGCACCTCTGGCATCCCACTCTGCCAGTAGCCCTCTCCTTTAGCCAGGCTGCACTTGGAAGGACTTCTAGGGGTGCCTGCTGAGCTCAGTGGCAAAGTGATCCCGGTGCCAGGCTGGCTGGTCTCTCACTTTCCAGGCCCACCCCAACCCCCTGCCCAGGCACTCCCTGCTCACCGTTCCTTCCAGGGTAAGGGGGGGGCCGTGGCTCTGGGCCAATAAGAGGCCACAGGCAGCTCGTAAGCTGCCCCCCACCACCAGGATGGGCGCACTCAGGAATAGGTGCTGCTCAGGAGCCTGTGACTCCAAGAGGCAGGGCTCTACACACCAGTCGGCTGGAGTATCTCCAGAGGCAGAGCAAGGGCACCTTCTGGACAGCAGGCAGTGCCTGCCAGCCTAGCATCCTGCCACAGACCCAGGACAGAGCAGGAGGCCAAAGCCCAGGGCAGGGCAGGAACTTGCCCACAGTCATGCAGTGGCAAAACCAGCCAGGGACAGAATAGGGGCATGATCCGGGACTCCTGGTGGACAAACCCCAGCTGTTGACCCCACACTGCCCAGAGAACCCCTGAGTATCTTGAGCGCTGTCTCTAAAAGCCTCTGGTCAACTGCTAGCTCCCATAATGGGTGACAAGGAGCCTACTAGGGACCTATCGGGGTGCACCAGCCCCATGACCTGGAAGGTGGGGGGATGGGAGCACATATGTCCAGCTACTCCATGGGTGGGACAGAGCAATATATGTATGAGTGTGTTGGGGCCTCTGAGCCACTGGCTAGTTAGGGCATCCTGTTGTTCTGCATGTGCTGAGCAGGATGGGTGGGCCCACAGCCTCTGGGGCAGCACGCACGCTCAGGCCAAGGAGACAGTTCAGGAACCACAGCTCTGTGCACATTTCTCCCGGCTAACCAACCTCCCGCTTCCCCCAGTCACAGCAGTGGCTCTTGTCCCGTTGGGGTGAGGGGCTCCTGATTCTGTAACCCTCCTTGTGATGAGTGACTTGGATGGAGACAAGCTGGAAGTTTCTGCGGGTCCGCTGCCTGGGGCTTGGGGTCTGTGTGGGGTGAGAATGTGTGTGTGTATGCATAGGTGCGGGTGACTGTGTACATGCAGGTGAGCTAACCCAGTCCTGGCGACAGGCAGCTGGCTGTGTAACCTGCTTGAGATGGCACCTTCCTGTGGAACATGCCCCTGGAAGGTTCCCAGGGCAAGCATGTGTGTTTCATAGGGCAAGGAACAGCGGCCTTTAGCTATCATTCCATGTGGGTCACCAGCATCATCAGGCGACCTGTCCCCTGACCCCATCAGCCACTTGAAGGAGCATGGGCCTGGAAAGTAAGAGGAAAAGGGATGTTTTTAAAGCAAGAGAGAATTTCCTTTCTTTAGCAATGTTCCACAGTCAGTCAAAGGAGGCTGCACGTCCCCTCCTGGTGACATAGTTTGCTCCTCCCCCAAAGGAGCAGTACCAAGCCCAGCACATAGCATGGTGGTTTCCACCATGGAACCTTCCAAAAGGTCTTTTAGTACCTCAGCTGGGTGTGCCCCTCTCTACCTTGCTTCCCTGCACCCCCACCTTCAAGGAGAAGTGTGGAGAACCCTCACGAGGCAGGGGGCTGGCGAGTGACTTGTCCTGGCTCTGTGGGGACACAGCATAATCTGAAGGCAGGTCTCCCCCAGGGCCAGGCCTTTTCTAGCCCCTCTGCTGGTGCTGGGCCCTGGGTCTGTCGATGGTACATTCAAGCCTGTCTCTCCTGCTGGCATGCTCAGTGCTGGCCCCAAAGGGCTGAAAGGTCCAGGAGAGCTCTACCCCTGCCCCTCCTGGGTTTCCTGGTCTCTGGGCCCCCCGCCCCCCTGGCTCCTATTGTCTCTCCTGGCATGGTCAGCATCGCCCAGGGTGGATGCGTCGCCCACCCCTGCCAGGTCCCAGGAGTTCCACTCACACAGAAGGTCTAGGGTGATTGGTGATGACTCCCTGGCAGACAGACCCAGGTATGCTCAGCCGTGGCCCTGTCAGCTGAGGACTAGAATGGTCAGTGTCCCCGTCAGATGGTCCCATCCTCTTCCACCGGGCCCCCCAGCTGAGGGGAGCATGGCCCCCTCCAAGGCTGCCAGCAGAGCCCTTTCTGCAAAGGAAGTTTTGGGAGGGAGAACCCTTCTTCAGCCTTCCAGAACTGGCTTCCCAGTGTCTCCTGGGGAGGGCTACCCCCTTTGGGGACCAGCATGGGAGATGTGACTCAGTCCTCTCTCTCCAGATGGCTAGATCCCAGCCTGATCCTTGGAGTGAAGGCTCCACAGCCACCTGGAGCCCCAACTCCCTTCGGAACCCTAGGCTCCAGGACGGGTAGCCCCAGAGGTGGCCGTGGAGGGTGCTTCCGAGCCCATAGCCGCTCTCTGAAGCTGCCTTCCAGGGCTTTCCACCTACTCAGCTCCAGTTACAGCTCCAAGGATGGCATCGTCCACCCTTTGGCAGGCCAGGGGCACAGACAAACCTGGGGCCCAATGACAGGAATTAGTCACCCACTCCTTCTGACTCATCTCTCCCCTTTAGAGGCTGGGGGCTTGGCAAGGGTATGGGATGTTCCAGGTTCCACAGTCTGGATATAGGGTCTGAGCCCAGACTCAATCAACTCTGGGATCTCTGAATTCATCCCTGTCCTGCCTGCCAGACCCTTCAAACTCTGCTTGGTGTCTGGCAGTATCATGGCTGAGGGGGCCACAAGATTTGGTGAGCTGATGGGACAAAAGGCAGCCGGCCAGGGGGGAGCCAGCAGAGTAGACTGGTTTCTCCTGTTCCAGGAACAAGGAGACCCTCTCGTGGTTAGAGCCCAGCACCTCAGGGGGTGCTGAAGGGGAGAAGGCTCCTGCGGCTCCCACCCCAGTCAGAGCTGCTGCGGAAGCTCGAGAAGGGTGGTGGGGGAGGGGTGGGCTGTGTGGCCCGAAGGAAAGGATGTCTTTGGACTGGCCTCTCTCCTCCTCGGAAGGACAGCGAGTGAGCAAGTGAGGGAGGCTGGCCCAGGGCTCTGGGAACATCTCCCTGTGAGGTCTGGCCGCCTGACCCGCTCGGCAGTGCCTCCTTTGACCCGGGGGATGATGGCTTTTCCAGGCCTCCTTGCAGGAGCTGGGCCCAGAAGCCTGCCTGCAGACCCTGGCTGAGGCGGCACGGCCTGCTGGGGGCACTAGGGCTGAGGACGGGGCATTGGCCCCATGGGTAGTGGGGAGCTATTGATGGTGGCAGCCAGAGAGAGGTCCTGTGTGTTTCCTGCGACACCCTGGCCCAGCTTGGGACAGCTGCTGGGGAGTCTTCTCCAGGGGCCTGCCTCACCCCTTGTGCAGCCCGGGAGCACAGAATCTCGCAGCTTTGGGGCCCAGAGCAATTTCTACCATGGCAGAGAGGGTGTCTCCAGACACCCCAGAGAGATGGACACACTGGCATGGATTCCCAGCTTTACCATTTCCTTGCTGGGTGGCTCTGGGCAGGAGTTTGGGGCAAACTGTCTGAGCTCCAGCTTATTCCCATCACGGGGGAATAACTGTTTCCTTCTTCTGGTCAGTGGAAGGACTACGTAGGGAGTACCCTGCTTTGTCCCAGGGAGGTGTGACAACATCTGTCATCTCCCTGGAAGATTCTTGTATATGTCCTTGAGCAGGGGCTCAGGACTTATCCACTGAGTGGGAAGAGGAGTGGGGCCAAGGCTGTAGCTCAGAGCCTGGGGTGGGGGGACCAGGAAATTGAGGAGCCCTAGCCCACCCTGGTCACCTACCAGCACTCCGGGGGTTTCTAGGTGCAGTGCCTCCTCCCACCTCTCCTGTGCCAGCAGCCCTCTGCAGCCAACTGGCTGGTGCCTACAGCGCACATCCAAGTGCCGCCTGTCGCCCAAGGGTAGGGCCCAGCTCATCCCAGTCTTCCCAGCATCTCAGAGCCACAGGGGAAGGAGCTGCCCTCATCCAGCCACACTTGGCCATCTGCCCTCCTTGTAGCCAGAGGGTATGTTGAGGCGTGGTGGTGGCTTCAGGGTGCCATCAGGGTGCCAGTGCGGGATAAGCAAGGGTCATGGTCCACTCCAGCCAACAGTCTGTCACGCGGTCTCTTCTACCTACACACGCACACACACACACACTGAGAAGTTCACACGCTCATGGGCTATCCGCACCCCTCTCGTTGGCTGATGATACTCAAATGGAAGTTAGAGCCCTCAGGGGCTGTCAGGCTGGGGCCGGGGAGGGCAGAAGGGGCAGCCTGGGGCAGCCTGGGCGCAGTACACCCAGCTGCTGGGGAAAACACCAACAGCACCCTGCCTCTGGCCCACGGTTGAAGCTGGGCCCACGAGCTTTGGTGGCTGAGGAGTAGGAAGTAGGCGCCTTGTAGGGCCGGGTGGAAGGTGGCACGAGTGTCAGAGTTCAGGTTGAGCTGCTCAGTGGGGCCAGCAGGGGCTGCGCCTGCCTGGCAACTTCGACTTGGTGGCGGCGGGCTGCCCATCTAAATGGGGCCGGCTTCTTGGCCCGCCAGACCTCAGCCCTGTGCTGCCCACCCTTGGCTGAGCCTGAATGGCTGGCACAGCCCCACTGTGTTCAAAGAGGCTGCCAGCATGGCTGACTCGGATAGGCTAGAGAAAGCCCACAAGAGGACTACTCCGGCATTCAGGGACAGACAAGGAGGGTCCTGTGTGCTTGATGCCCAAAGGTTCCAGGAAGCCCGGCCTCCTCCCAAACCCACCTGTGATCGCCCCTGACCGCCAGCCAGCTCCTCTCCTTGGCACTAAGGAGCAGACGTCCAGTAGGCTCCTATGCACACTTCCTGGGCCTCGGTGTGTTCATGGGCACAGGGGAAGTGTCCCCCAGTGGAGCCTCTGTGTCATGAAGTGGGGACCAGGCTGGCCCACCTGGGGAAGACAATTTGGCCAATCAACGCCAAGATTCCTATCCAGGCCCCTGGCATCGCTCCCTTGTCAGCCAGCTGGGGCCCAAGCTCACAGCCTTCCCACCCCATCACCTAGCGTGCTGTGCCCGGCAAGCTCTCTATCTGGCCAAGGAAGTGAGGCTGGCAGCGAGGAAGCACCCTCGCCGAAAACTCAGGCCCTGGACTCTGACTTGGAGGGCAGTTCTCTCTAGGCCTCAGTTTTCTCTTCCATAGAATGGGAGATAAGGATGGGCTGGATGCAGTGAGCTTTCCTACCGGGCTCCCGAGTAAGGGCCCCCACATATCCTTGTCTTCGTGGTATCTCTGCTGCCTCCTCAGTCTGAGCTTCTGAGTGGTCTCACACCCCTCATTTCTGGGCACTGGGGAAATCCGTATCTTATGACTCTTCTCCAAATCCCCCCTCCCTCCCACCTGTCATTGACCTACCCCCTCAGAGAGACCCCGAGCTGGAACCTGGAACCTAGAGGCTGAGGGTTGCTCCTTTCCCCACGTCCTTCCCTCAGCGTCTTCAGGGCCCCTAGACTGGCTGTACGTCTCCCCCCACCCCCACTCCCACCCCCCGCCCCAGGCTGGTCCCATGAACCCACTTGGAACCCAGGCTGACCTCCACAGTGCCAGCCTGTCCTCTCCCCTCATGGAGTGGGGACTGGATGTCCTGACAGGCTGTCCCCTTTTCCAAGTCAGTTGTGGGGGAGACCTCAACTCCTGAAAGCTGAGGAGTCAGGAGATGGGGGTTGAGCCCTGAGGAGACTCCCAGCCCAAGAACCAGGGCTGCACTGCCCTGTGGAGACCTCCGGGGCCATGTGTGGGGCCTACGGGGGGTGCTCCAGGCCACCCACCAGCAAATGATCCTCCGTCCGCCCCCTTCCCAGTCAAGGCAGGCGGGAGGAGGCCTGTCTGCACCCGCCCAGGTCACAGAGGCTGCATCTGGGCCTCAGCAGACCACCCCCACCCCACCCCCACCTGTCCAGGTCGGCTGTGAGTCCAAGAGCCTTCCAAGGCCTGACTCATTCCCCCTGTGAGGTAGCGTCTCTGGCAGGGGCTGGGGTAGGGGGCAGGGGGGTAGTCTCCTCCTCTCTCTCCCGCTCCCTCTCGCTCTCCCACCTCATCTCCTCCTCCCACCCCTGTCGTGTCCGGCCAGCCACAGGGGCCCCACGCAGCCTCGGCAGTAGCAGCAAGGCACAAGAGGCCAGGCGCTGCCCGGCCCGGCCCTGGAGGCTGCAAACTTGGGGGAAGAAGTGAAACGGCTATTCAGGTAGGCAAGTGTGCCCCTTTCCCAAATCGGGACCCCCATGGGTCCGGCTTCGTGCTGGCAAGACCTGGGAGTATGACCAGGTGGAGTCTGGAGGCTCCGAGGGGTGAGGGCTGCCCCAGCACGGAGCCGTCCAGTGACCCCAGAGCTCAGACCAAGCTGTGCTCCTCATACACGAGGGGAGTGGAGAGCCTTGAGTCATGAGTCCCCACTTTGCTGGTGGCTGGGGCAGGGCAGGCAGCCTCTCAGCCATTACTGCAGGCCATGGGTTCTAGCTTGGGCCTGTGCGTGGCAGAGTCATTGAGAAGGCGTGCAGGGCTGTCTGCAGCTCAGAGCTGACCATCCACTGTCCTGGGCGATGGCTGCAGCCTCACCACAAGCGTGCCTTGTGCCCGGTATGAGGGGTAGGGCACAGGACAGGCCCTCCATCCCAACCTTCTTGTGAGAATGGTTATACGGGCATGGAACCAGGCCACCAGCCACACCCCATGACAACTGGGCCTGCCTACACAAAGAGCATGCAGGGACCACACTCTTGGGAGGTTCAAGCCTGGGGAGGCAGAGTCCCCCTCTTCTCCTGGACTCCCTGGCATCTATACAGCCAGCAGGCAGGCCAAGGAAGGCCTCCCCAGTCCCTCAACCTGCTGGAGTCTCAACTCACTGCTGAGGCAGGTTCTGTGTCAGGGCCTATGTCGGGTGGGCTGGCTTGGGCCCATGGGAGGCCCCTCAGCTGCCTGGCTAGGCTCCCTGTCCCAGAGATACCATGGCAGCCCTGGGCATCCAGGCCTAGGAAGCAGGCAGGGAGAACATGCTTCTTCCTATTTAACAGATGGGGAAAGTAGAGGCTTGGTAAACCACAGGCTTTGCCGAGAATCAGGCTAGCTCAAGGTGGCAGCAGAGTCAGGGGCTCCTACCTTTGCCCATATGGTGTGCTCCGGGCCCACCTTCCGCTTTCCACCGTGTGGAGAAGCTTCTGGAGTGGGTGCTTCTGGAGGAGGAGGGAGCCAGACTGCTTGGAGTACCAGGGCAGCTTCCCCTCCACCTCCCGTCTCAGCCTGGGGGCCTCCAGACAAGCCTGGCCCTGCCCGCCACCCTGGCAGCAGCCTGCTCCCTTTGGGTGGGTTGTCTCTCCTCTCTAAGGGCCAAGGACATGAAAGCAGGGTGGGGGCAGACCTGCAGGGGAAGGCAGTCTAGGCCCTGGCACCAGCAGAGAAGTGGGACGGCCTAGCCCTCCACCTCCAGGGCTCCACACCTCTGAGTACACCCTCTCCTCAGGAAAATGTGGGCACGGCTGGAATGGGGGGGCTCACAGTCACCTAACTCAACGCTAACAGAGCAGGCATTACCCAGGGCCCAGGACTCCTCAAAGCAGGCTGCCGAATGGCTCAGGGACACGGCAGGAGGTATTCATTGAGAAGGCATTTCGTTTCTCAGTGTAGCCAGGCCCAGACTGAGAGGGCAGGAGAAGCCCCCTCTCCCCTGTACCTCTGTCCCCATGCCCTCCCGCCATGGCAGGTCCCTGGTTGCTCCCCACCCCAATCCTTGGTCTGGGGTCTGGCTGTCCTTGGTGGAGGCGGGGTGGTAGACACCCTCCCGAAGTACCAGGTCCCTCATGTGTGGGAGTCCAGCAGGACGCACCATGTTCCAGAGGCAAGGGCGGGTGGCCAGTGGGGGTCTGCAGCCAGGACTGCCGAGGGACCATCCTGACATCTCCCTCCCCCTTGGCCCCAGACACGTCAACCATGTGGCCCCTGTGCCTTCTCACGGCTCTGCTGGCTCTGAGCCAGGCCCTGCCCTTTGAGCAGAGAGGCTTCTGGGACTTCACCCTGGACGACAGCCTGCTGCTCATGAATGACGAAGAGGCCTCTGGTGCCGGCACAGCCTCGGGTGTCCCAGACCTGGACTCTGTCACCCCAACCTTCAGTGCCATGTGTCCTTTCGGCTGCCACTGCCACCTGCGTGTTGTTCAGTGCTCCGACCTGGGTCAGTCCTGACAGGGACGCAAGTACAGGGTCCTGGTGGGGGCCAGGCCTAGCCTGAGAGCTCCAAACCCAAAGGGGGCTTGTGGTACTAATAGATAGATAGCCTGTGGACCAAGCATGGCTGGGATGGGTCTGGGATAAGTGACTCATGTGTAGCTGGGGATTGCGATTTCAGTTTGTGAGTGTGGCCATCTGTCCAGTTGTAAGCTCTGTCTGCACACTCTAGGGCTTTCTCCCATTGCTGGCAGAGTCCCTTCTGTGCATCTGCGTCCCTGTAGAACTGCACTCATGCATCTGTGTGTGTGTGTGTGTGCACACACACAGACTTCTGTGTGTGGCTATGTATGCACACACGGCCCTCCTCACTGGTGGGTGGTCAGAGCGCTCCGTGCTCCTCGGGGGCGGGGGTTGTGGTGGCTCAAGCTGGTGATGGCGGCCCTGGCCCCCAGGTCTGAAGACTGTGCCCAAGGAGATCTCGCCTGACACTACCCTGCTGGACCTGCAGAACAACGACATCACTGAGCTCCGCAAGGATGACTTCAAAGGCCTCCATCACCTTTACGTAAGGCCAGCCTGGAACCTTCCTGAGTGGCAGACAGGAGTTGGGGGATGCGCATTTCGGGGGACCAGAAGGGTGGGTATATTTGTACACACATGCAGCACGTGAGAGGAATCAGTGACCCTGAAATACGGAGAGAAGTCTGGGTGGGCTGTGGTGAGGGCAAACGTAACCACAGGTCAAGGCCACTCGGCTCTTCAGTCTGTCTAACTGGAAACTTTTCCTCCTAGCAGTGCGGGAAGAGCAAGGCCGCTGCGGCCCACAGACGAGTGGGGGAACTGAGGGTAGACGAAGTGGCGGGCTGTACCAGGAGGCAATGCCAGAGTCGGGGCTCAGGGTGTTGGCGGCTCCCCACTTCGAGCTCGAGGTGGGGGCCAGACATCTAGGAAGTCCCAGCAGTAGCTAGCTTAGGTGGCAGGAAGGAAGGAAGGGGATAAGGGCAGGGGTGCAGTGGCCGGGGGATCTGAGACAGTCTCCAGGCCCTGGTGCCTTCCCCCAACACCGCCACTGCCCCTGCCTCAGGCCCTCGTCCTGGTGAATAACAAGATCTCCAAGATCCACGAGAAGGCCTTCAGCCCACTGAGGAAGCTGCAGAAGCTCTACATCTCCAAGAACCACCTGGTGGAGATCCCGCCCAACCTGCCCAGCTCCTTAGTGGAGCTGCGCATCCACGACAACCGCATCCGCAAGGTGCCCAAGGGTGTGTTCAGTGGGCTCCGGAACATGAACTGCATCGGTGAGTGTGGCCCGGCCGGGCCCTGAGGGGCGGCGGGACAGAGCCAGGGAGAGCAGGTCTCTTCCCGTCAGAGCAGCTGAGCGCTGGCGCCATCCAGTGGAAGGCCTGTTGGAGCCTATGCAAGGCCTTCTGGAACACTCCAGAGGCATGTCTGGAATTACGCGCCAGAGCTGCCAAAGCCAGATGTCTTCTTTACCTAGTGTTACTGTACCAGAAATACCAAGAGTTCATCTGCTCCTAGGCCAGGAGGCAGGCCAGAGGGCTGAGTTTAAGATGGGCTTAGGACCCGCCCTACTCTGGCAAGGCCTCATTCACAAACACAAGGAAACCCCTTTCCGGGGAGCATACATCTACACGTACACTGGCTAGGATCTACTTCAAGATGTATTCGGAGCGGGGCAGGGCACAAGGTAATCCACAACACAAGATGAAGAGAAGCTAGGGCTACCTGTGTACAGAAAGCCTTGATTTCTCTGGTGAATGCTAATGCAGATACTCACCCACCAGTTTAGAGTGTAAGCAAAGATGGCTGTGTGTGGATGGGCTCAGCAGAAGCCGGGATGTGCTGGCTGTCTGCCCCTTCCACGCTAGGGAGGTGCCCTTGGGGGCTAGCTTTCAGAAAGAGACAGGTCAGGGGCAGGTAATTAGCCTCCAGCTGAGAGGGGCTGTCTCCTAGAGATGGGCGGGAACCCCCTGGAGAACAGCGGCTTTGAACCTGGAGCCTTTGACGGGCTCAAGCTGAACTACCTGCGCATCTCTGAGGCCAAACTCACCGGTATCCCTAAAGGTAGGAAGTGGCCCTTCCTCCGCCCAGCCTGGCCTCCAAGAAGACAGATGGGCAGAGCCGGGGGGGGGGGGGTGCCTACAGCCATCTGTCAGCAGAGCTGCCAGACCTCTGCTCCCCACCCCACCCACCTGCCCCTCCTGCATTCAATGCAATAGAGTACACTCCCTTTCCCGGACAGACCTCCCTGAGACCCTGAACGAGCTCCATCTGGACCACAACAAAATCCAGGCCATTGAACTGGAAGACCTGCTCCGCTACTCCAAGCTGTACAGGTGGGTGGGAGAAGAGGGAGTCCGGGCCTCCCGAGCCAGCCCACCGCCTGACTGCGCCTGCTTTGCCCCGTGCACAGGCTGGGCCTGGGCCACAACCAGATCCGGATGATAGAGAACGGGAGCCTGAGCTTTCTGCCCACCCTCCGGGAGTTACACTTGGATAATAACAAGCTGTCCCGGGTGCCTGCTGGCCTTCCAGACCTCAAGCTTCTCCAGGTGAGGGCTCCCTGATGCTGAGGCCCAGCCCCCTGGGGCCAGTTCTCAAGGGGTAGTTCCTCTTCTTCCTCCCCTCCTCTGTGGTGCCAGACCTGAGACGGGCACACACCTGACCAGCTAGCTGCTCTCTGTCCACCTCCTCACCTGGAAGGCAGCAGTGATAACGATCCCGTCCACAGCACAAACCACTGCTGTTTGCCCAGACATCATTGCCTAGGTTTCCTAGGACGGGAGGACGTCAGCCTTGCTGGTATTGAGGCAAAGGCATGGAGGGGCATAGGCCGTTTCTGGAACACACTGGGCATAGGCGTGTGCAGATCCATACCACGACAGAGACAATCCAGGCCAGGAAGTGCACCGGTGAAGCGGTACAGGCCCTTAGCTGGGGTCCCGTCAGTTGCCTGGTTTGGTTTCCAGCCACACAGGTGAACTTGGCCTTGCCAAGTGGTACCCTGAGCCCCAGTCTTTTCCTCAACCTAACTCAAGACATACCAGGAGCCAGGTGTGTAATTCATTCGATCTTCCTATTTAAACCTTGCCCAGGGTGGTGCCGCTGCCCATTATGGGTCATGTGCGCCCTCTAGTGGCTATCATCCCCTCCGCCCCCCTCCACAGGGCGCTGGGCAGTCTTGAGCACTGCTGGGCTCCGTTTAACCCCATCCTGTGCCTTGCCTCTGCCCCTCCCCTAGAGGGGGACATCACCAGGCCAGCGCCTTGGGGGCTGGGAGAAAGAGGAGGTCATCTTGAAGACTCTCCTCTCCTGCCCTGCGAGTCTCTAGGGTGAGAGGCTGGTCTCCAGTGGAGGCCTAGAGCCTGGGGAACCCCTAGAAAAGGGTTCCCCGGTCCCCTGTGTGTGCCTTCTTTCCTGCATAGACATCGCGTCAGGCCCAGTGTTTGCGTTCTCCAGCCTCTCTCCACCAAACACACATGCTCATGACTTCCTCTCGCACGTACACCTCCCCGTTCTCCCCCCCGGGCCCTCACCCCGCTCCCTGGTCCCACACCTGGTCTGCACCCCTACCACAGACATCTCTAAGCCTCTGCTGGCTCCTCCTGTCCATGGGCATAACCACACACCAGCTCTCAAAGGAGGACCGGGGAGGGCCTCAGGGGCAGGAGGGCCCCGTCTTCTGGGCCCACACACCGGAGAGAGACCCAGAAAGGGTGGTCCAGGTGACTGAGCCCCTTTGCGCCAGCCTGGCATCTGCTCTCTGCCCCCAGGTGGTCTACCTGCACTCCAACAATATCACCAAGGTGGGCGTCAATGACTTCTGCCCTGTGGGCTTTGGCGTCAAGCGGGCCTACTACAACGGAATCAGTCTCTTCAATAACCCCGTGCCATACTGGGAGGTGCAGCCTGCCACCTTCCGCTGCGTCACTGACCGCCTGGCAATCCAGTTTGGCAACTACAAGAAGTAGAGGCGGTGGCAGCAGCGGGGGTCCCCAGGAGCGTGGCGGACTCCCCAGAGCCGGAAGCTGGGAGAGAGACGGGCTCTTCCCCAGTGCCCAGCCTCGATGCTCCACCCACCTCACTGGCTGCCCATCCTGAAGGGGGTGACACAAGGGCACCCCTGTCAGCCATACCCAACCCCATGCTTGGAGCGGCCTCCACCTGCCTGTCCCCGCCTGTCCCATGGCCATACACAGTTGTCCCCACTATCTCCCCACTTGCCCTTGAAAGCCGTTTGTGCGAGGCTCCGGTCACAGGAGACCGTCTGTGGGTCTTCAGGGGTCGGGAGTGAGCAGCCATGGCAACGGAGCTGCTGCAGGCCCTGCCGCCCGGGCGAGCCCTCTTCCTCTCACCTTCTCCAGTCCCCTGCCTCCATGCTGGGCCTGCTCCGCTCAGTCTCCCAGACCCCTCTTGCTCTGCCCCCAGTGGCAAGTTCATGACCCCATCCACTGAAGTCATCCTGCTCTCCTGGTCTCTGAACACATGTCTGCATCTCACTGCCTCTCTCTGTGTATCTCATGCTTTCTCAGATGAGCCTCTCCCTGGGGCCCTGTGACCTGTCCCCCTTCCATTTCTCTGGACCTGGCTCTGTCCTCCTCTCCATCGTGTCTGGTTCTTTTCCCTGTCTCTCCTGTTCTTTCCCAAGCCAGGCCGCAGGCAGGGACTGTCCCAAGCGGGCCTAGTGGGCAGCTGTTTCTCCTGAAGGTCCTGGCCAGGCCTGGCCCAGACAACCCCGCAGCAAGTGGCAGGTGGAGGCACGGTAGATGGCTGGATTGCGCAGGGGGTGGCCACTCTCCACTAGGAGGCGCTATGGGTCTGGGAGGCTTTGTCAGGCTCGGTCAGAACTTCAGGCTTCCCGCTGCCCAAGCCTGCCCCTGGGCCAGGAGAGGCCTCGCGCGTTACAGCCACCTCCTGCCTTGCTATCTCCCCTCTGGGCCCTTGTTGGGGTGCAAACATTCAATGCGAGGCCGGGCTGCCTCTGAGGGTGATGGTGGTCTTCCCATTAAACGAACACTGTGCAATATGGCCGTGTGTGGCACTGCTCCTGGGGGGCTGGGGACTGAGCCCCTGACAGGAAGTGGAGCCAGTAGGGGCCATTTAGAGCCCTTTGCTTCCTCAGGCCTTCTTCCCTGTCCTCAGCAAAGTCCTCCTCACACCCAGGTCACAGGCTGGACAAGGAGGCCCCAAGCTACAGGCCAGAGAGGCTCAGAGGTCTCTTCCTGGCTGGTCCCAGGCCCTGGAGCCAGCCCTTCCCCCTTTCTTCTAGGTGTTTCCATTGACCCAGTTGTCATTCACCTGGGCTCCAGGGGTGGGCTGGCTCCGAGGGGCTATCTGCCCTCCCACAGTGGGGTGCTGATCAAGCACCTGCTGTCAGCAGAGCCCCATGCTAGACCTCTCAGGATTAGATACCCAAGATAGATGGAATGTGAGGCCCAGAACAATGCCGAGTGCCAGCTGTGGTCCAGAGATATGCACCCCTGGATCCAGGAGCAGGCTGGGGTGCTGTGTGCACCCACCTATCCTGGGCTCTCCACATACCCCTACCCCACCTGGGGCCCAGGGGCCACACTGTGTGCCAGAACGGCCAAGCTGCCATGAGGTGGCCAGTTGGCTCTGGCTTCCAAGAGGGGGTCCTGCTCACAGGGAACACAGATGGGCCCCAGAAAGAGTTGGTGTGGGGCAGGGGCCCCTCAAAGGCAAAACCCAGGAAAGCAGGAGCCCAAAGGTTCCTGCATGCTGCCTGTAACCGCAGGTTTCAGTTTGGGGGTACAGGCGGTACCACGTGGTAGTGTTGCTCAGTGGTAAGCTATCACCGTCAGCATCATAGCAGCATTCTGGGCCATGTGGCCCCTCGCTGGCAATCTGAAGAGAAAGGCAGACACAGGGCAAAGGTGTTGGCCGCAGGCCGGCAGTCAAGGCTCCGGTGAAGGCCTTGGCCGGCCAGTGGTGGGACCTGGGGAAGACAGACATGGGCCCTTCCACCACGCCTCTAGATGGGACTGAGGCACTGAATCTGTGTTCCACGGGGTAAACCCAACCCATGGTTCTCTCCCTTCCTTCCCTCCCATCCTTCTTGCCCTCCTTTCCTTTTGTTCGTTCTTTCATATCTGGAACCTTCATCAGGCTCTGGGGAGAGCAGCAACCCTTTCAATGGCCTTCTGGCTGGGCCTGGGCTCCTCTCTTCTTTTGCCCATAGTGTCCCTAAATAAAGTTGTACGCACCCCAAGGTGACCTCTCCTCCAAATCCTGCCCGTACCCACATCTGCAGAGACACTTTTTCCAAATAAGGTCACCTTCACAGGCTCTAGGGTTAGGACGTGGACATCTCTCTTTGGTAGACCATTTTCATCTGGCCGTGGGACTGTGTGCATCCTCATACACTGGTGGCCTCTAAGGCCTGGGGGGTATGTGACCCCAGCGAGGGCGCACACGGGCATGAGAAGAGAGGAGCCCAGGGCCAGCCTCGGGAGGGCCTGCTGCACACCCACCGGCCCTGACCCGGACGCTGAAGAGGAAGGAGGCAGGAGGGGAGGGCGGGGCCAGGCTCTGGCCTCGGAGGCCCGGGGGTTGGAGGGCAGTGGGCCCAGCAGGAGCAGGAGATGGCTGGGGCTTGGTGACAGAGCAGAGCTGAGCACCTGGGGAAAAGGCCGGTGACGCAACAGTGGGACGAGGAAACAGGCAAATGGCAAGTAGACAACAGCTGCAGGAGTCCATCTGCGAAGGCGCTGTGGGTGGCCAGAGGAGACTCGGGCTGGAGAAGGGGGTTTTCCAAGGGTGGGCCTTTGTGTTGCTCCTGCTCCCCGTGACAGGAGACCGTGGAAACGGAGACACTGGTGATGCAGAAAGAACAGGGCATGTCTCGAGGCCCCTAAGAATGGAGGGCACAGTGTGGGGAGCTGCGGAAAGAAATGAACGGGAGGCTTACCCACCCCACCACCCCACCACTCCAGCCATATGCTTCCCACAGGCTGGCTCCCTGATGCTCCCAAGGCAGAAGCCAGGACTTGGTGTCAGAAAGAACTTTCTGGCAAGTTTTCCCACCCAGCCCCTTACAGATGGAGAGCACAAGATGGGGGTGGCCAGTGGACAAGGGCCACCATGGTCACTAGCAGAGCTTGCTGGGCACCAGATATCCTCCCTCTCAGGCCCAGGGCCCTCCCTGTCAACTCCAGGGCCCCAAGCTCATGCCTCATTGACTCCAACTCCCAAAAGAAACCGTCACATCTCTGGCCCATTAGTCTACTGGAGATCACTGTTGGCTACAGGCTGGGGACTTTCATGACACCTTGAAAAGTTGTGGGCTTGTCCCTTCACTCAGCTAGCCTCAATGGGACTCATCACAAAGGTATGGAGCCCGACCAACTTATGGCAGAGCCAGCCCTGGCAGTGCCCGGGGTCCTAGGGGAGAGGTGGGCAGGTGTTGTTTTGTCCCTTGCCTCCTTCTCCCTCCTTCTCAGTGTTGAGGGGCTTCTCCTACAGGAAGGGGCTCTTCCCAGCTTGGGGAGAGGAGGCATGTGTCATGACTCAACCCAGCAGTCAGCTCCATGTCGAGCAAACAGGACATACTCCACGCACTAGTGTCGAATGCCCCATGTGGATGGTGGCCATCAGTTAAATAAATGAATTCCCAGGGATCATCAATATGTCCCTTGGTCCCTGAGGAAGAGTAGTGACAGCCTCAGGGGAGCCCTTGCCCTTCTCTTCAGCTCCTAGAGCCACTTTCAGATCCTTCAGTGTAGGTCCCCTCCCCTCAGCACCCCTTTTTTCTCCAGGGAGCCCCTCTCTGGGTGTCCTGTCACACTTCTGTCCTCCAAGCACAGCCAAGACCTTGGCCAATAACTGATAAGTTGGCACTTAGCTAGGGTGCATCCCTTTCCTGGGGGCTGGGTCTGGAGGGGCCTCCAGAGGAGACCAGAGAGGAGGCCTGCCCCCACCTCATTTTGCTCTACAGCCGGGGCCCTCCAGCACAGCCCCTGGCCTTAGGGGACAATGACATGGACATCAGGGCCGATCCCAGGGTGTGCCAGCCGCACTGTGGGAGGCCAGGAGGCATGGCCGGAACCCAGTGTGGGAGTAGGCAGAGATTCCCAGGAGATTCCCATTCTCTGGGCTGTCACTAGCCCTCTTCCCACACAGGGTGCCCTGGAGGAGGGTGGCACCCAGCTTTGCAACTTGTTCCCGGCAACTTGTGCCCATAACCCTCAGAGTCTCCATTTCCCTACCTGGAATGCAGGTTCCTGAGACTCAAAGCAGGCGAGGCTCTCACGCACCCACGGCATGAGACTCAGGCGCCAGCCCTTCGCTCTGAGAGGGAGTACAAAGCTGCCTTCACTTGGGGTTCTCCTGTTCTGGGCACTGGGAAGCCCACAGGGGGCTGGGGGCTCCCCACAGTGGGCATGGACCCTCCGGACACTGGCCTGCCTGCCCCACTTTGCACGCCTAGGCTCTGGGGAGGCTGAGCTGAGCCAGCGGACCAGGCCTGCCTCCCTGCCAGCTGGCGGGCAGGGGCATCCCCTAGCTTGCAGGGAGGTGGTTCAGTTTTCAAGGAGCAAAGATTCGGGAAAGGCACTCACTGGGTGGAGAAAGCCAAAGTAGCGTGTGTGCTTGAGTGTGCGGTGAGTGCACATGCGTGTGTGCGACTCGTGACTCTGTGTGAACAAGCGCGGGAGTGTGTGTGAGACCATATGTGAATAACTGAGTGTGTCAGAGTGTGTGTGTTTGTGTGATTGTGAGTTCAGTGAGTGTACGTGAACAGGTGGGCATGTATGTGTGTGAGCAAGTATGAACAAGTGTGAGCAGGTGTGAGTGAGCAGGTGTCATATGAGCATATGTGGGCGAGTGTACATGTGAATTCCTGTGTGTTGTGCATGAGTATTGCGAGCGAAAGTGTAAACCTTGAGCGAAAGTGTAAACCTGAGCAGAGCCAGCCCCGACTGTCTAAGACACTAGGTCACACTGGCTTTCCCCTGAGCCAGCTACCTCCAACAGGAGGTAAGCTGTAAAGGTTGTGGCAGTCCCCCAGCCGGGGCCATCAGCAGTGCTCTTGTTGTCAGTGGCCCCTTAGCATGGAGGCCTTTTCTGAATGCCTCACGTCATTCTCTGGCCCTCCCTGACCGGCTGTCTCTGACAGCCCGCTCCCCACCTGCAACTGTGTGTTTCCCACCTGCCTCTGAGGCCCCAGCAGTTAAGGTCCTGAAAGCCATACTGCACGGCGTCTCCAGTGCCCAGTCCGACACTGGCACCCAGTTTGGTCCAAAATATGAAACAATCAGTGACTGTGTCCAGATCATTCTACTTACTGGCACCTGTCCCTTGCCCTTCCCAGAATCTGTCACCTCCTGTGCTATCCCTATTGAAACTGTGGCCTGGTGAGGGGAAGCAGGGCCAGCAAGGTCCCGTGCCATCTCCAGTATCCACGAGGACACGCGTGGGTCTCGGTTTCTGGATGCTGCATTTGTGGCCATGAGTTGGTGTCTGCCTGTGGATATGTCTCTACTTGTGGCCATGAAGTCCTGGGTCCCTGCCTTTAGCTGTCCACCTGTGTGCAGTGTCTCCGTGTGTCCTGGGCCACCACCAGCCCCTCATGGTCTGCCCAGCTCCACACTCCACTGTGCTGTTGGGGAGGCGGCCCCCGAGGGCGCGGCACCTGGAGGGTGAGCGGCAGCCTGCTGCCCAGTCACTTGCCTGGCTCAGGGGCCAGGGTCCCCCAATTTCCAGCAGCTCATCTCCACTTGGCCATTGTCCTCCAGGGGCAGTGCCAAGCCAGGCAGAGCGGACTGCCCCCGTGCGTGCTGGGGAAGCATAAGGGCGCGCCCCGGGCACATGCCTCCCCAACCCCGCGGCCCCCACCCGCCCGCTGCTGCTCCTCCTCCTCCCCCCTGCTCCCGCCCTCCTTCCCTCCCCCTCCCGCCCGCCCGCCCGCCCTCCTCCAGCCCTGGGCGCTCAGAGCTGCGGCTGGAGCTGAGCGCGCCGCGTCGCCGCCGCCGCCGGTGCGGAGCGTGGGGAGCCCTGAGCCGCAGCCTTAGCCCGCCCGCTCGGCCGCCTGGAGGGTCGTGCCCCGGCGCAGCGGCCAGGGCGCCCTCTGCCCGGGCCTTCCTGTCCTTGGTGCGGACTGTCGCCCGCCGTCGCGCGCCGCCAGTCTGCAGCTAAAGCGCCCGCCGGAAAAGCCGAGGCCGCGGGGCGGCCGTACCCATGGCCAGGTGAGTGGTGCCGGCGGGATGGGCCCGGACGCCACAGGGTGGGCGCGGGCGCGGCGCGCGAAAGCAGCCTGGCAGGTGGCGCGGCCCGGCAGTTGGGGGCAGAACGTGGGTCTCCGCCCGCCCGCGGCACCTGCGCCCGCGCCGGGCCTGCATGTCCTTGCGGCGCCGCGGCCGCGCGTCTCCTCGGGGCCCCGACCGGGCGGGCAGCGCCCCGCGTCCCGCGCCGGCGCACGCGCATCTTCGCGGGGAAGAGGCCTGGGGTGCGGGCGGGTCGCCGGGCCAGCTGGGGGCGCCGGGCCTGGTCCCGGAGCCGGCTGCGCGCACGCACCTTCCAGAGCCTCGCGGCACCCCCTCCCCCCACGCCCTCCCACTGTGTCATCCTCTCCGCGGCGCGGTCGGTCGGAGCAACCGTCACATGGTCCCACTCGGGCCCCACGCGCCCACGCCCCCGCCCAGCGACCCCTCCGCGAGCATGATTGGTGCAAACAGCCGCGACCTGGCCACACTAACTCCTCTTCCATCCCTCCATAAACGGTAGTCCTTCCCCTCCTCACCTGTGTGACCTTGGACAAACAGCTTCTCTTGTCCAGGCTTCAGTTTCCTCACAGGAAAACTCCAGTGTGGGGATTCAAGAATGTGGAGTGACTGGAGCAGCCTATGGGGGAGGGGGGGCTGGGTATCGCCCTGGACGCATCTCTCCCTCTAGGACAGGGCCTCCCTCATTCTGCTCGCTACTGCAGAGCTCAGTGGGACCGGCAGCTGAAGAGGGGACCTTGGCGAGCCCTGAGGGCGAGGGCTGGAAGAAGGCTTGGGAGTTGGGAAAGGCAGAAGTGTGGGGCAAGGGCTGGAAACCCTGGATCGAATGCTTTGCCCTTGCTGGTGGGGCATGAGTGAGTGGGACCACTCGGTCTTTCAAAGATGTGGCCACCGGGCCTCCAGTAACCAGCGTCTGCCTGCTGCAGGACCAGCGCCGTGCCTCAGCCTGTCCCCAGCTGGCCCCGTCCTGAACTCCCCTGGCTCCCGCCAGGAAGGGGCTCTTAGTCTTCACTGCTGCTGTTGTGCCCAGACCGGGCCTGGCACAGAGTGAGCACAGGGTTTCTGTGTGGCCTGTGACCTTGACCTCACTGAATCTGCATCATCACCTCCTGAGGGAGGCCAGGCCTGGATCTTTGTCCCCACTTTCTAGATGACACACTGAGGCTCAGAGAAGGGAGGGATTAGGTGGGTGGAAGCCTCTTCCTTAGAGAGCAGTAGCCAAGAGCCACTGTGAGCCCCCTCCCAAGTGTTGCCCCAGGCTTGCTCCTGGGCCCCAGCTTCAGTTCTGCCCTCACATTGGCCCATGCGCAAGGGACTGTTGTCATTACCCCCTTTTAACAGACGAGAAACTAAGGTTCAGGGAGGTACATCTCACAAGGTCACATAAACCAGGGTGAGTGGCCATCTGACCCACCACACACAGTGGCCCTCAGAGGAGCCCCCTGGGGGCCAGGCTGTGGTGCAGCTGATGGAGTCTTTGCCTGTTGGAAGGGGCCAGGCAGTGGCAGTGTCCGGGACATCAATTGTCCCCGCTGCCAGCCTGGAGGCAGGAACCAAGGGCATAGCCATTCTTGACCAGATGCACCTGGTCCACAAGCAGCCACCTAATGGTTACAGTGCGGGGGCAGGCGGCTCGGGCAGGGGTCACTCACGCAGACGGCACAGGGTGGGCATGGGAAGGGGCTTCAAGGGAGCCAGAAGGGGTGCTAAAAATGTCGGAGGAGAGTTGCCAGGGGGAAGAGTACCTTATATTCTCCGAGGTGACACACGGCTCATCTCTGATCAGGACAGCAGCCATCAATGCACGCCGGCAGGTGGGAAATGAAGGAGACGCAGTGAGCAGTGCCCTGAGTTCGCTGACAGCATGCCCTGTGCGTGGGAGGTCCTGGGGGATAGCAGGGCTTTTCTGGACATCAAAGTAAAGAAAAGAAAGGTCCAGCTCATGGCAAGTGCCAGGGGCTGGGCGATGACAGCCCTGAGGTCTGGTTCCAAGTTTGTACCAGATGGTCTTGGTGACCTTGGACAAGTCCTTTCCCTGCTTGGGTCAGGGAGGGGAGGGGGGGGTGGGGGAGGGCCATCTTCATTTTGGAGCAGAGAGACCAGACCCTGAGTCCGTACGAGCACCCCATTCAGCCTGGCTTCCCCAGCCCCGTGTGGGCTCAACCATGGGGTGGCCCCTGGCCTGCCTGGCCAACCGAGCACGGAGGACTTCTGAGTACAGAGCTGTAGCTGGGTCTTTTGTACTCCTCTTGCCATAAACAGAGCACAGAGCAAGCTGTCAGCAGCCACAGGAGTGAGAATGGGGAACAGCGGTGGGAGGGGACCCTCATTGTCCGTGCAATGCTGTGGATATTGAAATGATGACTGCTGTCCCCGCCAGAAGTTAGCAGCACTACAGGGAACATCAGTAATGACACTAATAACATAGCACTCACCTTGTATCGGACATGGCTGTCAGTGCTTCACAGATGCTGCCTCATTGACCTGAAACAGCACCCGAAGAAAGCAAGTGTTGTTATCCTTCCCATTCTGCAGACCAGAAAACTGAGGCCCAGAGAGGTTTGGTAACTTGCCCAAGGTCACATAGTGAGTAGGTGGTGAAGCCAGAAATGGACAGCAGGCAGTTGGGCTCGCTGTTCGGGCTTGTATGCTCAGTGACATTGCCTCTGGGGTTCTGTCCTGAATGCTCGGGGGGCATGTCAGACCGTGTGAGCTGGTCTTTGTGGGCACTTGTGGCCCTCTGGAGGCGAGGCTGTAGGTTCGCGGGAAACCCTTCCAGAGCCTGAGCTCCCTGAGTCTCCTCACCTGCCCGTCCAGAGAACGGAAACCGAGCTGGGCAATGAAGTGATTTCGGCATGTGTGGTGGTCACCCGTGACGCCAGAGGCGGACCCTGGTTCTGACTAAGGGCCTGCTGCCTAGAAGCCCCTGCAGCACCTTGCCACCTCGGAGATGGGCCCGGGTACCAGACTCTTGTGATGACCTGGAAACGTGCTCTCCCTCTGTGCCCAGAGCTGGGTGGGCGCTCAGTCCTCGGCCAGATGGCCAGTATGGCACTCAGGGTCCTGGAACATGCAGATGTCTCCCCCTGTGCAGCCTCCTCTCCACCCGCCATCATTTCCCAGAAGGCCACAGATTTTGCGGTGATCCTCTCTGTTCTATTCCCCGCCCTGAAAACCCCCCCGCCCCCCCCCCCACCAGCGCACCTTCTGGTGGGTAGGAGGCGCTGGAAGCTGGCCTGTGAGTGCCGCCTGGAGAGGAGGGTTGAGCCCACGCATCACAGGCGGGACGGCAGAGCGACGGGCTGGGTCCAAGGGAGGGGCTGTCCAATGTGAAGACATGTTCCCCTAGCAGTGAAGGCTGGGAAGGGGGAGAAGTCGAAGGTCTCATGAGGAGTTGGTGGCAGACCCCCCAGGCCAGAGCCACAGGGTGAGGGGTGGAAATAAGGTGTTTGAACAGACATGGCGGTTCTGCCTGGCTCACTGTTCGCTCCTGAGTCTCACTGCCAAAGGCCAGGCTTGGGGAGTCTTGGGACGTTCAGAAGGTCTCGCTGTCAGCCCAAGACATATCTGGAGCCTTCAGTCCAAATCTGAGTTCGGCAAGGTGGGTGCTGTTTACAGTGTCCTTGGGGAGCATCTTATCCTGAGGGTTGCTTCTGTAGGTGGGTCCCTCAGTAACAGGGCCGCCCTTGTATTCGAACAAGATGTTCTTTCCTGAGTCCTCTCAGTGCCCAGACACTTTCCAAAGCTGTGCTGACAGTGCAGTAGCCACTAACCACATGTGGCTACATCACCTGAAATCAGTGTCACAGATTCAGTCCCTCAGATCTGCTGGCCACATCTCAAGTGCCCGATAGTCACACGTGGCTAGTGACTACCCATAGAGAACATGTTCAGCAGTTTAGAAAGTTCTACTGCCCAGTGCTCCTTCAGAGCCACTGCAGACCTGAGTCCTCACAGATGCCTTGAAGCCACCCCCATGGCTTCTTCCTTGTGCTGTGTGGGTCAGATCTCCCCAGAGAAGCCCCCAAAAGACAGGCGTGTGAAGTAATGTCCCACTATGGTCTTGAGTTGACAGGCCCGCCCTGGTGAGATGCTGCTGGAAGCGGCTCTGGGTTGAAACCTCTGAGGTGCCAAGCTCCGGTCTAGCTCTTGACTGCTGAGGCTGGAAGGTGCTGGACTGGGCTCAGACGGGGTACCGCTCAGAATAGACGTGCTGCATGGCAGCAGCATGGCCAGCCATCACTGGGTGGCAGCGTATCGCTGCCTCAGACATTAGAGGTGCTATCCTTGGTTCATTCACCCAGGCCCCTGGCTTGGCTCTGGGGACACCTGGCATGGCCAAACCAATGTAGTCCCTGCTCTCTTGGAGCTTATATGCCTTGACAAATGCCTGTTGCACTTGTGTCTTGGGGCAGCTGTGACAAGTGACCGGACACTGGGGGCTTTAAAAGAAGAGACATGTTTCCTGTCATAGCTCTGGGACCAGAGGTCTGGACTAAGGGTGTCTGAGTGGTCTCGCTCTCTGTGAAGCTTCCAGAGGCTGATCCATCCCGGCTTCTTCCAGCCTCTGGTGATTCCTGGCATCCCTTGGCTTGCAGGTGTATCCCTGCACTCTTGCCTCTGTGGTCACACAGCCTTCTCCCCTGTGTGGGCGTCTCAGTGTTTCCATGTGGCCTTTTTAGAAGGGCTGCAGTCACTGGAGCACAGCCCACCCTACTCCAGGATGACCTCGGCTTCCCTGGTTACATCTGCAAAGACCTGGTCTCAAAGCAAGGTCATGGTCACAGGTTCCAGGTGGACACGAATAGGAAGGAGGGGGCACTAGTCAGCCCAGGGCAGAGATCAAGCCGGAAAGGAGCTCACAAATCCACAGCAGCCAAAGCACGAGCACGAGCTGGGCCGGAGCCAGCGGGGCATGCCAAGGCCCCACACTGCGCCCCTGGCCCTGCGTGCATGGAGGGCCGCTGACAGTCGTGCCGGCCCAAGAAGCCAGGCTCGCCCGAGGTGGGCACAGAACCTTGATTCGGACTGCTGGTATGCCCTCCCCTTTGTTTCCAGAGGGAGTTGGACAAGTGGGCATGGGTGCCCAGGCCATCACTCTGACTGCCTGGAGTGCCTGGGGAACTTGGCCAGGGTGGGGCGGTGACCCTCTTCTTCTCGGCTGGGGACGTGAGACATCACCTGGCTACAAGGAGCAGCCTATGCAGTCGGGGCAGCGACCGGAGATCCTGACTGGGCCTGGCCTCACGCTGACGCCCACGGCCCTGGCAGGCCCAGCTTTAAGCAAATCCGGGATCAGGCAACTGCCCACTCTCCTTAGGCCCCTGCCAGGTGGCCTGTGCTCTGCATGGGTTCAGCAAATACCTTGGCTTCAGCTCAGGCCTGAGCGACCCAAGGATGAGGGATCGCTGCTCACACCACGTCTGGGAAGCGGGCTGGGTCGGGGGCTGTGAGGCTGAGGCTGGAGATGTCGGGGCGGGCTGAGGGGTGGCGGCAGAGGCCATGGAGGCTCCACGCAGATGGGCGAGGCTGCTGCTGTTGTTTTTTTAAACAATGTTAATTTTTCCCACTTAAAAATGCTGTTTTTAAAATGGATGATCTTCATAGAAAATTCATGGAACATAGAGGAATAGAAGAAATCAGACCCCCAATCCTACCACCACCATGCAAGTCACTGATGCTGTTTTACTGAATTTGTTTCCAGGCCTTTCTCTTTGCTGGGGCTGCTTATCTTTGCATTATTATAATTGTACCATGTGTACAATTGTGTCTTCCTTGTTTTACTTAACGTAAGCATTTTCTTTATTGATATAATCTCATCTTAAATGAATTTTTTTAAAAAATGGGTGCGGTTTTGTTTTCTTAAGCTCATGAAATTAGTAAGTGCTTCAGACAGAAAGTAACAAATAGTTCAAACTGAGCAAAGATCTGACAAGACTTCATTCATTCATTCATTGAGCAGCTATTTATCGAGCACCTAGAGTGTGTCAGCACTGTCCTCGGTGCAGTAATTAGAATTTTTAAGGGCTGAATAATATTCTCTCAAGAGAGTGTAATTCGCTTAATGATTCAGTTATTTCTGGCAAGCCAGGCAGTCGGGTTTCTTTCATTCTGGTATATGAGGCTGTGATGACGATCCTGGTACGTAACGCTTGTCCTGTGCTGAGGATAGCGACCTGAGACAGCAACAGATTCTGCCAGCATTGGGTCTTGTATTCAAGCCAACTGTTGTGATTCCACTGGCGACAAAACCCTGACTTGCATCAGTATTTGTGTAGTCACGGGTGAGGTTGAACGTTGAAACGTTTTGTAGCTCGTCATTTTTTGGTAATTTCTTCTTTTGCTTCTAGGCTTACAGAATCCTTTACAGAAATTTGAGAACTATTCATTTCTGGATTTTTTGGGTGTGTGTGCGGGTGTCTGTGAGTCCGTGTGGATGGCTGTAATTTTAAGAGGTTTAACTCTTTAATCCAGAGGGCAGCGATCTTTTTCTGTAAATGGCAGGTCGTAAACATTTTAGGCTTTGCTGGGCATGCAGCTGTTTTCTGAACTGCTCAGCTCCACTGCTGAAGCGTGAAAGCATCTGCGGGCAATAAATAGATGAGTATGGCTGAGTTCAAATAAAACTTTATTTACCGGAAGCAGTTCACTGATCTCTGATTAATCCATAGGAAATCTGTCCCAGAGAGGAAGGGGTATGAGGTGAGGAGCTAAAGCACCTTGCTTGCCTGATTGCTGAGCCGTGGTTCCCTGGAGAATCTGTGATGCCACTCCAGCATGTACTAATTCTGCCATGTAGTGGCTTAGGGCTACGACTGCTAACCAGAAGGCTGCCAGTTCAGATCCGCCCGGCACTCCTTGGAAACCATGGGGCAGTTCTGCTCTGTCTATAGGGTCACTATGCATCAGCGTCAACTCGATGGAAGTGTTTTGTTTTTTTTCCGTGAGGTTGCACAATGGTTAAGCACTTGGCTGTTAAGCAAAAGATCAGTGATTCCAGTACCAGCCACTCCACAGGAGAAAGACATGACAGTCTTGTCCCGTAGAGACAACAGTCTTGGAGACCCTTAGGGCCAGTTTTACTCTGTCCTGTAGAGTTGCTCTGAGTCAGAATTGACCCAGTGGCAGTCGCTTTGGTTTTTCGCCTTTTAGTGGTTCTGTTGGGTCTGCTTCTTGGCTCTCTGTCCTTTCCAGGTGATCGGTCTGTTCCTGCGCCACTCATGCACACTTTAACTCTTGCGGCTGGCAGCTTTCGTGCCTGATACGCAGGTCATGCTTCAGAAATCTTAAAACCTCCCCGAACTGCTTTGTTCTTCTTCTCGCACGTTCATCCAGGGTCTGTTAGAGCCGTGTCGTCAAGCCCCCTCTCTGCTGCCCCCTGAAATAAAGCCTCCGCAACAGCGTTCCCCCAGGCCACTGCCGCGTTCCGGAGCAGGCGCATGGTGTGCGTCCGTGGAGTCTGCTGACATCTCACTCCCTCCGATGCTGAGGCGGGAAGGCGGGTGGGACCATAAGCCCAGGTCCGCAGCTGAGGACAGCCAGACAGCCCGGGTAACACCAGACACTCCTGATTAAGAAACAGAAACACAGAACTGCAGCACAGAAAGGCTTGGAGCGGCGGGCAGTGGCCAATGGCCATCTCCAGTCCCGCTGGTGTTTACCTCCTACCATGGGGCTGTCGTGTGTTTGCTTTTCTGCACATAGTCACATCTTTTGGTTCCCCCAAGAGAAAGCGTATTAGAAAGAGCCACTCCAGTCACTTTTTCCCAGCTTGCCTGGTGAACCTATCAGCAGCCTAGGACTACACAACACAGTTCCTGTGCTACTGGCCTTCTCTCACAGGGGTTGCAACAAAACCCTGACGCCTGGTTCAGAAACCTGGAGCCTCAGGCGCTTTGCTGGGGCAGGATGTTTTCACGGGTGGCTGGCACAGGGGCGCGATAGGCGTGGCCCAGGAGTTGAGCTCCTCAGAAGGGGACTCTGAGGGCCGAAGGAACCTTTTGCTCTGAAGTAGGCAGCCCAGCTGAACCCGCAGGGCTCCTCTGCACGCAGCGTGGTGCGTGCTCTCAGGTGCCACCTTCTGGGTCACCATGCTGGGCCCTTCCTGCCCTTCCAAGGCCTCCAGCTTCGTTTCTCCTTGGAGGATCCAAGGCCAGGCATCGGGCCTTGGTCTGGAACCACAGATCTCAGAGAGATGGAAGAGGCCCCAGGGGCCACGGGCGACACTTCAGACAGCTTCCGGGCCGATGAGCTGGGGGCTGACTGGGTGCTCCCTCAGCCCCTTCCCGGGTGCTCCTCCAGGAGGACCTCTGTCTGCCCGTGGCTCTGGGCACCTTCTGTCCCATCTATGCAGAGGCCGTCCCAGCAAGGACTCTTCTGCTGTGGTGTCTGTCTAGATCCCGAGAGGCCAACGGGCCAGCAGGGGGCTTTTCTGCAGACCTCACGGGATGAGGGGGAGTCAGAAACCTAGGTTGTGGGCATCATGATTTTCATGTCCTGATATCAGAGTGACCTGCTAGTCTCTGCTGGCCTCTTGCCTCCCAGGGCCCTTTGGACCTACACTGCCGGTATTGTTGATGCCTTGTCTGAACTCTCCGGGGAATGTTCTGTCAGAGACTATTTTTTTAGGATCCACATAGGCTTGATCTAGGGAATCCAGACTGCAGCCAAGGACTTTGGGGCCTTTTAGTGTTTCTGTTGTCACAGGCTGGGGTTAGAAAGCTATACCAGGCAGAGACCAGGAGCCTTTCAGGTGCCTCCCTGGCTGCACCTCCCCGAAGTGGCCTCTGTGGGGGCTATCAGTGAACTTGGCAGTGGGCGTCCACCACAGTCAGCCGGGAACAAAGCATGGAGTGCTCCAGTGAGCACATCTTGTGTGTAGGTCGGTCTGCAGGTGCCATCTGCGCTCCACCCAACACCATTACCACACCTTCCCCCGAACAAAAGCACAAGGCTGAGGTCCTTTCTGAGGGCTCAAGTGACCTGTGGCCAGGGAGGCAGGTAGGTCTGTGAGGTCTATGCCCTAGGCATCTGTGACAGGCCGAGAGGCCGCCAGAACCCAGGGTGCTCTGAGAGGACCTGCCCGGTGTCCTTGTACCAGTGTCTGCCCTTGGTTAATGTGTGTTGGGTTCCCAAAAGGTGCTGGTCTTTATCAGTTTCTTGTCACCTTGGGTTGGCTCTGTGGGTGACTCAGCTGAGCATCCTGGCCCTGGCGATCTGTATCAGCTGCTGCCAAGAAGAAAAGGACACCGCTTTACCAGCGGTTGGAGACCCCCCATGGGGGTCATGGGAGCTCTTGGCCTGTTTAGTCCAAGGTTGAGCTTCCGTGTGAGGCTTGCCCCACCAAACCCTTTCCCCGGGGTCTCTTTCCCTGACAGTTCTACTGCCCCCTTGATCTTGATCCCAAAGAGTCAACCACCCCCCACCTGTCCTTCCAAGGGTTGAAGAGTATTTCCAGAAACTAGCTCATCTCCTGCCACAGCCCATGATTGGGCCCTTGGAGCCTGTTCCCAGGAGAACAAAGCTTGGGCATGGGTTTGTCCTGCTGATCTGGTCTCTATCCATAATGGAACATGGGAGAGAGTCTGGCCTCTGGGCCACAGTGTCCTGTGGCCTTCAACTGTCTGTAAGTTCCTTAATTACCTTTTAGGCCTTGGCTACTTCCTGTGCTTGGGGCTGGCTCGGGGATTAGAAGCTGGCAGGGCAGGCTGTGTGGTACCATGGACAGAGCTGGGAGACGGGGACAGATGGGTCCCCATCTCTGCTCTCCCCCATCCCATGACATTGGAGCCACTTGTCTGGCAGCCTCTGAAAATGAGAGAGTCCCTGACGTGTCTCTTCTGAGACAGTTCTGATCACATCCTTTGAGGCTGGCATCAGCCACGTTCCGGAGGCCAGCCACAGGTCTCCAAGCTCCCCGACCATGCATGTGCCTTAGCCCGAGCCACACTACCAGTCACCTGCTCTCTGGGACCTGGCACAGCTACTTCAGCTGCCAGGATAGAAAGCAGGAGGGAATGTGAGGCTCGTGCAATACCTTTTGTGCCCAAGTGTATGCACATTTGTGTGTGGGCATGTGTGTGTTTGTGTGCATGTGTGTACACATGCACGTGTGCATGGGTATGTTGTTTGTGTATAACATGCATGCACAGTACATGTGCGAGCACGTGTGCCTGTGTGCGCAGGTGCATGTGCACGCCTGTGTGTTCAGGCACGTACACACACCTATATGGGAGAGGAGGCGTGGGGCGCTCCGACTCCCTGCTGCAATGCAGCGCTCCCCACAGCAGCTCAGCTGTAATTGGATAATTAGTGTCATTACGCTTCCTGCCGGCCGCTCCTCACTCTTCCTGCTCTCTCGCGCACTCCTCCAGCGCGTGCTTTCTCTGGCAAGAAACAAATCACTGTTCTCCTTTTCTCAATGTGGACTCATGGCCCCAGCGACACCTCCGGGCCCCTTCCACAAATGGGCTTCTGACTTCTCTCTGGGGCCCACGGTCACCAGGGCTGTGAGGGTCACTTGTGTGGGATAGTCGATTTCTCTCCAAAAAAACATCCTGGGGCTGCCCACAGAGCTGGGAATGACGCTGGGCCGGGCGTGCAAGAGGAGAGTCTCTGGAGGGAGCTCAAGCCTGTGCTGCCCAAGAACTGTGCTCCTCTGGGATGGGAGGGATAGAAGCCTGATCTTGGCCACAAGGCTGCCTCTGCTCCTTCCTGCTGCTCTGTCCCTCCTGTGCTGGATTGGAGGCAGAGGACAGGGTGGGTCCTCTGCCTCTGGAATGGGTAGTGCGACAGGTACAGCCAGTGACGGGAAGACACAGGCTGGGCAGAGAGAACAAAGAGAACCTGCTCCTGGGTGTCCTGGTGCAGCCCTAAGGTTGGCATGGGAGGCATCACCTGGATGAGCCAGGCGGGACAGACGGAGCTTCCTCCCTCATCCTGCTGGAAAATGTCTGGTGGGCAGACACGCACCTCCTGTGGGTACAGCCCAGTCCTCAGAGCCACACCACCTTGTGTAGCCATCACCGCCACCCAGAGGGGAGGAATGGGATCCCATTTTGCAGATGAAATAAGAGGAAGGCAGAGAACAGCTCAGACAACTTGCTCATGGCGACAGAACTGGGATCCCCGGGTGGGCTGCTCTGCCTCTCGGGCCTGCACTTCCAGGCTTTTACAGGCACTAACTTCCCTTCTAGTCAATTCATTGGACTTTTTCCATTGGTTCTGATCACATGTCCATTGCGTTTCGAGATTTTTCTGAGCAGCCATTTGTATCCCGAACAGAAAGGCACAAACAGTAACAACATACAAGTATCAGCTGACAGACACCTCCAGGTGCCCTTCCCTGACATATGCACGCCCACTGCCCCTGCTTCCCCCGCTGGCCCCCACTCGCTGCAGGCAGCCCTTAGATCGGGCCTACTGTGACTGTGACAAGGGCACAGGGCCACCTCCAGAACCCATGTGCCACCTGCGAGGCCAAAGGGCACAGACCAGGGCCCATCTAAAACCAGAGGAAGGCCCAAGGTGCCTAGACCTTCAGTCATTAGAATTCCATGTTAACAAGCCTGCCAAGCCAAGTGCCGTCGAGTCGGATCCGACTCATGGCGACCCTAGAGGCCAGAGTAGAACTGACCCCCAAAGTATTCAAAGAGCACCTGGTGAATTTGAACTGCCAACCTTGTAGTTAGCAGTGGTAGTACTTAACCCACTACACCACCAGAGTTTCCCGTTAACAAGCCTAGGAGGGTGTTAACTTCCATGTTAACTAGCCCTCCAGCTTAGGAGGATTCTGAAAGCTGGCGAAAGACAGCCTCTGTTCCTTGTTGGCTTTGTGACCTTGAGTAAGCTCCTTAACCTCTCTGTGCCTCATTTGCTTGTACTAGAAAGTGAACTCATCCTGCAATATCTCCTTCTTGTGGTTATGACTTCTCTCTTTTGCTTTGGCTAGAACTTCTAGGACAATGTCTAATGATACAGGTGAGAGGGAGCCCAGCTTCGGATCATCATCTGCCCCAGTGAGACAAGTGAAAATGGGGAATTTGGTAGATCATGGAAGCTTCTGGAAGGCTTCCTGACTCACCCAGAAGCGGGGCTGGTTTAGGACACAGAGTGAAGCTCAGGCACCAAAACTGCTTCCTGAGGCTCTGAATGAGTTAGAGTTGGATTTGACCTCCTTAATAGAGATCCAGCCTATTAGTGGCTTAAACAAGGGAGGAGCTGACTTCTTTTTCACATAAAAGTCTAGGAAGGCAACCTAAGTCTGGTATAATGATCCTCAGGGATGCTGGCTTCTTTTATTTGTGGCTTTGCCATTCTCAACGCATGGATTCCATGTGTAGGATGGCCCAAGAAACCTGCTGCAGCTCCTGCCTTCACATTTGCATTCCAGCTAGCAAGAAGGGGGTGAAGGGCAGGGGAAAACATATGCCTTTCTCTTACAGATACAATGAGAACCTGACCATATTGACTTTTGGTGTCAATTCCTTGGCCAGAATGTAATACTTGGTTATACATAGCTGCAAGGGAGTCAGAGGAATGCTGTCACTAGCTAGATGATGAGACAGCTATCTGAAAATTAAAGTATGACACAAGAAGAGGAGGACAGAGACTGGAGAAGGTCAAAGAACAGTTTGTCACAGCCCCCACTGGAGGCAGGGTGGTGCTGAAGGCAGTGGAGGCTGTGAGGGTGGCATAGAGCACACAAGGAAGGGTTCACTGTGGTTTCTGTTTCAAGTGAGAGTGTTTCCTGAAAAGGAAAGTAGATGTGGACAGAATTTTTTGTTGATCCAGCCAGTAAAGGCAGTGAGATTGCTACAATCTCAGTTGGACCCAGAGGCAACCAGCCTGCCACAGAGCAAAACCACTGGAGGTTCTGGGTGCTTCCTTTGAGACTCCCAGTGACAGGCAAATGTGCCTGACAAGCATGGGGTTTCCAAAGCTGGCTGGGCATCAGATGCCCCGGCGGGGAGGACTCAGTGGTGTGCTTGGCACGCCCACTCCTCCTGAATCCAAAGCACGGTGCTTGCCCAGGACTCAATAGTTTTAAAGTGCCCTGTGGGCAAGGCTTGCAGCTTCCTTTCCTAGCTTCCAGAACCCTTCTGGGCTGGACTGTCAACATGGATTTCTAGTGGTTGGAGGTCAAGGCATCTCGAGGCTTCTTCTGGTTTTAGATGGGCCCTGGTCTGTGCCCTGTGGCCTTGCAGGTGGCCCATGGGTCCTGGAGGCAGCCTTGTGCCCTTGTCACAGTCGCGATAGGCCCTACCTAAGGGCTGACCTGCGGTGAGCGGGGCCAGAGTGGGCAGGTGGGTGTGCGTACCTGGCTGCTGACTGCTCTCCCCTGTTGATAGTTGTCTGTGCAGAAAAGCTGTTCTCTGAGCGATATGCACAGGACGTACCAGAGAGGGGAAGGAGAAGCCAGTAATCCGGGTGATGTGGGATGCCTGTCTGTTTAAATCTGTTTTCTCGGGTTTTATTTCCTTCTTTTTTCCCATCCTCCTCCCTCCACTAGCACAAGTGCTGAGCTGCTAAGGCCCAGGAGCTGCAGCGACGCTGCCTCTGAAATATTAATGAGGCTGCTCTCGGCCTCCGCTCCTTTGCCCCAGGCTCCCTGCCCTCCCCACCTGCATGCAGGCCTCCTCCCTGGAGCCATCCTTACCCCCACGGGTGGTGGCCAAGGTGTGTCAAACGAGGAAGGGGAGGGCCAGGAGGGAGAGGGACTGGTACTGGGGTGGGTGGGGAGATGGTAGGGAAGTAAAGGGTTAATGGGTCTCCAAGGTAGACACCCCTTGGCCACCAGCTTCTACCTGTCCTGGGCCCAAAGTAGACCCTGAAGAGTGCAGGGTGGCTGCGGCTGGCCGGGAGCTCTCGCCTCCCCGTGCCTCTCTCCACCTGCTCCCAGCTGGTCACAGCCTGGTCCCAGAGCAGCCAGCCAGGGTATGTCCCACCTTATCCTGTACACCAGGAGTTCAGTGTCTTTTACTCCCACTTGCTCTGTCATTTGTTGGTACGTGGCGCACATTTCAGTTGGCTGGGGTGGGGGGTAGAGAAAAGGGGGACTGTTATTTCAAGGAATCCCCAGTTGAGTCATACTGCTGAGCCACGGGCCCTTGCTTGATGGGTGTTTGCCTCCAGGCAGGCAGCCGTGGGGGGCATGTGCTCAGGTGGGCCCCAGAAGTCATCGTCTCCTGCCTCTGACCTGCCACAGACACGAACTCGGCCATGTTCCTGTTCTGCCTCTGTCTTGCCTGGGCCGGGCTCTTGGGGCAGCCAGACTGAGGAAGCCCCATGGCCACATGACCTGTTCCCACTTTACAGAGAGGCCGGCTGAGGGCCCAGTGATGGCAAGACACTGGGGCTCGGACTTTGTGACTTCTGCCTGGTGCTGTTGAGCAGGCTCCATCCACCCGAGTAGGCAGGGACCTGAGGGCGTGATGGACCCACACAGAGCCCCGCGATGCTGCCTGTTGGCGGGCAGTGGCCACAGCCAGGCTCTATTTCCAGAATGGACAGTGGGGCTAGTGCTCAGGTGTCAGCTGGCAGCTGGAGGAAATCTTTTGCCACCTGTTGTCTTCTCTCTAAAAGTGAGGCAGAGGGGATACAGCCCCTGGCCTGCTGGGAGGGGGAAGGGCTCTGTTTCCAGGGAGCTCAGGGCCAAAACTCACCCCAAGATGACAAAGCCAGGCACCTGGCATCGTTGAACTTTGCCAAGCCCCAGCCTCAATTTCCCCTCTGCAAAAGGCCCTCAGAAAGGGCTTGTGAGAACTCCTGAGAGAATCGCATCAGTTGCATTCTTGTAGAGTCCCTGACTCAAACCCTACACAAGCTGAGAGCAGTCCCAAGAGAGAGAGGGTAGCTGACCAGAGGTAGAGGTCACCCACCTCCCTTGGGAAGCTTCTTGTCAGCCGAGGCTGGAGGGGGTGGAGGGCCCGGTGTGGGGGTTAATCCCAGGTCCTAGTAAAGCTCCAGTTAGAGGTGGCCAGAGGGGGTACTTAGGAGGGGTCAGTCCCTGGAGAAGGACAATCAAGCTTGGTGGAGTGGAGGGTCAGCAAAAAAGAGGAAGACCCTCAACGAGAGGGATGGATACAGTGGCCGCAACCATGGGCTAAAGCAGAGCGACGGTGGTGAGGGTAGCACAGGACAGGCATAGGGTCACCATGAGAGGGAACTGACTCGATAACATTGAACAATAACTCACAGCAGGAGGCGGGGGACGGTACTGGGGAAGCAGGTGCAGTGGGAAGGAGAGACACGTTCTGTTTGGGCCTTGTGGGCCCAGGGTCTCCAGGACCCACTGGAGGGCAGGGTCCCTCAATGCTCCCAGCAACCCCTGAGCTCTGACAGGTCTTCTGTAGGGATTCCTGAGCTCCCTTGGGTGCTGTGACTTGCTGAGAATCATGCGGGAGGGGTGAGGCGGGGCAGGGAATACGCCCCGGGTCTCGGCTCTTCTCACCTCTCCACGCTGGCCAACTTGGCTGGAAGGTCCGACCACCTCTGAGGAGGTTTTCAATTCAATTAAGGCAATTAAGGTCTGAAAGATGAAAGAGCACAGAAATGGTATGTTCCCTGCCCTTTTGGTGCTTACAGGCCGTTCTAGGCAGCCAGCCCAGGCCGGAAACCCTGTCAGCCCTGCAGAACAGATAGACCCAGCCTTGCTCTTGGCCATTTCGGTGATGGCTGCTGTCCTCTTGCAGACTGCAGGCGGACGTTGACATTGTGAATGGTGGCTTGTCTGCTGATGCAGACTGAGGGTAAACACTGAACAGGCTTAAAGAGAAAGCAAGGACTCTCTCTAGAGTGGCCAGCATTCACCCATGATGGAGCTGTATTTCACTGATGACCCCTTGGCAGCCCTAGGCCCACTGAGTGAATGGAGATAAAACAGCTTAGCGTGAGCACAGCTGTGACTTGACAGCCCCCAGAGGAGTAAGCTGTGGACATTCCTCCCCTGCACTCCCCCACTCCTCCTGCTCTCCAGGACACCCTCCTGAGCCTGGGCGCACTCGCCATGGAGGCCGGGACCTCGTTCAATCATTCCACCGGGCCCCAGGCCCCTCCAGGGCTGACCACCCAGTGAGTTTCCTTTCCCGCTGACTCAGTAAGCACATGTCTCAAAGAGCTTCAGATCCAGTTGAGAGGGGAGTTCGTATCCATAAACCAGCATGCCACGGGGTCATGTGTTGAGGTGGTCAAATTTGTTCATTCTCGTTAGGGAGTGGGCCTAGACTTTTGAAGAAGGTTTCACTTGAATGGGGACTGAAAGGGTTCATGGGATGCCCACAGGTGGCAACAGGATGGGGGAGCGCAGAGCAAGGCACTGGGCCCAAGGCCGGCCACCTGTAGCCATCCTGCCCTCCCTCCCCTCAGCAAGTATTGCTAAGTTGGCACTTACCTAGCCAAACCAGACCACAGACCTCCCTGCTAGCTACCAGTGGGCTGGTGGGGTGGCAAGGGAGAAAGCCCAAACCAGATGAGTGTCCCCACAAGCTGTGTGCTCTGTCTCAGGAGAGAGGGGTACAGAGTATGATGGAGCTCAGGGTCAAAGGTCCTGAGGGGGAAAGATACCTGAGGGGGATGACAGCACAGGGTTAGGGGAATGAGGCTGTCTGGAGAGGCTGCTGTCGTTGTTTCGGGCTCTGCCACCTCATGTGTCTGAACCTTGGCTCTCCTTGCTCGAAGGCAGGGTTCAAGTGGCCCTCCCAGCAGAAGCCCTGCCGGGTCTCACAAGGCCCACTCTTCACATCCACCGTGTCTCCTGATCCCAGCTCCGTCTCCACGTCCCATGCCTCTCTCTATACCACTCTCTACCCAGCAGCCTGGGGGCGGTAGCTGACGTCTCTGCCTGGAGGCTCTGTGCTGGCCCATTGGCACTCATGGCCCCGTGGGGTCTTCTGGCCCCCAATCCTTGACTTCCTCTCCCTTCTTCTCACTCCCTACATCCCTACCTCCTTCCTGGTGTATGAACATCCAAAAAAAAAGAAAAGAAAGGAGAACAAATCAAGTCGAACTGCCCCCATAGAATCTCCAAGGAGCACCCAGCAGATTTGAACTGCTGACTTTTTGGTTAGCTGACTTAGCACTTAACCACTGCTCCACTGGGGTGAAAACGTCAAGTAGCAAGTCACTCTTAGGAGAAATGATTTCCTCTTTCATCTCCTTCCTGTCCTTTCTCCAGTGTCCCTCTTCCCTGAGGCCTCCCCAGACCCCCATCTCTGCCAGCCCTCCCATCATTCCACTGCTCGTTGTCGGCCTCCCAGTGTTGCATGGCCTTCAGGCCTCTGCCGAGCTCACAGCCCTCCTCAGTGCCGGGAGCACATGGTGGGAACACCCTGCGAAGTGGTTACTGCCGTTTCCCAGAAACCCCCTGCTCACGCTGGGGCAAACCAGAGAACTCCGCCCGCTCACTTTTAAGACTAAAGGGCATGGACTTGGGGGCATCCATTTTAACTGCCAGGAGGCCTCTCTGCCCTCCTTCCGCATTTTGCATTGTGGTGTGCTCCCTGAGGGTTCTGACTCTGAAGTAGCCCTGCCCTGCCTGACAACCAGTGGCCGGCTGTGTTCACCGGAGGATCCTTCAGAGCCAAGATTCCGGGAGGGGTCTTCGCTGGCGTCAAAGCCAAGGCCACATACCTGCGACCACTGCCTTAGGGATGGCTCCCTCTTGAGAGCAGGCAAGGAAGGAGATGGGGCGGGGAAGGTGGGAAGCCCTGCGTGTTAGAGGCTGAGGGGGGTTGGGCCTTACAGGCTGCGGTGGTCAGCGAGGCCAGACCCCATGAAGGCCGCGGGAGGGTGTGGAAAGAGGGTGTGGGTGGTCCTGTGCTGTGGGGCCCCCAGTGACCCGTGGCTGCTTCTGGCTTTCTCTGGGCCCTCTCCTCACCACCTCCCCTCTGCCCGTACCTCCTGCCCTCTCCCTTCCTCCCACCCTCCTCTCCATCCTCTCTTTTGTCCCCCAGCCCACCCCAGATCCCTTCAGGACAGTGGAGACACGCTGTGTGCTAAGCTGAGACCCGGACCCCAGCTGACCCTGTCCATGGCTTGGCATACTTCCGGGACCCTTGTGCAACTCTGGGCCTGAAACTGCTGTACTCGGTAGCATGCTGACAGCCGCACAGACTAAGTCATCATCAGGCAAGAGGGGGACAGCAAATCACTTGTGGTGGGCCATGGGAGAGGACAGATCATGGCCCAGACAGTCCACCCACAGTGGGGCAGAGCACTGTACATCAGTTCCAGCTTAACATGCTGGCCTCAGTGGGTGTTCCCAGGGGGACTTAGGTGGCACTTGGAGCCTCCAGACCCCAGCTAGGCTGGTGCTCGTGGCAGGAGAGTCCCCACTAGCAGGTATGGACCCTGGGGCAGCCTGCCCACACCTTCTTCCCTTCCTAGGCAAGCCCCCCACCCCCCCACCCCGGCCCCAGGGACTCAGTGAGTGAGGACTTGGCCAAGCTCTGATTTGTGGTTTGGTCTCAACTGTATCCCTGGCTCCTCCTCCCCAGGTGTCTGAGCTCGGGCCACTTCCCCGGCCTTGGAAGGGTGCTGGGACTTCAGAGTCTCCTTTTCACTAACCACAGCCAAGCCGAGGCTGTGCTTGCAGGAAGGCCTGACCTCCTCTCTTCCCAGCCTGGCCAGGTGGCAGGATGGGCGACATGGCAAACAGCTCGATCGAGTTCTACCCCAAGGCCCAGCAGCAGCAGGAGGCCCCACAGGCTGGTGGCTTTGGGTGCACACTGGCTGAGCTGCGCTCCCTCATGGAGCTGCGAGGGGCTGAGGCCCTGCAGAAGATCCAGGAAGCCTATGGGGATGTCGGAGGGCTCTGTAGGAGGCTGCAGACCTCCGCTACGGAGGGTAAGTCTGTTGGCAGAGCTCAAGCTCAGGCCAGGGGTTGGGGGTGCCAGGACCTGACACACTGGCCTTTGGTGGAGTGACCTGGAGACATGCTTTAGCCCAGGCACAAGCCACAGTGGAGGGTTTGGTTGTGCTGGAGTGATTGGGAAGGCTCTTTGGAGAGCAGACCCACGAGGACTCTGCCTGTCCCTTCCTCTCAGTCTCTGGCTGTCTCCCCTAGACCTGGAGTGTCTGCTCAGTGATGAGGACGTTGTTCCCTGGCTAACCTGGATCCTGCAGGGGGACTCCAGGTGGCCTGTCTTCTCTCGACCATCCTTTGGTAGAGCTGGGCCCTGCCCCAAGTTCCCCCTCCCCGAGGAGGGATAAATGGGAGGCCGGGACCATGTAGGGTCCAGAAGCCAGCATCTCTTGGGAGCACTGGTGGCTTCTGGGACAAACCCAGCCATGGCCAGGCAGAGCCCCAGGCTGCTGATTGATTTCCTCAGCTCTCGTTTCAGTGTGGCACCTCCATCCACTGGTGCTGTAAGCCTTGGCCATCGCCCTTGTGTCCTCTGCTCTCTGGCACCCTCGTCCCATCCATCACTGAGGGCTGTCCATTCTGGTTTATAAATAAGTCTCTTGGACACGTTCCCTGCTGTCCATCTCCTGCTGTCGCTGGTCCAGCCTGGGCTACAGGTACAGCCTCTCCCAGCCTCGAGCCTTGACCACACCAGCTGGGTTCCAGAGAGCAGCACCCCCACCTCTGTCTGTGGGATGGAGAGAGTGGGAAGGGTCAACAGGGGAAGAGGTGTGCTGTGGCCAGATGAGAGGCGAGGAGCCAGGTGATAGTGACTGGCTGGATCCAGAGCAGCACCGTAAAGTGGCTTGGCTAGGGCCTCCTGGTCTCCCTGGTTTGGCACTGGAGTGACACCCTTGTGGCCCTGGGCCCCGCCTCGCCACGTGCGCCAGTCTAAGAAGTGGGGTATCAGGCAGATGGCTTGGCACCATGTTAGAGGATCACTTTCCTCTCTCGTCCTTCCTCCCCCATCAGGATTCGGGGCCTCAGAGCAGGCTGGAGTGGCGGGCCATTTAGCAACGAGGGCTCTGACCTCTCCCAGATAAAAGGAAGCAGACGGGCTTACACTGGCCGCTCTTTCCTCTGCCTGGAAGGCCTTGTTAAATATTGAAAATGTCAAGGCCCATGGGAACCTGCCCGATGCCACCGCATTGGCCGGGGCACAAGCCCACTGCCAGGGGAGGAAGCGGGCATGGAGGAGGGCAGGGGCCCAGGTGGGTGGCCTGGCCCTGACCAGCAGGTCACTTGGGTCTCCCCTGCCCCAATGGAGGGAACCAAGGAGCCTGCATCAGCATCGATAGCACAAGACCACCCTCTCCCTCCTCAGCCCTTCAAGCCAGCACCACTCAGGTGCCAGGTGTGGCTAACTCTCCCTCCCCATTCCCCTGCTGATTTCGTTCCCAGAGTTGTCATCTACTGGGATGCAGTGGCACAGGCCCACACCATCCCGTGGTGAGGTTAGCAAACTCAAGAATGTCCAGAGGGAGGACTGATCCAGCCTTATGTGGCAGGTGGGAGGCCAGGGTGGGTGCCTGGGGTACTAGCATTAAGCAGGTCACTTGATTGCCCAGTCGGCCTCTGGACAGGCCCTGAAGGATGCAGGAAGCCATCCTGGAGACTGGCTCCCTGGGCCAGGGAGCTGGGCTTTACGGCCAGCTCAGAGGCAGACCCACTTGGGGACCTTGCTGGGCAGTCAGATGGAGGGAGGGGTGCATTAGCTGAGAGCTGACATGATGTGGCCCTAATCCAATTCTGATGGCATCTGGCCTCTGCTCTGGGCAGGCCGCCCATCTGTGTCCATGCCAACCAGTCAGCCCCTGCGCCCTGGAACTGGGCTGCCCTCAGGGCCATGCTGGGCTGGGGAGAGCTTGCAACCAGAGGGTCCGGAGTTGCCTTGTGCTCCCATCAGTCAGTTCTGCTTCGGAGGCTGTTGGGACCCCCACCTGGTAGGAAGGCCAAGGCCACAACCCTGGCTGAGGGCCACTGCTCTGTCTAGGGCAAGGGAGGGTGAAGCATTGCTGCAGCATCAAGGGCAAATCAAGGCCAAGGGAAAGGCTGATGGAGGCAGGGAGGGGCCATGAGGGGCTGGGAGAGAGTGCCTGGGAGAGGGACTGGAGACTTCTCCTAGGGACAAGCCCAGCGGGTGGGGTGGGCAGAGCAGGCAGAATGCAGGCTTAAGTTGGGGCGGGGACCTGCAGAAGCTGGCAGTATATGTGGGGCCCACAGCAGGGCAGCCCCCACAGGTCCTGTCTCTGTAGTTCTGTGCTCCCATGTACGGGTGTGGCACTCACCAGATATCCACCAGGCCAGGTCTCTGATCTGTACCCTCCTGCCCCTGGCCCTGCCCCCGCCCCGGTCCTCACCCCCACCCCCACCTGGGGAAGCTTTAGGCCTTCAGAAAGAGGCCTGCAGCCCCAGCAGAAACCCGAGATGGCTGGCACGCAGCTTTCCACCCCACTGCCATTGGGAGAAGGGCAGGGACAGCTGCTGCGCTTCTGGGGGGAGGCGAGGAGGACCTCCGGTGGATGTGCCAGCGCCGGGCTTTTGGTCTCATCATGCTGCCGGACCTGCTGGCCTCCTGGCCCTCCCCAGAAGTGCCCTGCCCGCCCACTACACACACACACACTGCCACTGCTTTTGCCCAGCTCCTTCAGCACTACTGTTGGCGTGTTTGTGTGTGCAGAGGTTTGTGCAGCTTCCCTAGCAGAGCGGAAGCGCTTTGTGGGCAGGGACCTGTGCCGCCTTCTGCTTCCCCTGCCCTCACTGGAAGCATCCAGGTGGAAGCAGCATGCCAACATCTGTCCACTAGGGGTCAGTGTAGGGCTGCACACTCAGAACCTGAAACCAGAGGCAGGAGGGAGGCTTCCTGGTGGCAGCAGCACAGCCTGGGACAGGCCTGGAAAGGTGTCAGGAGTTTCCGGGAGTAGAGGACGGTTTGCTGAGGGGCAGGACCTGGACATGATGGTCGTCCAGGCCTCTATGGGTTGGAGATGAGGATGAGACCAGTCAGACTCAGGGGACGAAAGGCCCGAATGCCTTTCCCAGCTGTGGAGCCTTGGGCTAGCTTTGGAAGCTTCCAGGGCCTTCACTGCCTCCAGCCTGAAATGGAGCCAATATTGATGCCTGCCCCAATGGCGCACAGGATTAAATGAGATACTAAAATGTGTGATCATCACCATCATCATCATGGTCGTGGTCAGTCACGCTGAAGGCCCGAGTACTAGCCTTGGTGGAGGCTGAGCAGCGCCAGCTACTCTGGAAGAGGGCAGGGACCAACGGGTTAGCCAAGGATGAGAAGCTGCTGACTGCAGAATGCTGAGCGGATGCCCCTGTGCAGTGATTCTGAGTCCTTCTGTGTACCAGACCCTCAGGGACCCTCACTAGCTCCCATCCAGGGCCCTGCCAGCCTGGTGGCGAATGGTGGTGACGGGGAGCAGCCCACTGCCTCCCAGCCTGCTGCAGCTTATCCAGGGTCTGGGTGTCATGCAAGTCACCATATAGATAGGAACCCACAGAACGGGGAGAGGCCACAGGACCTGTGGATGAGACAAGGAGCCACAGCTACCTGCAGCTTCATCCTACCTCTGGAGATTCAGTGTCCCTTGGCTGTGACCATGCCAGGCACTCTTGTCCCCCTGTCCCACCACCGACCCTGCCTTCGTGTTTGTGGAGCCAGCTAGTCTGCAGTCCAGAAGAGGGCTCAGCCGGTGATGGGAATAGAGATGTGGCCAGGCCAAGGGCGCCATGCCCTGAGTCTAGACTGCCACCCTGCAGAGCTCGGTTAGGCTGCAGTGACTGGGCCAGGCCCTCAGAGGAGGCCTGGGAATCTGAACATTCACACTAGAGAGATCCTTCTGGGATATGGGGCATGGCGGCAGAGAGGCTTGCTGTGAGCAGGCTGTGGTTGGCAGCCTCAGCATCTGGTTGAAGTGGCACTGCTGTCACCCTCCACACACACATCCCCAGCCTGGAGGCCACTGCACTCTGGTTTAAAGCTTCCTGGCCCCCGCCAGCCTCCTACACCTGGTCTGCCTCTAGGGGAGCAGTGGGCTGTGCCCTTGTGTTCCAAACCTCACTTGGCCATGCCTTCGCCATGTTGAACATTGTCTCTGTCCTTCAGGACCCCTTTGGAGGTGGCTGTGGATGGCCCAGGGGTTACACAAGCAGCTGTAGGAGGTGCAGACTGGGTTTCTGTCCCATAGCTGAGACCCACCCTAGTTACTGGGTCCCCATTCCCATCTGCACATCAGGAGGACAGAGTGCTGTCCCCTCCTCCCAGGACCAAGACCATAGGGCATGCCTGTGACAGCACCAGCTGTGTCCAAGGCAGCCAAGGTGCCCACCACCCACCCCAGACTTACATGATGCCACCTTTTCAGAACCTGAAGTCCAGTGGTAGAGACAGACGGTGACGGGGTGGGAGCAGCAGGCGTCGGCGGGGTGGCTGGAGCCCTCGCCCACCCTCTCTTCTGTGTCTCCGCTCCCCTCCCTGGCCCACGCAGGTCTGGCGGACAATGCCAGTGACCTGGAGAAACGTAGGCAGATCTACGGGCAGAACTTCATCCCTCCCAAGCAGCCCAAGACCTTCCTGCAGCTGGTGTGGGAGGCGCTACAAGACGTGACCCTCATCATCCTCGAAGTGGCTGCCATCGTCTCCCTGGGCCTCTCATTCTATGCACCCCCGGGAGAGGACAGCGAGGGTGAGGGGCAGGGCTGGAAGGATGGCAAGAGGGACCCAGGCAGGAAGGGGCTGTGGCAGGAGGGCAGTGCTTGAAGCGGTCCTCTCTGCCCTTTGCCGCCCCTTTGTCCTGGGCACAGCCTGTGGGAATGTGGCAGCTGGGGCCGAAGATGAGGGTGAGGCTGAGGCTGGCTGGATTGAAGGCGCTGCCATCCTGCTGTCAGTCATCTGCGTGGTGCTGGTCACGGCCTTCAATGACTGGAGCAAGGAGAAGCAGTTCCGAGGTCTACAGAGCCGCATTGAGCAGGAGCAGAAGTTCACGGTCATCCGGAATGGGCAACTCCTGCAGGTGCCGGTGGCCGCACTGGTGGTAGGAGAGATTGCCCAAGTCAAGTACGGTGAGTGCGTACTCGCCTGCTCGATACTCACGTACTCACTGCTCTCACCTGCCCCACGGGGATGCCTGGAGCACAAGAGGAGGGGCTGGGGTGATAGAGTTGCAGATGCCCCCAGACCTGAGAGGCCAGCTGTCCCCTTCCTCATTCAAAGACTTCCTGAGGTACTCCAGGACACTGCTGCTGTCTGCACCACCCCGGGAGCTAGACAAAGCAATTAGGTGGAGGGGGGTCCCCACGGAAGTAGGAGACGGGAGGAAGAAGGCCCCAAGTCCCATCTTCAAGCCATCACTGGGCCAGCCCCTGCCCCGGGGAAGCATCAGAGGCAGGGTTCCAGAGGTGGTGGCTTCGTGGGCCCATCACCCCCGCCTGGCCTCTAGGGGACCTGCTGCCTGCCGATGGCGTGCTCATTCAGGGCAATGACCTCAAGATCGACGAGAGCTCACTGACCGGAGAGTCCGACCATGTGCGCAAGTCGGTGGACAAAGACCCCATGCTGCTCTCAGGTGCGAGGGGCAGAGCATAGGCCACGACCCAGGGCATTTCCTTTCTGGGCCAGAGCAGGGGCATTGCAAGAGGGATGCTGGGAAGAAAGTATGAAAGAAGACAAAAGAGCAGAGGCCCCTGGTGGGCTCTGGGAATAGCTGGCCTGGTGCCTTTGGGCAACAATTTGCTCCCTGGGGGATTCTGGGCCTTCTTCTGGCTGCAGGTGAGGCTCCAGCCTTGGCTTAGGCTTGACCCCACCTCTGGGGGGCTCCAGACACTGAGTGTCTGCTTCTGAGATGCCTGAGAGGAAACACTGAGAGGCCCAGCAGCCCACCTGCCAGCCAGCATGCCTGCACCATGGGGGGCAAATGGCTGTCTCAGTCGCTCTCTGTTGCTGTGCCAGGTACTCATGTCATGGAAGGTTCTGGAAGGATGGTGGTGACGGCTGTGGGAGTGAATTCCCAGACAGGCATCATCTTTACTTTGCTTGGAGCTGGTGGGGAGGAAGAGGAAAAGAAGGACAAGAAAGGTAAGCGGAAATGGACTCCAGCTTCCTGTACCCATGGCAAGCTGACCCTCCTTCCACAAACCTGCCTTTTGGCCTTTGCCCACCTGCTGGCAACCTCTCAGGGTTTGGGAGGCCATTCCCTCTTTTCTGAGTCCTCTCCAGTAGCCCCACCCCCAGGGTCTTTGCCCCAGAGCCAGCAGGGTCCCCCAGTTCTTTAAGGTCCCCTCAAGCTGCTCTTCCTGACCTCAGTCAAGGAAGATGTTGGCTGGACTGGGGTGAGTGCACAGCGACCAGGGTCAGCCACCCAGCTGGGGAGGGTGCTGCTGTCTGCCTCATACCCACCCTTGGGAGCGTTTAATTCCCGTGGCCTGCAGAGGCTGGCTCCATTAAAACTCTGAGGGTCTCAGACCCGCAACACCCAGGAAAATGAGGTCACGAAGCCAAGCCTTATGCAGAGATGGAGAGCTCCCAAGCCAGGCCTGACAGGCAGCATCAAAGGACAGAAGCAGCCTCCTCTAGGGCCAGACAAGGCTGGGGCAGGCAGGGAAGGCAGGCCACTCGGGTTGAGGACACATCTTCGGAGAACTCTTTTCCTCCGTGGCCCCAGCCTTCCTGGCACACGGCCACCCTGCCTCCTCCCTCCTCTGGTCTGAGCCCCAGACATGACCTGTGTCCCCTGCAGTCCTGAGAACAAGGGCTTGGACAGTGAAGGATGAGAAAGGAGCACAGCGTGCCTTCCTGGGGCCGGGCTGGGACACGAGCAGCTGGAAGTAGGCACACAGAAGGGAAGTGCGACCACATGGGAACGCCAGGGGGCTGGGAAACGAGCAAACAGCCTTCTGGCTGACCTCGGCTGCCCTGCCCGCCCGAGGACCAGCCGTGCCCTAGCGCCTGTGATGCCCTTTCTGTGAGACTGCTTCACCATGATAAAGGAAACCAACAATGGGGACTGGCGTTTTCTTCCCCTAAAAGAAACCACCTGGGCCACCTAGAAGGACAAAGCAACTCTTCTTTGGGGAGACCTGCTTCCTTCTGGAAGCCTGCAGCCCAGGACCCTGGGGACAGCTGAGAACTCAGGGTGTGAGCTGGTGCCACTTCAGGCCTCCTGACATCTCACTTGGGCTGAGAATACAAACGTAGTCGGCCTGCCCTCCCCTCCCCCCAGCAACCCAGTGACAGGGAGCTGTGCTTAGGTCAGTGTGAGGAAGGGTACCGGGTACCTAGCCCTGGGCCGCCTCGTGTAGTAGGGAGCTCCCTGCTGCTGGAGGTGGTAAGGGACAAGTGGCATGAGCTGCTGTGGCCTAGAACTTGCCTTGGGCAATGTCCTGGGGCAGCCTGGGTATGGGTGTCTGTTTGCTCCCAGCTGGCCAGGCTCATTCCCCACAGCCAGCCCTGCTGCACCAGCTCACCCCGAACTGCTCAGTCCAGAGTCTCCCCACAGTGCATTCTGGGGGTCCAGGGGAGAGCAAGGGAGTGGGCCCTGGTCCCGCTTGGGGTTGGCCTGGAATCCTGTGCCTGTCACCCCATGGCTCCTCATTAAGCCCAGCTGACAGCAGCCTCTGAGCAGGGAGCTCCAGCAGTCAGAAGTCATCTGGGTGAGCCACTTTCAGTGTCTCTTCAGGATGCAGATGTCGCCAGTTGGGTGAGGGCTACCTCAGCTGGCCCAACAGGCATAGCTAGTTAATAGGTTTAACTTCCAGTGGTGGCAGGCCTTCTGGGAACCTGCTGCTGGCCACACATGCCCCTATGACACCCAGGGTCTACTCAGCCAGTCAGAGGTGGTAGAGTGGTCAGAGTCCCAACTCCACAACCCTCCCCCCATTAGGCAACCCAGCCCCTGGGTGACATGCAGGCCCTTACCCTCGTCCTGCCCCCGACCCCTTTTCCATGTGGTCATTGGTTCCACCCTCTGTCCTTACGGGGTGTGTGTGTGTGTGTGTGTGTGTGTGTGTGTGTTGGTGTCAGTGTGTGTGTGCAAGTGCACGGGCCAGGGCCACGTTGACGCTCTCAAGTCTCTGTATCTGCCGTTCCTCCTCCATTGCAGGCAAGCAGCAGGATGGGACGACGGAGAGTAGCCAGACCAAAGGTAGCGCATGCCCAGCCCTGCTAGTCGGGGTCACCAGAGGCCCAGCTGTAGCTGGGGGTGGTGGGGGCAGACTCACAGAGTGCGGACAGGGCAAAAATGCGGTGGCAGGGCCCATTGGGGCACACTCATCCACAGATGCCACTGGAAGCTCAGACCGACCACCGAGGCTATTGGCTTAAAATTAACTTTCCCGTGCTTGCTCCCAGCAAGGGTCAGGAGATGGCCCATGAGTAGTCATTCTGGGCCTGGTTGGACCAGATGGAAATACTAAAGCTCAGGTGACTTGCCCGAAGTCACAGAGCTTATAATTAGCCAAGGCCTCAGCCGGTCGTTTCCCAGGTCTGTTTTTTTTTTAACACCAAGCCTTTCAGCTGAAGTGGCCATCCTCTTAGGCTACTTCTGAGCACTGGGCAGGTCCGGGCCAGAGGACAGAAGCAGGGACGCAAGGACCATGGTGGAGGGCAGTGAGCTCAGAGGCCATTTTAGGTACTGGCAGCCTATGGCTGGAGCCCTCGGTTGGGAGAGGACTGGAACACAAGCTAGACAGCTGTGGCCCAGCTGGCCGTGGCCTTGACTGCTAGCTGAGGATGGTGGGAAAGAGGAGCAGTTTAGAGGCCGTAAGCTGGCTCTGATGCAGACACCCAGGTCTTGCTGAGACCAGTGTGGTGGGGAGAGCAGTTACAGAAAGGAGACTAGAAGCACCAAGAGCTGATTGGATGGGGTGCTGGCTGGTGGGGTCAAGTCCTAGGGATGGCTGGGCCACTCTCGAGGAGGAAAAGAGGAAGCGGGCGGGGGTGGAAATGAATCACTCCGTCAGGACATGTGGCACGGAGGGGCCTGGGGAGTGTGTGAGGCTGGAACTCAATGGGCCTGAGTTGGGCTGGAGAATGGAGGCAGAAGGAAGGTGCTAGAAAGCTGGATGGACAGAAGGAGGACAGAAAGATGGGGTCTACTGTAGTAGGAAGGGGGTTCAGGAGACCTTCCACCTAGTGAACTGGAGCCTGACGGGTGGAGGTACCCAGGCGAGAGGAAAGTACACCCAGGCTCCTGGCTCCCTGAAAGGCACAGTGGGGAGATGCATTGACGCAGGGTTCTGGGACACATGGGGGCGGGGGAAGAGAATGTTCCCTAGGTCACAGGCCCCTGGTCTCAGGACTGGCGGGCCGTGCTGTGCTGTATGCCCAAGTGATTTGTGCTGTGCTTGTCCTTTCATCCCCTGTGGCACCTGAGAAGTGCTGGAGCCTGCCCGCCTCCCTGGGGTCTGGTCTGGCCAGGACAGAGAAGGGAGGCCGAGAATCAGCCTGTGAACCCCACTGTGGCATGATCTGTCTCCCCCCCGCCCCGTGAAAGCCTTTTGTAGCTCGTTTGCCGTATGTCACAGTCCTAATCTGGGCGGTGGGCTTCTTCTGTGTATAGCCAAGAAGCAGGATGGGGCCGTTGCCATGGAGATGCAGCCCCTAAAGAGTGCAGAGGGTGGGGAGATGGAGGAGCGGGAGAAGAAGAAAGCCAACGTGCCAAAGAAGGAGAAGTCGGTCCTCCAGGGGAAGCTCACAAAGCTGGCCGTGCAGATTGGGAAAGCGGGTAAGGGTGGCCTGGCGGCTAAGCCAGGTGGGCGGGCCGAGCAGTGGGAGGGTACGGGCAGGGCAGGGCAGGGTCGTCGACGGCCGGCTGCGTGGGCCAGGCAGGAACAGGGAGGCCTGCATCGGGAACTTCTTCTGACTGAAGCTTGCTGCTTCCTTTTCCAGCTGCCCACATTCCACCTCACATGGGTCTGGAGACCCAACCAAAGGCAACCAAAGTCCCGTGCGGGCAGGCCACACAGCGACTGCACTGTGCCACACCCCAGACTGTCTGTCCTGAGACCTGCACCCCATCGCAAGCCCTTTTCAGAAGGCCCCCAAGGGCACTCTCTGGCCCCAGTTGAGATCTAGCAAGCTCCTGGCCAGGTTTCGGTGACGCTGGCTCCATCGTCACGCCCCTCTCCTTCCCTCTTCCTGACTCTTCCTTCCTCGCAGGGCTGGTGATGTCCGCCATCACTGTGATCATCCTGGTCCTCTACTTTGTTATCGAGACCTTCGTCATCGACGGCCGGGTCTGGGTGGCCGAGTGCACGCCCGTCTATGTGCAGTACTTTGTGAAGTTCTTCATCATTGGCGTCACGGTGCTGGTCGTGGCTGTTCCAGAAGGCCTGCCCCTTGCCGTCACCATCTCCCTGGCTTACTCCGTCAAGGTAACAGTGGTGCCACAACACAGGTGATGGAGCAGTCTGGCTGCATGACATGGCAAATGTCATCTGTGTCACTGAATTGTGAAGTAAAATATTTTGAGAGGGCGAGTGTTTTGTTATTTGTATGTTTTTGCACAATTGGAGCCGACAGCCCAGAGTCTCCCAGATAAAGACAGCTCTGTACCTGTGACAAGTTCCGTGAGCATCAAGCAGGGTTAGTGTGATGAAGGCCACACCTCAGTAGATCATAACGAAAACACTAACAAGGAGAGAGGAAAATCTTGGAAGTCGCTGAGAGCCATAGAGTGTAGCCAAGGGAATCCGGGTTTGAGTGACAGCCGCATTCCCATCAGAAGCCGGGGAGGCCAGAAAACACACAACATCTTTAGAGTGCTGGGAGCAACCCTAAATTCCACATCCAGCACAAATATTTTGAGAGAATGAAAACCAAGTCAAGACCCTTTCAGCTAAGACTATTTGCAGTCTGAATGCCTGGCACTGAGTGAGCTCGTTTGAGGACTATAGACAGCTCGTGATGACTTTTGTCTTCTGTCACAGCAGGATTCTGTTCTTTTTAGAAGGCAGCGTGTACCTTTTAAAACTGGTTCACGTCACCTGGGTTACATCCAAAATGTGTTGTCTCAGACTTGAACATAAAACAAACAAGAGTCCCTGGCTGCCCCCTGTAGAGACGGCAGGCCAACTGCAGGCCGCACGGTTAGTCCTGTGACTTGTATGATGGCATGCAGAATCAGGGACGGTGGCTTCACTGCTCCGTCAACATGGAGGGCAGAGGTGCGGGGGGCAGGCTAAGGGCCAGCAGGCCCCTTGGCTTTTGACCACCTGGTCAACCTGGTGGGTGGGAACGTGGCCACCATCTCTGCTCCGGGCAGTGCCTGGCGTGGAGCTGGTTGAGCAGAGCAAAGGACTTGAGAAGGTTGGCATGGGCACTCTTGGTCATGTCCATCCCTGCTGAGCTGAGGAGCGCACAGACCACGGCTCCCCAAGCTCCTGTCTGTGCCTCTCGCAGAAAATGATGAAAGACAACAACCTGGTGCGCCACCTGGACGCTTGCGAGACCATGGGCAATGCCACGGCCATCTGCTCCGACAAGACGGGCACACTCACCACCAACCGCATGACTGTGGTCCAGTCCTACCTGGCGGACACCCACTACAAGGAGGTTCCAGCCCCCAATGCGCTCAACCCCAAGATCCTCGACCTCCTGGTTCAGTCCATTTCCATCAATAGTGCCTATACCACCAAAATACTAGTGAGCCACCCACGTACGGGCGGGTGGGCCGCGGGCGGGCAAGGGCTGCCACAGAGTCTCTCCAGTGCCTCTCAGCAGAGCTTGCATGGACTGACAGGGAATGATAGGAATGCTGCCCACTACAGAGTGGCTAGGCAGCTTGGGTGTGGCTATCTGAGCCTCACAGGAGACCCACCTCTGCTCCCTGCCACCTGTACCCTAAGTGACCTGGTGCTAGTGACTGGGCTGGTGCCAGGGCCCCAGGGACAGCAGGGAGGATGGACTCAGGCCCCAACGGCACTGCTGCTGTCTTGGTCTTGCAGCCTCCAGAGAAGGAAGGCGCTCTTCCGCGTCAAGTGGGCAATAAGACGGAATGTGCTTTGCTGGGCTTCGTCCTGGACCTCCAGCGAGACTTCCAGCCTGTACGAGAGCAGGTCCCAGAAGACAAGCTCTACAAAGTGTACACCTTCAACTCGGTCCGCAAGTCCATGAGCACAGTCATCTGCATGCCTGATGGTGGCTTCCGTCTCTTCAGCAAGGGAGCGTCAGAGATTCTTTTGAAAAAGTGAGTGAGAGGCTGGGCAGGACGTTAGGGGCACTTAGGGATGGGGGGGTGGTTTCTTTGGGGGCCGATGGAAATGTTCTGGAATTCTGTGGTTTGCGACAGTTGGGCAAGTCTGTGAAAACACTAAAAACTGTTAAATTGTACATGTCAAGTGGGTGAGTTATATGTTCTGTGTATTGTACCTCAATAAAGCTGTTAAAAATGAATGTGAGGGTAGACACCCAGCCCACCTCCAAAGCCCCCAGCTCTGTCTACCTCCTGTCAGGCGTGCTGAGCCCCAACCCGACCTCTCCAGCTCCTTGCACACCCCAGAGCCATCCTATAAGACAAGAGAGAACCTTCTCATGCCCAGCCGTGCTTGGTGCCTGCCTTCTGAGGGCCTCCAGGCTCCTTCTGTGCCCCGTTCTCACCCAGCAGGACAACCATAGCATACCTGCACCTGGTCATGCCTTGGCTTCTGCTTACCACTGCCCCCAAGAATGTTGTTTACCCAATTCTGCCATGGTACAGTTGTCCCGACCTAGCACAAAGGCCACCTCTCCCCCAATCTGAACCCTGCCAGCCCTCCTGGTCCCTTCTGGGAAAAGCTTCTGGAAGCTTCCACAGTTATTAGCATTCACACTGAAGTTGCTGCCCTCCTGCCTCCTGTGGTTCTCTTGTGTGTCACATCCACACTCCCCATTGGCCTTAGGTTTGTCCCAGTATTCCCCAACTTTGCCTCAAACCCAAAAGGGTGAAGGTGATTTTCCACAGCAGCTGCCAGGTCTGCAGTGTGGCCTGCCTCCCACCCAGATCTGAGCCCACACCAGGAGCCCTGCGTCCTGGGATGAGACCCCAAGCTCTTCCCTCTTTGCTTCACCAGGGGTGTCACCTCTTCCCTGCCCTAGGTGCTCCAGTATCTTAAACAGCAGTGGAGAACTGCGCAGCTTCCGTCCCCGGGACCGGGATGAGATGGTGAAGAAAATCATTGAGCCGATGGCCTGCGATGGCCTCCGTACCATCTGCATTGCCTACCGGGACTTCCCCACAGGCCAGGAGCCTGACTGGGACAACGAGAATGAGGTGGTGGGCGATCTCATCTGCATCGCCGTGGTGGGCATAGAGGACCCTGTGCGGCCTGAGGTAGGCGTGGCCCATTCTGTGAGCGCCTGTGGATGCCTGGAGTGTCGGCGCAGAGCACGTGGGGGAGGGGCTTCCGGGGCGTGGCTCTGCATCCAAATCAGGCTTAGTCTCCTCCCAGGTGAGGAGGGGAAGGCCGGTGGAGCCAGGAAGGCTGCTGCTGAGAGAGGATGGAGAGAGTGCAGTTGGAAACTTCCCTTACAGGACTGATAGTGGGGGCGGCGAGGGACGGAGAGAGCCAGGGAGGACTCCTGATTATGCTCTGGAGAACTGGCTGGGGGCGGTGCCATTGCTGAGCCAGGAAGACTGAGGGCACGCAGGTCGGGGAGACTGGCAGTAGGCTCTTGGTTGAGAAGTTGAGGCTGTCAGCATAGAAAGGTCAGAGCAAAGGTCCTGGCTGGAGAGAAATTCTAGAAGCATCTTTCTATGGGTGAGGTCACTGAGGCGAGCATGCAGCTGGAGCAGAGGCATCAGAAGCCTTTGAACAAGAGTTCAAAGAAGGGGCCAGGCAGAGAGGGGGACCAGAGCACAACAGGGGTCAGGTATGTCAGGAGCTCACGGGAGCCTTGGCCCGAGCAGGCCCAGAGGCGGGAGGCAGGGAGCCAGCCTGTGTAGTCCCCATGGTTCCGGTAGTGAAGGCAAGGTGACAAGGGCTTGTTGGACTTTGGGGATGGGAGGTCCTTGAGAGGGGGCCCGTTGAGTCCAAACACCAACTGCATCCCATTAGCAGTGGAGCCAGAGTTCCCAGGAGGCCAGGCCACTGTGTGGAGAGAGGGAATGTCCTGAGCCCGGCCATAGAGCTTGCAGAACGTGGATGGTGGCTGAGGGCTGAAGAGGGAGCTCCAGTGAGAAGGAGACGCCCAGAGAGGACCCAGTTGTGGATGAGACCCCTCCCCACCTCACAGGGACAAGGCTGAGTAGAGATGCCTGGATGGACAGCAGAGGGACAGGGTGCTGGCAAGGTCAGGCAGGTCAGAACTTGCCCTTAGGAGGCAGCAGTTCGCCATGCTGGGACCCCGTGAAATGAGTGCTCCTCTTGGGAGTGTTCTACAGACCCAGAAAGGCTGCGTTCCCAGACTCTCAGGGTAGCAGGCCAAGGCCATCTCTGCACACCAGCCACCAGCCAGCCTTCGCCTCCTACCTCTCTGCCACTCATGCGGCGGACACCCTGCTCAGAGAGCAGGCCAAGGAGCCCTGCAGGCTCACCTAGTTCTCAGAAATACAATGGTGGCGCCTGCCTTCTGCTCCAAGTCACTCATTTACAGAAACACAAATAAGGCCAGCCTGGGGGAGGGGTGAAGGAACCTTCTGGAATTGCCACCCATTAGTGGGGGGAAGCCCGACCTTTCTCCTGGTCAAGGTCAAGACTCCCGCCACGGCCCGCACTGCCCTGGGTTCTCGGAAGCGGGAAATAACTGTTCGTGTAAGTTTGCATTTTTGAAGATTCACAGCACAGCCATGGCCATGAGAACAAGGCCCCAGAAGCTTTAGTTTAGGAGTTTGCTGGGAGCTCAGGGTGGGAAGAGGCCAAGAATGGTTCCCGGGCCAGACTGCTTGTCTGCCACAGAGGCAGGGAGAGGGACTCTGTGTTCTTGATCCAGGAGTGGCCTTGGCTGAGAGGTCCGGGGACAGCGCCTTTCTGGCTTGAGAGCTGCCCCACAGAGTGTGGGCTAGGGAGGCAAGTCCAGACTGGCCGAGGAGGGCACAGGGCAGGCTCAACTGAAGGCTGGTGCTGCCAGCTGGCTGCCGGGGAGAGTCACAGACCCTGGCACACCTGATGGAATTCATGGAGGCAGGGCATTGCCGCAGCTGAAGGATTGTCAGGGTGCTGTGTGTCAGGGCTGGGGAGGACCCCAGAAATGTAAGTCCCCCCAGGGGACTGGTGGCCACCTGGCAGTGGATCAGGGGTCCCTGTTGCTGCTGCACCCCAAGCCAGCCTCATCCAGCCCAGGGCAAGGCGGAGGGGGAAGAGGCTGCTGCTCCTAGGTCTTTGGTGCTCTGCGGCCACTTGGTGGCAGCAGAGGGCTGACTTGCAGATGCTCAGTGGCCAGGAGGGCCGCTTATCCCAATATCCCATAGAGCAGGCATTGTCCCACAGCTGGGAACCAAGAGATACCGCTAGGGGGACGCGGGCTGCAAACCCCTTCATTGAGGTGGACTCTTCCCAGGACTCACTCTTCAGGCTCAGCGAGCCACTGCCAATGCCTGAGTGGGTCCCCTCTCTTCTCTCTCCCTTCCTGGCTAAGGTCACATACCCCCAAAGACTTGGGATCTGGCCCCACCCCTGATCACTTCCCTTGTGTTCTCTGGGGTTGGGGAGGGACATGTGGCCTCTGCCTCCCCTCCAGCCTGGCAGTCACTCCTCCTGGGCCCCCTCCTGGCTCATCTCCCGCATCAGGTGTCTCCTGCCCCTCCTCTTCAACACAGCCCACCCCATGCCGTCTCCAGGCCTGTCCCGTCCTTGATGTGCAGGCGCTGTGTCCTCGGTCCTGTCTCCCATATCCTAGTATCATATTTGGAAATGAAGAGGTGTATCGTGTGCACCAAACAACGTTCCATTGCCCCTAGCGAACAGTGAGAGCCCCTCTGTGTGTAAAAGATGGGGTCTCAGGGTCATTCCTTGAAAAAAAACGGCTTAGGTTTTCTGCTGTTGACTGACAGACAGTTAAGGGCGGGGAGCACCCAGGGCTTGAGTATCAGCTGGCTAACGGACCAGGTGCCCCCACTGAGTTGGACCCTGAGTTACAGGGAAGCTCCTTCCTCGTTCTTCTTCAGCCCTAACACCACAGGGTGGGTCTCCCAGAGCACAGGATTGCCTTGAAACCCAGAAGATGGGTCTCAGCTTTCCGAGGTGTACAACGAGATGGGTGGCCTGCCTCCCCACTGCAGTCAGGGCCTGGGTCGGAGTCCTAACTGGTCCCTAGGACCACACGCTCAGAGAAGGCAAGCTAAGGGACTGGGAAGCACCTTCCCTGGCCCATTCTCTCCTACTAAGTCGGGGCTGGCCACTTCATTGGGGACACTGTCTTGGCTTTCTGGGCAACACTGTGGAGGCCTGCAGATTTGAGTGGCTCAAAAGCTAGTGCCCTGATACTCGCTTCCCCATCTCCTGTAGGTCCCTGAAGCTATCTGCAAGTGCCAGCGTGCTGGCATCACCGTGCGCATGGTGACCGGGGACAACATCAACACGGCCCGGGCCATTGCAGCCAAGTGTGGCATCATCCAACCTGGGGAAGATTTCTTGTGCCTGGAGGGGAAGGAGTTCAACCGGCGGATCCGCAACGAGAAGGGCGAGGTAATTCCCACTCCTGTGCCCTCTCGGAAGCTGTGCTTCTGGGCCTGTCCACAACAGGTGTCCATTGGGAGCAGTGCCAGCCCTAGCACAGCTTGGGAGTTAAGAGACACGCGTGTGCCAAGCTGACCTTGGCTCCCCTGGACGTCTGGTCAGGGTTCTGCGGCCTTGGCTATGGTGCCAGGTTTAGGTGAGGCCAGGCCAGCAGCCTCTTGCTGGCTGTGTTGTGACCAAGGGGCTGCTGGACCTCAGGTCTTCTCAGTCCAAGGTTCTGGCTGTGTTCGCACCCCACCGAGCACCACCTTCCCCATCACACTCCGCTTTCTCACTGGCCGGGTGCCACCTGAGTGCGGTGGCTTCTGTGTGCTCCCCTCCCCCAGATCGAGCAGGAGCGGCTGGATAAGGTGTGGCCCAAGCTGAGGGTCCTCGCCCGCTCTTCTCCCACCGACAAGCACACTTTGGTCAAAGGTAAACAAGCTCGCTACCCCCCTGACACACTCACCCTACCTGTCCCCAGCTCTAGACCGGCATGGTAGACATACTGAGCCTCAGTTTCCCCAAAGGCCAAGTGAAGATAGTGGTGGAGGCGCGCCCCAAGGGCTGCCGTGATGAGTCCTTTGCTTTCAGGAGAGCGTCTCAGAAGCCCCTTGTTCTGGCCGCTTCTCTGCATTAACAGGGTACATGGCCAGCCTGATCACCTTCTCGGCTCCCCACTCCCTTAGAAGGAAGTGGAATGAGGCGCTGGCACCATCAGCTTGTGGGGAACCCAGAGAAGCTGGCAGAACTCAGTGCGAAGACATGCGAGTTACCTATCTCCTTGTGTAAAAGACAGGAAACTGAGGCACAGGACAGGGGCTGTTTGTCCAAGTCACAGAGTGACACCGAGGGGTACAAGGCATCTGAGCAGCTGCCCCTGGACCCTTTCCTTCTACCAGATCGCAATGTCTGTATCACCTCCTACCCACACAACAGGCCCCACAGGGCCATAGGATGGATGGGAGGCGGGAGATGGGGGCAGCCAGCTTAAGTCACATGAACTTGATCCTGTATTCCAGGAATTATCGACAGCACGACTGGGGAGCAGAGGCAGGTGGTGGCTGTGACCGGGGACGGCACCAACGATGGGCCAGCCCTCAAGAAGGCTGACGTGGGCTTCGCCATGGTAGGCCTTTGTTGCCGGCCCTTCCTTGGCATGCTACGGCAGGGGGGATGTTGGCTCTCCATGTGACCTGTACCAGAAGGTGGGCCAGTGGTGGTGCAGTTAGCACAGTGCTAGAAGTTTCTTTCTTTCACATCTAACTCAGGCCTCCAAGAGTCCTGCCTGTCAGGAGACACACATGGGACTTATTTAAAGGTGTTTGGTGTAATAACCCTCCAGGTGACAGTGGGTGCAGCCACATCACTGACCAGGAGGGAAGCGGGTCACCAGGCATGTGTCATGACGCCTGCCCGGCAATGCCCACTTCCATTCACCTAAGGACACCCTTCATCTAAGCAGGACTCCTGGCCCCAAATCTGATTACTGTCCCTCAGTGTCACCTGGGTCGATTCCCACATTGACATGTGACTCCTCTCGGGCCCTAACCTCAAAAGCTAGGGAGGGAACCCAGTCTTCCACACTGTCCCGGCTGTGACCTCAGACACAGCCATGAGTTCGAGGAGTTCCCAAGCCACCCACACTTCTGACCAACTGACTTCAAATTTGGGGTTCCCACAACCCCTCAGGACACCAGCTACAAACTCAGGGGCGACCAGGAAGCTGTACTTTGGAACTGCTGGCTGCCAATTCATGCCAATTCACTTGGGGGGGTTCGATAATTTTGCTAGAATGACTCACAGAACTCAGGAGAGTTCTATGTTTAGGATGACAGCTTTATTAGAAAGGGTACAGATCAAGATCAACATAAAGAAGAGACACATAGCGTGAGGCATGGGAGAGCAGCAGTCCAAAGCTCCTGTGTCCACAGGAGTGTCTGTCACCAGCCGGGAAGCACACAGGAGTGCCTGTGCCCGGAGCTGTTACTGGGGTCTCACGGATTGATTTGTTGCCCATGTTGTTGAGTGCGTTCTCCTGCCCTACAGAGGGCAAGTGAGGGTAGCTGCATGACAGTCACCAAACGTCAGATGTTGCCATCTCCTACAGACAGAGTCGGGCCATCACTTCACCAGTGGCCTCCCACCCAGTGCTTGTGAGAGCTCTTTACACGCAAAATGCCTTTAAAGCACTGATGTAGGGGCCGAAGGCTGGCTAAGGCCATGTCACCACAGCTGGGTCTTAGAAATGTGTCACTTCTGGTACACTTGGCGGTGTCATCTGCTTCCTCTCTATCTTATGAGCAAAGCTATTCTTGCCCTAACGTGAGACAACATTCCTTGTACATCAAGGGATAAAGATGAGGGCTGTTCCCAGCTGACAGAATGCTGGTTTGGAAGGGGAGGAGGGAGGCAGCCCCCAGTGGATGGTCAAGGAGGCTCGCAAGGGGACTCCACAGACACTGTGTGTGTGTGTGTCTGTGTGTGTGTGTGTGTGCGCGCGTGTGCACACCCCAGGGCATTGCAGGGACGGATGTGGCCAAGGAGGCCTCCGACATCATCCTGACAGACGACAACTTCACCAGCATCGTCAAGGCAGTGATGTGGGGCCGTAATGTCTATGACAGCATCTCTAAGTTCCTCCAGTTCCAGCTGACCGTCAACGTGGTGGCAGTGATTGTGGCCTTCACAGGGGCGTGCATTACTCAGGTGAGCACCAGGGGCCTCAGACTGACACATGTGAATTCCATCAGCTTGGGGACCAGGGCGGAAAGCAAGCTGAGGGAACCTTGTGCCTGACAGGTGGTGGCAAGGGCCACAGGGCTCAGGCTGAGAGTCAGGTCACGGGAGCGATTTTTTTTCCTAGGTGAAAATTTACAGCTCAGGTTAACTTCTCACGGAAAAATTTATCCACATAATGTTATCTGGCCCTGGTTGGAACCCCCACAACATGACAGCACACTCCCGCTTTCCGCCTCGTGTTTCCTGGTCCATCCCATGGGCTCCTGTCCCCCCTGCCCTCTCAGCAGCCTCCAGACTGGAACTTCCTGTTTCCTGTCATGCATCTCCCGGAGCTAGGAAGCGCAGTCTGCACTGCTACCGTTCAGTGTTCCTAGGCCATTTAATACCTGTCTGAGGAGTGGCCTTCAGGACCGGTTTCTGTGCTGGGGATGATGTCTCTGGGGGTTCCCCTAGTCTCAGTCAGACCATTAAGTCTGGTCTTTTCATGTGAATTTGAGTTCTGCACCCCTTTTCCCTGCTCCATCACGGCACTCTGCTGTGTTCCCTGTCAGGGCAGCCCTTAGTGCTACGCAGGCGCCATCTAGTCCTTGTCCAAAGCTGATGGGCTCTCTAACATATGTGACCCTTTCTGTCTCTTGGGCTCGTATTTTTCTTGTGTGTTTGGCGTTCATTCTCCTTTGTTCTACGTTGGTTGGGACTGACTGATGCTTCTTAGACAGCATCTTGCTAGCTTTTAAAATCCCAGATGCCAATCACCAAAATGGGATACAGAACATATTCTTAATGACCTTTGTTATGCCAATTGACATAGAAGTGTGCTAGGCTGACGTACCCAACTCTGCCCCGGGCCTGACAGAGTGCCTCGTGCATGGTAGCTCTTCAATGGCATGATCACCTGCAGAAAGTGGGTGGGCCAGTGCAACAGCTCGGATAGCAGGCGACAACTCCGCGTTATGATCGGGACATAGATGTCCCCCAAAACCATGGTCCCCACACACCCACCATTGCTACTGTGTCCCTCCGAGAGTTCGGTTGTGCTCAAAAAACTTGTTAGCGTTTGGTTTGGTCCAGTTCTGCTGAATTTCCTGGTAATGTATATTGTCCTGTCCTTCACCTGAGGTAATTCTTGTCTATTACCGAAAGCTTGGTGACACAGTGTCCAGATGCTACATCTGCTAACCAAAAGGTCAGCAGTTCGAATCTGCCGGGTACTCCTTTGAAACCGCATGAGGCAGTTCTACCCTGTTCTGTAGGGTTGCTGGGTCGGAATTGACAACAGCACTACAATTGTCAAAGAATGTTTTCTTCTGTGTTTAAATCTTTTCTTCAGTTCTTACAATAGTGGTCTCATACAATATTTGTCCTTCTGCAGTTAACTAATTTCACAGAACATAATACCTTCCAGAGTCCCTCCACGTCGTGAGCTATTTCTCGGGTTTATCCTTGTCTCTCCCTTGCGATTGCCTAGCAGTCCATGTGTGTAGGGGCCACGGTTTGTCCCAGGATCCATTTGTCTGGTGATGGGCACCTAGGTGGATTCCATCGTTCTGCTGTTTTCTGCAGAGAACATGGGTACGTATGTATCTATTCCTGTGATACAGATACCTGGGATATAGTCCAAGGATTTAGGTGGCTGGATCATATGGTACTTGTGGAAATTCTGGTGGTGTAGTGATTAAGTGCTACATCTCCCAACCAAAACGTTAGCAGTTTGAATTCACCAGGAGCTCCTTGGAAGCTCTATGGAGCAGTTCTACTCTGTCCTTTACGGTCACTATGAGTTGGAATTGACTCAGTGACAGGGTTCTTTTTTTATGGTACTTGTATTTCCGGCTTTTTAAGGAAACACCAAATGGATTTCCAAAGTGGTCGTACCATTTTCCATTCTCATGAGCTGTGTTGGAGTGTTCGAGTCTCTCCACAACCTCTCCTACATTTATTGTTTTGTGTTTTTTGGATTAACGCTAACCTTGTTGGGGTGAGATGGTATCTCATTATAGTTGGGATGTGGATTTCTCTAACAGCTAATGATCGTGAGCATTTCCTGATGTGTCTTCTGGCTGCCTGGATAACATCTTGAGAGAAGTGGCTGTCCACATCCTCTGCCCATTTTTGTAACTGGGTTATTTGTCTTTTTCTGTGGAAGTTGTGAAGAACCTTGCAGATGATGGCGATTAGATGCTGATTGGATTTGTAGCAGCCAAAATGTTTTCCAACTCTGTAAGTTGTCTTTTTACTCTTTTGGTGAAATCTTTGGATGAGCGTGAGTGTTTGATGTTTGGCAGTTCCCAGTTATCTGTTTTCTCATTTGGTGTCTGTCATTGTTCTGTGTTCTGTTGAAGCTACCTATTATGGGCACTAGCATTCTCCCTAGTTTTTCTTCCATGCTTTTTGTTTGGGATTTTATATCTAGGTCTTGGATCCTTTTTGAGTGATTTTGGTACGTGATGTGAGACATCATTCTTCTTTTCAGTTAAAAACACTGTCTTTCCCCCCATTTAATGGACTTTTGGCTTTTGTCAAATAGCAACATGACCCTAAACCTCCAAACCAAGAAAATAAATCCCGTGAGGTGTTTGACTGTACATAACCAGGGCCCACAGCTGCTCTTTTTGTTGTTGTTTTTATAAATATACACACAACATTTGCTAAGTCAGTCTTTTTCAAGTATACGCTTTAGTGAGATTAATCATGTTGTGTGGCCATTATGTTTAATCAGCGCCAAATTCCCCATAACCATAAACGGAAACTCATTGCTTTCCAAACTGTGGGTCCCCCTCTTCCCTCCTTCCTGTCCCTCGTAATCACTAGTAAACTTTGATCTCTATGCCTTTGCCTATGTTTGCCGTTGCAAATCAATGAATCCTATAATATCTGTCTTTTTGTGTCTGACTCACTTCATGTAGCATCGTGTTTTCAAGGTTCACATATCAAAGCTTCATGTCTTATATAGACATCTCAGATGCATATCGTACGCCGCCCAATATAGATCGCAAAAGAAAGACTCCAAGACATATTATAATCAAGCTCAACAAAATGAAACACAAGCAGCAACTCTTAAAGGCAGCAAGACTCAAGGCAAAGCTAACATTCAGAGGGAAACCCTGTAGGCTCTCGTCAGATTTCTCAGCAGAAACCATGCTGGCACGGAGACAGTGGCACGACACATTCAAAGTCTTGAAGGAGAAGAACTTCCAACCAAGAATTATATATCCTACAAAACTATCTTTCAAATACAAAAATGAAATTAAGACATTCCCAGATAAACAGAAACTCAGAGACTTTGTAAAAACCAAACCCAAACTACAAGAAATACTGAAAGAAGTTCTTGGCTTTGGCTTAGAAGAACGAAACCACTAACTTTATATTTTAGAACGACACACTACTCAATACTCATTTAGGGAAGGCTCCAAAGTAAATCACAGCTCTGATTTGGAAAGAAGCAATCCAGTGATCATCATGAAAACTATGGTGTCATCATAATAAAAGAGGGATGTACTACAGTCGTTATAGTCCTTCCAGATGGAGAGGAGGATGACAAGACTGGTAGTAATTAAAATTGGGTTTATAAATAGTTTATTAAGGGGATTCATAGGGGCAGCTGTAAAGCACAACAATGATGTATCATACCATTTCAAGAAATCTAACACACGAGTCTCAACAACTATAAAACCAGCTTTGAAAAAGGTGAAAAATCAACTCACAAAAAAGAGTGTCCCAGAACAGACTAATAAGAACAACAGAGAAAACATCAACATAAAAATAAATATATCACAATGGCAGCAGTAAACACATACCTATCAATAATTACACTGAATGTGAATGGACTGAATGCTCCAGTAAAGAGACACTGAGTGTCATCTTGGATCAAAAGACACGACCCATCCATATGTTGTCTATAAGAAACTCACTTGAGACCTAAAGACAGGAACAAACTGAAAATTAAAGGATGAACAAATGAACAAAGAAGAGCAGGGGTGGCAATTCTAATCTCAGACAAAATCAATTTTAATGTCAAATCCACCATCGTGGACAAAGATGGACACTATTTATTGCTGAAAGTTTCAGTACACAAGCAAGACTTAACTATATTAAACATTTATGCACCTAATGTCAGAGCACCTAAATATGTTGAAGAAACACTGACTACACTCAAAAGAGAGTTAGATGACTCCACAATAATAGTGGGAGACTTTAACACTCCACTCTCATTACTAGACAGATCATCTAGAAAAAAGCTCAGTAAAGATACAGAAGACCTCATTGACACAATTAACCAACTAAACCTCATTGATATATACAGAACTTTCCACCCCTCAGCAGACAACTACACCTTCTTCTCCAGTGCACATGGAACATTCTCCAGAATTGACCACGTGATAGGCCATAATGCAATGCTCAACAAAATCCATACCGTTGAATTACTGCAAAGCATCTTCTCAGATCATAAAGCCATAAAAGTTGAAATCAATAGCAGAAAAAACAGAGATAGAAAGTGGAACTCTTGGAAACTGAACAACATCTTGCTCAAAAAAACATGGGTTATAGAGGAAATCAGGGATGAATTAAAGTAATTCATGGATTCCAATGAGAACGAAAACACTTCCTACCAGAACCTATGGGATACAGCCAAAGCAGTGCTCAGAGGTCTGTTTATCTCCATAAATGCACACATCTGGAAGGAAGAAAGAAACCGAATCAAGGAACTAGCTCTACAGCTTGAACAAGTAGAAAGAGAACAACAGAGGAACCCCTCGGGCACCAGAATAAAGGAGATCATAAAGATTAGAGCAGAGCTAAATGAATTAGAGAATAGAAAAACAATTGAAAAAATTGAAAAGACCAAAAGCTGGTTTTTTGAAAAGATCAACAAAATTGATAAACCACTGGCTAAACTTACTAAAGAAAAGCAGGAAAGGAAACAAATAACCCAAATTAGAAATGAGAAGGGAGTTGTCACCACAGATGCAACAGAAATCAAAAATATCATAACATAATACTATGAAAGACTGTACTCTAACAAATTTGAAAACCTAGGGGAAATGGACCAATTCCTTGACCCATACCACCTACCCAAATTATCACAACGTGAAGCAGAACAACTTAATAAACCTATCACAAAGGAAGAGACTGAAAAGGTCATCAAAACACTGCCAACCAAAAAAAGTCCGGGCCCAGATGGCTTCACGGCAGAATTCTACCAAGCATTTAGAGAAGAGTTATCCCCAATACTACTGAAACTATTTCACAGTATAGAAAGGGATGGAGTACTCCCAAACTCATTCTATGAAGCCAGCATAACCCTGATACCTAAGCCAGGGAAAGATCCAACAAAGACAGAGAACTACAGACCGATATCACTCATGAACCTAGATGCAAAAATCTTCAACAAAATTCTTGCCAACAGAGTACAACAACATAGCAAGAATATAATCCATCATGACCAAGTGGGATTCATACCAGGGATGCAAGGCTGGTTCAACATCAGGAGAACAATTAATGTGATTAACCACATAAATAACACAAAAGACAAAGATAACCTGATTTTGTCCATTGATGCAGAAAAGGCATTTGATAAAGTCCAACACCCATTCATGCTAAAAACTCTTAGCAAAATGGGCATAAACGGCAAATTCCTCAACACAATAAGGGCCATTTATACAAAGCCAATTGCCCACATCATCCTGAATGGAGAAGGACTGAAAGACTTTCCCCTGAGATCAGGAACTAGACAAGGATGCCCACTCTCACCTCTCCTATTCAACATTGTGCTAGAAGTTCTAGCCAGAGCAATTAGACAAGACGAACAAATAAAGGGCATCTGCATCAGCAAAGAGGAAGTTAAAATCTCCCTGTTCGCAGATGATATGATTGTATATGCAGAGAACCCCAAGGAATCTATAACTAAGCTACTCAAACTGATAGAAGAGTTCAGCAAAGTTTCAGGATACAAAATAAACATAAGTAAATCAGTAGGTTTCCTTTATACTATCAACGAGACTGTTAAGGAGGAAATTATTAAATCAATACCATTTACGATAGCCCCTAAGAAGATAAAGTACCTAGGAATTAATCTAACCAGAGAAACAACAGACCTTTACAAAGAGAACTACAAGCCCTTACTACAAGAAACTAAGAGAGACTTAGGTAAATGGAAAAACCTACCCTGCTCATGGATAGGAAGACTTAACATTGTGAAAATGTCTATTTTACCCAAAGCAATTTATTTATATAATGCAATCCCAATACAAGTTCCAGCATCATTTTTTAATGGGATTGAGAAACAAATCACTAATTTTGTTTGGAGAGGGAAGAAGCCCCGGATAAGTAAGGTACTACTAAAGAAGGAGAACACACTGGGAGGCCTCTCATTACCCAACCTTAGAACATACTACACTGCCACCGTGGTCAAAACAACCTGGTACTGGTACAAGAACAGACAGATCGATCAATGGAACAGAATTGAGACCCCAGAGATGACACCATCTGCCTATGAACAGTTGATATTCGACAAAGGCCCTAAGACATTAAACTGGGGTAAAAACAGTGTCTTCAACAAATGGTGCTGGCAAAATTGGTTATCCATCTGCAATAAACTGAATCAAGATCCATATCTTACACCTTATACAAAAACCAACTCCAACTGGATAAAAGACCTAAATATCAAACCCAAAACGATGTCATGGTTTGAATTGTGTCCCCCCAAAAAATGTGTGCAGCCACGTGGCTGGGATATGGTTCCCAGTATCTTGGGACTGTCCTCCATTGTGTGGTTTTGCTAACCTGTATGTTAAAGGATTAGGGTAGGGCTGTGAATTCCTGCTATGGGGGAAGTTTCCCTGGAGTATGGCTTGCCCCACCCTTAATGCTTTTAGCTTGCAAGGAATAAAAGGAAAAAGAACCAAGGACAATTTGAGAACCTCGCTACCATCAAGCAAGCAGCACCGGGAGCAGAACGCGTCATTCAGACCAGAGGTTAGGACACTCCCTGGACAATGACTGATGCAATACCGGACTTTCCTCCAGAGCCGACAAGGGGAAAGTCTTTCCCTGGAGCAGACACCTTGAATATGGACTCGCAACCTACCGGACTGTGTAAGAATAAATCTTTCTTTGTTAAAGCCATCCACTCTGTGGTATTTCTGTTAGAGCAGCCCTAGCTGACTAAAACAAACGATAAAGCTCATCCAAGAAAAGGTAGGAACAACAATGGAAGTTTTAATACACAATGAGGACAGACTCCAAAATCTGTCAAAGAAACCTCAATCAACAGAAGAGAAAATAGATAAATGGGAACTATTAAGAATCAAACACTTTTGCTCATCCAAAGACTTTATTAATAGAATTAAAAGAACACCCACAGAATGGGAAAAAATATTTAGCAACTCTGTCAGACCGACGCCTGATCTCCATAATCTATAAGATACTACAAAATATCAAGAAGAAGAAGATAAACCATCCAATTAAGCGATGGGCAAAGGAGATGGACAGACATTTCACTAAAGAGGAGATCCAGGCAGCCAAAAAACACATGTAGACATGCTCACGATCATTAATTATTAAAGAAATTCAAATCAAAACTACAATGAGATACCATCTCACCCCAACAAGATTGGCCATGATCCAGAAAACACAAAACAACAAATGCTGGAGAGGCTGTGGAGAAAGTGGAACCCTCCTACACTGTTGGTGGGGTTGCAAAGTGGTCCAGCCTCTTTGGAAGGCAATCTGGCGCTTCCTTAAAAAAATGGATATTGATATACCATTTGACCCAGTAATTCCACTACTTGGAATGTATCCTGCAGATTCAAGGCCTTTCACACCAACGGACACATGCACCAGAATGTTTATCGCAGCACAGTCCACAATCGCAAAAAGATGGAATCAACCCAGATGCCCAACAATAGAAGAATGGATAGGTAAACTGTGGGACATATACTCAATGGAGCACTAAGCAATGATAAAGAATAACGATGATTCCAGGAAACATCTCCTAACCTGGTTTCAACTGGAAGACATTATGTTGAGTGAAAGTAGTCAGCGACAAAAGGACAAATACTGTATGAGACCTCTACGATAAGATCTCAAAAACAGACTTGTGTATAGAAGAAAAGACTCTTTGACAGCTGCAAGGGAGGGAGGGGTGGGGGAGGGTTTAATTTAGATAGTTACTAGAAATGTAGTTGGGAGAAAGCGGTGACAGCACACATTAGGAACAAGAACAACATTAAGTGGACTTCAGCATAACTTGAGTACTCCTTCCATCTTAACTCAATACTGCAAGGATAGAGTAGCTGGGGCGGGGGACAGGGGACCATGCTCTTAGGCGAATTCCAGGCCAATTGGCACAACTAGCGTTTTGCTAAGAGAGCTCTCTGCACCCCACATTGGTGAGTGGCGTCTGGGGTCTTAAAAGCTGCCAAGCTGCCATCCCAGGACACAGCAAATGGTCCCAACTCAGCAGGAACGGATGCTCACCGAGGGCCAAAATGGCATGCGGTAAAGACAACCGAGAAGACAGAGAGACCCACAAGAGTGGGTGCCTACATCGTCCTGGGACCGGAAGAACCGGATGGTGCCCGGCCACCACCAGTGATAGCCATGATGGAGCTCACAGAGAGGAGCCTCACTGGCAACACAAGAATAAAAAGAGGTGCATCATGAGATCTCCACTAAAAGACCTCAATTGATGGTCCAGCGGTTTTGGGGTTCCTCTGAGAGCATGGCCCCCTGCCCTGATGCTGCCCTTTCCCATAAATTATAACAAAGGTCCACTCTTTGGACAGGAATGGAATGGACTTGGCAATGCAGAGTAACCATATATTGGAAGCACTTTATGGTTCTATACATCTATAGGATATCATCTTGCTGACCTCTGGCTGGGGGAAGGGGAGTGGATGGAGAGGAGGGGAAAGGAGACTGTTGGGAGGATGAGACATGTATGGAGCAGAGGAATAGTGTGCAGTCACCGGACAGGGAGAGCAGTGGAAGCTGCATATAGGGGGGCGTGTAAATTTATATGTGAATGTACATTTTCACTCAGTTATGTTAAATAAAAATAAAAAATTTTTAAAAAAAAAAAAAAGCTTCATGTCTTCTGGCTGAGTATTCCATTGCATGTATGTATGACATTTTGTTTATCCATTCATTTTTTGATGGCCCTTTAGATTGTTTCATAACCTTTGAGCTACTGGGAGCAGTGCTGTAATGAACATTGTTGTACATGTGCCCACTTACATCACTGCTTTTAAGTTCCTTGAGTTTTTATCCAGAAGGAGGGTTGCTGGGTCATATGGTAGTTCTATTGTGAGATGTTTTAAGGGATTGCCGCGCTGTTTCCCACAATGGAGGTACCATTTTGCATTCCCATCAGCAACAGATAAAGGTTACAATGTCCCCACATACTTGCTCACATTTGTCATTTCCCTTTTTTTTACAATCTACCATCCTGGAGGGAGTGAAGTGGTATGTCACTGTGGTTTTGACTTGCGTCTCTCTGATGACTAAAGATGTGGAACATCTTTTCTTGTGTTTGGTGGCCATTTGAAGATTGTCGTTGGTGAAATGTCTGTTCAAGTCTTTTGCCCATTTTTTGGTTGAGTTCTTTGTCTTTTTGTTGTTAGCTTATAGAAGTTTAATGACCTTTTTGGCTATTTGACCCCTGTCAGTTACATGGGTCCTTAAATTTTTCTCCCAATGTGTAGGTTGTCTTTCACTTCTTTGATAACGTCCTTTGGTGGGTAAAACATTTAATGTTTATGAAGTCCCATGTATCTGTTCTGCCTTTTGCTTTTCATGCTTTTGCTACCAGATGCTCCCTAGTTAAAAATTAGGCCCAAGAGTCCTGTACCTATGTTTTCTTCTGAGAATGTTAAGGCTTCAGTTTTCACATTTAGATCTTGATCTGTTTGGAGTTGGTTTTATGTATGGTGTGACGCATGGATCCTGATTCATTTTTCTGCATGTGGAAATCCAGTTTTTCCAGCACCATTTATTAATGAGACTCCACATCTCCATTGAATGGACTTAGCACTCTTGTCAAAAATCAGTAACCATAGATGTATGGGTTTATCTCTGGACTGTCAAATCCATTTCATTGGTCTATGCATCTGCCAGTATACCAGCATCAAGCTGCTTTGGTTACTGTGGCTTTATAATATGCTTTGAAATCAGTCAGTGTGAGTCTTCTTACTTTGTTCTTCTTCAAAATTGTTTTAGCTATTCAGGGCCTCTTGCCATTCCATATAGAACTGAGGATTGTTTTTTCCATAACTGTCAAGAAAGCTGTTGGAATTTTGATCGGGGTTGTGTTGAATCTCTAGATCACTTTGGGTAGTACTCACATCTTAATAATGTTCTTGTCCAATCCGTGACCATGGAATGTCCTTCCATCTATTCAGGTCTTCTTGAATCTCTTTAAGCAGTGCTTTACTACTTTCACTGCTGTTGTAGTCAACTGGGGCTGCTCTAAGCAGAAATACCGCACAGGGGATGGCTTTAACAAAGGAAAGTTGAGTCTTACACAGTGTGGTAGGTTACTGGTCCAAATTTAAGGTTTCTACTCCAGGGGAAGGCTTTCGCTCTATCGGCTCCGGAGGAAAGTCCTTGTGTTGCCATCAGTCTCTTCCTGCACCTCCTGGTGCAGGAACCTCAGGTCTGAAGGATGCACTCTACTCCCCGTGCTGCTTTCTTGGTGGTGTGAGGTTTCCAAGTCTCTGCTTGCTTCTTTCTCCTTTTATCATGTGTAGGATGAAAGGATAAAGGGTGGTGCAAGCCACGCTCCGGGGAAACTGCCTTTACAATGGAACAGGGACATGATCTTATGAAGGGACTTACAGTCCCACCCTAATCCTCTCTAACATATTAATCCACTCTGTTAACCACAGGCAGAGATCAGGATTTATAGCATCAGAAAATCACAAAATGGAGGGTAATCACAGAACACAGGGAATCCTGGCCCAACCAGATTACTACACATGTTTCTGGGGGACACAATTCAGTCCATGACCATTTTGTAAGTCTTTAACATCCCTGGTTAAAGTTATTCCTAAGTATTTTATTCTCTTAGATGTTTTTAGAAATAGAACTGTTTTCTTCGTGTCTTTTTCAGATTCCTCATAACTGGTATATAGAAACCCAACTGATTTTTCTGTGTTGAGCTAATACCTTGCAACTTTGCTAAAGCCCTCTGTTAGCTCCAGAAGCTTTCTGGTGATCTCTGGGATGTTCCATGTGTAGGATTGTGTGAAAACAGTCACATTTAAAGGCAGGGATCTGAACACCCAGAGACAAGGGCTTGTGGCCGAAATGGCTAAGTGCTTGACCACTGGTCAAAGGGTTGGCAGTTCAAACCCACCCAAAGGGGTCTCAGAAGACAGTCCTGGCAGCCTGCTTCTGCAGCTTCGCAGCTTAGAAAGCTCTGTGGAGCAGTTGTCTGCATAGGTGAGGTCTCCATGAGTCGGAACTGACTCGGCGGCCACGAATAACAACAGTCACTTAAAGAAAGACAGAGAACGTCTGGCTTTAATGGGAATTTCAGATTTGTTACATTTATTACAGTTTTGTGCCAATACAAAACTGGTGGTGTTGGCCCCAAACTGAGTTTCTCCCCAGGAGCCCAGAGGGCTATTGGGTGCCAGGCCGGGACGGCTGGCCCCATGGCAGGAGTGACTGCCTCCTCTCCACAGGACTCTCCTCTCAAAGCCGTACAGATGTTGTGGGTAAATTTGATCATGGACACATTTGCCTCTCTGGCCCTGGCCACGGAGCCCCCAACCGAGGCGCTGCTCCTGCGGAAGCCGTACGGCCGCAACAAGCCCCTGATCTCCCGCACCATGATGAAGAACATCCTAGGCCACGCCGTCTACCAGCTTGCCGTCATCTTCACCCTGCTCTTCGTCGGTAGGTATTCGGGGAGCAGGGCCTGCTGCTCTGGGGAGCCCTCCGCTGCACATCTCGTCAGCCACTCGGGCCTAGTCCGCAGGCAGGCGGGCGGGCGGGTGGGCGCGGTCCCGCTCCTTCCCCGGCCCCTCAGCCGTCCACCCAGTCACTCCCCAGCTGTCCCTTCAACTGGCTCAGAGTGGGGTGCTCTGTTGGAAATTGTGGGAGAGGGGAGGATGAGCAGGGAAGGAGAGAGAGCAGAGGGGGCAGAGCAGGAGGACAGGAGAGAGAGCAAGGCCAGGGAGAGGAGGGGAGGAGGGTTGTAATGGTCAGGGCCGAGGTGAGGAGGGTCGGGCCATCAGAACAGAGAGGAGGGCCTGAAGGGGGGTGACCAGGGTGTAAGAAGGAAAGGAAGAAAGGGCATCAAAGGGATGCGAACTGACCACCTCAGCTGCCAGGAAAACACCCACTGTCCAAGCCATGGTCTCCCTCCTCCTTCCCGACATCAACGTCTTGGGAGCAGAAGCCTCCAATCACTGTCATTTGGGCTGAGTCCCAGGAGCAGGACAGAGAAGGGACTGGGACCACCCTGCAACTCTGGAGCCTGCTATGCAGCCGACCCCATTTCATCCCAGGGTGCGAGTGGCCGGAGACCTCGTGATGCACAGAACGTCTGAGGGAAAGGAGCATTGGTTAAGGACACTCCCTGGGCATCTTTCTTACCACAGAGTTTCAGTGGCAGCCCCCCACCCCCCACCCCGTCAAGCTCCCCCTCCCAGCTAGCGTTTCTCTTGAGACATGGGCTGAGACAGCCACCAGGGGGCGTAATGACCCTGTGGCGCCACTGGATGGGGCGTGGAGGGGGCGCCCGAGCCCGCGACACGGGCCCCCAGCTCTGGGTGCCGCGCTGGCTGCTGCAGGCCTCCCCTCACTTGCACACCTCGCTGGCTTCCAGGGGAGCTCTTCTTCGACATTGACAGCGGGCGTAATGCCCCCCTGCACGCGCCACCGTCAGAGCACTACACGATCATCTTCAACACCTTCGTCATGATGCAGCTCTTCAACGAGATCAACGCCCGCAAGATCCACGGCGAGAGGAACGTCTTCGACGGCATCTTCAGCAACCCAATCTTCTGCACCATCGTCCTGGGCACCTTCGGAATCCAGGTAGGAGGGCAGCTCCAGGCCAGGCCTTCCCACCTCCCCCCGTCCCCGGCAGCAGAGGTGGGTGTTGGGGGAGCAGGGCAGTGACTTCCTGGTCCTGGCCTCCCTTGTCTCCAGGCACAGAACCTGTTTTCCCCTCCTGATTCTTCATCCCCCGCTGGCACTTCATGTAACCCACCTGCCTCTCTGCTTCACCTTGGAAGCACCCTTGGGTGACCTTTTGGGGTAGAGAGGGATGTGGTGATCCACAGTCAAGGCCCACTCTCCTCACAGATTCTGGAGGTGACCCCGGCCAGCCGCCTTCAGCTCTGCTCTTCCCACTTCTAGCTCTTGATTCAAGTTGGCACGAGGCCACTCTCATTTCTGAAGTTCTTTAGGAGATGCCTTCTGCCCCATTGCTAACACACTGATGTCTGTCAGGACGCCCAAGTTCCAGAAGGTTCTTTAGAAGATACCCTCTTCGCCAGAGGTACAGCTAGACAAGAGCTTGTCAACAGGGCCCCTGAGTCAGCAGCAGTGAGGTCAGCCAAGTGAGGATGCAGTCTGCTCTGTCTGCATCCTGGGCCTCAGTTGCCAGCCCATCTGTGAAGTCTGTCTTAGGCTCTTCTGAGAGAGAACGAAAGGGAAGGAGCTCAGAGAAAGGAAGCTAGGCCTACTTCCAGGGCGTGTCCTGGACCATCAGCAGGGTGGTGCTGGCTCTGCAGGCCCCAGAGTTAGAGGAGGAGACAAGGCAGGCCATCAAGGGACCTGTTTGGCACAGGGCAGGTCATGTGCTTGAGGCAGACCAACAGGGATTCAGGCAGACAGAAGCAGCCCCACACCTGCCCACCTGTCTGTGGGCTGATGCTGGACCTGCTTCCCGGTCCTTGTCCTGCAGATTGTCATCGTCCAGTTTGGTGGAAAACCCTTCAGCTGCTCACCACTCTCCATAGAACAGTGGCTCTGGTGCCTGTTTGTTGGTATGGGGGAGCTGGTCTGGGGACAGGTAAGTACCTGCCCTGATGGTTTTCTCAGTCCACACTCTGTTCTTCAGACAGCGTTGGCCATGTTTATAGTGCAGAGGGCCACAAGACGGCCAGGGCCTCCAGCTCTGCTCCTGAGAAACGGAACCGTGTGGGCCTGTGATGTACAGCTAGGCAAATGGTCTTATAGGCCAGTGACATACCAAGACCCAGGTCAATGCTGCATGGTGCAGCATCAGCAGAGGGAATGCAAAGGACTGTGGCAGGGATGTCATAGGGCCCAGAAAAGCCACATGCTACCCCACTTCCCAGAGTAAACCAAAAACACCAAACCCGTTGCCATCTAGTCGACTCTGACTCATAACTACCCTGTAGGACAGGGTGGAACTTCCCCATTGAGTTTTCAAGGAGCAGCAGGGGGATTCAGACTGCCAACTTTTCGGTTAGCAGTCAAATAATCACTGCAGTACAACCAGAGCTCCACGTTCCCATGATAGGAGCAGAATATCATTCCTTCAAGTTAGGTGACTTAATGTTGGAAATTAAACAGTGTACCACTAAATAATCCATGACTCCAAGAGAAAGTCTCATGGGAAATTAGAAAGTATTTTGAGCTGATAAACAATGTGAGTACAATGCATCAAGATCTGGGGATGCAGCTAAAGAGATACTTGGAGGGAACTTTATAGCCTTAGGGGATTATATTAGGAAAGAATATACTGGCTGGCCATAGATTTGTCAGAACACAGTGGTTTGGCCAGGCCAGGCCAGACTACGTGCTCACAAGAAGTTTCTGAAAACACTTTTACAGAGTTCTAGAACATTGGCATACGAAGCCAAGTCCAGGATCCACTTTGCTCTGAGTTCAGGGGTCTTGATCTGTTGGTGTCCCCTGAGCCGACCGTGGGGGCTGCAAGGGTGACCCACCTTTTTCCTCCCGTCTCATCTTCAAAAAACATTTTCCCTCCATCTCTGCCTCTCAGCCTTCAGTCACAGATAGGGCCCTAAATCCTTTCACTGTCCACAAGCCAGACTCTTAACTACAACCCCAGTCATACTGCCTGCCTCTCTGACTTCATCAGGCCGGGGGTAACTGATCTTCCAACGCTGCCCATCACAGCAGCGCCCCCAGGCCTCTTCTCTTGCCTGCAGCAGCCCTAGCCCCAGCTCCAGCCCCCCAGGGCTGCACAAGCTGTAGCTGGCCTCACAGGAGGTCTCTGGGGACCAGCGCACAGTCCTGTGAGCTTTCACCCTTTCAAATTACAAAAATAAAAAGATGTGCAAGCCAACGAAAAAAATCAAATCAAAGGGACTCAAGGGACCGCCAGCACCACAGAACCATCTCTTTTGGCCGACACAGACACACATGTGCATCTGAGCTAATCAAGATGTGCAAATCTGTTTTCCTCAGCCACAGTCACACTGGGCATCTTGCTCCAGGATGCATGTCCTGTGCCATCCTGTTCTGTGGCTCTTCCCTCATGTCCTTCCCGACAGCACCACCCCACTTCCTGGTTTCCTCCTTCCCCATCACACGGCCACATTTCACCCATGCCCTCTGCACCCAAGGTGACTGCTTGGCCCTTCTCTCCTTCACATGCCTGGACCCTTCTCTCTGCCTTCTCCCTGAGCCCTCCCTCCCCAGTCCCCATCCTTCCCAAGGCTAGGTCACCAAAAAACCCCTACTGCCTGCCTGCCAAGTAGAGGAGCACCCTCTCATTGGCAGCCAGGCTCCATGGGTGAGGGCAGGGGGTGGGGAGCTCCTGGCCTCCTCTCCTTCCCCAGCTCCCTGCTCTACTCCAGAGCTGAGGTCTCCCCCACCCGGCTCCCAAAGCCAGTGTGTCCTGGCCGCTTTGCCCCGGCATCTGGCCACCCGGCAGCTCAGCAGCAGCCCAGGAGTCCTTCTGTCCCACCTTTGAGTCTTGCCTTGAATGCCACCAGCTCTCTGTCCCTCCTTCCTCTCTGATGGCAAGCCTTAGCCTGGCCTGTGTCACCTCAGGTCCCCTGGCTCCCAGGCTTCCATTTGGGAGCCAAGTTCTGCATCCCTGTCAAAGTGGAACTCACTCAGACCACCCCCCCCCACTGCACTCAAGCAGGTGCTGCCAACTCCCATCTGAACTGAGCACTGTTGGTTTTGCACCTCGGGGACCCTGAGCCCCTCGTAGACCGTCACACAACGAGGGTGTGGGAGGTCGAGGGGAAGACAGTATGCTGCACAGAAAAGACTGATAGGTAGACCCCTTGCACCTAGGGGACCTGGAGAGACAGAGGACAGCCTCGGGCACCCTAGAGCTGAGTCACAGGAGCAGAGGGCCACCAGCACACCCTGGGGCCCTACCGGCCCCGCTCTGGCCCCACCCGGCTCCTGGCTGCCAGCAGACACCATGCCCAGTTCCTCCAGAGCTGGGCTTAGTTTCCTGCCTCGGTTTAAACCGAAAACCAAGTCCTCTGGAGGAAAGAGGCCGGTATCAACTTGGGGGAGCATAATTTGGCACCAGGCAAACACAGCCCCAAGTTCAACCTCAGGCCCAGCAGAGGCGTCCATCCCCAGGACTCACCTCAGGGCTTTGAGAAACAAGAGTCTGAGAGGCCTAGAGGGGTAAGTGTGGACACCGGTGGCAGTGGCTGGGTCCAATAGAATTCTGGGAAATCTGGGTAGCTTTCGTAAGCGGCAGTCGGCTCCCGGAGCAGAGCAGGCCAAGGGCGGGGGAGTTCCAAGCTAAAAAGGACTAGGCGCCAAGTGCCAAGGCCTGCACTAATGCCACCTCTGCTTCCTGTCTCTTGGCTGTGGTCCCCAGGTCATCGCCACTATCCCCACCAGCCAGCTCAAGTGCCTGAAGGAAGCAGGGCATGGACCTGGGAAGGATGAGATGACAGACGAGGAGCTGGCCGAGGGGGAAGAAGAGATAGACCACGCCGAGCGGGAGCTCCGCAGGGGCCAGATCCTCTGGTTCCGAGGCCTCAACCGAATCCAGACGCAGGTAAGCCTCCGACTCGCTTGGCGATGTGGGCTTTCGGCCTAGATAGGGAGCGAGGGGCAGAGAACAGCCTGAAGACGGCAAGAGAGCCAGAGAGCACTTTGGTGTTGCCGTTCCCCATTTTGCCGTCCCAAGCAGGCTGGCCCCCAGGTGGTGTGATGCTGAGATGCCCATCCCATTCCCCAGCCTTCTCCCTCAGCCTAGGTGGCCCACTCCTGTAGCGGGTATAGGTGTCAGCTGGAGTGTGTGCTGGTGACTGGCTGGGCCTCGCAGGCTGTCTGCATAGTGCTGGTCTCACCCTGTTGTGGCAGGAACGACCCAAAGCCCATATATGTGACGCCCATTCCGGTAGCCTTTGGTGGGCTCACTGTTAACCCAAAGCTCCAAACATTGGGGCTGTTGGCGGCCAAGGCTGTCAGCTCTGCCCTCTCTCTGTCCCGACTCTTCCCTGCCAGCTTCCTTTCTGGAACATTCCATACTCTCTCCCTCTGTACACCTTTCCCAAACACGCACTCGGATCCCATGGCAGCCAACCTGTACCCACCAGAGCCCAGAAACTGTTCTCACCCAAGTCCCCCATGGCTGTCTTCAGGCTCTGTCTGCTACTTCCCACCCCACCCCACCCCCTGCTCTCCCTGGGGCTTCTGCCGCTGTGCCTGTCTCTCTCTGCCCCCGCCTCCAGCTCAGACCTTTGGAATGTCCTCCGGGCCCCTTGCAAACGTCTGCCACACCCCTTGCAGCCTCCTCAAGGAAGACCTGCTTCTGCTCTCGCCAGATGGCTGCTGGCAACCCTCACCCTCTCCCTCACCCTTCTGCAAGGTCCCTGCCACGTGGCCAGGAAGCCTTGAGCCTCTCTTCTCGCTCAGCCCTCCACCCCAAGATACTCCATGGGTCTCACACCTTGATGCCCCTGCTCGTATCTCCGCCACCGGCTAAGCTTGCTGCCCTCTGAGACTGCGCACCTCAGTGCGCGGTGACTCTGTTGCATCTGCTGTCCAAGCCAGAGAGCGCCCCTGAGCTGTCCCTGAAGCCCCTCACACACTGCATAGGGTACACACCCAGTGTGTGGGTCCCTGGAGCACATGTCCCAGTCCAGCCGAGCCCACTCTGCCCACAGCACCCAGGCCACCCGCAGCTCTCACCGCCCCCAACCCTGCAGACTTCACCAGGCGTGGTCCCCAGGCCACACCTGCCCTGTCACCTGAGTTCCCACACAGCTTTCCGGCCAGATGTGGGCCATCTCCCAGAAGCAGCCTTGGACCAGCCCAGCTCTCCAGGCCCAGCCCAGTGTCCCACCTGCTCAGCTGACTAACTCGGTCCCTCCAACTCCAATAGACGCTGCACTCGGCAGCCCAGGTAGCTTTTCCCATGAGCCTAAGGGTGAGGCCTCACCCCAACCGTGACCTTCAGAGGTCCCACGCAACTGGCTCCCCACTCTTTCCAAATACATGCATGTCTGCTCCACTTCGCCCCCGTGCTTGCTTCCGCGTGGTCGCCTCAGCCTAGCAGTCTACCAAAGGCCACCTCCCTCATGGAGCTCTCTCAGCCTCCTCCCCTCCGAGCCGTCACATGTACAGCATGGCCGTGTGTGCTCGCCGGCTGCAATCTGGGCCGCACCGAGTTGGCCTGGAAACTTCCCAAGCCTGCAGGGCCCCCCGCTTACCGCCAGAGACTGGGACTGTGGAGGGCCGTAGGCAGCCCTCGAGGGTTCCAGTGGCTTCTCCAACGGACAGCTAGGAACCAGGTCTGGCGCGTCCACCACAGCCTCCCCAGCACCTGCCTCACCTGGCCAGGCCCGGGTGTCTGAGCCCGTGAGTTTGAGCAGCGGCCATTCAGCCTCGGCATGGGTGGGGCCCCGGCCCCAGCCCCGGGGGTGGGCTAGAGGCACCGAGCGAGCCCGTGGTCTGGCAGTGAGGCTTCACTCACTTCACTAAACAGCACGTCAGGCATTAGAAGACAGTGCTGGTCACATCTCCCTGTGTGCCCTTGTGGCCACGCAACTGTGTCTTCTACAAGATGGTACCTGAGAGCCCTGGTCTGTGGTGGGCCTGCTCCTTGGAGCTCAGAGCTGGCCTGTGAGGGGTAGTGCAGTTGTGTGGTCTATCTGACTCCTGCCGATGGAATCCAGGGCAGTATCGGCTTGACTAGCAGCCCAGACAGTGGTCCTGGGCCACTCTGAGGCTGTAGGGGCAGGGGAACACACCGGCCACCTGGGTCTTTTTGTCAGCCCGCCGCTACATCAGTCAGAGCTGGGAGCCCTGGGCCACTTCCTGCTTTACCCATGGGAGAGCCAGGGCCCAAAGAGGAGGGACTCGCCCCAGATGACAGAGCAAAGGCTGCCTAGGGTCCAGTCTCCGCCATCCCACAGCCAGAGAGCCCTGGACACCAAGGATCTTCTGTCCTTGCAATAAACGCCCTTCAGTTCTTGCCTGCGACCCTGCTGTCTGACTTTGTCACCTTGAATTCACCGTGCCACTCCGGAATGCTGAAGCGAAGCCGGTATTTTAGCTCCCATGGCCCAGGAGAGGCATGCTGTAGGCGCGCACTCCTCGGATTTCTTAAGTGGCTGGCTACTCTCACCATCATGTCATGCTGTTAAAGGACAACATGGTTTTGGTATGATTTCGAAATAAAATGGAGTACACAGAGCTTTTCAAAGAACTCGTGACCCTGTCTTTTCAAATTCTACAATAAGCCAGAGTGACACTCCATTGGTGACTGGGCCTTGTTCCTGGTGTGGAGCCTGGGTGTCCCCAGGGCAGTGACAGTTTTGCTCTTTTGACTGATATTGTCACCTCACGCCCTGAGAGCAGGTCGCTGCCACCCGAACCCCACCAGGAGGCAGGTGAGGTGGACACAGACCAGAGCTGGGAAAGGTGTCTTTCCCATCCTCCCAGTCCTGCCCCCGGAACCCTAGAAACATCTAAATAGGGAGGAAATGGGCCCCCAAACAGAGTGCGACGCAAAGGCGTCGACCAAAGTCTTCCTTCGGTGCATGGACGTACCTGGCACTGTGCAAGCCACGGGAGCCCTCAGTCCGTGGCCCTGAGTCTCCGTCCCATGAGCTGGCTGCGCTGGGTAGGAGGGAGGCTTGGCAAGGTGGCTGGAGAGACACCCAACGGCCCTTCTCACACCACTGGGAGACAAGGAGAGAAGCCATCTTCATTTGGGTTGGGAGGTGCCTTCTTTCAGGAGCCCTGAGGGCCCGGGCTGGAGCAAGCTCCGTCTCTGGAGCCAAGGGGGAGCGTCACGGTTCAGAAAGGCCCACTGGCTGCTCACGTCTTCCAGTTGTTCTAGGGCAGTTTTCCAGAAGACATGTCCCCGCTCTGAGGCCAAAGATCTGCCCTGACACGGGCCATTCCCCAGAGTGGCCTCTCTGATTCTAGGCATGTGGCTTCCCCATGAAGGGACACTTGATGTGACCACGTGGTCACGATTCCCTGGCATCCCACTGCCTGGGTCTGGCCTGCCGCCAACCGCAGCATGTGTGATGAGAAAGAAACTGTGATTGCAGCCAGGCGGTGTCAGGGGACAAAAAGACCCTGGGGCAGGTGGCATCGCGCGGCTTTCGTAACCCAGGCTCCGCAAAGGCCTTGCGTTCCGCAGACCCTTGTCTCTTTCAGCTGGAAGTTGAAAGCGTAGGGAAGAAACAAAGAGCTGGACGTGCTTTCAGAACTTCTCCAGCACTGCTGCCCAGCCTCCCCTTCAGGCCTGTGGCTTTGTGGGAAGGCATTCAGAGAAGACAGGGCAGTTGCTTCTGGAGAACTCTCACCTCCTCTTTTGAAGCCATTTTTTCACTGAGCTGTTCCAAGGGTGCCCCACACCCCTTTGGATGACCTCGGAGAGCAAGAGGGAGGGCTGCAGTGTTCAGTGGAGCGGGGCACGCCCGCTGAGGAAAATTAGGAGAGTGTGTTGCTGGGCCAGGGAAGGGCCCCTGTCTCCGGTGCCCCTGAGAGCCACCGTCACTGGGCCTCGTTGCTAATGGATGTGTGTCGTGTCCCTCAGGTGTGTTGGGGCAGAAAAAAGGTTGAGAGCTACTGAACTAGGATAACAAAGTATTCCAGAAGCAGGTATCTACTGACGAGTGAGTGTTTTGTCCTGAGCATAGCGTGAATGCAAGTGACTTCCTAAACCGTTTGCAGTGTGTCCCAGAGTTTTGACTCCTGTCCCCGCCACTACCACCTGTGACCACTAATCATTTGCACAGCAAACGCTCACTCCACCCGCCCCGTCCAAAGCCGCGCCAGCCAGCGGGCGGCGTGTGTGCCGGGAAGTTTTGCTCTCACCGCGTGTGCCCAGCGTGGCCCCTCCGCTCCCAGCCCCGCCCTGCTGCAGTGCCGCCCACCGCTGGGTGAGGGTGCAAGCCAAACTTTGTCTCATTTTCTCTCCCACAGATGGAGGTAGTGAGTACCTTCAAGAGAAGCGCTTCATTTCAGGGTGCCCTGCGCCGGCGGTCTTCGGTCCTCAGCCAGCTCCATGACGTAACCAATCTTTCTACCCCTACTCACCTAATTCTCTCTGCTGGGAGTGAGTCTTGACTTCCCTTTTCTCTCATAAATGACATCTTGGGGGATGAAAAAGGCCTCCCTCATCTTCTCTTTTCCAGTCTTGCTCCTCCACTCACCGTGCCTTCCCGATCTTGCTCTGCTCCCTGGCGGGCCCCTCCCGAGCAGACGGTGTGGGCACCAGTTGCCTTCTCTCGTGTTGGCTGTGTTGGCTCGGTGGCACTTCGGGATCTTCCGTTCTTTTCTTTCTTTGGTTTTTTGGTTTTGCTTTCGTGCTCCTCAGTCACTGGTTTCCCTTTGTTGACTGAAGGGTCCTCACTAACCGAGGCTGCTCTAGGGGAGACTGGTGCCAGGTCAGGGGCTGGGTCAGTGTTCTGGGGAAAGCGGCAGAGCAGCGTGCAGGCTCAGGGCGCCCTGCTGGGCACTGGATGGGCAGACGAGTGCCTTTTCTGCATCGTTTGCAGAGGATGAGCCCCCCTACCCTGACTCCCAGCATGCTTGAGGTGATTTAAAAAGGTTCAGCCCTGAGCCGAGCCCAGAGGTTCCAAGTTTTCCGGAATTGGCCTCTGGGGCTGGGCAGATGCCCATTTATTTCAGAAGCACCTTGCTCTTTCCAAACAGGCCTCAGGATTGGAAGCTCAGAGCCCCATCTGGTCCACTTTCTCTAACCTCCTCTTCAGAGAAGCTGGCAGAAATCAATTCCTTTCTGTGAAAATTTCCCATTTTGGTACCATTTTCCAGGGAACTCAGGGTTTGCCTGAAATAGGCAGGAACTCCCATCATGGCTTACTTTCCCCCCTCCCCCTCCAAAGACCAAAGTAAAGCCACTAGACTGTTGAACCTGCCTCTCCCACGGTTATGCCAGTAAGAGAAAACATGGGGAACTCATCTGGGTCCCCTCATTCCCATGCTGGGCCACCTGCTTTCCATGATAAATGCAAGAGCTCTGAAAACGAAAAACTCACCCTGCAAGTATGAACCCAGACCCTGGCTGGAATGGTTCAATGCTACCTTCTTCTGCAGCTGTGCCCACATCTGCCAGCACTTCGATGCCGCACAGATGGGGAGCTTTAACGATGCCTTTTTCCCCCACCACAGAAGCTTGAATTTGCTTGTTTCCTTTTTCTTTCTTTCTTTTTTTTTTTTCTTTTCTTTTTTCTTTCTTTTCCTTTCTGGTTTTTACTTTTATTTTAGGAACTGGTCAGAGGCCAACAGTAGGGGGCAGCCTCCTCTGGGTTGACTGATGATGTCACATGGGTCCTCAGTCTCTGCCCTTTAAGTCAGAGGTGTAGGCCGCACCTGTCTCCCACACCACCTTGCCCCCTTCACACCTCCCCCTCAAGTCCCAGGCTGCACCTGAACTGAGGCACCTGCCCACCCCGCCTGCCATGCAGAAGGGCCCGCTCGCTCCTCCGCAGAGGTCAGTGAGAGGCCCTGACCCCATCAGCTCAGGACAGAAATAAGTACTCACAGCCACTGAGCCAACTGCCTTCCTGGGACTGAGGGCCTGGCCCCCTCGTCCCCTCCACCTTGACTCCTCCCACATGTTTTCTTCGCCATCTCTGTGCTTCATGTCTGTCTCTCTGTCTGTCCATCTGCCTGTCACTGTGCAGCAGGCCTTGTGCCACCCTGGGCCTAGAACCCATGCTTCCAACACTCCACGCTTGCCCACCCTACCCTAGATTACTTGCTGCCTCTTTCCCCGCCACTTGCTCCGTGCCCAGGAGTGGCATCTCTCCCCCGTCTCTCCCTGCACTCCCAGCACCCCCTTCGGTGACATCTGCCCCCCTCTGCCCCACCAGCTGCCCTCGGGGAGCCCAGCAGTGCCTGGTAAGTATGGTGGGAGAGATAGCAGCGCTCCATCCACTCGTGAGCCATCTCAGTGGGGACTGAACCGTTGCTGGCCAGGGGCCTTTGGGCACCACTTGCCATACAGTGAGGGAGACCAGGCTGGGAATGCTAAGTGGGAGGCCCAGGGAGGCCCGTCCCCACTGACCAGAGCCAGCAGGCTGACAAGCTTCCACCTCCATGCAGCCCCAGCGTCACGGGGCCTGCCTGGCTGTGGGCCTGGTTCCCCCCCAACCCCCGACCAACAAGGCAGCGTGAGCCATGCACCCAAGCAGCTAATGAGCTCAGGGCTCCAAGGACCTCTAGGAGTCACGAGCCTGGCACCCTTGCCTTACACGCCAGAAGAAAGCGGGTGTCCATGAGAGCCAGGACCCGCCCAGGTCCCACAGGCAGCCAGACCTAGCCCCCAGGCCCTCACCCTCTTCTTGGAATTTTCCAAAGGACGGTGGATGGCTGCTCAGATGGAAGGCAGGGGGAAGGCCACAGCGGGGCTCCCAGTCCAGATGAAGGGCTTTCTGCTCACAGACGGCCCCAGCTGGTCCACAGTGGCCCTGAAGGCGTTTTCTAAGGAAAACCCACAATTTTTTTACATGAGAAATTGCTGCCCTCTTCAAGATGGCTCCCAGGGCTTTGTGTCCAATCAGGAATAAAATGACTTCCACTGAGTGCTCCTTCCCAGGGGTCTTGCTATGAACCTCCAGGGAGCAGGTGCCATGGGAAGGTGGGGGGCGGAAAGTGAGAGCCTGAGGGACAGGGGTGAGGGCACACCACTGGCGGGGCCTTCCTGTAACACTGCACTGCGCTTGCACCCAGAGCGTCTCAGAGCCAGGATGACGAGGGGTCGGGGCACTCACACCCACACATACACCTGCTGCTTCTAGACTTGGCAGTCCCTGGCTGGGGGCCACAGCAGAGACCCCAGCTGTCACAAAGTGGAGTCCCACCACTACCAGGCTGCAGTGCTGGCTGGCACCTAGCCCCTCCACCTCTCTTTTTTAGCTCACCCATCCTGAGTCCTAGGCGAGACAGGACAGCCAGGCCACTGCCACCTGTGTGCTCTTTCAGCCTCTCCTGCCATTCTGTTCTCGTGGCCACCTGCCGTCACACCATTTCATTTCATGCGACCCCGGTGGTGGCTCAGAAAGGAGTGTTGGCTAATACTCCCTTTAAGTTGTGGCAATCAGGAATCTGTGAAGTCCCACCCCTGTCGGCGCGTCACCCACGCCTCTGCCCACCCTGTCTCAGGTACACGGTGGTGCTGTGCCAGGCTTGGGTCAAGGTCCCCACTCTGCCCTGGCCGGAGGCTTTGTTCTCTCTACCTCCCTCACGAGCATGAGTCATGGGCTGGCTGCTCCTTTCCAACACACCGGGGTCCTGGCGTCTGGAGCCTCCTGTGTTGCTTTTCCGTGAGAGGCTCACCAGTGACAGACACACCAGCTCCTCTGCAGCCACTCATCCGAAGTGTCTTCCCCACCAGTCCACCACAGGCCTCCAGACGTGAACGTTGACTCGCAGTGACAGGCCAGGAGAGGAGCGAGGCAAGCCCTGAGCTGTGTGGCCAGATGCTTTGGTTTTTATGGACCAGGCAGGAAACCCGTCACAGCGGTTACTCTGCTGTCATTGTGTTTGGCCCTATGAGTTGTCTTGCCAAGGGAGACATGTCCATCAGTGGCGCTCACGCACACCGCCAGGTGACGGCCATCATAAAGGCAGCCTCCACCCCAGAGTGGAAGGAGTTTTGCGAAGCCTATGCTGTCTGACTTCCAGAGTCTGCTCCATTCTCAGGAGGGTCGTTGGCTTAGAGTCACGTCTCCCCGTATGTGCTTCTGGGACAAGGAGCTTGGACGGTGCACTACCAATGTGCCAGGCTCTCTGACAGGGCCCTACCCTGCCCCACCCATGCCTTCCGGAAGATACCACAGGCCCCGCCACAGGGACCAGCCTTCCAGGAAGTTCTGAGGCATAGGCCAGACCACAGCCTAGGACTCAGCCTTTGGTGTCAGGAGCCCAAGTCGGGGCATGTGGTCCAGGGCTGACGCCCGTGAACACAAAATGAGGGGGCTGTTTTCTCAAAACTCACCCTTTTGGCTTGCCACTGCGTCTGTTGCCCGGGTTAAAGGACCAGCTCCAAGGTTGGCATTGTCAGGTACTGTAAGCCAGGTCCTGTGGTCAGGGAAGGGAACCTTCCCCTGGCTGCCCTGGCCCACACCCACACCCCAAGTGTGGCTGGGTGGCCCAACACCCGGGGCGGCTCCAGGAGCTTGGCCACTCCCTGCCCTCAGTGACAGCAGATCATTTCTGTCAGCCAGAGGCTCTTGAGAACACTGCTCCGTTTTAGCTCTCAAGGTGTGATTTGACCTCACATCGATAGGTCTGCCCCTGGAAGCACAGAGGGTCTGGTCAGCGGCCTGCAGCTCTCAGAGGAGGACGGGGGCCTCTAGGGCCTGTCTCCTGAGAAACATTCTGGACTCGGTAGCTGGTAGAGTTGAGCATGCAGGAACATGACAGAAGCAGTCAAAAGTCCAGGAAGGAACTATTCCAAGCTGAGCAGTGCAGGTTGAGGCATGAGCAGAGACGTAGAGAGGACAGAAGATGCCCCCTTGCCTCCAGCAGGCCTGCTTGTTAGGCGGACGGTGGCCACACTTGGCGGTTAGCTCATTTCAGCTTCAGGAAGTAGGAAAGCCATTGAGAAGGCGGTGGGTTGTTGTTGCTATTGTCTTCATTGCGTGGGAGCGTTTTCTTTTCTTTTTCTCTTTCCTTTCCCTTTGTTTTGACTGGGGCAGGTGCTCGCTCTGTCCTTTGCTTGACTCCCTGCTTCCACATCCCTCCTCCACCACCACCAACGGCACTGCAATGTGAGCCGCTGAATGGCTGACCAGGAAGTGGCTCCCTAAGACCTGAAGGGGACATTCTTGCTGTCAAGTGGGGCCCACTCCTGGAGCTGCAACCATCCATCAGTAACACAGTGACAGGCCAGGGCCAACTGTGGCACCTCTTGGCTCCAGTTCTGTTGGGCTGAGGTGGGTGCCTTGCCAGGACTGCCACAGCCCCAGCCCCGTCAAGATCTGCCCACACTCGTGAAGCTCGCAGTTCATAACTCTGTATCCGTGTGGGGCAGGGTAGGCATGAGTAGAGGCGGCAGCCAAGTGCAGACAAGCGCAAGGCTTTGAGGGAAGTCAGCTGTGAAGGGGACGAGGGGCAGCTCTTTGGGGTAGAGATGGTTGGGGTGTGCCTCTCTGAGCTGGGTTCTGAACTGCGTTGAAAAGCCAGCCACGGAGCTGTCCAGGGGAAGAACCATCTAGGCAGGGCAAGGAGTGGGTGGAACTGGCCTCAGGGACTGGAAGAAGTGGGTAGAGGGATGCTGGCAGGGGTGATGTCATGGGGGTGGGTCCCAGACCAGGTTGGGCCTTGTCACCTGTAGGTGTGGCGCTGCCCACTGAGCCCCTGCTGGGTGCAGGCAGGTGCTGTGCTGGGTGTCAGGACATCAGTCAGATGGGGCTTCTGATCCAGTGGAAAGAGACCAGCAAGAGAAGGGTACTGGAGGGGAGCGTTAGAAGGGGAGAGGATGAAGCTGGAGGGGGGGATGGTGTGTGGAAGATAGGTGCTGTGCTGAGAAGGGGTGAATGAGGCACCTCAAGGAACAGAAGGGACAGGCAGCACAAAGGCATTGAGGCAGGAGCACCCTGGCATGCCCCAGGACCAGAGGGGGAGACAAGAGACCAAGGCGGACCCCAGGATAAGGATCCTTGCAGCTGCTGTGCAGGTGACAGGCTATGGGTTGTATTTGGGATGGCAACGGAAGACCACTCGCTTGGTGTGGGGTCCAGGGAGCATGTTAAGTGTGAGACCCCGTGAAACATCTGAGTAGATGGCTGCAGAGTCAGGCAGCCTCGTGGTGGAAATGAAATCAAAGCCACAGGTGGGTGCAAGCACCCAGGAAATGCACGAAGACTGAGGGAGAAGAGCAGAGGCTGAAAGACTGAGCTCGCGGCCCCTAAGCATCAAGAGATGGTGGAGGGGAAGCCCCATCACAAGAGCTAAGCAGGAGCCACAGTGAGGAACCAGAGGTCCAGGACACTGGCACTGGGGTCGTGAGGTCAGGGCCGTGAGCACTGGCGGGGTGTAGGTGGCTGAGGAGCCATCCAGGGAGGACAGAGCCGGGAACAGTGTGCTTGGCCATGCTGATGACCTGAGGCCCTGGAGCAGAGCCTCCTGGTAGGGCGTGGGCAGAGGCCAGATGAGGGGGCTTGAGAAAGTACGCAGAAGGGGACATGGAGACAGAGTACAGGCACATCTGTGCAGAGAGGAGCGTGCATCCAAGAGGGACAATGGGCGGTGTAGAACCACAAGAGGAATCTCAGAGTCATGTCTGTCCGTGAGTGAAAGGGTGAGAGCTGCCAGTTTGGGAGAGCCCAGCCTGCTATACAGCAGGGAGAAGGCAGAGAGGGTGACACAGACCAGAGATGGGACATGTGGTGGCTCCCCGCGGGGGCTTTGGTCTGACTTAGAGGGAGATGGAAACTACTAAAGAGCATCCCTTCCCCATGCCCTCCCTGAACCGTCTCCAGATGCCTCAGCCGTCACTCTACGACTGGGTGTTCCATTCGTTTATGCCGTGAGTCAGCGCATGGGAAACTGGACTTCTCACAAACGAGTGTGTCTGAAAGGCTTGTGGCATCCCAGGGTAATCTCTGGTGATTGAAATGCACAAGTTGGAAATGAAGAAGGATCAGTAGCTGGAAAATAAGGCCTTGTTATAGAAACAACGCTGGAGATCACATGGTGGAATTTTGCAAGACCTAATAATTGGAAATGCCTTTTTCAACAACATAAATGACAACTGTACATGTGACCTCACCAGATGGAGTACATGGGAATCAAATCGACTGTGCCTGTAGAAAGAGGTGATGGCAAAGCTCCGTATCAGCTGTCAGAACCAGACCAGGTGCTGACTGGAGCTCAGACCATCTGTTGCTCATGCACAAGTTCAAAGTGAAACCAAAGAAAATTACAACAAGTCCATAAGAGCCAAAGTATGACCTTGAGTATATCCCACTTAAGTTTAGAGGCCAGCTCAAGAACAGCTTTGATGTGTTGGGCACTAATGACTAAAGACCGGATGAATTGTGGAATAACCTCAGACACATCATCCGTGAAGAAAGCAAGAGGCCATTAAAAAGACAGGAGGGAAAGAAAAACCCTAATTGGATGTCAGAAGATGCCTTGAAATTTGCTCTTGAACACTGAGTAGCTAAAGCAAAAGGAACAAATGATGAAGTAAAAGAACTGAACAGAAGATTTCAAAGGGCGGCTTGAGAAGACAAAAACCTGGAGCTGGAAAACCAAAAGAGAAAAAAAACATAATATTTCTCATGCTGAAAGAACTGAAGAAAAAAGCAAGCCTCGGGTTGCAATACTGATAGATTCTCGGGGCAAGACAATGACTCGAGAAGCATCAAAAGAAGATAGAGTCTGCGCTGCATTGAGGTCATTGGAGAAAAACAAGGTTCCAGGAATTGATGGAACATCAGTTCAGATATTTCAACAAACAGATGCAGCGCTGGAAGTGCTCGCTCATCTGGGCCAAGAAATTTGGAGGACAGCTACCCTACCAACCAACTGGAAGAGATCCATATTTATGCATATTTCCAAGAAGGGTGATCCAGCTGAGTGTGAAAATCAAACGATGTCATTAATATTACACGCAAGTAAAATTTTGCTAAAGATCATTCAAAAGCAACTGCAACAGTACATTGCCAGGGAACTGCCAGAAAGTCAAGCTGGATTCAGAAAAGGGTGTGGAACTGGGGATATCACTGCTGACGCCAGATGGATCTTGGCTGAAAGCAGAGAGTACCCAGAAAGATGTTTCCCTGGGTTTCATTGACTATGTAAAGGCATTCAACTGTGTGGATCATTACAAATTATGGGTAACATTGCAGAAAATGGGAATTCCAGAACACTTCATTGTGTTCATGAGAAATCTGTACACGGATCAAGAGACGGTCATTTGAAAGGAACAAGGAGACACTGCATGATTTCAAGCTAGGAAAAGTGTACATCAGAATTGTGGCCTTTCACTGTATCTAGTCAACCTGTATGCTGAGCAAATAATCCAAGAAGCTGGACTAAATGAAGGAGAATGGGGCCTCAGGATTGGAGGAAAGATTCATTAACAACCTGCCTTACACAGATGACACAGCCTCGCTTGCTGAAAAGTGAAGAGGACTTGAAACACTGATGAAGATCGAGGACCAGAGCCTTCAATAGGGGTTATACCTCAGCATCAAGAAAACAGAAGTCGTCATAATGGGACCAGTACGCAACATCACGATAAATGGAGAAAGGGTGGAGGTTGTCAACGTTTTCATTTTACTTGTTTCCCCAATCCAGGCCCACGGAAGCAGCAGTCAAGAGATCAAAAGATGCATTACATTGGGAAACTCTGCTGCAAGGGACCTCTTTAAAGTGTTGAAAATTAAAGATGTCATCTTGAGGACTAAGGCACATCTGACCCAAGCCACAGTGTTTTCAGTCACCTCCTGTGCATGCAAAAGCTGGACCATGAACAAAGAAGACAGAAGAAGAACTGATGCCTTTGAATTGTGGTGTTGGAGAAGAATATTGAATGTCCCATGGACTGCCAAAAGAACAAACAGATCTGTTCTGGAAGAAGTGCAACCAGAGTGCTCGTTGGAAGCAAAGATGGCGAGACTGTGTCTTACATACTTTGGACATGTCAGGAAAGATCAGTCCCTAGAGAAGGACATCATGCTTGGTAGAATGGAGGGTCAGCAAAAAAGAGGAAGGCCCTCAAAGAGATGGATTGACACAGGAGCTGCAACAATGGGCTCAAACATAAAAACGATTGTGGACGTGGTGAAAGACCAGGCACTGTTTCATTCTGTTGTACATCAGGTTGCTGTGAGTCAGAACTGACTCCACAGCACCTGACAGCATGAACCAATGTGATAAGCATAAGGTGGGCCCTGTAGCTCTGATGATACCTGTAGGGTGCCATTCTATAACAGCCCAAGACTGGAAGGCAGGGCAGATAAGACTTGGAAGACAGTCACATAAGCACCAGCTGGGCTGGAATTGGGGCCTGAGCCGCGGCTTAGAACCCCAAAGAGCTGACTGTGGTGGGTGGCCCTTTTGCCCTTCTTGTGGCTTGCACATTCATTCACGCAGTCCACTGGGGTCTGTGGAGAGACTTGTAGGTGCCAGGCTCTGGAGTTGGCCCGAGGTGTGAGGACTTGGGCTTAAGTAGGGGACTGACCTAGTCAAGTGACCTGGTGCCAAAGGAGGTGACTAGCTCAGCCAGGAGATGAGGTGTGGTCAAGATCGCAAGGTGCAGTGCTGGGGCTTGGCTCCAGCAAATGTCCCCAGGGCCCTGGGAACACTTCGCATGCTTTCTCGGCAGATGGTAGGGTGACTTTGCCACCATCCTGCACCTGTAAGAGGCCCAACCAATGAGGCTACAGCTGAGTTGGCTCCAGAAAGTGGCTTCTGTCTCTCTTTATTACAAATGTAAAACAAGGTCAGCTTCTCACTTTGTGTTAACCCTGTTTTAGAAATAATTCGGTGGAATAGATGCCTCAGTGAGTATGTTTAACCACCAGTAATGGGGCAGATGGGGCTTTATGAAGCATACAGAAAATCGAAGCTGGGTTTGAGATACAAAGCTAGAAAATTCTGATTCTGTGGTGCTGTTCTGCTCACTTTTTGTACTTGAAAGACCGTGAAGTTTGCCTTGTTGACACTGATGTAGGGTGGCAGTGTTTGACCACCCTGAGTCGGCCAGAGGGCCAAATACTGGTGACAGTCGGGGAAATGCCAAGAACTGAGGGGAGCTGGCAGGGGGAGGAGGCAGAGGGGAATGAGAAGCAGGTGCTGGGGAGAAGGGGGGAGGGAAGGGGTGCAGGCCCCACACGCAGGTGCCTCCTGGACACCATCTCTACAGGCAGGGCTCCTTCAGACAAGAGATGGTGCGAAGGGCCAGGAGTAGAAAGGCCAGAGAAGAGTAAGGCCTGCTACTTCTCAGCAGAGACAGGCTGAGTGGCTGCAACTGGAAAGTGAGGCCACCTTAGGTCTCGAGTGTCTCTGAGCCCCCAGGGTGGAATCACCTGGTGGTCTGTTGTGTCCAGTGCCCTCGAAGGGGACTAGGACAAAGGCACAGAGTGGCCACCAGGTAGAACAGCAGAGAGGCTGGTGGTGAGGCCTGGGGCACGGGGGTGAGGTTCCAGGAGAAGCCAGGGAGGCCGTCTGGGAGGACACTGTACAGGACCTCATCTACTGGGTGCTTCTCCTTTCCAGAAAACAGTCCCGACAGCTGGCCCACTCTGTAGCAGTGTCCTTTTTACAAATCACCTGTCTTTGACACTAATTTGGACTTCCGGTCTGCAAGAGACCCCAGGGGCCAGATGCCCACCCTCCATCCAGGGCTGGGAGAGGGGAGGGGGCAGGGAGAGTCCAGCTCTCACTCTGGAACGTCCACCCAGGCCGGCACAGAGAAAGTCCCTTCCTGGGGGTCAGTTGACGGAAGGGCAAGTCCCTAACCGGGACGCCCTCCCCGCAGCCAGGCCTGCGGACAGAGCCACCCCATCCCTTCGCCCCTCCAGGGGATGTGCGCTTAGAACGTGATCCCCGCCTCACCAATGTAGACACCCCTGCTGATTCTCTCCTTCCTCTCCTTCCTCCTCTCCCCTCCCCCGGGACCTTCGGCCCTGCCTCCTGCTCCAGATCCGGGTGGTGAAAGCCTTCCGTAGCTCACTCTACGAGGGCCTGGAGAAGCCAGACTCCAAGGCCTCTGTCCATAACTTCATGACTACGCCTGAGTTCCTGATCGACGACTACACCCATAACATCCCACTCATTGACGACACGGACGTAGATGAGAACGAGGAGCGCCTGCGCGCCCCCCCGCCCCCGTCTCCCAACAAGAACAACAACGCCATAGACAGCGGCATCCACCTGGCCACGTCTGCCAGCAAGTCAGCTACCTCTTCCAGGCCCGGAAGCCCCCTCCACAGCGTGGAGACGTCACTCTAACAGAACCCCTCTCTTTGGCTGCACACGCGCGCACAGACACACTCACACACACTCTCAGACTCGCTCACACTCACGGATGTCAAACCACGTCCCTGTACAAGAGAAACAGCCAAGGTGGTGGCAGACGTCTCTTGAAGGTCATTTGCCAGAAGCCAAATCCTTTCTTGAAGGGTGCAAGTCAGCCTCGGCTTCTTTATCCAGGACCCGACCAGGAGGAAGTCTGGGAAACCAAGGACAAGAGCTGGGTTGCCCAGCTGTTTTTTTTTTTTCCGCACCAAACCCTCCAGTTCCACTATATGTTTGCCACTGGGGCTGTGCACTGGGGCCAGGCGCTGGCTGGGGTTTGTGGGGAGCAACGGAGTCACCAAATTTATTTCAAAGAGAGGCAAGTGCTCTGGCTGGGAAGGCTGTCTTGGTCCCCCCACACGGCTCCCTGTCCTACCCTGTCAGCCCAGCGGGTGGTCCACCCAAAGGAGGCAGCACAAACATACCTGTACCACAAGGCAGCCACCCCAGAGTAAGCCGAATACATCAACAGTGTGCGTGAGTGTGAGTGTGTGTGTGCACATATGTATCTCTATATTATGTGTGGAGTTATATATATATATATGTATTTATATATATATGACAAGATGCATATTTAAAGAATAAGGAACTATTTATTGGCATGCTATGTCCATTCCTTTTATCAGGCATTTTCATTTTGAAATTTCATCATTTATTGTAGCAGGGAGTGCTGGTGGCGTAGTGGTTAAAGCACTCGGCTGTGAACCAAAGGGGCAGCAGTTTGCACCAGCCACTCTGGGAGGAAGATGTCGCAGTCTGCTTCGGAAAAGCCTACAGGACAGTCTTCTTTGTCCTCTAGGGTCACTGTGAGTTGGAATCAACCAGGTGGCAGCAGTTTGATTTTGGTTTGATTGTATCAGGGTTTTGTTTTTGTTTTTGTTTTTTTGTCCAGGGAACTAAACGGCAAGGATGTCTTTTGGGTTAAGCGTATTTTGGCCCCAAATCCCATCCACCCCAGCCCTCCCAGCCCTCCACCCGGTCTCCCACCTGTTACCACCTCTCCTGCCTAGCACAGTTCCAGAGTGGTGTTGCGATTGCTGAGAGCGGCATGGAGAGAGCCTGAATGAGAAAGATCAGAGAGCGATTGGGAAGGGAACCTTTGCACTTTGAGAATCCCGCCTACCAAGCAAAGCACATTTCAATGGAGATTTTAATTTAGAAGAAGGCCAAAGCCATGGTCAGAGCACACCCTTCTGTGGGTGGGTGTGGAAGCTTGGTTTGCAGAGCCTTTGGGTCACACCTCCAATTCCAGATCCTTCATTCTGGCTGCTGGGCTTTCCAGGTCTGCATCCCCAATTTCCAGAGCAAGGCCAGATCCTGAGCCCCCTTCTCCACCTGTGCCAGACCCAGATGGAAGGATCTGGAATCTGGAGGGCCAGTGAGGCTTTGTCAGGGGCAGCAGCCAGGCATGACCGGGGGTGGCAAGCACACCCTCAGTGGTGCTCATTAACAGCCTCCCCTAGGGCCAAGTCCTGAGGGAGCAGTGCCAAGAGTCAAAAAGAAGTCTTAATGACTGGAGGTCAAATTCACTAACAAAAGGAGCTGCCTGGGAACAAGGTCAGGACCAGCTGCATTCATCCCCAGTCTCCTTGGAACCTCCTGCTGGACTCCTTTTGCTTTAGCAAATGCCAACAAGTTCTCCCTGGCTAATCTCCAGGGTCTGCCATGGGGTGCTAGGCACCCACAAAGTGACTGGGAACATGTCCTCAGATGCTACCCGCCAAAGTGCTCTTCCAGCCACCAATTTTTCATCCAGAGAGCATGTGCAGAGGACACAGAGGCCCTCGCAAAGGCCCAGGTTTGTGTCTGCTGCCCTGGAGGGCTGGTGGCAGCGCTGCTGCTTGAGCGAAGCTAAGTCCAGGTGCCCACACGATGCCAGTCAAGTGGCAGCACTCTGCCCACCAGGTTCCTTCGCTTTGTGAAAGGGCGGGTCTCACTTTCACAGGCTGGTGGCTGGTCTCTGGGCTTGGGAGACCAGCTGAGGGGTGAAGTCAGCCCCAACTGCAGGAAGTCCAGCTGTCCCCAACCCCACGGGCAGTGGGCTTGTCCCACCCCACCTGTCTCAATGAGCTGATTCTACTCCGAAACTTGCTTGCGCCCCATTGCTACCATCAGTCCTATGTCACCTCTGAGCATCAGGGTAGTCAGAGCTGAGGCAGAAGAATTCCTGTTGGAAACAGAAAACCACACTTTAAATGCCAGCTACTGATCATTTAAAGCCATCCCTTTGTTTCTAAAGGGCACGTTGAGAATGTTACCCATTTGTAAATTGTTCCCCCATAAAGGCAACTCAGCCTATTGAGGGGCTTTGTGTTCTTAAACAGAAACACCACTTGACACGGTCAGTTTCACATGAAGAAGGCAGGCCGTGGACTGTCACCCTCCCTGGTCCTCTGCGTCCAAGGTTGCAGACATGCTGGGACAGTGGCAGGCTGGTGTGTGTCTGCTCCACCCTCGCCGCTGCTGCTCTACAAAGTTGCCTAGCAGAGGCTGCCTTTCCACTGGGGTGTGAGTAAAGAGAGGGCTGGGGACACCAGGACCTCGGCCTCCAGCTCTGGGTTTTGTACAGTCTCAGGCGGAGGGACCTAGAAGGCCCTCTTTACAAAGCACTATATTATATGGAATGGCTTGGTCAACTATGTTTAGTCATTAAATATGTTTTATGTTTTTATCTGCCTGTTACAAAGATGAACAACAAAAATCTTAATCAGAAAGACCACTGATGCATAATAATTTAAAAGTCTGTAGTTAAATTTCCTAACTTAAAGAATAGACCAAAATTTCTGTATATTAAAAAAAAAATGGAAGGCTCCTATGCTCCGGGTCTGGGTGACGTGTGTTCTTTATCACAGGTTTTATTAACAGGGTTCTTTACCCCCACATTACTAGCTGTCATGGTGCTGTCACACTGCAGAGGTTGTTGGTGGCCACTGGGCATGGCAGGGGCAATGGTGTGCGGTGGGTAGAAGTCACCTACTGTCATGAGCAGGAAGGGCCTTAGCAACTGTTGAGGCCAGTGCCCTCAGATGAGGGAGGGGGGCAAAAGAAGGGGAGGCGCCACTACTGAGTGCCACCACGAGAAGCCAGATGCCATCCCTGGCACCCACACAGACTCCCTCCTCTACCTAAAGCCATTGAAGAAACTGTATTATTTCTCTGCTCCACATATCACCCTTCTAGAAGTCTCAAAAAGGCCCCCAAACAAGGAACTGCCAGCAGAGGCAGACAAGTTTCAGGGAGCCGTGGCTTCACTCACAGCAAGTAAATCTTGAAGCTAAGTTTGAGTCAGTCACAAAGGCTGCTCCCAGCAGAATCTCAACTTCCCGTCTCTTTCTGCTATCAAATAGGAGACAGGCTCCCACGGGAAAATTCAGGGCTTAGGCATGAGGCTTGAGGCAAGGAAGTGTGACAGTACTCAGTCTGCCACAAAGCCAGCACCACTTTGACCACCTACCCGAATCCCAGGAGTGAGGAAAAGGCCAAGAAGGAAGAGACAGATCAAGTCTCTCTGGATTCATTTCCTCAGGCTGCCAGGACACAACCACAAAGTGGGTGGCCTAGCATGACAGTCGGAGGCTGGGAGTTGGAATCTGGGGTGTCAGCAGGCCCATGCTCCCTCCAAAGGCTGTAGGGGAGGGTCCTACCTTGTCTCTCCACGTGCATCTGGGTGCAGAGATGATCTTCACACGGCCACCTTCCTGTCTGTGTCTCTCTCTTTCATCAGACCTAACTGACAGCATTTGCAAGGACTCTTTCCAGGTGAGGTCAGTTTCCCAAGGACCAGGGTTAGGACTGCAATGTATCTTTTAGAGGACACAGTTTTACGCACAATATCTATGCATAGAAAAGCCTATGTGAGAACAATGCTTGCCCATATTGTCCCACCCGTCCTGACAGACAGGGGCCTAATGGTGTGGCTTGTGGTAAATCATCCTGAAAAGCAGGTCACTGATGTCTCAACACACACATGCAAGGCTGGGCTTCTCATCCCCATCCACATCAGGAAGACACCCAGATGACCATGCCAAGGGTGGAAACCTGCTGAGATGACAGGCACACAAAGAAGGGGAGGCAGCCAGAGTTCCTTGAGAACCCCAGTCACAGTCCAAGGCCATGCGAGTCCCATAGAGGCAGAAGAACTTCCTAGGTGTTCACGCAACATGAAAGGAAGTACAGACATCAAGCCCCCAGGAGCTGCCTGGCGGACTCAGAGCTCTCTGGGACTGTGCTCTCAGCCAGAGCTCGGGTACTCCCCCAAATGTCCAGGGGGGCCTTATTCAAATGACCCCCATCCATCTGACATGCCCTGGGAGAACAGACTAGAATAGGGGTCCCTGGCCAAGAGCTCGCAAAGAGTTTAAGGTCCCTCTGTCCAGCAGTCGTCCTTGTCCCAAGCCCAGCGTCCCCTTATGAGAACTGAGAAAACTCCTGCGAGGAAATCGAGGATTTTTTCTCGGAAAGGTGCTGACAGCCTTGTTGGGGGAGATCAGACACTGCGTTCCTTTGTTCTGTTCCAGTCCATAGTCAGAGCAGGCCAAGAGCAGGACAGGCCACATGGGGCAAATGCGGAGCCAGAGGTCTCCCCACACTGAGTGCGAAGACCCAACAGAGGTACAGGCTTTGTGGAACAAGGGAGAGCTGGAAGAGCAGAGGCCCTGGGGGACCCTCGCCTTCTACCCTGCCATGCCCCAGCCCTGATCTAGCCCCCATCAGCTGCTGGGCCTCTGTCCCTGTCCCTACGTGGTCCTCAGCCCCTGGACAGTTGTAGCAAAATCACAGTGGAAAGGGGGAACTAGGGTGGTGGGGCCCCTACCTGCAGCCACCTCTCCTCCAGTTCTAAAGACTGAGCAGGACCAGGTCACCGAAATGTTAGGGGCAGAAGAGGCCATCAGGCAGAGCACTACATCCTCAGCATGGCAGTTTGCCAAGGAGGTCAAGGGTCTAGGCGTATCCAGACACGATGTCAGCCGTGTGCGGAACAGCCAGGACGCCGGGCCCAGGCCGGCACTTCGCTCCCTCTTGCTGTTTCCACACAGAGGGGCCCCTGAGTCTGTGGCACATCTGAGACTCAATGGAGGAAACAGAAAGCTTCTGCCAGGCCCCAAGCTCAAGTGCACACCCAAGAGGAAAGTTCCAGAGGCAAGGGCCAGGGTAGAGGAAGCTGTCGCTCCTTCTGGCCACACACACCCTCTCACGCATGCGCGCCCTGGGCCTGTGGCCCAGCTGAAATTCTCTGCTTCCTCCTCTAAGCTGCTCAGTGACTTTTACAGAGTCCAGCAGGCACCCAGCCCACTCCCTTAGTCACTAAAAGACGGATCTCATGCTCAGTAATTTATCCACTCTGAACAGAGACTAAATCCTTTCAGCCAGGGCCAGTACCAAGTGGTAACTATTTGGTGGATGAACAAATGAACGAGTCAGAACCCAACACTCACTAAGCCCCCTGCACCTGGCTGCCTGTTACACACCACAGGGCTTCCTCATCTCCCTCCCCAGGTGGACAGAAACTTCTCGAGGGCAGGGGGTGGCGTCTGCTCAGTTCACTGTTGTACTCCTAGCTTAGAATGGGCCCTTGGCATAGGGTCAATGCTCAATGCATACAACTGAGTCACTGGCCTCAAAAAACTTCTAACAGCAGGAGTTGAAGGGGAGGCTGCACTAGGCAGAACCTTACACTCCCTCCTAGCCCTGTCGGTCCACCTTGAATCCCGGCCGGGCCACCCACCAGAAGGGCCGCCCTTGTCTTCAGATTCTTACCCTGTTTTTCTAACCCCAAGAGGACCAATAAAAGAGCCAGCTGGGAAAGCCCAGCGAGCCCCGCGGCTTGCCTCTTGCCATGATTCCTCCCCATGTGACGTGCCGCCAGGGATGCAAGTGATGCGGACGTAACCAAGTGGTTTCAGAAATGCTGTCTGGATCACATCTGAGCCCCTGACTAGAGGTCCATTTATCCCCTTAATGAGCAGCTGTTAAGTTCACTGTAAGCATGCCACCTCCCTCATCCAGCTCTCTCACTGCTAGGCCACTGGGCACCACCCCAATTGTCCTGGAGCCAGGTACCCAACAACCAGGGATGGCCCCCACACCTGGATCCCATGGAGTTACTCAAATTAGCCAGTCCCCTAGGGAACTGGGACACCTAGCTAACCCCACCCTACTGGCCATAGTTCAGCCACCTCCCACAGCATGCTGTCCCCAATGCAGCCCCCTCTCGTTCAAAGCCGTACTAACCAAGTCAGTCATTCATCTGTCCCTGAGTCTCTGTGTCATTGCCCATCACCCAGAGAACCCACACTCCGGCCTCAGCTCTCCTAGCTGTGAAGCACCCAGCGAATTCTAGCATGATGGGGCAGTGCCAGCTCCCAAGCCTGTGGGACTGGAGGGTGGGGACAGCTGACCAGAGGCCCCCACTCTTCTGTGTTAGCAGTGTTCTGAACCATCAGGGTGAAGGATGGCTCCAGCCACACACAGTGAGCTCAGTGGGGAAGGGGGGTCCCTTCTCTAGAAAGGATGGCTCTTCAGGGTGTGTTTTGTTTGCCACATCTAAGAGCAGTCCTTTCCAGAGAAGGCAGACCCCCGGGGCTCGACGTTTCTCTCGGCTCCTCATCTGGACTTGCTGCCAGGCCATGAAAAAATCCACTAACACCTTGGAATTCCCTTTTGGTCAGCTCTGGCTTTTTGTGACCCAGAATCACATCCTCGAGCCTGGACTTAGCACCAATGGCTGTGCTCTTTCCAGAAAGCTGAGGAGGCTCACACACAAGGTCCCCACGATGCCCTGTGTGGCATGGTGCAACGGAGGAGTCAGGACGCTCACAGCATGGGGCAGACACCCAACCAGCAAGGCCTCCAGAAGTCACAGAGGGGAGGGAGGCTGCCTAAGCACATCTGTTGGACCTGGAGAGCGTCATAAGGGCCCTGAAGCCCTCAGAGGCAGCAGGAGCTACAGAGCAGAGACAGCGTGTCTGTGTGGGATTATATCACCTTTTATTATATAAAATAGAATTCATTCTATATTATACAGTTATAATTTCTATAAATCTGGCTTTAAAAAATCCCAAGGGATACAGTCAAATAGACTACTCTGATTTTCCTCTCAGTGAAGCCATGCTTCAAATGCAGTCCACATCCTTGCAAAGGACAAAGCGCAGAGGGCCACCTCAGATGCACCCATAGGAGGGTCTCTAGCCCATCACCAAAAGGGCGCTCCCTTCATCCAGTGCATGGCTTGGATGGGCAAGCAGGGCCATAGGTCAAAGCGCTATGACTGGCCCCTCCAGCAGCACAAAGCCATCACTCCCAACCAGTCCTCTGAGGCTGGGCCTGTGTGGTGCTGTGGCAGAGCTGTCTCCAGCTAGCCTAGCAAGTCCAGTCTGCCGCCAAGCTTCCTGCTTCTCTTTGGACAGGTCTGGACCAGTGCTTTAAGGGATCTCTGTGTCCATAGTATAAATCTGAATGAGATCAGACACAATATTATCAATGGTTGGCTTGGTAAGGTCGTCACTAAACACCTAGAAAGGAGAAGGAAAACAGGTTCCAATTAGATTCACTCTGTGTCAAACCAGGTCAGCGACCACTAAGCCAAGAACTGCATTTCCTCAGCAAAAGGGAGACCATGAGGGCTTGGCTGTGAGTATTATGGTGGTTCTCCTGCAAAGCCAGTTCAGTTCCAGCCCACTGGAGGCCAAAGGTTTAAAGTAGAGAACATTCCGGATGGAAGAGTACTAGTAATCATCCAACCCAGAGAGGGGACTTGTCCAAGGCCACACAGGAAGTTAGTGACAGAGATGGGCCCAGAGTCTGGTCCTGGAAGGTGACCTCTAAGCCCTTGGGATATCCTGCCTGGTAAGAATGCCTTTGAATGCCCGGAGCCTTGGATCACCCCGGTGGTCTATGTCAACAGTGAGATTGCTCGTGGGGGCTTTGGATCACCCCAGATCGTCTATTCCAACAATGAGACCAACGGCGGGGGCCGTGGATCACCCTCGATAGTCTTTTGCAACAAGGGCACTGAAGGTGAGGGTCTCAGACTACCCCAGTAGTCTATTCCAACAGTGAGATTGACAGCAGGGGCTTTGGATCACCTCAGACAGTCTTTGCCAACAATGGGACTGAAGGTGAGGGTCATGGATCACCCCAGTAGTCTATTCCAACAGTGAGACTCACGGTGGGGGCCTTAGATTGCCCTAGTCTTTTGCAACAAGGGCATTGAAGGTGAGGGTCACGAAATCACCCCAGTAGTCTATTCCAAAAGTGAGATTGATGGTGGGGGTCTTGGGTCACCCCAGATAGTCTTTCCCAACAATGGGATTGATGGTGGGGGCCTTGGATCACCCCAGATAGTCTACTCCAACAATGGGATTCATGGTGGGGGTCTTGGATCATCCTAGTCTTTCCCAACAATGGGATTGATGGTGGGGGCCTTGGATCACCCCAGAGAGTCTATTCCAACAATGGGATTGACAGTGGGGGCCTTGGATCACCCCAGATAGTCTTTCCCAACAATGACATTGAAGGTGAGGGTCTTTGATCACCCCAGTAGCCTATTCCAACAACGAGATTGATGGTAGAGGTCTTGTATCAACCCAGAGAGTCTTTCCCAACAATGAGATTGACGATGGGGGCCTTGGATCACCCCAGAAAGTCTATCCCAACAGTGGGATTGATGGTGGGGGGGCTTGGATTACCCCAGTTTTCCCAACAATGGGATTGATGGTGGGGGCCTTGGATCACCCTAGAGAGTGTATTCCAACAATGGGATTGATGATGGGGGCCTTAGATCACCCCAGAGAGTCCTTCTCAACAATGAGCTTGACGGTGGGGGCCTTGGATCACCCCAGAGAGTTTTCCCAACAATGGGATTGATGGTGGGTCCCTTCAATCACCCCAGATGGTCTACTCCAACAATGCGATTGACAGTGGGAGCCTTGGATCACCCCAGAGAGTGTAGTCCCACAGTGGGATTGAAGGTGGGGGCCTTGGGCCATACGGTATCAGCTTGACCTGTGGGGGCCTGGAGTCTGAGCAAGCTCAGCCATGAGGGTGCTCTGTGCTTACATGACCGACCCTATTAAAAACCCTGGACAGCAAGGCTTGGCTGAGCTTCCCCGGCTGGTGCTCACACGTGCTGTCACACATTGTTGCTAGAAGTAAGCCCTGTCCACACAACTCCACAGGGAGAAGACCACTGGAAGCTCATGCCTAATCTCCCCTAGATTCTGTCCTATGCAACTCTTCCCTTTGCTGGTTTCCAACTGCATCCTTTCACTGTAATAACTATAACACTGAATACAACAGCTTTTCCCAGTCGTGTTGAGTCCTTCTAGTGAATCATTAAGCCTAAGTGTGGTCTTAGGGACCTCTGACAACAAGGAAAGTAAAAACCAAAATAATGAGCCTTCGGTCAGTTGCTGTGACTGCACTAGGGTGGGAGGTTGCTGTCTGGGGAACCAAAGCACAGTCAAGGGACACAAGTCAAGGCCCTGGGAAAAGTCATGGACATCACTAGACCTGAGATCATCCTCTTCTTTCTCCTACCAAAGAAAGCCAGACCCAGGTAAGGCTACAACTTCAGTGAGATGGTGATCTGGAAACTTCTGAGCACTGGCTCAGGAGACTGGGCTGTCCTGTCTGGGGCTCTGGGTAGAAAGCACTTCCAAAATAGGGCTTGCTCAGCAGGATCCACTCACTATTTGTATGGTCCTGGAAACTACAAGGTGAAAAATGACCCTTAAAAAGTAGTTGAGGCTCCCTGTTAACCCAGAACTAGAATTGTCCCCAAAGTCGACTCTTCAGACCAAGAACAGACTGGACTATAAGATGCAACAGAACACTTGTGAAATGTGTGCTTCTTACTTCAAGTAGATGCATGGCACTAACTGGGCAGCTCCTGTCAGGAGGGAACATGAGAAGGCAGAAGGGGACAGGAGCTGGCTGAATGGACATTGGAAATCCAGGCTGCAAAGGAGGAACGTGCTGTCACACCGTAGGGAGAGCAACTAGGGCTACATAACACACACACCAAAAGTTTTGTAGGAGAAACTAACTTGAACTGTAAACCTTCACCTAAAACACATTTAAAAAAATAAATAAAGTATAGGGACAATACAGTTTCCCTATAAGCTACACAGGAAACCCTGGTGGCGTGGTGGTTAAGTGCTCTGTCTGCTAACCTAGAGGTTCGCAGTAAAAATCCATGAAATGCTCCTCAGAAACTCTAGGGGGCAGCTCTACTCTGTTCTAAAGGGTTGCTATGAGTCAGAACCGACTTGATGAGAGTGGTATATCCACAGTGGTAGGTATATAACATCCACTCAATAAACATTTGCTGAATAAATGTTATTTTCTCTGTTTAAAATAATAACAATAAAAAAAAAAAACCAGTAGTGCAGGGCAGGTGACAGCCCTGGGGCACCTGGCAGTAGAAAGGCAACAGTCTGTGCAGGGGGACATGGCCAAGCTCTCAGAAGAGCCATAGCCACGGGCTGGCAGCAGGGGCCACAAGGCCTGATGGCATGACCGCACTTCACACTCAGGAAGAAAGGACTCCTTCTTTCACAGCGACAGTACGTCTGCTTGTAGGACAAAAACCAGAGGTGACTGAAAATCCAGTTTTTGCTCACTTCAGAAAACACAGGCACAGAAGTGAGGCTCAGGTCAGTCCACAGCCGGAACGCAACTATGGGGGGAGGCAGTTCTGGGCTGTGGTCAGACAGACAAGGGGACTGTCGTTTCCTGGCTGGGCCAAGGAAGAGGGTGCATCAGGGAAGTTTCCAACTTCAACAGAGAGGGCAGGGGAGGTGGCCCCAAGACGGGGTGGTGTGAGCCAGGATCTGCAGGGGAAAAGGCTGGAAAGCCTGGGGAAGAGTGCCGGACTGAGGCCGATGGGCTACAATCTAGCCCATGCTCTTGTTCAATGCACGGGACCAGCAGAGAGAGTGGCCTGGCCCTCGTGTCCACAGTGCAGAGGCAGAAAGCCCTGCATTAGACCATGAGGACAGCTTCGAGATTCCCAAGCATCCCACGTCGTCATGGCTACTCAGTGAAAAGGAACATGAAAATCCAGAAAAGGCTGCCTTTGGAGGTCCTCAGAGAAAGGAAGGTGCCCACACGCCACCTGGGTCATGTGCAGAGCACTGCCTCACCTGCCACCAAGGCTTCTCAGCCTCGGCCTCAGCGGGCACCTCGACGCCATAGACCTGCAGGGCCAGGTGGAGCACGGCCACGGCTATGTGCTGGGCCCGGAAGCGGAGGCACAGCCCCCCATGGTAGCTGTCCCGTAGCAGGGCCCAGGCAGTCACGGAGATGGGGGTGCGTTGCCAGCTGTATCTGTTCATCCAGTTCTTGAGTGAGATCAGGTAGTGGAGCAGGTACTGCAGAGACACAGGAGTTAGCCAGTCTCCCTCAGGACCCGGCCACCATCGCCACTGGCTGCTTCTTCACGCGTCACTCTGGCCCTGCCACTGCCCACCTGCCCACCCGCCACTCCCTCCCAAGTTGCTGCAGTAAAAACCAAAAAACTGAAAAGCAAGCCCGTTGCCGTCGAGTCAGGTCCCACTCATAGCGACCCTAGAGGACAGGGTAAAACTGCCTCATAGAATTTCCAAGGAGCGCCTGGCAGGCTTTAACTGCTGATCTTTTGGTTAGCAGCCATAGCACGTAACCACCACACCACCAGCTGCTGCAGTGATCGTTATAAAAAACAAATCCAATTGTGTCGACCCTTAGGCGGGGCTCGAAGCCCCTGCTTCATCTCCCCCCACCCACCACAGGCCCACAACTCCACCCTTCTTCCTGCCAAGTACACTCCCCCAGAGCTCAAAATCGTCTCTGGGGGCCCCACCCCCATCCCCCACAGGACCACTCAAGTGCACCCTTCAAGCCCAGCACCAACAGGGCCACCTAGAACATCTTCAACGGCTGCCTTGCCACAATCCCCCTCCGTAGCATCGCCCTGTTCTGGTCACTGTCAGAAAGCATTCATCGACTTTTTAACTGTTATATCTGCCCAACTAAGACAGACAGTCTGGAAGGAAGAGTAGATGCTGGGCACCATGTGCCCAGCCTGGCACATGGCAACAGGGCACCTGCTTTCCAGAGGGCTAGAGTCTGGCAGCTGCACTTTTTCAGGCAGCGCCCAGGAACCTGACAAAGTGCCGGCCTCGGGCACAAAACCTTCTGGGCACACCAGCTCTTCTCTCCGTCAGCTCCTGCTTTACCCAACCTCAGGCAGAGGCTGAGACTGCTCCACTCCCACCAAAAGCTTGAACATGCATGCATATGTGTTACGAAAGCCCTAACCCCCGATATCCATGAACGTGACCTTGTGAGGAAACGGTCTTTGCAGGCAGTCTCAGTTAGGTTAATACAAGGTAGCACTGGAGGACAGGAGCCCTGGTGGTACAGCAGTTGAAGTACTCAGCTGTTAATGACAAGGCTGGCAGTTTGAATCTACCAGTCGCTCTGTGGGGCAAAGCTGTGGCAGTCAGCTTTATAAAGACGACAGCCTTGGAAACCCCAGGGGAGCAGTTCTACTGTGTCCTATGGGGGTGCTCTGAGTTGGAATCAACTTGATGACAACATTTGGTTTGGTACACTGGAGTAGGGTGGGTCCCTGTCCGATATGACTGGTGTCCTTATACAGGAGGGGACAAGACACACACACACACAAAAGGAAGGACAGCCATGTGACCACAGAGGCAGACACCGAGGGATGCAGCCAGAAGCCAAGGGACACCAAGGAGTCCTGGCCATCAAGGAGCTAGGAGAGAAGCCTGGGACAGATTCTCCCTGACATCCTGAGAAGGACTCAACATGGCCAACGTCCCAAATTTGGACTCCCAGCCTCCAGAAGTGAGACAATAATCCTCCATTCTTACAAGCCCCTCAGCTCATGGTAGCTTCTTACAGCAGACCGAGGACACTCAGAGACCATGACTCGAGCACGTCATGTAGGAAAGAATTCAACATGTCACTTCATACCCAACCCTTAGACTCCTGACTTAAAGGAGAAGAAGGGTTCACAATGCTTAAAGTAGCGCTCACCCTGAAAAGTCCAGGGCCTGTGCATTCTCCTGCCTTGTTGTCTTGACAACTCCCTCCCTCGGATGCCAGCACAGCTCCCCTCCCGCCCCCCGCGGACATGGATCCAGCGTGATGCCAGCCAAGAACGAATGGCTGAAGAGTCCTAGACTGCGACGCCAAACTGTACCTCCCCCCGTCTCTCCCCGAGCCTTACTTCCCAGCTGCTTTCATGTGGGTCTGAGGCCTCCGAGGTATCATCTCCAAATGCACTCAAGAGTTTGACTTTTCTCATTTGCTGCTGTTCTAGATGGTTCTTCTGATGAAGCTTACGCATCCTTAAAAGTGAAAAGTGTACTCCATAACTCAAGCTACCTCACTTTTCTCATGGATTTCTAAACACTGCTGAGCAGCAAGGCCAGAGAGCCACGTATGGTGACAAGGAGGAGCAGCTCCCAAAACTGATCCTGTAGATTAACCTCTGAGGTGCCCCCAGAGTCATCTGGGTGCACAGCAGGGGACCTAGCAATAGCTTGCAACGCGCAAGGACAAGTGAGCAGATGAAAAGACATAAACCTTGAACATGAAAACTACCCGGGAAAAAGCCCAGAGCCCACTGTGAGAGGCTGTCAAGCGAGCCACATGAGCGCTGAGGTGGCGCCATGGAGCAAATGAGCCACGCTTTCCAGACACAGAACACAGGCCTCGGTGCACTCCTGTCGGAACACATACCTTGTGTGGGTGCTGAAAGGAGACCTGGAAGCGCAGAACCCGGAGCACAAGCAGCTCGCAGTGGACGATGCTGTCTCGCAGCTCCCAGAAGCGGCCATCCAGCTCCAGGGGCTCGCTGCTGGGGTTCAAGTACCTGCACGGAGAACTGGCCAGTTACCAAAGCTCAGAACAGGCACCTAAGCACTGGCCCAGATGCAACATGGCAAGCCTCAGAAGCGACACACTGTCAAATTCAAAATGACGGTGTGCTTCTGCTCTTGGCCATCTTTTCTCAGGCATCTTTTTCACAGGCATCTTTTTCTCAGACAGTCTTCGCACTCATCTTTTCTCAGGCATCTTTTTCACACCCATCTTTTTCTCAGACAGTCTTCACCTGCATATCTAACAGAGGCAAGTTTCTTTCGAGCCCTGATGTCTGGCCTGTATGGTCCAGCAGGATGGCCAAAGCAAGGACTGGCATGTTGCCATTGCCCCAGATGTGCCCAAGCTCCCCCGTGTTGAGTCAGTTATACTCTGCATAACAGTCACTCTTGTACTGAGGACAGCCTTGGTGACCTGGAAGCACCAGGACCGGGACTCGTGCTCTGGGCCCCAGGAAGTGGATTCACACATGCCATGGGAATGACACACTGGGAATCATACAGGCTTCTAAGCTTTCAGTTGCCCAGGTCTGTGTCTTTTCTGATGTCCATTATATACTATCCCCATGCTCCCACAGAGGCAAGCTCGCCAAGATTTCTGGGAAGACACAGAAGCCACCAGTCCTCCACCGCAGACTCCCTGTGCCAAGCTTGTTGGCATTCATTTTCTCACGTTACCGCTTCCGCCCCACAGGGCACACAGGGAATTGGGAATTAGCATCTTCCCCTCCAGCTCACTGCCCGCTGGGCTTGTAGCAATTACAGTGGGCTCGGGCAGCCTCCCTCTTAGTCCTTTCCCGTGCACAATGACCTGTCACACTGGAGGTGGGAAATGCTTGTCTGCTGCCTATTTATTAATAAAGGCACAGCAGCATGAGAGTTTTTGCTCCTGGGACAACTTCTGTACGGTAAGTTACGAACTTTCCAGTAGTTAGTTCTGTCTGGGCTCCTGCCACTGTCCCCACCAGGACGCGTGGCTCTGGGCCCCTGCCGGGCCATCCACGCCAGGGTGATGGTTACTCCCCGGCAACCTTCAGAAGCTGGCTCTCACAGCACTGTGATGAGACGGCAGACCCATGCGCTCTTCCCGCACCAGCCACCATTTCTACCCTGCGCTGATACTCTGCTCCCAGCCCTGCCTCTCGGCTCAGGGCCCCTGGAGAGCCATGGACACCTGCCCACTCATCTCTGCCCTCTGCCCTCTGCCCTCTGCCCTCTGCCCAGCCTTTGAGGCTTTGTGCGAAGGGCCATGCTGCCCACCACAGCCCCCAGCCTCCTCTGCTGGCAGGCCTGCCGCTGTCTCCCATGGGCTGTCATGCCTTGGGAGCTCAATTGGCCCTTCTCCGCCTGCCTGGGCTGGCCACTTGGTGGCCCTACACAAAAGCCCACCCCACATGGCACCTACCTGGTGGACACGTTGATGATGTCCCGTGTGCGCAAGTGCTGTTCCTCCACCTTGCCGGCCAGATAAATGGCAGACATAGCAATCAGGTAGGGGTCATAGGCATCTAGGTCAGTCTCCCCGAAAAACTTGTGGTAAATGGTACACGCTGTGGCAATGGGGATGGACTGCAGTCCTAGCTTGACACCTGCAGGAAGGAAGAGGACAGGACATGATTCACAGCTGATGAAGCAGGACAAAGAACTGTCACCCTGCTGGGATCTCCTGAAGCAGACTTGGACCTGTCGGTCCCTGTGAACTGCAGTCCGGGTGCAGCCACCTCTGACATGCTCTTGGGAAGGCCTGTCCGCCACTCACTATGGGACTGCTCCCACCTGACCAAGTACTAACCCACTCAGACACAACAAACCCAAAGCCTGCCGAGATGAGAGAGTGGAGAAAGCCTCTGAGCCATTGGGGCAGATGCCATGAGTCTAGCCATTAAAGGTTGTCCTCGGTATTAGCCTCCTAGTCTGTGGAATTGAAACAGCCAGAAAAGCAAGCTGGATCGCTGCAAAGGACAGTCACGGCCACGCAGAGGAAAGCACGATCACAGCCATGGCTGGCTCCAGGTTCAGGACCAATGAACACACTGCAAGTCAACAGGGCACAGGCAACAGCAGTTTTAGTCAGAGTGCTGTGGATGGAATTATGTCCCCCAAAACATACACTGAAGCCCTACCCCGGTACCTATGATTGCAACCTTGTTTGAAAACTGAGTCTCTGCAGATGTGATGAGTTACACTAACCCGAGGTCACAGTGGAGTAGAGTGGGTCATAATGCCATCTGAGTCGTGTCCTATAAAAAAGAAGAAACTGGGGGAAGACAGCCCCCGTAACCATGGAGGTAGGCTGCCTCAAGCCAGAAAATGCCTGGGGCTACCAGAAACTGAGAGAGAGACAGAGAGAGGGACCACCCCCTAGAGGCTTCAGAGAGACCGCAGGGATCTCTTAACACTGATTCATTTGTAACGGGTAGCCTCCACATAACTGAGATCAAAGTATCCATGCTGGGATACTTTGTTTCAGCAGCCATACAACAGACAGCCTCAACAGCTCCTCTTTACATCTCCAGGAAATCACCGCCAGGGACCCGGCCAACTAAACCAGTTCACAATGAGCAGGGCTAACAAGAGAAGAAGGTTGAATCACAGTCAGCAGACACATGGACGAATGTGGTGGGCAGACCCCTCCCTACCTAAGAAGCTGTATGAGTTCCCTATTGCTGCTATAACAAATGATCACAAACTCAGTGATGGAGGAGGCATTCTCTCAAAGTCCCAGAAGCCAGAAATCTGAACTGAGTCCTGGTGGGCTAAAATTAAGCTGTTGGCAGAGCTGGTTCCTTCTGGAGGCTCCAGGGGAAATACTGTTTCCAGCTGCTAGAGGCTACTCACATTCCCCAGTTTGCAGCCCATCATCCACCTTTAAAGGCAGTGGCTTGTTGCAACTCTGCTTCCATCACCACTTGGTCTTCTCCTCCGGCTCCAGCCTCTTGTGATTATATCAGGCCCACCTGGATAGTCCAGGCTAGTTTCCCCATCTCTAGATCATTGCTTACAAGGTCACATTCACAGATTCTGGGGATGAGAAGTGCACATATTTGGGGTGGGGATGTTAAGCGTTCTCTAGAGGGCAAAGACATGTGCAATATGTCTCATAAAGAATTCCTTCGAAGCCAAGCCTAGCCAAGAAAGGTGATTACTAAAAAGACGTTTAACCTTTCAAAGCTTAAACCTTACCTGTATCCCTCACTCCAACCACCCGCGACTTTCACAGAGCAAACTCTTGAAAGGATGACAACAGATGACAGAACACTGCCATCGCTTTTTAATCAACAACTTGGCAACTCTTCTTGGAAATCCCAGTAAATTTAACAATCAATCACTGAGAATACTGGTCCTGCACGGAGTCTACAGTCCTTGACTTGAAAGCTGAGTCACCATCCCCTCCCCCTCCAAAGACTGCACACAAAGCAATAAAGCTATGACACGGCTACTGACCCCATTTGAAGGGGACACAGAGATTTTTACAAGAATCAGATGCCTGTGTCACCTCCACTTCGGAGCAAGGGCATAGAACACCATGCGGACGCCCCGCCGCGGTTCAGGACGCAGGTCCCCAGGACACCAAACCTCCCAACAAGGCTGAGCGCCAGGAATGCCGGGAGACAGGTGTGGCCGCAGGCGCTATAGACTCCAAACCCCAAGCGGCGACTGGCCCGCCACTTTCTGTCTGAAGGCCTGGTGGCTCTGGCCAGTTTGCCCCCTGGGAAATGGGCCGAGCAGCTCCATGCTGTCACACACGATGCGACCGGGCCGTACATTAGGCTAACCGGGGTTCCTCGGGCGCGCCTTCTCCAGGAAGCGGTTCAGGTCGCTGCAGCCCGGGTGCCACCAGCTTGGCACTCCCGCTGGCGAACACGCACTTCCGCAGCCCCTGTCCCAGCTAGGGAGGCCCGGGCCCCGGGGACCGAGTCCAGACCGCCTGCCCGGGCCCCGGTTACCTGCCTCCATGATGAACCTCGTCACTCTGAAGTGCACCCTGGCCTCGGGTGCTGGCCGCCCCTGGGCCCGCGGCGCCGCAGTCCCTTCGCAGCTGTCCGGGCGCGAGGCCTCCATGAGGCGCCGCCCGCGCGGCCCGAAGCTGCCCGCCGGAAGGAGAGCAGCCCTGGAGGGCGGGCGAGCGGAGGCAGGCTCCGCGGCTCCGGGCCGCCACCTCGGCCGCCCTGCCCCCGCAGCCCCGCCCCGACCGGCCAGCCCGCCCGCCCCCGGGCTGAGTGGCAGCGCCAGCCAGCTTAAGAGAAGGTGGTACGACAGAGCGCGCAGGCGCAGGCGACAAGGCCTGCAGGTTCCCAAGGCCTTCATTAGCCCACACCGCCCCGCAGACCATCTGGCCCCCGACCCAGGGCCAGACTGCTCAGCCCCCGGGACCTGCTCACCCTAAGCCCGGGACCAGAGCGCCTCGGCCCCTAGACCCATCAGGAGTGCCCTCAGAAGTCCCGAGCCCGGTCCCCGGCAACCGGGAACTCCACCCTGAGGCCCGTTCGCTCCGCCTTTGGGACCCAGGAGCCCCGCCCCAGGAGCCTCCTGCCAGGCCGCGGGACCTAGTCCAGCTCGCCCGTGGGAGCTAAGAGTCCCGCCTGGGGGACCCTCCCGGGAGGAACCAGATGCTTCGCCCCTGTGACCCCACCCCACCCCGCCTTCAGGAGCCGACGGCTCCATCATAGGGAGCCGAGAGCCCGCCCCTAGCAGCCTCCTGGCCCCTCTCCCGAACCAGCCCCACTACCGAAGCTGCCCGCCCCGCCGGCAGCGCCTCGGGAACCGACAGCCCGTCTCCCAACACCGATCGCCCATCGCTGGAACGAGCCGCGCCCCAGGACTTTCCCATCCCGCCCTCAGGAGCCAGGAGCCCCGCCCCTGGGAACGAGGAGCGGCACCTCTGACACGCCCCGCCCAGAAGACCGGCCTGCCGCACCTCCGGTAGCCAAGAGCTTCAGCCCCTAGACCGGCCCACCCTTCCTCTGGGTCCGGCTCTCCCGGCCCTCGGGAACGGAGAGCCCTGTCCCCGGGAGCAGAGAGCCCCGCCTCCAGGAGTCAAGAGCCCCGCCCTTCTTTGCTGACTGCCCCTTGCCCGGGACACAATCCCCTCGCCCTCAGTGCCAGCTGCTCCCGCCCCTGAGAACAAGAACCATATCCCAAGTGCGCATCGAGGTCACGGGCCGAGGGCAGCCCCGGCATCCCAGCGGCTAGTCCCTGCGGTCCACTTAAGGTGGCCAAGAGTGGCTGAGGACGGAACCCCCACACACTGCTGGAGCCCTGGCGAGGTGGCCGCCTTCCTCCCACCGCATCCCCGTGCTGGCTCCCCAGGGATTCTGCACCCAAGGGGGCCGTGTGCGTGTGGAGTCGCTGTCCCACCGGAGGCCTCGGGGCCCGCATGCTTCCCTCCGAGGCCTTGCCTCCTTCCTGGGGCAGGAAGCTCTTAGCAACAGCGCCCTTACCAGAATCGATGGACAAAAACCGCGCAGGGCCGACTTCCCCATCTGGGCCCCGCAGAGGTCAGAACCCAAGGCCAGCAAACCCCTTGAGCCCTTGATTCCCTGCCAACTGTCATTTCTGTCCCTACACCAGATGTGGTCTTCCCCCCTTCATCCACCCACCTGGACCTCCTCCCAAGGCACCTTCTCATCCACCCTTCCCAGTAATTAAATCACAGATTGTCTCAGAATGGAACTGTCAATAAACAGTACACGGAGTGGGTCATGAAACAGCACTCTGGCACTCAGCTCAATGGAGAGGAGACCCGGAGAAAGAGGAGTCATCGGGAGTGGACCGGAAAGGCAGTGACAAGGGAGCCTGGGCAGTTGTCCGAGCATTCTCGGGCTGCCCCAGCGAGGTACCGCAAATGGGCTGTGTTACACAGGAGAAATGGATCTTCCCACGCTTCTGGAGGTCAGAGGTCCCAAATCAAGGTGTGAGCAGGGCTTTCCTTCTCCAGGGGCACTCCTTCATCCTTCCTTGCCTCTTGTCACTGCCAGCAATCTTGGGTGTCTGTTGGCTTGCAGGTGCATCGCCTAAGTCTCTGCCTCTGTCTTCAAATGACTGTCTTCCCCGTGTGTGTCTCTGTCCCCACCGGTGTCTTCATATAAGGCACCTGGTCATGGTGGCTTTAGGGCCCTCCCCACACCAGTGTGACTTCATTGTACTCACTCCATGGGCAAAGATCCTATTTCCAAGCAAGGTCATGTTCACTGGCACAGCAGTTAGGAATTGAATGATTCTTTGGGGGGTGCAATTCAACCGCAACAGCTGTCTCCACAGGGCAGGCGGTGACTGGCACAGCACACACCACCCTAGGTGCAGTCTAGGAGTGGTCAATTGTCACCTTTTCAGCATCCGCGCTCACCACTTGTCCTCGGGATCTTCTTGGCACCTGGCAGCCTTGTCACATCATCATGCTACCACCTCCCTCCACCAGGGCCTTCTGGGTCAGGTGGGAGTCCGCTGGAGCCCCCGACCTACCAGGACCAGCAGTCTCCTCCTCTCACCCCCTCTCTGCTGCCCACTCTTCTGCACCCTTCACCTCTAAAGCGGCTCATGTTCCTGACCTCTTCAGCCTCCACATCCAGCTCCTCTCCACTGTTGCGTGAGGTGGCCCTTCCCACTCTCAAGGTCCCCACTGCCTCCTAGCTGTCTCCTGCCAGCAGCACACGTCACACTTGACCATGCTGCAATAGTCTGCATCCATGTTTAGATGTCTGGCTGCTAAGGGCTTCCAGGCCTCACCCTCCCTCTTCCCCTCTGGCCACATCTGGGCAAGCTGATAAGGTGCTCCCCATTTCAGCACCAACGAGAAGTTCAAACGGCTCACGGGGACCCTCACCCCCACCCCACCCTCTAACCACGATAAAAGGCAAGCCAGTCTCCTTTCCTTGCCCTCTCAGACCAGCTTGGGGGACTACCCGGCTCTCCCCAGAAAGCTTCATTATGTAACAGATCATTCCATATCATCTCACTTGGCATCGTCAGTCATGACAGCCAGGGGACACTTTCAGTGGGGGTCCACACTACTACTTACCCATCTTGGATGTGGACACGCTCTCCCAGCTCCAATCCTACTTACTTTGGCCTGCTGGCCGCCCATTCCTGGCCTCTGCCTGCCAGAAATCCAGTGGGGAACAAAAGCTGACAGTGTCTCCCTATGGCAGCCTTGCCGTCTGCCCCATGCCCCACACTACAGACAGAGCATCTTTTGTGAAGCTCCTCGGATCATGACCCTTCCTGCTCCAAGCCCTTCAAGGGTGTATCGGCTCCCTCCCAACAGCTCTGTCTACCTGGTCGACCAGTGTTTGCCTTTATGAAAGAAGACAGAAAGTTCCTCACCAGCAGCGGCACTGATGGAATTGTAACTTCTTGGTTAACCTACTGCTGTGGGCTTTAGCTTTCAGAGATTCAAGCACAAACCAACTCATCAGAGACAATAATGGAGCAGTATCTGAGCGTTATCTAAGAAACCCAGTAGTTGGGTGTGAGGGTCAGCAAAGTCACCCCAGGAATAGTTGTGCAAGAGCAGCCAGTGTGAAGCCACAGAGACAGAAGGTAGATGAGTGCTTGCCAGGGCTGGGGGATGGACTGGGGGGCCATGGGCAGCTGCTAATGGATTGAGGTGTCTTTCGGAGGTGACAGAAATGTTCTGGAATTAGATGCTGCTGATGGTTGTGCAACTCTGTGAATGTTCTAGAAACCATTAAACTGTACAATTTAAATGGCTAAGCTTTATCCTGTGTGAGTTATGTCTTAAAAGAGCTATTATTTAAAAAAAGAAAGAAAAGAAAACCAGATGCTATGGACAGGGAGCCTGGGGAGAAAGAATTTCTCAAGAGCTGGAAGAATGCCCTAAATTGAAAGTAGGGGGCGGGAAGAGGGCGCCGCAGCTAATAGAGGGCCTGCAGGAGGGTTGTGGGACCAGGAAGTTCTCTTGACGAGCTAAGGTTCCAAGCAGAGCCCTGAACTCACAGACCTCAGACAAGCTGAGAAGCTGTGGGGGCTTGGTGGTGGGACAGCTGGCATCATGAGGTGGTCATGCTGAGCTTCAGGAAGGCCCGGGGACTCTGGATAGGAAGAGGAGGACCCAGAGACAGAGGATCTCAAAGTCAGTCCTGCAGGATGAGGCTGTGCTGCTGAGGCCCCTGGAGGAGCTTGGGTGGACTGGGATAGGGGAAAGCCATCCTTCATCTCTGGGGCCCACCAGCCAGAGTGGGATCTGGCGGGGCATCCTGGCGATCTTGGGAGTCATGGCACCAGGTCACGAGCGGCCCAGTGGGACCCTGAACTGATCCTGTGATTCTTTCCTAGCTCCCAGGCAGGGCAGAGGTGGGGGCATTAGCCTGAGGACATGCTGGATCCAATCTGGCCCAGGTGGAACGCCTGTGGAGGCAGGAAGGGGCCGTCTCCTTTGGTGACCACTTGTGCCACAAGGTCCCTCTTTGGCCCTCCATCTTTCTCCTCTCTCCGCTGTGATCCTGGAGCCTGGCTGCTGACGATGCTGAGTTTCACCTGGGCCCTGCGATCCTGGAAACCCCCACCCCCACACCGACTCCTCTCTGTACCGGGGAACGACTAACCGCAGTAATCCTCCCCCAGCCGAACTAAACTCAGGTGGCTACTCCCTGATGTGAGGTCCCTAACTGCCCCCTCTGCTGGGCCCTATCGGAATGCAGATGGTATGTGTCACACCTACCCTAAGGGTGAACTCAGGAGACAAGTCCTTGTGCTCTGCACGCCCCTTGCTGACCCTTGCCAGCGACCTTCAGCACTGCAGGCCATTTCCACCAATTCACTCGGGTGGGTCCTTAGACCTTCCTGATGGGGCCTCAGCAGGGTTGAGGGCAGACTCCGTCTGGGCCGCCCTCCACCGTGGCAACACAGTAACACCACACCCCCATCCCCACAATAATCTTTTTTACATGAAGCCTCCCTGGCCTGCTTTAACTCCGGCCAGTGAGATTGTCTTTGACACCACTTACCTCAGCCAGGATCCCCTGTGCTGGGTTTGGCCAAGGAGAAGCACCCCTGGGAGATAAGGGAGGGAGGGAGGAAGCACTTGTTTCCCTGGGCCCTTCACCCTGTGGCTGGGCTGGGGTCCTCTCCTGAGGCTGTCCTCAGGACGGCAGACCGTCTCCCAGGGTGGCAGTTCCTCCTGAGGTCCCTCTAGTTCCCTCTTCGAGCCCGAGGGAGTGCAGCCTGCTGTCCACAGTCAGTGTGTAGCCTTGCCCGCTGGCATTCCTCAACCTTTCTGGCACCTTCTAAAGAGTCTCCTCTTTAAACTCTCTCCAACTCCCCCTCAGGAAGGTTTGTCTCCCCCAGGGCCCTGACTCCCACCCGCTGTTCACCCAGCCCAGCATAGTGCCTGGTGGCGCAGTGCTCAAGAGCTCATGCTACTAACCCAAAGGTCGACAGTTCAAATCCACCAGAGTAGTTCTACTCTGTCCTATAGGGTCACTAGCTCAACAGCAACAGGTTTTGCTTATTTGTTTGTCTTGCCTCTGCAGGGCCTATGGGGGCACAGATTGCAGGAGCTGTATGGCCTGGGACTGGCTGTCCTACAAATGGCCCATAGAATCCTTGTGGAAGCTGAGGAGGAGTCAGTGGGCAGGGTCCACTACACTTTTTTCTCTAACATATGATGTTTGAAAATATCCATAATAAAAGCTAAAAATTGCAAATGTGTATAAGGACTGTCGGAAGAAAGGATGGAGGAAGAGTGGGGGCGGGGGCCGGGAAGGTCTGGCCAAGTGAAGACAAAGGGGATCCACAGCCATCAGGATCTCGGTTTCTGGGGACCAGGACTCTGGGTGCAGGTGCCCCACTGGTCACTGTGCTCACAGCTTCCCAGGCGGACATCAAGGTGTCAGCTGGACAAAAGCCACAAGGTTACCACAGCTACTGATAAAAAAAAAAAAAAAAAGCCGTACTGATACACTTGACCAAATCCAGCATGCTGGCATGATAAAAACATGTGACAAACTGGGAACAGAAGGGAATATCCCCAACCCAATTGAGGGCACCTACGAGACACCCACAACTAGCAGCACCTCTGGTGGAGAAAGACTGTGAGGGTCTCCCCCTACACTCAGGAGAAAGACAAGGATGTCTACTGTGGCTACTGCTCGTCAGCAGTGTAGTGGTGACACTAGGCCAGAGGGAGAAGAAAAGGGCATCCACATGGGAAAGGAAGAGGTAAAATTCTGTTCGCAGATAACGTGGTCTTACATAGAGAAAACCCTAAAGAACACACAAAACTAACAAAAACTACTAGAGCTACTAAATGAGTCCAGCCCAGTTGGTTCACTGTGGAAAAACCCCATCGCCACTGAGTTGATTCCGACTCCCACGGACCCTATAGGACACAGTAGAAGTGCTCCATAGAGTTTCCAAGGGGTGCCTGGTAGATTCCAATGGCCGGCCTTTTTTGGTGAGCAGCTGTAGCTGTTAACCACTATGCTACTAGGGTTTCTGACTATGCAAAAGACTATGGCAACTTCCCACAAGGCTAACTACGCACTTACCTTTTCACCTAGCACTCATGCTCCCGGGCATTTCTTTGTCCCAGAGAAATGAAGACTTATGTCCACTCCAACACACGTTCAGGAGTGTTCCTAGGGCTCTACTTGCAATAGTTGATGTTTGGAAACAACCCAAACGTTCTTCAAGAAGTAAACAATAAACTGGGGGACATTCACACAATGGACTAGTCCTGGTGAAGAAAAATGAACAGAATCACTTGGATGATTCTCAATGGCACTGTGCTGAGTGAAAAATGCAGTCGCCAAAGGTTGCATACCATATGATTCCTTTGATCTGCTGTTCTTGAAATGATAAACTGCAGCAACAGAGGACAGAATAGTGTTTGCCTGGGGGTGGGGGTGGGAGTAGGTGGGGCTTGAAAAGGACAACAGGAGGTCCTAGTGATGACGGAACAGGTCTGTGTCGTGACACAACCCTACACATGAGATAAAACAGCACAGAGCTACACAGACACGGGTGTGTGCATGTAAAACCAGCGAGCCCCAAGTCAAGGCTGTACACTGTCCGCCTCGCTTTCCTGGTCGGGACAGTGTATGCGTTATTGTTATGTCAGATGGTACCACTGGGGAAATCAGGAAATGGCACAGGGGACCTTCCTGGGCTGGTTTTGGATCTGCATCTGAATCTGACTCATTTCAGAGTCAGAAGTTGAACAAGACGGCACCTGTGTGGAGGCGGTGCACAGGACATCGGGTCTGGAGGACTGGGCTCCACATTCCCTTAACGTGTGGCTGCTCTCGCCTTCAACCCAGCAGTGGTGAGCGAGTCCTTCTCGTCCCATTCCAATCTCTGGCTTGCCCTCTGCCCCCAGCCAGGAAGGCTCGGGTCCTCATGACTCAGGTGATGACACTGGACTGCTCTGCTGTACTCCGATAAGACCCCTAGCTTCAAGTCAGTTGTTTAGTAACCTGAATTGCCTGGGCACAATCTCCTTGCCAGGTAATGTGACCATTTACAGGTGACTTCAGAGGCAAAGATCAGGGAAGCCAAGCCCCTGCCTAGCACAAGCGGGTTCACTGAAAGGCTCCATGATGAGTTGGCTGTTGGGGAGGAGAGTGGGAGCCCCTGAGGAAGTCTCCCAAGTTTGGGGCCACTGGGTGGGTGAAGGTACCTGTTACTGAGGCAGGGGGTGGCTCTGGGAAGGGAAAGAGGAGTTTATTGGTGGAAACCTGGAGTCTGACAGGCCAGTGTAGCCATGCGGGGAGGTTGGGGCAAACCTTTGGCAGGGCACTTGGGGCTGGGGAAAGAGGTTGGGGGTGCCGAAAGCACCCATAGTGGGGGAGGGGCCCGAGGCAGGGGCCTGCGCCACCCCTCCTGGGGTGTTTCCCTCAGACTCTGCAGCCCACTTTGTCTCTTTATCTATTTCTGCTCCCACGCAGCTAAATCACACCTGGAGGGAACTCCGCTGAGTCGCCTGGCTGCCGCTCCACCCCGGAACCAGGCGTCCTTGCCTAAACCTGCCACTAGGGGGCAGAGTTGTCTATGCCCAAAGCGCACGGCTGGCAGTGTGCGTGTGTGTGCGCGCGCGCGCGCGCGCGCGCGTGCGTCCGTGCATCCGTGTGTCTGTGTCTGTGTCTGTGTGTGCGCGCGGATTGAAGCAGGGAGCAGACTCACAGGAACGTGGCCTGTCTCCGTGGATCCCTGCCCCTCGAGCATGTCAGAGCCGCCTGCTGTAACCCTAAGCAGCACTCCTACAGGAAACACAGAGCCGGGCTCCCCAAACAGAAAGAGGTTGTGGAATGACGCAGAGTCCTCGACGATCCCAGCCTCACCTCAGGAAGCCCCAAGGCACCCATATCCTCCGTCTGGCTGAAGAAGGGATAAACTGGGACCCTAGAGGCTGAGCCCGGGAGCAAGCAGGTCTCCGTGGTGAAAGTCACAAGTCAAATCTTCCACGGAGAAGAGGGGAGCTCATCCTCATCCACCTTGCCCAGTACCCTCAACCCCATCTCTGCAGAAGCGAAGTTCACAGCAAAAAGCAGAACCAGTGAATAACTGGGCTCAAGTCTTGGAACTAAGCTGCCCTTTCTAAGAGGAAGCCGGGCTGCTGGTGCAGCGGTTAAGTGTCAGGCTTCTAACCAGAAAGACATTTCTAACCCACCAGCTGTTCAACATAAGACAGATGTGGCGGTCTGCTTCCAGCCTTGGTGGGCCCATGGGGGGCTCTGCTCTGTCCAACAGGGTCACTATGAGTCAGAATCGACTTGAAGGCAACCCGTTTTCTTTTGTTTTGTTTTCTTTTCTAAGGGGTGATGGGAATATCCTCCCCGCTTCCTGTTGCCATGGTTTCCATTCAGATCCCAGGCATCAGTGCGCCACAGCAGCCACCTCCCGCAGTGGGGAGCTGGTGGCGCCTGAGGGTGCAGCCGGCAGTGGCCAAAGCAAGAGAGGGAGGAAATCCCAGTCCCTGGAGTCCACGGGGCCAAAGAGCAAGTGGCCAGGCCAGACCATGCTCCTGCAGCTCGTGATCAATGGACCAGACCAAAACCAGAAACCATTCTTCATGCCTTGAACCCAGGAGAACAGGCTGTCCAGGGCATCCCCTATTGAGTCTGGTTTCTTCTCCACAAGCTCACAGATTTCCAGTAGGCTTGCTCACCCCAAGGGTAGGCAAGAGTTGAGCTCCTCTGGCCCCTCAAACTACAAGTTCCCGAGGCCATCACAGGGATGCACTCACCGCTGACCCTGTGCACCCTCCACACCCCACAACTGCCCCTCCCCCTGCCCTGCAGTTTCCTGGGGCTAATTTGAGTGGGTCCTTCTCCCACTCCCCTCCCCCACACCTCTCCTTGCTGCTTCTATGGGGAGGCCTTAGACCTTGCACCCACTGGCCCCGAGGTCCGGACCCCAAGGCTGGGCACACAAAGCCCAGGAACAGGATTAGACTGGGGCCTGCAACCCCTCCAGTCACTTCCTGGGCTTTACTGACCTTTCCAGACCTTTCCAGCTGGTGTAACTCGGAACAGAGTTTGCTTCTGCCAGTCACCGTGTGTTCCTCCCCCCCTCCATGTCTGTCGCCCATTAACTTTTCTAGTCCTTTTGAGGGATTAAAATTCAGGCCAGACTTAACTCCTGTTTGAAGCTGGAAAGGGCTGGAATGGAGAAGGGTGCGTTGACCTCCCCTCCCCACCTAGGCACCAGCCCAAGGTCACCAGGGGAGGGGTGGCCTGCATCTTTGCCTGGGTTTAAAGGCTGTCTGCCACTGCTACTTAGGGGGTCTCTACACCAATTTCCATGGTGGCCTCTGTATCACCCATCCCTCCTTGCTAAGGACTCTTTGAAGCTGGACAGCTCCATCCTCTATGGGCCCCACCGGGGTCCATGGTCAGCCCCTCTCTGGGTGGGCAACGGATAAGCCCAGGCAGTCCCCTGATCTCTGTCCAAACAGTCCTCTGACCTCTAATGCAATGCTTCTGCTTGCAGGGTAGAGTGAGGTGGGGTCGGGTTCCCCATCCTTGCCTTCCTGGCCCTCAGCTCTTCCTGGCCAATGCAGGCACCCACATAAGTACACACCCAAATTCACGGAATGGGCACCCCACAGCTCTCCTCCCTGCTGGGAGGGCACCCGGAGCTGGGCTAGCCGGACAGAATGAGGAGTCTTTCTCTCCTAGTGTCAGTCTCCAGCCAGCCTGTCCCCAACTGAGGTGTTAATATGGCTTCTCTTTGAACTGACATGGGGAGGAGGATAGACACCCTATCTTCCAAAGGTCATGGAGGGGGCAGGGCTGAAGGAACCTTCAGGAAAGATGACAGGGGAGCTGGGAGCTGGAGAAGAAAAGGAATTAGGCAGAGATTCTGGGTTGAGACCTCCAGGCCTAGGGAAAGGCTTGAGCAAGGCATAGAGAGGCCACTGAAGTCGTGAGCTGTGGAGGGGCCTGGAGGAGGCAGGGAGTCGGGGCTGGGGCCAGCAAGCAGGGGAGGGTGGACAGAAAGAGAGGCTATGGGTCCACAGCAGGACACTGTGGTGAGTGCGCTGTAGGAAGGGCGAGGCGTTCACCCAGAAGACAGAAAGAGAGCAATCCTTTTGAGAAGGAGAAAGACATAACGGGCATTTTAGGGGGGCTGAGGCAGAGGACATGACAAGCTTGCTTTTCAGATCATGTTGAATCTGAGGCATTCTATCAGCTGGGATCTTCTCTCCCAAGCTCAGCACTGGCCCACACTCAATTCTCCCGCCACCAGCTCCTGGACAGCTCCACCCCTTGGCAATGCGTCTGTGTCCATGTCAGGGCCTTATTTTCAACCAGCTTTCTGGCATTTTAAGGATTTAAAAAAAAAAAAAAAAAAAACAGATTGAAACCAGAAATGCAAAGAGAAACTTATACATAAGTGTCCCTAGCAGCGTTATTCACAATAGCCAAAAAGTGAAAACAGCCGAAATGCCCATCACTCAGGTGACCGGGAAAGGCTGTGTGGTCCAGCCAGATGCCTCAGTATGGCTCAGCTCTAAAGAGAAACGAAGTCCTGATCCATGCTGCCATGGGGGTGCACCTTGAGGATGAGATGCTGAGGAAACAAGAAGTCCAGACAAGAAAGCAAAAATACTCGCTGATCTTGCTGATATGAAATACCTACAAGAGGCGAATCCATACAGTCAGAAAACAGTGTGAGGGCGGGCGGAATGCCAAGTTAAAAACAAAACAAGCATTCCTCCCAGGCAGCCCGCTTCCCCTGCTTCAGAATAGTTAACGAAGGGCGGCTCTGTGCCAGCCCCTTGTAGGCAATGAATGCATTAACTCACTTCCCCTCACAAGATCCTGACTCTTGCTCCTGTTTTACGGATGAGGAAACGGCGTGACCTGCCCAGGAGCACAGGACCGGTGGCGGTGGGGGCCACATTGTAGGGGTCTTTTTACTATTTTTTCTCCTCAGGGACACTTTGAGTACTTGCTTGCCTTTGGGTCTAAAAACCCTTTCCTAAGATCATTTGGTTCTAGAAATAAGTATATTTTTGAAAGATGTTTAGGGCTTCCTTTGTGTTTCCTAAGTCTGATTTTTCTTTGCCAATTAGATATACTGAAACAAAAAATGCAGCCAAGGTGACCGCGCTGCCTCACTTGGCTCTTCCTGGGACAGAGCTGAACCACGTATCCATCAGGGGTCCCAGGCAAGCTGCCTTCTGGTATGTCCTGGGCCCACCGTACTCAGTCCCCAGCCAGAGGACAAAGGGCACAACTTTTGTATAAAACACTGGAGCATGGAGACATGTTGACAGCTGGAAACCTATGCTTTGTTAAAATAGACCTTTTTATTTTTTAGAGTGGTTCCAGGTTCACAGAGAAATTGTGCCACTACTACAGACTGGCCCCATGTCCCCTCTCCTGCCCCCAGTCTCCCTCTTATTAACATCCTGCATTCCTATGGTACCTTGTCACAATGGGACCGAAACCAATACATTGTTGTGATGGTGCAATCAGTTGGGACTCAAAGGGACCCTATCTCCGTAGGATAGAACGACACACTGCCTGGTCTCTGAGCCTTCCTCCCACTCCTTGTTGTGTAGTTTGCTTCAGGATTCTGTCTTTGTGTTGTATAATCCTACGGGTTTTCTTCGTTGTCGTTGTTTCATTTGTTTTAACTTCTTATTCCCCTCTCTTCTCAGGCCCTGATAACACACATAGACTTTGGTCTCTATGCATTTGCTGATTCTGGATTTTTCACATCAGCAAGATCATACATTTGTCCTTTTGTGTCAGACTTCTCTCACTTAGGGCCCTGCTAGCACAGTGGTTAAACGCTACGGCTGCCAACCAAAAGGTCAGAAGTTCAAATCTGCCAGGTGCTCCTTGGGAATCCTATGGGCCAGTTCTACTCTGTCCTGTAAGATCACTATGAGCCAGAACTAACCGACCAGCAGTGGGTTTCTTTCAGCCAGCAAGGTATATTCGAGGTTCACCCACCTGTTAGCGTGTATCAGGACTTTATTCTCCTTTATGCTGTTGTTGTTAGGTGCTGTTGAGTTGGTTTCGATTCATAAAAACCAAAGCAAACCAATTCCACTGCTGTTGAGTCAATTCCAACTCATAGCAGCCCTGCAGGACAGAGTAGAGCTGCCCCGTGGAGTTTCCAAGGAGTACCTGGTGGATTTGAACTACAGCCTTCTCTGATTAGCAGACTAGCACTTAGCCACAATGCCACTAGGGTTTCCATAGCAACCCTATACACAACAGAAGGAAACCCTGCCTGGTCCTGGTCCATCCTCACAACTGTTGTTATGTTTGAGCCCGGCATTGCAGCCGCTGTGTCAGTCCATCTGGTTGAGGGGCTTCCTCTTTTTCGCTGACCCTCTACTGCACCAAGCACGATGTCCTTCTTCAGGGAGTGATCCCTCCTGACAACATGTCCAAAGTATGTAGGATGCATTCTCACCATGCTTGCTTCTAAGGAGCATTCTGGATGTACTTCTTCCAAGACAGACTTGTTTGTTCTTTTGGCAGTCCATGGTATATTCAAGATTCTTCGTCAACATCAACATTCCAAGGCATCAATTCTCCTTCTGTCTTCCTTATTCATAATTCAGCTTTCACATGCGTATGAAGTAATTGGAAAATATCCATTGCCATTGAGTCAATTCAAACTCATAGTGACCCTACCAGACAGAGTAGAACTACCCCGTAGAGTTTCAAGGACGACTTGGTGGATTTGAACCGCTGGCCTTTCGGTTAGCAGATGTAGCAGAAGTATCTGTAGTAATTTGCCTGGGCCAGGATTCCCTATGTTCTATGATTGTCCTCTGTTTTGTGATTTTCCTGTGCTGTATGTTAAAGCATTAGGGTGGGACTCACAATCCCCTCATAGGATCACCTCCCTGCTCCACTGTAAAGGGAGTTTCCCTGGAATATGGCTTGCCCCACCCTTGATCCTTTCATCCTAGGAGAAATGAAAGGAAAGGGAAGCAAGCAGAGAATGGAGAACCTCATGCCATCAAAAAAGCAGCACCAGCAGAAGAGTGCGTCCATCGGACCCGAGCCTCCTGCATTGAGATGCTCCCCAACCAAAGACTGATACAATACCAGACTTTCCTCCAGAGCTGACAAGGAGGAAAACCTTCCTCACCCTGAATTTGGGCTTGTAGCCTACCGGACTGTGTAAGAATAAACCTTCCTTTGTTAAAGCCATCGACTCGGTGGTAATTCTGTTAGAGCAGCCCTGGCTGACTAAAACACAGGCCAGTGGAACAGAATAGAGAATCCAGAAATATTACCATCCTGCTAGGAATAGCTGATATTTGACAAAGGCCCAAAGGTTATAAACTGGGGTAAAAACAGTCTCTTTAACAAATGGTGTTGGCAATATTGGATCTCCATCTGCAAAAAACTGAAACAAGACCCCATATCTCACACCTTACACAAAAACTAACTCAAAATGGATCAAAGACCCAAATATCAAACCTAAAATGATAAAGATCGTGCAAGAAAAAATAGAGACAACAATGGAAGTCTAATAATATACGGCTTAGACAGACTACAGAATCTGACCAACAATGCACAAATAACAGAAGGAACAACAGATAAATGGGAACTACTGATGGTATCTCATTGCAGTTTTGATTTGAGTTTCTTTAATAGCTAATGATTGTGAGCATTTCCTCATGTGTCTTTTAGCTGCCTGGATGTCCTCTTTGGAGTGTCTGTCCATCTCCTTCGCCCATCACTTAATTGGGTTATTTGCCTTTTTCTTGTTGATGTTTTACAGTATCTTGTACATTGTGGAGGTCAGATGTTGGTCTGACATGCAGCTGCCAAATATTTTTTTCCCATTCTGTAGGTGGTCTTTTAACTCTTTTGACAAAGTCTTTGGACAAGCAAAAGTGTTCGATTCTCAGTAGTTCCCAGATGAATGGATAAACACACTGTGGTACATATACACAATGGAACGCTATGCAGAGATAAAGAACAACAATGATTTTAGGAAGGATGTCATAACCTGCCATCAACTAGAAGACATTTGCTGAGTGAAATCAGTCAGCTGCAAAAGGGCTAGTATTGTATGAGACCACTATTATAAGGACTTAAAAAACAACTTATACACAGAAAAGACTCTTTGAAGCCTACCAAGCTGGGGAAGGAGGGAGAGGGTTATTCATAGATTAGATAATGGATAGGAATTTGATAAGGTGAAGGGTGTGACAGCATTCGGTAGAAGGCAGGTCAGCATAACTATACTGCAACACAAGTTAAAAGGTTGTCTAAATTCAACTTAACATTTCAAAGGATAGAGTAGCAGGGGCAAGGGTATGGAGACTGTGTTTTCAGGAGACATCAAGGTCAGCTGGCATAATGAGTCTTTTTCTAAGAGAGTCTTCTGCATCCCATATTGGTGAGTGGTGTCTGGGGTCTTAAAAGCCAGCAAGCTGCCATCTGAGGAACATCAACTGGTCCCAATCCACCTGGAACAGATGACAACTGACAGTGTGAAAGACATGAGGAAAAATGAGCCCAGGAGACAGAAGGACCCATATGACTGGGGGACTATATCCACATGAGACCAGAAGAACCAGATGGTGCCCAGCCATCACCAAAGACAGCCTTGATAGGGGACAACATGACGTAGCACAAGAAAAAGAGGTGTGCAGATCAAGAACTCTACTAAAAGGTCAGAACTGATGGCTCAGTAACCTGGAGGGTCCCCCAGGAAAATGGCCCCTAGACTTGCTGCTGCCCCAGACCTGAAACCAGTGCTGAGGTCAACACTTCAGACAAGACTGAACTGGATGCGGGGACACAGAGTGAGCATGTGGCGTGTGTACTTTATGGTTTTGTACATTTATAGAAGGCTCTCCTAGAGGGGAGAGGAGGAGGGAAGAGGCGGGAATGCTTGTTGGGAGGATACTAGAGGACTGACAAGGACAGTGTGCTGTCATGGGTGGGGAGAGCCGATGGCGCTGTAGAGAGGGGGGTACACAAAACTGACTTGGGTTGCATGCTTTCACTTAATCATAACAAAAAAAAAATTAAAAAGAAGACGATGCCATGACTTGGGTCAGGCACACCTGAAGTCCTCAGGGTGACATCTCTGCTTTCAACAAACACTTTAAAGAGGTCCTTTGCAGCAGATTTTCCCAATGCAATGAGTCTTCTGATTTGTTGACTGCTCCTTCCATGGATGTTGATTGTGGACTCAAGAAAAATGAAATCCTTGACAACCTCAGTCCTTTCTCCATTTGTGACTATGTTGCTTACCAGTCGGTCCAGTTGTGAGGATTTTTGTTTTCCTGATGTTGAGGGGCAATCCACACTGAAGGCTGTGGTCTTTGATCTTCATCAGTAAGGGCTTCAAGTCCTCTTCACTTCCAGCAAGCAGGGTTGTGTCATCTGTGTAATGAAAATTGTTAATGAGTCTTCCTCCTATCTCAGTGTCCTGTTCTTCTTCATATAGTCCAGCTTCTTGGGTTATTTGCTCAGTCTACAGACTGCAAATGTATGGAGAGAAAGCATGCAACCATGATGTACACTTGTCCTGACTTTAAACTATACGGTGCCCCTTGTTCTGTTGGAAAAACTGCCTCTTAGTCCATGTGAAGGTTCCGCATGAGCACAATTAAGTATCCACCACTTGGCTATTATGATTAAAGCTGCTATGGACACATGTGTACAAGGTACACGTGTTTTTCCTTCTCTAGAGTATATACATACACCAAAACAAAAAACAAAAAACACCTCTTCTGCTGTCAAGTCAATTCCAACTCATAGCGACCCTGTAGCTAGGCTCCAGTGAAAGTTACAGCCTAGACAACCCTGTGGGAACATTCTACTCTGTCACATGGGGTTGCTATGTGTTCACATCGATTTAACAGAACCTAACAAAGAAATCATGGTGGCACAGTGCTTCCGTGCTACGGCTGCTAACCAGAAGGTTGGCAGTTTAAATTCACCAGGGGCTCCTTGGAAACTTTACAGGGCAGTTCTACTCTGTCCTATAGGGTTGCTACGAGTCAGAATTGACTCGACAGCACGGGGTTGGGTTGGGTTTTCGGAAGAACAACAACATGGCAATTTTGTTTTTAACTTTTTGAGGAGCTACCAAACTTTTCCAAAAGTGCTATGGGTTTTGACAAAGGCATGATGTCATGTGTCCAGCAGAACAGTATCATAGAGGGTCGTGTCACTGCCCTAAAGATGCCCTGTGCATACCTAGTCATCCTCCGCTGCCCAGAACCCCAGGCAACCGCTGATTGAAACATAGACTATTAAAAGACAATGAAGAAGAAAACAAGCCACAAGGTGAAGAGGCAATCCAGTAACCACAGCCGGAAAGCAATCCGCGGAAACAAAAGCCAAAGACAGAAGAAGGGCCTTCGGCAAATTGTTTTCGGAAAGCTTGTTTTTTGAATCCGGCAAATTGATCGTTACAGAACTGAATACAGTGGAGCCACTGTTGAAATAAAAAGGGTGAAAATAAAATCCTTAATTTGAATTCCAAATTCAGGTTTGGAAGTGACCTGGTAATTAGGTGACTGATCGTTAGGCAAACTGGCTGTGGGTGGACGGGGCAGCTGATGGAGCCGGGGGGTCGACATAACCTTGCTTTCTTCTCTCCTTCCTGAGCACATGACAGTGGGTGCTGGGCCGTGACGCAGACAGGGGACCCCAGGAGGCCCAGTAAGTGTTCCACACACGTCCCCTGAGCCGGTCCCAGCCGGAGCAGGGTCTTGGAGCCACTTATTACTGGGTCATGAGGAGCTGAGGGTCCTGGAGGAATGGCTGGGCAGTCAGTGGAAACACATTTGAGGTCAGGAACAGCTGCAGTTCAGCAACTGCTGCAGAAATATTTCCATATTTTTCCCAGCTGCTGGGATCAAGGACTACAGGGGTCAGAGCAACAGAGACACCAAATTCTCCCCTCATCTGGCACCTAGGGGCATCACTGGGGCCAGATAAAGACTTGTGAGGGTCTCAGCCATGGTGTGATCATGGTACCTTTTCATATATAATTCAACAGAATGCTCACTCTTTAAATTGTTTTGATGAGACATCGAGTAGCCACAAAAGATTATCCGTGAAATAGATGCAGATGTAAAGGATAATTCAACAGGTGCACCCCTGTGTGCCCACCACCCGGCTTAAAGAAAAAGAAGGGGGGCATCACCTTTGAAACACTTTGGGGCCCCTTCTCATCCCACCTATCCACTCCCCAACTTCTGAGGTGACTTTCATCTTGAACTTTGTATTTATCACTCCCTTGCTTTTCTTTTTAGAGTTTTTGATCGAGGTGAAATTCATATAACATAAAATTAACCAATTTTCAAGTGTACAGTTGGGCGGCATTTAGTCTGTTCACAGTGCTGGATAAACATCACCACTATCTAATTGCAAAACACTGTCATCATTCAAAAGGAAACTGGGCACCCATTCAGCAGCCGTTCTATGTCTCCTCCTCACCAGCCCCTTCTCACCACTAATCTGCATCCATCCCTATGGATTTGTTCTTCCCAGCCTTTTCACTTCAGTGGGACCAAGCAATGGTTGTCCTTTTGTGAACTGACTGCCTTCACTCAGCACTGTGTTTTCAGGGTCCCCCCATGGTGGGGCACATGTCAGGATTTCATGTCTGAGTGAGTAATACTCTGGAGTGTGTACGGACCACGTTGTGCTTATCCATTCATCAGCTGATGAACGCATGGCTTGTTTCCACCTTTCAGTTCTTGTGAATAATGCGGCAGCGATCATCGTTGTACTGTTTCCTCCTCCCTTTCAGTTCTTTACGGTACATAGCTAAGGGTGGGATTGTTGGGTCAGAAGGTGTCTCTAAGGAGCCCCGGTGGTAAAGCAGCTAAACGCTTATCTGCTCACCAACAGGTCAACAGTTCAAACCCACCAGATGCCCTGTGGGAGAAAGGTGCACAATCCGCTTTGGTTAAGATTTATAGCCTCGGAAACCCTGTGGGGCTGTTCTACTCCAGCCTGTTGTTGTTGTGTACTACTGCGTTGATTCTGACTCATAGCAACCCTATAGGACACAGAAGAACTGCCCGGTAGGGTTTCCAAGGAGTGGCTGGCTAGTGGATTTGAACCACTGACCTTTTTGTTTAGCTTCCTGAACCCAAACCATAGCTCCTACTCTGCCCTCAGCTCGACACGAATGGATTGGGTAATGAGCATGTACCTCCCCATTGAAACTTAGGGAGGAACTGTCAGAGTCCCATGCTGTTTTTTAAGTTTCACATTTGTCTGCATCTCCAAACAGTATACTCTTTACTGTTTCCTGTTTTGAACTTTACACAAAAGGAATCATGCTGTTCCTCTTCTTCTATAACCTGCTTTCTCACTCACTGCAACATCCCTGAGACTCATTCATGGGGCTTTAAAAGAGCTGTAATCAGCATGAGATCAGAAGAACTAGATGGTGCCCGGCCCCCACCAAAGACAGGCCTGTCAGGGAACACAATGTATAGTACCTGGAGTGGCACAAGAAAGAAGGGTGTGCAGATCAAGAGCTCCCTTAAAAGACTAGAGTTGGTGATCTGACATCCTGGAGGGTCCCCCGAGAACATGGCCCCGGGACTTGCTGCTAGCCCAGAGCTGAGAGCAGTACTTAATCCAATGCTTCAGACAAAGACTAAACTGGGCTGTGGGACAGAGAGTGATGCAGTGGTGTATGTACTTTATAGTTTAACATATATATGAGGCTGTCTTACTGGTTTCTTTTTAGAGGGGAGAGGAGATGGTGGAGAGGAGGGGACAAGTGTTGGCTGGGTGGATACCGGAAGTAAAGAGGGGAAAGGAAGCGTGTGCTATCACAGGGTGAGGAGAGCAGAGAGAGTTGCAGAGAGGCCGGTGCTCAGAGTTTCATATGGCAAAGTAATTTGAATTGTAAACTTTCACTGAATCACAATAAAATCTTTTTTTAAAAAAAGAGCTGTCATCTGTTTATCATCTGTACTGTGGAGAGCGAACAATGATTGCTCTCTGGGTTCTGAACTTGACAGCTGTTTGGGTTCTTCTCACCTTGGTATTGTTACAAACAGGTCTGCTCTGAACCCACATCTGTCTAGTGAGCAATATATCCAGGGGTGAAATGCGAGTGGCTGTAACCAATTTATATGCCCAGTGGCAGCATTTCACGCTTCATGCCATCAGACCTTACTTCCACGTGGACAACTATGGTCTCTGCGTGAATGACTGAGAAAATAGATCGTGTCCCTACTTACCTGAGTTTCTCCCCCTGGTCTGCCTAAGTTTATGGGAGATCCATCTGTCCCATCAGTCTGCTTGTCTATACTTGTGCCAGTACACACTGTCTGAAGTTCAGCACCGTTTGATAAGTCTTAAAATTGTCCAGGTCAGTCCGTCCACCTCCTCATTTAAGGGCTGTCATGGGTTGAGATGTGTCTCTCCAAAACGTGTGTCAGCTTAGGCTGCGATTCTCGATGTGGTGTCATTGCCCACCATTTTATCATCAGATGTGATTGTCCTACATGTTGTAAATCCTCGGCTCCATGATCTTAATGAGGCAGGATTAGAGGCAGCTATGTTGATGAGGCAGAGCTCAATCTACAAGATTAGGTTGTGTTTTCAGTCAGTCTCTGTGAGATATAAAGGAAGAGGGTAGAGAGTCTGGAGAACTTCACATCACCAAGAAAGCACTGCCAAGAGCATAGCGTATCCCTTGGACCTGAGGTTCCTGTGCTGAGACGCTCCCAGACCAAGGGAAGACTTCCACATCACAAGGACCTTCCTGCAGAATCCGCAGAGAGAGACAGCCTTCCCCCGGAGCTGACGCCCTGAACGCTGGCTTCTAGCCTCATGGACTGTGAGAGGATGAAGCTGTCTTTGTTAAAGCCATCCATTTGTGGGGTTTCTTTTATAGCAGAAACTAGGGGACTAAGATAGGGCGTCTGGCTATTCTTGGCCATTTGAGCTTCCATATAATTTTAAGAACTGTCTGTCACAATCTAAAAAAACAACAGCTAGCATTATTAATAATAATTCCTTTGTGTCATCTGAGGAACCCTGGTGGCACAGCAGCTGAGCTGTCAGCCGCTAACAAGGATCAGGGGTTCAAAGCCACTGGCTGGTCCATGGCAGGAGAGGGCTGTGGCAGTCTGCTTCCAGAAAACTTACAGCCTAGGAAACCCCATGAGGCAGTTCTACACTGTCCTGTGGGGTCACTGTGAGTCTGAATCGACTCGATGGCAACAGGTTTGGTTTGGTTTGTGTTTCACATACTTTCCTGGACTGTCTCGAAGATGCTTTAGAAATTTCTGGTTTGGTCAAATGCACATGTCGGCATCCACACTTCGTATAGGGTAGATACATCTGTGGTGTCATTTAAAATCTGTAACGGCTCCTCTGTGTCACTCATCCTGGAGCATTTCCCAAAGTCTGCATATGGCTGGTTGCATCCCCACGTGCCCTGTGTTGTACTCCTCTGCTCCCTGCATTTTCCTGGAAACTGGTAGTGTTAGATGTTGTGTTTTAGAAGTTCTTATCTGTTAGAAACACACACTTAGGTACTGATGTATGAAATGGCACACTATTTGGCTTTTACCTTAAACTAGTCCAGACTACAAGCAACTTACCTCCCGGTCAGACCTGCAAACAGAAAAAGGCACTCTTGGAAAGACCGGGGCCATCTGAGGCAAGTCTGGAGTTTAGTTAACAGTAACGTACCAGTGACTAACATGCTGTAGACATATAAGACGTTAGCGTTAGAGGACCGTGGGTGAGGGCGTCATGGCAACCCTCTGCACTATCTTTGCAACTTTTCCATAAAGCTAAAATGACTCCACAATCAGAAGTTTGCTTAAAAAAACACTCCAGGAAAAAGAAGTGTATACATGGAAAAAATGGACAAAACTCCACATTTCGAAAGCCAAGTACCCACTAAGGAAATGGGCAAAAGATATGAACAGATATTTCACCAAAAAGGCCTAATGGAAGGCAGAGGGTCACGTGACAAGGCACTCAGTGTCATCAGCCATCAAGGAAGACACGGCCACAGTAAAATACCACTACACACCTACCAGAAGAGTCACAACGAAAAACAGTGTCAGCCCCAAACTCTGGCTAGGAGTCAGAGATACTGGAATTCTCACACACTGTGGGAATCAGTCTGGCCATTTCTTGTCACCTAATCATTTATGAAGGAGTAGCCCAAGGAATTTTGTGCTCTCGGAGCAGCTCTGTATCGCGACTGTGGTGGTGGTCACACACACATGCAGAGAGAGAGAGATGTGTCCAGATCTGAGCGAGCTCTGTGGATGGGACCGTGTCCACTTCCTGGCTGTGATGACCTACAGTGATGCCAGACGCTAACACGGGGACTGAGGGGAGGCCGGGAAGGGTGTCCCGCACCTCTCTGTGAGTTGATGACAACTTCTCGTGACTCTGTCAACACTGGAAATCTTAAAAGTCCCTCAAATACTCCAGGATAAAAACGGGGGGCATAAATAAAAAAGAGGTCAAATTGTCGGTAGTTGTTGAGGCTGGCGGACCTCGTCACAGGACTCTCTTCTACTGCTCTCTCTCTCCTTCTGTGAAAGTTTGAACGTTTCCACAGTAAGTTGTTTTGTTCTGAGTTACTGCTAAACGAATGTCTGTGAATGAATGAGGGAGGGATTAATGAGTGACTCGGAGGCCAAGCGGGCCATTCCCCAGATAGTGGAGGCCAGACCCAGAGGGGACGGGATTTGGTCAAGGTCGCACTGAGCTGTAGAGACCGAGTAGGACTGCCACTGGAGCTTGGCTTGCAGGGATTTTTGAAAATTCGTCCAAGTGGCACAGCAACATATACTTGTTAAAAAAAAAAAGGAGCCAAATGTGACTCTACAGTGAGGACTGTGAGGCGGCAGGAAGGTGCGTTGCCCTGCGGTGGGACAGCAGAGGGGCGGCGGCAGCCAGCTCGGAGCGGCCAGCAGTTGGGCAGGTCGGAGGCCCCGAGGGAGCTTTTGCTCCAGATGGAATCAATCGAAGGTCCGCTGTGTTTGAACATCTTGAGAAAAGATTTACACAACGGGCCGAGAGGCTGGGGTTGAATTAGCGATAAGTGCATGGAAAGCTAAGCAAACAGTAACCCCCACGACAATGATTAACTCCTGGGAAAACACAGACTGTGCAGGGAGGACACGTCACCATGGTCCGCGTGGCCCTCAGGCATGGCGTGGAGGTGGCTGTGTGATTTTAAAACATGGGGGATAGGAAGTGGGGGTGGGAGAAAACAGAAGCTGAGCCTTCCCCAGGGAACAGTCAAGGGAGCAGCCTGGCCTCCCAAGGGACTAACAGTGTGAGCAAAGGTCTGGAGGTGTCCAGTGGCTCAGAGGACGGTCCCCTGATCTGCCCGCTCCCCACCCGCCATCCTGTGCTTCCTTCCGCCCCTCTGGATGGCCTATTGTTGCCCATAGAGGGCCACCAGACTCGCCATACTCACACAACCATTTGCCCCTCGATGCCCGCCCTCTCGCCGCCATCAGCTGTTGCTTGAGTATCAGCTGGCTTAGAGGCACCCTTCTTACCCTGACATCCTGTCCGCCTCCTCCTTGTAGCGAACTCCTCCACCACATTGCCCGCTTCCTGGAGTCCCTTCTCCCCTCAGTCAGCTCTGTCGGCCAGCTGGCCCCTGCCCCACAGGACACCTGGCTTGTCCAGGCCCTCCGTGGCCTTCCCATAGCCTCATCTGACAGCCCCTCCTCTGCCCTCGCCTTGCCCGCCTCTGGGCAACATGCCACCCAGTCACTGACGCCTCCCTCCCCACCCCCCAGGCTTCCCAGGCCCTACCTTTTCGAGCTGGGCCCAGGCTACACATGTTGCCCTCTCCAGGAGCCAAGTCTGGGCTGGAGACAAGAAGAGTGGAATGTGGACAGTGTTTAAAGAGAGGAGAGTGGACTATGTCATCTGGGAAGCACACCAGGCCAGATCACATGCCTAGACCCCCACTCAGGTGGGCTCACACATTGGTTAAACACACAGATACCTCAGGCATGACATAAACCAGGCCACTCTGAGCGGTAGATTCCTGTCCAACTGTGGTCTGGACAACAGCTAGGTGACAGAGAGGAGGGGGACACTCAGGTCCCAGAACCAGAACATACGACTTGAGTGGCTGGGCAAGGACATACTAAGGGTCCTCTTTCTGCTGGTGTCCTCAGAGACAGGGTGCTAGAGGGCATGGCCCATAGTGTGTGAAGGGAGTTGCATGGTGGCCCCCAAAAGATGTTTTCCTGTCCTGGAGCTCATGAATGTGACCATATTTGGAAAGAGGTTCCCAAGGAGAGATCATTCTAGACTCGGGGAGGGGCCTTAAGTCCAATGACACTCAGAGGAGAGCCACAGGGAGAAAGAACACAAGGCCACATGATGACCCAGGCAGAGAGGCCCTTTCTCCCCAGGCAGCCCCTTGAGAGTTTGGGACCCACACATACATATCTGCTGTTGCCTTTCACGTGAATGTGGAAGTCATGATTCCCCAGTGTACCTGCTGGTGTCTGGGTCCTGCAATCCCAGAGGGAGCCTCCTGGTGGGAAAGCGAGGTCAGAGGGACAGCAAGCAGGTTCTAGACACTGTAACCCACCTGCCTGTGGGTTGATCAGAACCTCCTCCCTCCCCTTGAGCAGGCCCAGCCCAGCCCACGCCATCAAAACCAGGCCTACTAGACCCTGACCCACCTGGCCCGGCCTCACCTCACCCACCCCTTACAAGGCATGAAGGGCCATGCTGAGAGGAGGACAGGTGCTGGTGTAAGAAGGAGTCAACCCAAGGCCACCAGCTCAAAGAGGCCTATCCTAGCAGTCAGGCAGTGTTGGGGGGCTCGAAGGTCAACCAGCCACAGTTGCTTCCCATGTAACCTAGGTCCCCAGCTCTGTGTACATGTGTATAGGAGGATAGCAGTGTCTGGGATGAGGGTTAACAGCATGTGTACATATGAGGGCATGAATGTGTGTGAGAGAGAGAGTGAGAGTGTGTTTGAGGATCTGAGGCTGTGTGTGATACATGTGTGTGGGGACTCAAGGGTGTGTGTGTGCATGTACACACATGCATATACAGGCAAGCATGGTAGCATGGGATACAAGTACACCCTGTGGACACGTGGGAGCACATGGCAGTGCGATTGCAGGCAGGAATGTACAGGAGGGCATGTGAGAAAGCAGGGGGAGAGATCTGGGAGCAAATGTCACGTGTGTGCCTATGTGTGCATGTGTGGGCACCATCTACCCCAGAGACTGCAGGCACGGAGGTGGTAGCCTCCCCAGGCTCTGGAACAAAGGGGACAGCCTCTGTCAACTCCTCATAGCCATCCCCTCCAATGCAAGTGCTGCATGGCCATGTCCATCCAAGTTCTTCTATGCTTCCAGCCTCATTTGCACCCCAAATCCACACACGCTTGTGTGCATGCATGCACACGTGTACACATATGCATGTACTCACATGCACAAACATACACATGTGCCTGGTGACACAGTGCACTCAGCAATATGAAAACTTGTCCTAGGTCTGTGAACAAGTTATGCAGGTTCCAGCCTCCATACCCCTGCCCGTGCCAGCCCCCCACCAGGTGTCCCCTTCTTCCCAGCTCCACCTGGTGAACAACTATTTCAAGACTCAACACCCACCCGCCCCCGTCCCCTGTGGTGGTTTCTTGACCCCTGCCCTCAAGGGGATCCAACAGGCCACTGGCTGTAGGCAGTTCACTTCCCCATGAGTCCTCTGCTACCATCCCACTAACTATCCACTAACTATCCTCAGCCCTAGATTCTCCTGAAACTAATGAGTCGTTCATTCTTCCACACAGGTGTGTTGTGTGCCTGCTATACTATGTTTTGTCCCTAAAAATAAGCTATCAGTTAACATAACAACTCATCAGTGACTACTTTGGAATATATACTTATGAAAAAGTGTGATTAAAATAAAAAACTGTTTCCATAGAGTGAATTCCAGCTTATAGAGATCCTGTAGGACATGGTAGAGTTGCCCCATAGACTTCCCGCCAGGTGGATTTGAACTGCTGACCTTTGGTTTACAGCAAAACTCTCAATCACTATGCCATTATAGGTTCCAAGGTGGGATTTAGAGCAGGTTTTAAAGAGATGCCATTAACTAAAGATAAACTAAAGACTTTGTTTCAATGTCAGCTGCAAACTGCTTTTGCTTGTTAACCTGGGTCTGTCTAGAAGTGAAATAAGCAACTCACAAAACACCTCTTCTTGGACTTAAGAACTTCTCACCAACAAATCTCAGCCCCACCCACACCTCTGTTATGTTTGAGGTAAAAATGTTTACTAGTGGCTTCACTCTTTTTACATGATGAAAGACAAAGAAACTACAGGCTGTCCTTCCTCTTTCTAGAATAGCCAAAGAAAGAAAAATCATCTCCTCCAGGTTCCCTTCTTATATCCCCATTTTCCATCTGCTGCCAGGCCCAAAACACCAGGAAAACCATAACTTGTTTAAAAGAAAGAAAACAAAAAGAAAATCCCATACCAAAACCTATGAGACACAGCTATGGTAATTCTCAAAGGTCAATTTATAGCAATAGATGCATGCATTAAAAACAAGAAAGGGACCAAATCAAACATTAGCTACACAACTCAAACAAATTCAAAGAGAACAGAAAAAGAGGCCCAGAACCATTGGGAGAAAGGGAATAACAAATATCAGAGTAGAAATCAATGAAATTGAGAATAGAAAGCAAACAAAACCAGAAGTTGGTTCTTTGAAAGGATCAACAAAATCAACAAAACATTGACCACACTGACAAAAGAAAAATAGGAAAGGACACAAATAACCCCAAATAAGAAATCAAATAGGGGACATTACAACAGACCCAGGAGAAGCAAAAAGGATCATAAGAGAGCACCATGAAAAACTGCACTCTAACAAGTTTTAAAACCTAGAGGAAATGAATTAATTTCTAGAAACACACTACCTATCTATACTAACACAAACTTGGGTAGAAAATCTGAACAGACTCATAACAAGAAAAGAGATTGGAAAGGTGATACTAATAATTTTTTTTAACTCCTAGCAAAAAAAAGTCATCGCTGAGATGGCCTCACTGGTGAATTCTGCCAAATATTGAGAGAAGAGTTTACACCAGTACTACTCAAACTATTCCAGAACATAGAAAAGGAAGGGCTACTTCTGAATTCATTCTATGAAGCCAATATAACCCTGACACCCAAACCAGGCAAAAAACATGGAAAAAGAAAACCAAAGACCAATGTCTTATGAGTATAGATACAAAAATTCTCAACAAGATTTTAACCAATAGAATTCAGCACTGTATAAAAAAACTAATCCACCATGACCAAGTGGGATTCAGACCAGATATGCAAGATGGTTCACCATTGGGAAATACAATCAATGTAATTGATCACAAATAAAAAAAAAAAAAGAATCATAATCATCTTGATTAATGCAGAAAAGACATTCAACAAAGTTTAGCACTCATTCTAGATAAACACTCTCAATAAGATAAGAATAGGAGGGAAATTCCTCAACAAAATAAAGGGCACCTATACAAAAGCAAGAGGCAACATTATTCTCAAACAAAGAAAGCTGAAAACATTTCCCTTGAGAACATGGCCTAGACAAGGATGCCCATTATCACTCTTATTCAATATTGTATTGGAAGGCCTAGCTATAGCAATAAGGCAAGAAAAAGAAACACAGAGCATCAAAATCAGTAGGGAAGAAGTAAAATTGTCCTTATTCACAATAGATATAGTATGATACATAGAGAACCTCAAAGACACCACAAGAAAACTATTGGAAGTAATAGTAAGATTCAGCATAGCAGCAAGATACAAGATAAACATACAAAAAGCAGTTGGATTCCCATACATAAAGAAGCCAGGAAAGCAACACCATCATAATACCAGAAACAAACCTATTGCCGTCACGTCAATTCAGACTCATAGTAACCCTATAGGACACAGTAGAATTGTTCCTTAGAGTTTCCAAGGACAGTCTGGTGGACTTGAACTACTGACTTTTGGTTAGCAGCTGTAGCACTTCAGCACTATGCCACCAGGCTTTCCACCGTTTATAATAGCCCTAAATAAAAAAAAAAAAAAACCCACATCTGCATAAAAAATCTAAAAATTTATTTCAACAACAACAACCTGGAATAAGCAAAGCACTGCTGAAGAAGAGGGACACAGTGTGAGACTTCACACTACCCGACCTTAGAACCTACTACACTGCCATGCTAGTCAAAACAGCCTAGTACTGGTACAAAAACAGACACATAGGCCACTAGAACAGAACTGAGAGCCCAGAAATATCGTCATCCTCTTTTGAACAGTTGATATTCGACAAAGGCCCAGAGGTTGTAAACTAGAGTAAAAACAGCCTCTTTAACAAATGATGTTGGCAAAGCTGGATATCCATCTGCAAAAAATTGAAACAAAACCCACGTCTCATACCTTACACAAAAACTAACTCTAAATGGATTAAAGACCTAAATATCAAACCTAAAATGATAAAGATCATGCAAGAAAAAAATAGGGTCAACAATGGAAGTTCTAATACACTGCTTGGACAGACTACAAAATCTGACTAACAATGCACAAACAACAGAAGAGAAAATAGATAAATGGAGATTTTTGATGGCACTTGGCTTGGCAAGAATCAAACACTTGTGCTCATCCAAAGACTTCTTCCAGAGAATTGAAAGACCACCTACAGAATGGGAAAAAATATTTTGGCAACTGCATGTTGGATTGATGTCTGATCTCCATAATCTACAAGATACTGCAAAACATCAACAAGAAAAAGGTAAATAACCCAATTAAGCAGTGGGCAAAGGAGATGGACACACACTTCACCAACGAAGACATCCAGGCAGCCAAAAGACACATGAGGAAATGCTCGCGATCATTAGCTATTAGAGAAATCCGAATCAAAACTACAATGAGATACCATCTCACTCCATCAAGGTTGGCCATGATCCAAAAAACACAAAACAGCAAATGTTGGAGAGGCTGTGGAGAGACTGGAACTCTCCTACACTGCTGGTGGAAATGCAAAATGGTACAACCTCTTTAGAAAACGAGTTGGTGCTTTCTTAAAAAGCTAGAAGTGGAAATACCACATGATCCAGCAATAATTCCACTCCTCAGAATGTATCCTACAGAAACAAAGGCTGACACCCAAACAGATACATGCACATGAATGTTTATTGCAGCACTGTCCACAATAGCAAAAAGGTGGAATCAACCTAGCTGCCCATCAACAGAAAAATGGATAAGCAAACTATAGTTACACACACACAAGGGAAACTATGCAATGATGAAGAACAATGACAATTTTAGGAAGCATCACAAGATGGTTTCAACTAGAAGACATTATGGGGAGTGAAATCAGTCAGCTGCAAAAGGACAAGTTTTGTATGAGACTTCTGCTACAAGACTTAAAAATAGATTTATGTATAGAAGAAAAGACTCTGACAACTACAACGGTGCGGGGAGAGAGAGAGAGTTAGTCACAGGTTAAATAGTTGATAGGAATTTGATTAGGTGAAAGCAGTGACAGCACACAGTAGAGAGCAGATCAATATAACTGGACTACATCCTAAACTAAAATATTTTCTAAACTCAACCCAATATTTCAAAGGATAGAGTAGCAGAGATGGGGTTCTGTGGACCATATTTTCAGGGTACATCAAGGTCAGCTGGCACAACTAGTCTTTTGCTAAGATAGTCTTCTGCACCCCTGAGTGGCATCTGTGGTCTTAAAAGCTAGCAAGCTGCCATCTGAAGTACACCAAATGGTCCCAATCCATCTGGGACAGAAGACTGAGAACATCAAAGACATGAGGAAAAATTAACCCAGGAGACAGAAGGATCCATGTGAATGGGAGACTGCATCAGCACCATATCAGAAGAAGCAGATGGTGCCTGGCCACCACCAAAGCAGCTGTGATGGGGGACACAAAGCAGAGCCCCTGAGGCAACAGGAGAAAAAGAGGTGTGCAGCTCGAGAACTCGATTAAAAGACCAGAACTGATGGCCTGACAGCCTGGAAGGTCCCCTGGGAACATGGCCCCTAGATCTGCTGCTGGCCCTAACTGGAAACCAGTACAGAGGTCAACTCTTTAGACAAGAATGGAGTGGACACGGGGATACAGTGTGACCAAACCCCAGTGCCATCAAGTCAAGTCCAACTCATAGCGACCCTTTAGGTCAGAGTAGAACTGCCCCATAGAGTTTCCAAGAGAGTGCCTGGTGGATTTGAATTGCCGACCTTGTGTTGAGCAGAGGTAGCGCTTAACCCCACTACACCAACAGGGCTTCCATGGAGTGTGTACTTCATGGTTTTATACATTTATAAGAGGCTGTCCTACTGGTTTCTTTCCAGATGGAAGAGAAGAGAGTTGGAGAGGGAGTAAGTGCTCACTGAGAGGGTACTAGAAGTACAGAGCGAAAAGGGGGAATGTGCTGTCACTGGGCAAGGAGAGTAGATGTTGCTGCTGATAGGTGAGCATGCAAAATTGATTGGGATTGTATACTTTCACTTAATCACACTAGAAAAAAAAATTTATTTCAACAAACAAGAAACACTGATGAACGGGTCAATCCGCTAAGAAGACATAGCAATTCTAAATGTATGTGCACCAGACAACTGAGCTGCAAAACAGACAAAGCCACAGTTACAACTGGAAACTTCCACTATTCTCTCAAAATGGGAAGAAACTACTGTAAACATCCATTAATAATCAGAATGTGTAATGTACAGAGCATGAATACAGGAAAATTGGAAATCATCAAAAATGAAATGCAATGCATAAACATTGATATCCTAGGCGTTTGTGAGCTGAAATGCACACCTGTACTGACCATTTTGAACTGGACAATCATATGGTCTACTATGTCAGGTGTCATGGATTGAATTGTGTCCCCCCAAAAGTAGGTGTAGCCATGTGACCATGATTCTCTGTATTCTATGACTGTCCTCCATTTTGTGATTTTACTGTGTTGTATGTTAAAGGATTAGGGTGGGACTGTAAACCCCTTCATAGGATCACCTCCCTGCTTCACTGTAAAGGGAGTTTCCCTGGAGTGTGGCTTGCCCCACCCATAATCCTTGCATCCTACAAGAGATAAAAGGAAAGGGAAGCAGGCAGAGAATTGGGAACCTCACACCATCAAGCAAGCAGCTCCGGGAGAAGAGCGTGTTCTTCAGACCTCAGGTTCCTGCGCCAAGATGCTCCCTGGACAAAAACTGATGCAATACCGGACTTTCCTCCAGAGCTAACAAGGGGAAAAGCCTTCCCCTGGAGCAGACATCCTGAATTTGGACTTGTAGCCTACCGGACTGTGTAAGAATAAACCTTCCTTTGTTAGAGCCATCCACTCTGTGGTATTTCTGTTAGAGCAGCACTAGGTGACTAAAACACCAGGAATGACAACTTGAAGAGGAGTGGCATTGCATTCATCGTCATAAAGAACATTTCAAGATCTGTCCTGAAGTACAGTGTTGTCAGTGATAGGATAACATAGCTTTGAAACTTACTCTTGAACATCAGGTAAGTAAAGCAAAAGAAAGAAATGGCAAAGTAAAGAACCAAACAGAAGATTCTAAAGGGCGGCTCAAGCAGACAAAGTATTAAAATGGCATGTGCAAAGACCTGGAAATAGAAAAGCAAAAGGGAAGAACACATCTGCATTTCTCAAGTTGAAACAACTGAAGAAAAGATTCAAGCCTCAAGTTGCAATAGTGAAGGATTCTCCAGGGAAACTATTAAACAACTCAGGAAGCATCAAAAGAAGATGGAAGGAATACACAGAGTCACTATACCAGAAAGAACTGGTCAATGTTCAGCCATTTGAAGAGGTAGCATAAGATCAGGGACCAATGGTACTGAAGGAAGAAGTCGAAGCTGCATTGAAGGCATGGGCGAAAAAAAAGGCTCCAGAAACTGATGGACTATCAACTAATGTGTTTCAACAAACAGATGCAGCACTGAAAGTGCTCACTTTTCTATGCCAAGAAATTCAGAGGACAGCTGCCTGGCGAACTGACTAGAAGAGATCTATATTTACACCCATTTCAAAGAAAGGTGATCCAATGGAATGCAGAATTTATCAAACAATATCATTAATATCATACACAAGTAAAATTTTGCTCAAGATCATTCAAAAGTGACTGTAGCAGCGTATTGACAGGAAACTGCTAGAAATTCAAGCCAGATTCAGAAGAAGATGTGGAACCAGGACTGTCATTGCTGATGTCAGATGGATCTTGGCAGAAAGCAGAGAATGCCATAAAGATGTTTCCCTGTGTTTCACTGACTATGCAAAGGTATTCAACTGTGTGGATCATAACAAATTGTGGCTGACATTGCAGAGAACGGGAATTCCAGAACCCTTCATTGTGCTCTTAAGAAATCTGTTTATCCCCCACATTGATGAGTGGCGTCTGGGGTCTTAAAAGCTGCCAAGCTGCCATCCAAGGGCACAGCAAATGGTCCCAACTCAGCAGGAACCGATGCTCACCGAGGACCAAATGACATGAGGTAAAGACAACCCAGAAGATAGAGAGACCCACATGAGTGGGTGCCTACATCGACTTGGGACCAGAAGAACCGGATGGTGCCCGGCCACCACCAGTGATAGCCGCACTGAGTCTCACTGGCAACACAAGAATAAAAAGGGGTGCACCCTGAGATCTCCACTAAAAGACCTCAGTTGATGGTCCAACAGTTTCGGGGTTCCCCTGGGAGCATGGCCCCTGGCCCTGATGCTGCCCTTGCCCATAAATCATAACGAAGGTCCACTCTTCGGGCACAAATGGATTGGACTTGGCGATGCAGAGTGAACATATATTGGATGCACTTTATGGTTCTATGCAGGATATCATCTTGCTGACCTCTGGCTGGAGGAAGAGGAGTGGGTGGAGAGGAGGGGAAAGGAGGCTGTTGGGAGGATGAGACATGTATGGAGCAGAGAGGAATAGTGTGCTGTCACCGGGCAGGGAGAACAGTGGAAGCTGCATATAGGTGGGCATGTAAATTTATATGGGAATGTACATTTTCACTCAGTCATAATAAAAAAAAAAAGAAAGAAATCTGTGCATGAATCAAGAGGCAGTAGTGTTAACCGAACAAGGGAACATTGCATGGTTTAGCATCAGGAAAGGTGTGTGTGAGGGTTGTATCCTTTCACCCTACCTTTTCATTCTGTATGCCAAGCAAATAATCCAAGAATCTGGACCACATGAAGAATACGGCATCAGGCCTGCAGGAAGACTCATTAACAACTTGCGTCACGCAGATTGAACACCACCTTACTTGCTGGAAGCGAAAAAGATTTCAAACACTCAGTGATGAAGATCAAAGGCCACAGCCTTCAGTGTGGATTCCACCCTCAACATCAAGGAAACAAAACTCACAACTGGACCAGTAAACAACACTGTAGTAAATGGAAAAAGGACTGAAGTTGTCAAGGGTTTCATCTTACTTGGGTCCACAATCAACATCCATGGAAACAACAGTTAAGCAATAAAGTGACACTTTGCACTGGGAAAATCCGCTGCGAAGGACCTCTTTAGAGTACTGGAAGGGGAAGATGTCACCTTGAAGACTAAAGTGAGCCTGACCCAACCCATGGTATTCTCAGTTGCATCACGTGCATGCGAAAACTGGACCATGGATGAAGAAGACAGAAGAAGAGTCGATACCTTTGAATTGTGGTGTTGGAGAAGTATGTTGAATGTACGTGGACCACCAGAAGAATAAACAGGTCTATTCTGGAAGACGTACAACCAGAGTGCTCCTCGGAAGCCAACATGGCAAAACTGCTGCTTATGTACTTTGGACATGTTGTCAGGAGGGATCAGTCCCTGGAGAAGGACATCATGCTTGGTAGAGTGCAGGGTCTGCAAAAAAGAGGAAGACCCTCGACGAGATGGATTGGCACAGTAGCCGCAACAATGGGCTTAAGCATAAAAACGATTGTGGACATGGTGCAAGACTGGGCACTGTTTTGTTCTGTTGTGCATAGGGTCGCTGTGAGTCGGAACTGACTCAATGGTACTTAACAACAACAACTCTCTACAACTGACGAGACAACTAGAGAGAAAGTCAGCAAGGACATTGTGTTATGAGGACAGCCGATTAAGTTTGTAAACTCATCCTAGAAAAAGTGCTCCATACCTCATTGCTGAATATCACCATGGTCATCTTTGAAGCACTCCTCTTTGGAAGCTATGGACTGATGCCAGTGCCTAGTCCACCCTTCAAAGTAATTTTGGAACTCTTTATCTGGAATGGCCGTCAGAGCTGTCATCGTATTAACCTTGATGTCCTGAATGTCATCCAAATGTGTTCCTCTCAATATTTCCTTTACCTTCAGGTCAAGAAAAAAGTCAGTGGGGGCCAGATTGGGTGAGTAGGGAGGGTATTCCAGTACAGTTCCTTGTTTACTGGCTCTAAACTCCCTCACAGACGATACAATTAAGTTCAAGAACTTGCCACCGTGCCACTGTGAGCAATGGACATTCCAGAAAGAGTTTCCTAATTGCTTTGAAGGGTGGACTAAGTGCTGGCATGAGTGCATAGCTTCCCAAGGGGGGCCCTCCAAAGATGACCACAGAGATATTCAGCAATGAGGTATGTAGCACTTAGAACAATTAATTTCACAGACTTGTTGGACCTCGTAATCATCTAGTGCAGCTGTCATCAAAACACAAGCCATCACAAGTGGATGGCTTTAACAAAGAGAAGTTTATTCTCTCGCAGTCTGGTAGGCTGTAAGTCCAATTCGGGTTATCAGCTCCAGGGGAGGGCTTTCTCTTTCTGTCCGCTCTGGAAAAAGGTGCTTGTGCTATGTCAGTCTTGGACTGGAAGCATCTCAGTGCAGGAATGTCAGGTACAAAGGACGTGCTACAGTCCTGGTACTGCTTTCTTGGTGGTACGAGTTTCCCGTGTCTCTCTGCTCACGTCTTTCTTCTATATCTCAAAAGAGATTGGCTTGAGATACTATGCAGTCTTGTAGACCTCATCAGTGTGAACGCTCCTAATTCATCTTATTAAATCATACTGACAGATTTATAACGCAAGAGGTAGCATATGATCAGAACCAATGGTACTAAAGGAAGACAAGCAACAGGTAGTGATAGGCAGAGAGGTGTATTGCAGGTGTAGGTGAGGATAGCCAGGAAGGGTCCTGGTTAATGATTACAGCCAAGGAGCGTGTCCAGTGACCAGACAGCCAGCACCAGGCAGCTAAGTCTGCCTCCAACGAGGCGGGGCTCTCCCACCACAGACTTGGCCTGCAGACCTCTCTGCGAACGCCAGGGCAGCACCCTTGACAGCAGCCTCCAGGCCCCCCTACCTGCTGTGGGGGGATGCTCCCAGGACACAGGGTTTCCCAGAGACGCAATCCAATAGCACCTGCACCCCACTGCGGGCAGAAGAGGCCCCAGGACAGATGAGACTGGAGTAAGGGCTTCTGGGAAGGGGCTTCTGCCAGAGCGTTAGGCCCCGGCCCACCCACCTCCACCCATCCCTCTGCCCACGCTGCCCAATCACAGACAGACCAGCTGCAGCGTCACTCAGACTGGTGTCTGGGGCTGGGGGTCAACTCTGTCTACATACTCGGCTGAGGCTCACACCCAGGACGATTACAGCCACGCTCACCACTGGAGGGGAAAAGCTTCCTCTTGGACCTATCTAGAGTCATGCCCATTCCTCCAGGCCCCCTGTACCGTGGCAGGGTGCTGTGACAACGGGAAAGCCCTTACATCCTCAGGGCTTCTGTTCTCAGCCCACTTTGTCCTCTGGGGCTGCACAGAACAGGACTGGAGACTAGAGGAGCATCCAGGAGCTGAAGCCATGGTCCCTGGGGCTCTGACCTCTCCAACTGCATGTTCCCAGAGCTGGGCCCTTCAGGCTCCAGATAGGGGCCAGGCAAGGCTGTCGGCCTGAAAAGACGTAGCAGAGGACAGGCCGGGCCCAATGGCCCCTTGGCCCTTACCCCAACTCCAGCAGCTCTCTTCTGGGGGAGGTGCATAAAAAGAGGTAAGTCTAGTCACCAGGTGAGTCAAAAATGACCTTAAAGCAGTCAGGATTGATTAACTCGCTCTCAGAGCCTGGCACTGCCACTGCGAGGATGTTTCTAGCACGTGGACACCCAGCATCCCATCTGTGTTAGGCACAGAGCTAAGACCCTGGTATGTGTTCCTGCAGGGAGCACGAATGATAGTAGCTGACAAGAAGCCACATCAGTGGGCACTCGGTAGATGACCGACCACAACAATGAGGCCTCGCAGTAGACAGCTTTGGGGAGGGCCAGCATGGAGGTCAGGCTGCCCGCCCACACCTGAGCCCAGGGCCTTGTGGGCCGCCTTCCATCCTGAGAAGTCTTGGTAGGGTCTCCCAGCCCCCCAACCTGACTTGCCTCACTCTGTTTGCCCAGGGGCTGGCACAGAGGGGCCAGAGGATCACGTGTCAGATGCAAATCAGCTCCCAACGTGGGAAGCAGGTACTGCGGGGTAATAGCGGCTCTCTAAATTTAGATGGGAAAAATCCCCGTAGAGTTGGCAGAAATATTCTGAGCCTTCCTTGCAGCAAACCTCTCCAGCAGGAGAGCAGGCAGAGGTAGAGAGAGACCTGGAGGGCCTTCAGAGGGTGACGGAGGAGAAGGCCCTGACCTCTAGAGGCCCTTCTGTCAGCCTGGACTCCAGGGTGGACAAGCACTCCTGACACTGGAGTCATGTCAAGTCTGATGGGTGTGCAGCCGTTGGGATCTCTCTGAGCCCGGGAGCTGAAATAAGACTGATGTGGATGAAGCTCAAGTGGCAGCAGGCCAAGGCAGTCCCCTCTCTGGAGGTCACAGCCCGGCTGGGATCTTCGGGGCCTGGACCCAGGCTGTAGCATCGGCTCCCTAACAAGCTCTTCATCTCTCTGGGACCCCCTGTCCTCAGCAGGCACTGTGGAATGGCTCAGTGACAGAGCCGAACCCCTAGGGTGCCAGCAGCCAAGGAGGGCAGGGTGAGCCAGCGTGCTGCAGGCAGAGGCACCCCCGAACTGCGGGAGCTCCCCTTTCCACCCTTATTCAAGGACCCAGCAAGCAAAGATTTGACCTCAGAGCTTGAAATCTCGAACATGGGAAGGACGGCACGTTGCAGGGTGGCCCGCTGGGGCACGGCAGGGCCGGGGGGGGACTCCAGCCTACAGAGGGGTCTGTGGCAGCCGGTCCTAAGCTTCAGCTCTGGAGAGCCCAGCGAGCACTTGGAGAGCATCCAACCCCCGTGGTCACCTGTCACACCTGCCAGGACCTGTCCTGCTTTGGAAGCTGGGTACTTGCTCCAGCTCTGCCACTGCATCTGGGCTCCATCTCCCTTCACACAAGAGGACCCATGGTGGCTGCCAGGCCCTGGGTCACCAGGCTCCTCATGGGATGGCCACAGAGTATAGCACGTGCTGCTTACAGAGCTGCAGGTTGGGGAGAGGTGAAGAGAGAGGGGCTCAGGGGTACACTTGTCATGAGGACGGGGACATTCAAGGACAATGGGGGGATAGAGTAGTCAGGGAGAGGGCCTCTTGCCTTTAGGACATCAAGTGACCCAGCTGGCTTGGGAGGTCAGGCCCTCACAGGGTGGGAGGCAGCCAGATGAACCAACAGACCAGGCCAGTCCTCAGAGGGCTCACTGTGGAGATTGAGGGGGGCCGAAGCAGAGCCCCAAGGATGGGAGTTAGCACAGCCTGCAGGGTCCCCGCGGACACCTGCTGGTTCTGATGTTAGCTCATTTACTGTGATGAGGTGGTCGACTTGAGAGGCACGCACATTCACAGGGAAGGAGGTGAAAACGGAGGGAGGTGGCTGGCAGGGCAGGCTGCACAGCAGGGGACTTCAGCTGTCGGGAAGCGCCTCCGTGACGGCCCCTCAGTGCCCCCAATCACCCAGATCTGGCTCCCCGCAGCCAAGAGGGAGTTGCATCCCCCTCCGCTCCACCACTCGCCTCCCTTTGGCTGTCCAGCCAATGGGCATGGGCGGCTAGCGTCTCGGGTAAAAGGATTATATGATCTGTAATGTATATCCAGACACACGCGCGCCTCTCGGAGGACAAGAGAAGGAGAGGGAGCTGAGGGAGCTGGCTGGAGGGGCTCTATAACCAGGTTATTGAACCCGAGCCCTCCCAGAGTGGGGATGTTAATGGCTCCCACAGTCCCGGCCCCTTGGAAATCAATCGCTCCAAAGGCTGGCTCTCTGCCCCTGCCCTACCCTCCCTTCCCTCCTCGCCTCACCTCCCTCCTGTCCCTGCCTGGCGATTGCCCCTGGGGGTTCAGCTGGCCTGCCTGTGACCACATCCACACAACCACATTTGGGAGCCGCCACAGGGCCATTTTGTCTACAATGCCTGGGTGTGGCCCCCTTGAGCTCTGGCTCCTTGTAGGCACAAGTCAATAGCTTCAGGTGGCAGGGGGGCAGCTGTCAAGAGCAGGTGGGGGCTCCTGAAGAGATGGAGAGGTCAGGCCGAGCATCTGGAGTGCATCTCACAGAGGAGGGGAGGAGGGGGTGAGCAGGGGCAAAGGAAACCTGCTTACCCACTGGTGGGTGATGGCGGCCTGGGGGTAGCTGTCATGTAAGCAAATGGCATCAGTGGCAGACATCACTCTCCGGGGACCTGATGGCTGCTCAGAAATCAAATCTTCATCAGGCATGCACCCAAGTGCCTGGGCCCCCAGATGGAAGTGGAGTTTCTGTGCAGAGACAGAACAGGCCTAGTGCTCCAGCGCAGAGCCACCAGCAACCACTGCGGTGCACAGACAAGGGGGTGCAGGAGGAGGTGCTCTGACTGCACAGGACCAACCTCTCTGGTGGTGAGGCTGTCTGGGTAAAGCCCCCAAGATGCAACAGGCCTCATCCTGGCTCTGGTTCCATTGTCGTTGGCCAACATGGGGGCCCTGGGTGAGGCTCTGGTGTCCTCAGGTGAGCCAGACCTGAGATAAGCGCACCCACCAGCAATGGATGTCTGCAGTCATGGCCCATCATGTCACCGAGGGGGGTGGCATTGTCACACTGAAGACCTCTCCACCCCAAGCAAGCCCCAGTGAGGTTTCCGGTATCCATCATCTTGCACACCGCTGGTCTCCGCTCGAAGTTCTGGGGGCTGCCTTCAGGGTCTCCAAGGGCACCTGAAGTGTTCAGGAGGATGTGCCATCTGGATAAGGAACAAGACAGCCACCTCTCAAGGAAAAGGAAGTGTCCTGCTGAGAGCCTTGGGGTTCTGAGAGGGAAACCAAAAACCCAAACCAAACCCGCTGCTATCCAGTTGATTTCAACTCATAGTGACCCTAAAGGACAGAGTAGAACTGCCTTATGGCATTTCTCAGGAGTAAGTGGTGGATCCAAACCTCGTGGTGCGACATAGGCTCAGGCGCAGAGGCAGGGTGAGGGCTGGGGCTGGCCACTCCACATCCAGATCGAGGCCCAGCTATGCAGTTTGAGCTCCCGGCCCCCAGGTGCCTCAGCCTAAGTCTCCTAGCTCTGCCTCCCCAAAGGGCCCCGGAAGGGCTAGCATAGAGGAGGAGCAGGCTTGTGCCTTTAAAGCCCCCAGTGGGTCTTGTTGCCCGGAGAGCAAAGATGCGGTAGGAGGGCTGGGGGGGAACTTGGTGTGGTGGGAGCAGCGTCACTCAATCCAAATGTGCCTCCCCCAGGCTTTCAGCCCTGAGTCACTAAAGCGAAGGATGGAGGGTAAGAACTGGTTACCCAACCCTTCTAGAAACTCATCTGTGAGTCAGCTCACTGGGCCTTTACTGACTGCCATGTGTCCCCCAGATGAGAGTCCCGCGGGCAGTGGCGGTGGCAAGAAGTGCCAGTCTTTCTCATTTTGGTCTTTTCTTGGTCCCATTGTGGAACTGCACAGCTTTGACCATGTGCGGGTTTTTCAGCAGAGGTCAGACATGAGTCCAGGGTGGTGCATCCCCACACTTGCTGCATGTGGTGGCATTTTGGCACAAGCAGCTGGGCACTCCTTTGACTGGGTAGAGTCCACAGCGCAGCCCAGAGGGGCCCAGGACTCAAAGCAGGGAGAAGCTGGCAGGGCCAAGGGTAGGGCAGCATAGGCTGAAAGCATCACCAACCTTGGAGACCACAGGGTTCCATACTATCCCAAATGTACAGATGGGGAAACTGAGGTCCAGCAGCAGCAGGGACTTGGGCACCACAGGCAAAGTAGACTTCCTCCTCTCCTCCTCAGGGGTAATGACTCGGGGAAAATCCACCTGGGCCACAGACAGGAGGCTGGCAGCTGGCATTCCCTCGGCCACCCCTGGCCAATGAAGTTGCTAGCACCCTGGGCCTGCCTGCCTCCTTCAAGATGGGCAGCCCCAGTGAGGAGGCCAGCGCTGATGTCAGGGAGCAGAGGCTTGAGCACAGTGGGTCTTCAGAACTCAGCCAGCAGAGGCCACAGCCCAGCCTCTAAGCACTGTGGGGCCACCCGAAGCCACTACCTCACTTGCGCCAGCCATAGCAGGGGGACATTCCCTTCTGACTCCTGGACTGGTGCAAAGGTAAACTGAGGTCCTTGATGGACGCTTTGGGGCTTTGGTGTGGGGACAGCGAAGTGGCTCTGAGTCACAACACCCCTTCCTAGCCCCCTCTCCTAAGCTCCTGCTGCCCCCCTTCCAGGGCACAGATGAGTTTGTGAAACCGCAACTCTTCTCATTCCGAGCCAGGGTCTCACCTGTGGGAATCAGAGCAGCTAACGCCGGGCCCCGAGGGGCAGAGGTAGCTGGTCAGGCGCCGTGGAGCTGATACTGCCCCAAACGGCCAGGGCCCCTTAGCATCCAAGGCTGGCAGCAGGGGTGCCAGTAGAGATCCTGCGTTGCAGGACTGCCTATACCGCGCCCGGTGGTCCCACGCAGCGGGCGGCCACGAGCGGGAGGCGGTGGGAGAGCCAGGCAGGCCGCGCCCCTCCGCGCGCCCTCCCCGCGCGCCGCCGGCGACAGTGCGCCTTCCGAGCAGGGGGAGGAGAAGCTGGCGACGGCGGGCGGCGGCGGCCGAGGCGGCGGCGGAGGCGGGACTCGGAGTTTCCTCCGCAGCGGCGGCGGCGGCGGCGGCAGCAGCGGCTCCCAGGCTCCGAGGCAAGGCCGCCGCCCGGGACTCCGGCTGCGCTCGGCTGCTGCAGTGGCGCTTTCCGCCGCCCGGGCTTTGGAAAGTTCCCGGCTGCGACCCGCGGAGCTGGCGCAAGGAGCCGAGCGGAGCGGAGGTGAGCGGAGCACGCGCGCCCCGGGCCCCCGCCCGGCGGCCCCCGCGCCCCCGACGGGCACGCCCCACCCTGCTCCACCCGAGCCCCGCCGGCCCGCACGCCGCGGGCAGCCGCACGCTCCCCTGGAGACGCCGCCTCCCGGGCTACACCGCCGCCCACTCGCGCGCCCAGACCGCGAGGCAGCCCGGGTGCCTGCAGTGCACACAGCGGCAGCCCCTGACCCGACCACCTGCCTGGCTCCAACCCACACCTCCCAGCTTGTGCCACGCCCCAGGACACACCCAGACACGCACCCGCACATCCCCGAGATACCCCGCACTAAAGTCGACGCCCCCACCATGCCAACTCCCCAGATGCCCAGTACAGACACCCCACCCACGTTGCGAGCCAGGAACACTGCAGTCCACCCCCACCCAAGCCAAGCCCCCACACAAACCTACACCCACGTACCGCTCCCACGGGGTGTCCCGGCACCATAGCCCAGAGTCCACGAGCCCACGCCCGCAGTCCGCCCTGCCTGGCATCTCCAGCGCAAACGACCTCACTGCTGCTCTCCAGCACCCCTCCCGCCCCCACTGCAAAGAGCCCCCAGCACCCCCACGTCCCTGAGCACCTCCCATCACTCCCCCACACCTGGCACACCGGCTGTGGAGCTGCCAGGCGCCTCTGGCTCTCACTGGCGGCGGCTCACAGCCCAGCCCCCAGGTGCCTCCCTGGGCAGCCCGAGACTCCCCAGCGTCTGGCTTGGCCTCTCCCCTAAAAGATAAAGAAGGCATCTGGGGCCCCAGGTAGGTACTGAGATGGCACGGGGAGAGGGTGCGGGAAGGGGTGAAGAGAGCAGGTCCTGAAACGGCGGCAGCTCAGCTGGGACCCAAGGGGCGCCAACTGCTCCCAGCGCGTAGTAGGGGCCGGGGTCTGCGCGCTGTGCGGATGCCTGTCTGCCGTGGGGCGGGGGGGGGGGAGGGCTGGGCGTGCACGTGTGCTTGTGCGTGTCTGGGTGCGAGGGAGGGGGAAGACAGGCAGAGGGGGAAGCAGGAGGCACCCTTCTGGGCTCTCTCATGCAACAATTGGTTTCATTCATTCATACCTTCTTTGTCAACGAGCATTTCTTCCCGAGTACCGGGAGGGTACAGGCCCTGTGCTGGGGCCGGGCCAGCAGGAGGCCGGGCCCACACCGACCTGCCTTGAAGGGGCTCCCAGTCCCGCCAGGGACAGGCCAGGAAAACCAGAGAGCAGTCCCCAGCAGAAAGTGGATTTGGTGGCAAAGAGACTGAATTTGGCAGCAACGGTGTCTCTGGGAGTTGTACTCCTGTCCATGTGACCGGGCCGCCACAGCCCAAATCCTGCCGCTGTGCCCGGTCAGGGGACGACAGGGGCGCCCGGCGGCCCTCGCCTCGCCAGGATACCTGAGGGAGCGGGGGGTCTGGGGAGCGGAGGGCGCAGCGCCCACCCAGCGGAGAGCGGGAGCGCGCCGCCTGCAGCCTGGCTCCGCCCGCCCGGGAGGGCCTGGCGAGGCCCGGCCGCCCGGCGCGCTCCCTGGCCCGAGCCTCCCGAGAGCGGCCGCGGGGCGGGGCGGGGCCGGGGACTCTCGCGGCGCTGCCGGGGGCCGGAGGGGGGCAGGCCTCGGCAAAGTGGAGGGGCGCTTGGCGACGCTCGGCCCCGCAGTGCGGAGATGGCAACAGGTTCCCATTTGTCCTGCTGCTGGCGCTGCGGGTGATGCTGGCGCCGGGCACAGAGCACTCACTTTCGAGATTGAATCCCCCCCACTCCTGAACGCTCCCCCCGGGGCTGCTGGGGAGCGGCCAAGGCACAGCCGGCCGCGGGCTCCTCTGTGGGAGGGCTAGCCAGCAGGGGTCTAGAGCAACGGACGGGCAGTGGAGCCTTTGGGAGACACGGGCTCGGCCCCCAGGGCTGCCGGGAGTCTCAGCATCCCTTTCTTCGCCATTGTGGAGGCTGTTCCTCCGCCTGCAGCTCCGGTCACCTCCAGGGAGCCCTCTGCAGAAATCACTGTAGACACTTCAGGACTTCCTGCCTCCCAGAGCTTGGCGACCCTCTGTCCAGCAACCGCAGTGAGGCCCCCTGGCAAGGCCCCTCAGGGCACATGTCTCCAGTTCCTCCCTGGACAATCTCCTTGGAGCCTTCAAACTCCTGCCCATCCCAAGGTCCCATCCCCAGCTCCAGCAGGTGCTCACATCTGCCGCCCTGGAGCTAGGAGAGACAGAAACCCAGGGAGCTCACCAAGAAAGAGGCAAAGGAGCCCCAGTCTGCAGGCTCTTGGAGTGACAGCCTGAGAGAGAGCCAAGGAGGGAGACCACAGCTGGCCGGCAGACCTTCCTTGTTTTTAGTATGCCGGGAGAGTGGAAACTCTGGTGACGTGGTGGTTAAGTGCTACAACTGTTAGCCAGCTAACCAGAAGGTCAGCAGTTCGAATCCACTAGGTGCCCTTTGGAAACTATGGGGCAATTCTACTCCATCCTATAGGGTTGCTATGAGTTGGAATTGACTTGATGGCAACAGGTTTGAAGGAGAGTGCCTCGGGGGTTCCAGAAGTGAGCAGAATCTGGAGAGAGGGCAGAGGAAGGCCCGTGATGGGGGCGGGTGCAGGGCCTGGAGTGCAAGAGAGAAAATGGCACACGGCCCAGCTGCCTGAGGTTCCCAGATCCAGGCGGTTTAAGTTGAACTGCCCTTGGGGGCAGAGTAGGGAAGGTCCTTGCATGTTCTTAAGCAGGGACCTGATGGGACTTTGTTGGAGACTGGCTGACAGTGCCCCACAGGTACAAGCCTGGAGGCGCACTGGGGAAAGGGCAAACTGGAGGCTCCTTAAAAGTGGCCTTGCTTTCTGGGATCTGTTCTCTTCCACCCAACAGTCACCTCATAAGCATTTCTCACTCTATACCTTGGAAACCCTGGTAAAGTGCTGCAACTTCTAGCCAAAAGGTCAGCAGTTCAAATCCACCAGGTGCTCCTTGGACGCTATGGGGAAGTTGTACTCTGACCTACAGAGTTGCTATGATTCTCAATCGACTCAGCGGTGCTGGGTTGGAGGGTTTTTTTGTACTCCATAGCTTATGAGACCAGTGCTGAACTTCCAGGTTCCTTTGCATTTTTCACTTCTTAGAAAAACATTTCGTGGTGTCCATCCTTTGGTGTATTACTTTTCCATCTTTTAGCTTATTTTCCTCAAGTTGATTCCCAGAAGTGGGCAAAGGGGATGGATTTTTTGTTGTTGTTGTTTTTCTTGATACAGATTGCAAAATGGATTTCCGAAAGCGTTTTATCAATCTAGAGTCTTATCACCAAAGGCAGCAGCTTGTCAACTTCACAACAGCTTGGCCGGCACTGGGCAATCTTATTTGGAAATGATTTGACTTTACTAAGGTAGTAGGTGAAGAGTGCTACCTTAGTTTTTGAACTTAGTTTCCTGCATGCCTGAGGTTGAACATTTCCTCTTTTATGCCATATCTTCATGTTCTAGCCAGTTGATCAATTCTGGTCTTAACCTTTCTATGGATTTGTGTGAGGTTTGTTTTATGTGCCGCAATTTTCCTTCAACACTGTGATTTACTTTGGATGGGTTGTAAGCACAGAAGGGACCAGCGTTTTAGAACCCCCTCCACCCCATCACATTGTCGTGTTGCGTTCTATCGGCACTTATCACAGCCTGTCATTATTAGGTTTGGTCCCCTTGTTTGCTGCTGATCTGTCCTGTTAGACTGTGGTTGTCATGCGAGTAGGGGCCTCAGAGCTGCCTGGCTTGGTGCCCTGTTCCCACAGATGGGATGGAGCCCACTGGTCTTTGCTGGGTAAATGGCTGAATTCTAGTGGCAGGGCAGAAGATACACCGAGGCACAGGTTGATAGGTTCAAGCCCGAGGTCAGTGCGGGGCACCAAGAGGCGAGTGTGGACTTGAGAGGGTTTTCAGTTGAACTTAGATCCCTCGAGACGGCTTGGATGAAGTAGGGGGGTGAGGGGTGACTCCAGGATTCTGGGCTGGGTGACTGGGTGGATATGCTGGCTGAGAAGGTGGGTGGAATTGAGGAGTCGAGCAAAGTGGTAGGAGCAGAGTGCAGTGGGGTGGGATTTGGAGGTCAGAGCTCCTGAGTTCCTGTAGCGAGGCCTGTCCTGCTGAAGCTAAAGACAGCAGGGGATTTCTGGTCCTGGCTCTGCCTCCTCTCCATGATGTCAGCAGCGTCCCACAGTCGCCCAAGGTGGTGGCTATTGTGGGTCCATAATAGAGACGTACCATTGAGATCCAGGCAGGGGACTTGATTGGCCAGAGCCACTGAGTCAGTTGGGTTGGAGACCATCCCTAGAGCAGGGGTGTTGAGCTCTGGTCCTCACTCCACCCCTCCCCCACCTCCTGGCCAGGTGGCGCCACCAAGGGAGCTGTGCTTGACCAGTCCTTACTGGGCCCCTGACTGCCCTTGGCCTCTGCCCCATCTAGTCCCTCCTCGGTGGGAGCCCCAGCTTAGCTCACCACTAGCAGGGCCCACCCAGCTGCTCTCGCTGAAACCCGTTGGCTCGCTGACCACCCTGAGCCCTCCCCCGCCCGCCCCTGCCCCGCCCCTCTGAGCTGCAGCTCGGCACCCAAAAGGAGCAGCTTCCAGAGTAGAAGCTGGCTCAGGGGCCAGCAAGCAGCGGGAGCGCTGGCAGCGCCGGGCCTACCTTCCACGTGCCGCCTCCTCAGTTGCCCTGCCTTCTGCCCGCAGCCAGGCCTGGGGAATCCCTGCCCAGGGACTGCGGCCACACTCCCCGCGGAGGCGAGAACGTCTGCAAGTGGCTGCTCGCCGCCTGATCGCACTCCAGGTCTCTCTCCTTTTGTCCTCTACTCCCAGGGGTCGAATTGGGACAGCTCGGCTCTAAGAGGACCCACTGATGCCCGTTGCCTGGGTGTCACCTCTGTGCCAGGGCCTTCAACTTCTGCCCCACACGCACCCAAACTCAAAAGTCTGTACTTGGGGAGTGATCTTGGGCACAGTGAGAGACGCAGAAAGCCGGTGTGAAGGGCAGTGGCTGAAGCCTTGTGGCATCTTCAGAGAGACAGGGAAAGTACCCACAGCCGTGGAAGGGGCCACTGGGCGTCCAGCCTTCCTCTTCCCAGAGCAGGGAGCAGCGCCAGGTGCCGGACATTTCTAGGGGGGCACCTTTCTTTGCGTCTTCATTGGGGAGACGGAGAGCCGGAGGTGGGGAGGTGCCCCGCGGACCTGGACGCCCACCTAGGGGGAGCAAGGGTGGCTTCCCCCAGCCAGGCTCACGCCCAACTCCCCTTTCTCCACAGTGCCCGTGGCCAGTCATTCAGGGAGCCGATGGAGGGCCTGGGTCGCTCGTGCCTGTGGCTGCGCCACGAACTGTCGCCTCCGCGGCCGCAGCTGCTGCTCCTGGACTGCCGCAGCCGCGAGCTGTACGAGGCGGCGCGCATCGGCGGGGCGCTGAGCGTGGCCCTGCCGGCCCTGCTGCTGCGCCGCCTGCGCCGGGGCAGCCTGTCGGTGCGCGCGCTGCTGCCCGGGCCGCCGCTGCAGCCGCCCCCGCCCGGCCCGGTGCTGCTCTACGACCAGGGCGGGGGGCGGCGGCGGCGCGGGGAAGCCGAAGCTGAGGCCATCGAGGAGTGGGAGGCCGAGTCGGTGCTGGGCACCTTGCTCCAGAAGCTGCGGGAGGAAGGCTACCTGGCCTACTACCTCCAGGGTAGGTGTGTGCAGCCGGCCTGCCGATGCGGGGCCCCTCCCGCCCGGGGGATTCAGAACCAGTGCGACCTTGGGCAGAGCTGGGGTCAGGGTCCTTGCTGTCTCCCTGCCAGGGGCTGGGGGCTGGGGGTCTGAGCATGACCTTGGCTCAGTCCTTTGCCCTTTGAAGCCCCAATTTCTGAGTCTGGAAAGTGGGGAGAACTGGGCTGAAATGGCCTAGCTTAGTGGATTCTCTGGCTTCCCAATGGTCCTCACCCCACTGCCTAGGGTACCAGGGGGCCAGACCTCAGGCTCTGGGGACTTCCAGCAAAAGCATGGACTTGCTCCTCCCTACACCACCATAGTCATGACAGGCTGGGAGAGTGGTAACGTGGCCATGCCCTGACGCCCGGGCTGGGGACCTGGCCCAACGAGCCCGCGGAGCCAGTTTTGCCCACCCCCGGAGAAAAGCGGGGCCAGCACCTGTGGCTCTGTCTCTTGCAATGGCTGTAGCAGCTGTGGCTCCAGGGTGGTGCAGGGGTGCCCTCAGCCTGCAGGGTGACTCCTGAACCACACCAACATAAATCAAGCTGCAGACTTTCTTATGCTCTTTGGGGACACTTGGGGTTAGCTCCTTGTCCCCAGCCAGGTGAGCAGGATCCTCCTTCTCCCCCTACAGGTGGCTTCAGCCGATTCCAGGCCGAGTGCCCTCACCTGTGTGAGACCAGCCTCCAGGGCCACAGTGGCCCCAGGGCAACTCAGGTGCCCAGGCCAGTGCCTGTGGTGGGTCTGGGCAGCCTGTACCTGAGTTCTGACTGCTCTGATGCAGAATCTGAGCCAGAGCGGGACCCCACCAGCTTCGGCCTGGATTCAGAGGGTGCCACACCCCCACCAGCAGGGCTACGGCCATCCTTTCCTGTCCAGATCCTGCCCAACCTGTACCTGGGCAGTGCCCGGGATTCGGCCAACCTAGAGAGCTTGGCCAAACTGGGAATCCATTACATTCTCAACGTCACCCCCAACCTCCCCAACCTCTTCGAGAAGAATGGTGACTTCCACTATAAGCAGATTCCCATCTCGGATCACTGGAGTCAGAACTTGTCCCAGTTCTTTCCAGAGGCCATCGCATTCATTGGTGAGTCAGCCCCGTCCCCTGTCCTTCGGGCCTGGCTCCTGGGCCCTCCTCAGACAATCCCTCCCAGTCTGTAAGGTAGACCAGATGAACACGCAGCTGCCCTTCCCCAGAAAGTGGGATGGTGGTGTCGAGATGTGGGACAGTGGATCAGTCAACAGGGCAAGTGGGGCTGCTAGGAGAGCCTTTGCCTCAGGCAGGCTGCCCCTCCCTGTCCCCTTCTAGATGAGGCCTTGTCTCAGAACTGCGGGGTGCTTGTCCACTGCCTGGCTGGGGTCAGCCGCTCCGTCACTGTCACCGTGGCCTACCTCATGCAGAAGCTCCACCTCTCCCTCAATGATGCCTATGACCTGGTCAAGAGGAAGAAGTCGAACATCTCCCCCAACTTCAACTTCATGGGGCAGCTGCTGGACTTTGAGCGGAGCCTGAGGCTGGAGGAGATGCGCTCGCGGGGGTGTGATAGCGGGGGGCAGGGGTCCACCACCCCTGATGACCTGCCTTCCTTCTTCACAACCCCCACCAGTGATAGCGTCTTTGAGCTTGACCCCACATAAGGCCCTCCTCTCCCACCACCTCGCAATGGGTGCTCCTGACCACCTCAGGTGGCGGGGGAGGGTGCGGGTGGGGTGGTACTGGGGGCAGGGGCTTAGCTGTAGGGGGGGAGCTGAGGGAGGGAGCACAATACCTCACATGGCATGGTGGAAAGAGGCAGGGGCTGGGGCCAGGGCTGCCCAAAGGCTGAGTTGCCTCCTTTTGCCTGCAGGGGCGAGGCCGAGAAACTCAGCCTCTCCACATGAAACATCGGGGAGCCTATTAAACGTGCCTATCAAACCTGCCACCACTTTTGGGCAGAACCCCGCTCCAGAACCTACTTCTTCTGCGACTGTTACTTTTTTCTTTGGGGGGGTGGGGGTAGGGTTCCCCTTGGGAGGGGCCTTTCACTGGGTCCTGGCCTTCCTGCTCTTTTTCTCTCTTCTGAAAAGTGTATGCCTGCTCGGGCCACATCAGGAGCCACAGGGCTCTGCTCCCAGGCCCATCCCTGTACACAGATGGACGCTGTAAAGAGGGATTTACTGGGGACGGGAGCCTGGGGTGGAAAGGGACAGTCCTCAATGGGCGGCATTCTGACTGTTGATCCATTTCTTCCACACATCTTGTGGGGATCACTGGGGTCCACTGCCCCAGAGCAATCACCCTGCCACCAGAGGAGCTGGGGAAGGGGGAAAAGAAGGCCTCCTTCTGGCCCCTGTAGCTCTCTCTTACACACACGCACGCGTGCACACACACACACACACATAGGCCCTTTCTGGCAGCCACACTCTTGGGTCTGCGCACTACAGGCCTGCGAGGGCTCCTGTCACCTTTCACCCAGGAGAAGGAGCAGGCTTTGATTGTTTTGTAATCCACCTCCTGATCACTCTCTTTAATTGTTCACCCTGAATAAACTGTTTGTTTAAGATACCACGGGAGATGCTGCCTGAGTGCCTTGCCTTTGGGGGGGGTGGGGGAAGAAGGGAGAGGGAGGGGGGATGAGACTGCCGCTGGGAAAAGAGGCTGCTGCGGGGACACAGCAGAAATGCAGGGACTGCAGGTGTGGCCACTGAGCAGCCAGCTGGCACGAGGGTCGTGAGGACCACAGACAGCTTGAGCAGAGACAGAGCGGCACTTCACAACAGGTGGGGGTGTCCCTCTGGCTGAGGCACTGTGGAATTTGGCCAGTGGAGTTCCAGGGCAGAGGCTCCCTGAAGCGGTAGATGGGAGGCAGCTTCCTCTGTGGCCTCCGGGCCAGAGGCCGGTGAGAGTAATGAGCACAGCTCAGGGTCAACCTCGGAATTGCACCGCCCCCCGATTTCAAGACAAACAGACCCCGCTAGCAGCAGCATGTCCACAGAAGCGCCTTAACCTCTCTGGTCCGGCAGCCGCACTTGCATTCATATTCGGGGCCCCTTGGCCTGTCGTTGTGTACCTTCTGTGGCGCCCCATTACTGCACCTCTGCACCCCATCCAAACAGTCATCTTTTAAATAACGGTACCATAAGTATTGGCCCCAAAACACAAGTCAGCTTGTTCATATTTGATTTGGCCCCTTCTGACACTACATGAAGATCACAGCTGTTCCTACCTGGCATTCACCGATGAAAACCAGACCCAGAGCGGGTCTCAGAAACAAAAGTATTGGTTTTAACTTGCTGAATGACCTCTCACAGCGGGTGGTAGAAACTATGACAGTAAATAGCGACTGCTCGGTGGTGCCCACCCTTCAAGGGGCACCCAGGCCAGGTCTCACACCTGTCGTATGCTTCTGCTCCCTACCTCAGCTCTGTGTGCAGCACTCTGAACCACAGAACCTCGGTGAGAAGTGGCAGGAAGCGCGGACAGGGGTGGGGTGCGCAAGTGACTGTGAGAAAGCAGAGGAGCCTTGCGGAGCAGTGGGGACCAGATGTCTAGAGAAACTCTTCTGACCCCGAACCCCGGCATGTGGGATGAGATCGAAAATCACTCTGAATGAATGACAGAATCAGGGGGCTCCTCGGCCCCGGGACTGAGAGAGGGCAGCAGGGGCACTCACCCCGGGGCTCTGCTCACTCGCTTGGCCAGTGGCACTGGGCATTGTGGGTCGCTTCTTCCTATCGGGACCCAGGAGGTGGGGAACAAAGCCTAGGTCTGAGTAGGTGGGACAGTGGGTGGGAGGCCCCCACACAATGCCAGGACTCCTGGAGGGCACAGCCCTCAGCATGTGTGGTAGACAGATGAGTGCTCCCCAAGATGTCCGCCTTCTCATCCTCAGAATCAGACAGAAGCCTCTGTGTTCTAGGAGCAGTCTCTGGCTGACAGCCAGCAAGGGAACAGAGCCCTAAGGTCTTGCAATAGCAGGGACCACAGGTCTGCTAGCAACCTGAATGAGCCTGGAAGGGAGCTTCTCAGAGTCACCTTGATGTATTACACTGTGACTTTAGTCCTCTGAGATTCTGAGCAAAAGCCCGCAAAGACGTGCATGTCCTCATTCCCAGAACCTGTGAATGAAACAGGACTTTACTCAGATCATGATACCCAGAAAACCAAACCCCAGCCATCAAGTCGATTCTGCCTCATAGTGACCCTACAGGACAGAGAACAAGTGCCCCACAGAGTTTCCAAGGAACGCCTGGTGGATTTGAACTGCCCGCCTTTTGGTGAGCAGCCATATAGCACTTTGCCACTACCCCCCAGGGTTTCCCAGATCCTGAAAGCCTAATGAAAACAGCAAGGTATAAAACATTTCAAGTCAATTTTTGAAAAGGTTCAGATCAGATGTGCGGGTGTTAGTAGTAGCCCAGAGTGCCTGGCAGATGCAAGCACAAATCCTCTGTGTCCTTTCAACACAGGCCTCAGAGAAGTTCTAGAGAAAATCCGAAAGAGCATATATAATGAAAAATCATATCCATGAACTGTACACACGAACAAGTCACCATGACCGAGTCTGCAGAAACAATGAATTACAGTATCAGCCCTGCAGAGACAGCGGATTGTGAAAATACATGACAGAGAATATAAAATAAGTATGATTATATTTAAAGAAATAAAACCATTAAAAATATAAGAAAAGAACAAGCAACTATAAAATGACCTGGTACTCTTGAAAATATGATAATTAAAATGAGAAATTCAAGAGATGAGGTAAATGGTATGGGAAACATAGCTGAAGAGAGACTGAGTGAACTGGAAGAAGGATCTAAATAAATTACCCAAAGTGCATCACAGAGAGCCAGAGTGAGGTCTCTCGTATGTTTGATAGGATTTGGGGGAAAAATAAATAAACAGAATGACAAGAGCCAATGTTTAAAAAGATAATGACTGAGAAGCTTCCAGAACTGAAGCACACTGTAGAAGGGTCCACTGGCATCCATTCTCTCACTTTCCCCTTTTAGGATCAGTAGGCCCTCCCCAAAACTGAGAGGGCGCGTGGCTTCACAAGTGGAAACTTCAACTCTTAAAGTCTCCGTCCACGTGCCTAAGTTCTCACCAAAGAAATGTGAGTAAAGTCATCTGTGCGACATCTTCCTTTGCTTAACCCTTTCACAGGCAATTTTTTTTTTTTAATTTCTTGGTGATGTCATGCTTTTGACTAATAAAATGGCTACTGCATCATGTTTGTTGGTCATTTTCTATTATTTGAAGAGATGCGGTGCCAATCACAAGCAGGGCATATCAGTCCACATTCCATGGAGCACATCAAACACGTGGGATATATTGGTCCCAGGCTGTATCACATTTCCTTGTTACATTTCAGCCATAAAATATCTTACTCAGCTTTCCAAAACTACACACAAAATACTGAATAAGCGTTGTACTTGCTGCACGTAATTGTTAACAGCTTGATTTAGAATGGCCTGTATCAGTACCGTGTTCCATGAAGCACGTCACTCTTGCGGGACATGCTAGTCCCATAGTACAGCACATGCATCCATGAACTCATTTACTTGACTATTGCTGAATGCTGGTAACCATACCTTCTCAACGGCACAAAATAAACAGTAAACATACTTGCAAGCCTCATCCTGCTGTACAGAAGCCAACAGATGCAAAAGCTTCCCACAGTCACTCCCCGGGAAGCACCCCTTCATACAAGTGACTCTCAACACTCCAACGTGGTGCAGCCTGCAGCAGTATCCGTCATGATGACAGAATATACTACAGTGGCTTAGTGGTGCAAATGTCTGCCAAGGAACTGAGACACATGTGATGATGAGACCAGCTCCATGATGAGATCTGTTACGAACAGCCAATCAGTTGAAATAGAGTTTCCTTGGTAGTGTGGCTTGCCTTTAGTATATAAATGGATGTTCTGGCAAGGCTGTTACTCTGGGTCCTGCATCTGGCACGTTGTCATCTGACCTCTGGTTTGAGGGACTTGAGCTAGCATCATACCTGCCAATCTGGAGATTCTTCAGCCCCTGGGAATGTGAGGTAGGAGAGCCTCCAGCCTGACGCCTGACTCATGGAATTTGGGCTTGCTGGCCTCTACAATTATGTGAGCCATTTCCTTGAGATCTCTCTCTCTCTCTCTCTCTCTCTCTCTCTCTCTCTCTCTCTCTCTCTGTGTGTGTGTGTATATTGATTTTGCTTCTCTAGAGAACCCATCCTAAGACATTTGGCTGGCCTCTTTCTCTTCTCCTCCCATAGCTTGACTGGGCAAACATGATCACCACCCTAATGTGGCAGAGAAACAAGAGAGGAGAAGCCTGGGTCCCTGAGCTAGCCCCATGGAGCAGAGTGGTCCACCTTCTCATCCCTCGGCCCTCCCAACTCTGGGATGATTGCTGTACATAAAATGAGCCTGAAAGAGGGCCTGGCATGTGCTGATTGTTCAACAGTGTCACTTGCAGTGTCCTTTTGATTAGCAGGAAAAGCTTTCATGAATATCAGCTATAAAGTTATATCCACATTCACACACGCAAAGAAACAGTGAAGAATAAATCACTTTTTCTCCACTTTCATGTTACCCTAAAACCTGCCACTGAGTTGATTACAACTCCTGGGGACCCCGTTGCAGGTCAGAGTAGACCCGTGCTCCACAGAGTTTTCAGGGCTGGTTTTCCAGAAGTGGGTCACCAGGCCTGTCTTCTAAGGTGCCGCTGGGTGGACTCAAACCTGCAACCTTTTGGTTGTCCACAGAGCATGCATCACCTAGAGACTCCTCAGACACCTCAAACTCACCACGACCAAAGCCATTCTCATCACATGTCTCTCAAAACCCACTGGCACCCCAGTTGGCCCCTATCTAGGAATGGCACCATAGTCCGACCGTCACTCCCCACCTCAGTCCACCAAAGCTACTCAAATTTCACAAAATCCCCCTGGGCTCCCAACTGCCAGGGTACCTTGGTACCCTGTCACCAACAGGTCAGCTCCAAGACAGTGGGTGACCAAGCCTGTGTGACTGCCCCTGCATGGCCCAGAACAGTGGATGCAGCTTCCCCTGAGAGCGTCCTCTTAGTTGTCGACCAGGCTCTGACACCCTGGGAGGAGCAGTGCACACTGGAGGCTGACTCTGCTCCCTACTTACAGCCCCCACCTTACACGGTCCTGGAGTTCAAGCCTGACTCACACTGGACAGTGTCATCCTCCTCCATGGTACTACCTTGCACGCAGAACACCTGCACCTTCAACAGCCAGCCATGGCACCTTAACATCTGTTGTCCCCTCAGCCAGAAACGCTGTCTGTCCCACAGTACTTTCCTCTCCAACCTACCCCACCCCCCTTTTGGCTAACCCTGAAGCTTTCTCGCCCCAGGGCAGTACACCCCACTGCCCAGTCACCCTAAAGCTTTCTTCTCACAAAGTGCCTGCATCAGATGGGAGATGGAAGGACGAAGGAGCTGTGCCACCTCTGCCTGATATGGGGGGCCCTCTACCTGCTCCTGGATAGATAGGGTAGGACCTTTCCAGCAAGGGAAAGCCTCCTCATGGTAGGATTGGGGGTCGGCGGCAGAGAAGAATGGGTGGCTGCCCCCGGTGCTGAAAGAATGCGCCGGGGAATGGACTTCTGAAGATGGAACCATGGTGCCCCCTTCTGGCCAGAGGTCACATTGCGCCCAGGGCTAGAAGTAGAAGGCTGCTCTCCGCTCGCAGGCAGCCTCATTTTCCCCAGGAAGGGGGCTGCTCGAGCGCTGCTCTCCTTCTGCCTGTAACCCAGAGGCTAGAGAAACCTCTTTTGGCTTCACCCACATCCTTTAAGCTCCAAAAGGGGTCTGATGAGGAGAGGGGTCTTGTCTATCACGCTCTCTAAATCAGGATAGGAGCTGGGGGGAGAGAAAGGACAGAGTCCTCACCACTGGGGAGGCCAGGTTAATGATCTCCTCCCCCGCTTCCCTGGCATCGACAGGGAGCTGGACAGACCGATCCGATGTCCAGCCCTGGGGCAAAGACCCGCTACACCCCATAGAGTACAAGGAGAGGCCTGGCAGGCTAGTGGCTCTGGGAGCCCAGGAAAGCCTCCCCTAGCTCTCGGGAGTGGAAGGTACTGTGCTAAAGAGGAGTTCCTGAACTCTGATCCAAGGCCTGGCGGTGGGATAGCGGGGGAGACAGAGGAAGATGGCCCACTGGCCAGAGGCTGGAGCCGGGGAGTGCCACTGAGCCTCTCTGCGATGAGCCTACGACAAAGGCCTAGGGAGCCAAGAGAGGCTTGGGCCTAGCAGGGGGACTCTGCAGCCCTGGAATGGCCACACAGGACGTGCAGAGAGGCTGGGCTCCTGTGGGCCAGGCAGCAGCCACACAGTTCTTCACATCTGCAGCCAGAATCATGACCTCCCTCCCGAGTGTGAGCCCTCCGGGCCAGAGAATTGAGACCCTGGGGCGTCTTCTCCTAGCCAAGGGCCCCCACCCCCTGCTCACCGACCCTGTGGCCCCGGCCTTCCTTCTGCATGGCAAGGTGCACTAGCAATGCTGTCTGCGGGGCCATGGAGAAGGACAAAGGAAGGGGAGGAGGAGGAAGCCACCCCTGCCCCCGACATGGCCATCTGCAGGACATCCTGTGGAGCACCACCCCTGGGACTGTGACAACACTCCCTGGACCTCTGTTCGGCATCTGGCCATCTCCAGGAATCAGGGCACAGAAGACACTGCTTGCCCACTCCACACAAAGGTGCCAGGATGGGCTGCAGACTGCGTCTTCCTGGCAGTTTGGGGCAGGATGGAAGGTTTTAGCAGTGGGAACAGAGACTGAGATGGCGGTGGGTGAGGCCATGTGGTGGTGTCATATGGGCATCAAGAGGAGAGGAACAGGCAGCAGGTGACACAGTCCCCTGCATACTCCTCCCCAGCTCACCACTGGCCCATTGCTCTGCTGTCTTTATTGGTTTGGAGGACACGACAGGGAAAAGGGCTGGAGGGCCATGACACAAGCAGGACCACCCACACTCGGCGAAGCACACAACAGCCGTGCGGGAAGGACGGCCCCTGGAGCCTGCGGGCCTCACAGAGGGAGGGGAGCCCCGCAGCGCCCCACTTCCCAGCTCCATGCCCCATGCCCGCACGTTCCAAGCTCTCCCCCAGAGGCTGCCCAGAGGTGAGGGTAGAGGACTGTAAGGGTCCAAGGGAGAAGAATGGGGTCATCCACAAGACACTTGGCCGCTGTCATCTGCTGGGTGGAGAGGAGAACACAGGGGAAGGAGCAATCAGATGCTGTCCCCCATGTCTCCTCCACTCCTAGAGTGGCATCTCCGGGCCTGCCCCGTCCGCTCCCACTCCCTCTCAGGTGCTGGGGTCTGTGGGGATCCCCACTAACTGTATCCAGCCCCCACCACCCTTCCTGGTCAGCACTAAAGCACCACTCCCAGGGGTCACAGGGCCCTCACCTGTGCACACCGGGCATCACCACTTGGGGGGCTGTGTAGCCAGGAGGCCTGGGTGGGTGTGGCGAGCCATGCCTTGTACAGAGGTCTCTTCGCCGGCCTCTGGGCCGTGCCCCGCCTTGCGAATGTGGCGAAGGAACGAGGTGGCATTGAATGCACGCTGTGGAGAGACAGAGGTGTCAGAACAGCCCCCGGGCCAGCCACAAGCCAGCCAAGGACCGCAGTGGCCACTGTGAAGCCCAGGCCAGATCCTCCAGCTACAGGGTGGGAGCAGGTAGCCACATCACAGTCCCCCCAGCTCCCTGCCCACAGCCACCTTCCAGTGGGTTCTGGCAAAATTCTTCTGGATCTGCTCACTGACGGAGCCCAGGATGTCCTTGTCAAGAGCTGCGTCCCCAGAGATCCTGGGGAAGAACCAAAGATCAGGAGAGGGGACTTCCAAGGGAGAAGTCCCTCTGGCCCCAGCATCACCTGGTGAGCGCTGTCACTCACCAAAGGTGCTGTAAGGCCTGTTGGCAAGTGAATCTCTTCTGGGGGTCCCGCTCCAGGAGGTGTCGGATGAAGTCTTTGGCTAGAGCAGGGAAGCTGGTCAGGGCCCCTGGCAGCCAGCCCCTCCCCGCCCTGCCGTCCTCACCCAGGGTGGGGTGGGCCTCAAGCTTACCTGACTCTGAGATGTCATCCCAGAAGGGTGAGTCAAACTCGTAGCTGGCCCTCAGGATCTGGCTGAAGAGTTCGGGGTCGCTCTCATCATAGAACGGGGGGTACCCACAAAGCCTGGTGCCCACAGAGGAGTCAGCTAGCTGCCCAACCTTCCCCAAGCCAGCAGGGGCAAGCATGCGGGAGAGGGGTCTCCCACCAGTCACTCACAGGATGTAGGAGATGACACCCAGGGCCCACACATCCACCGCCTTCCCGTAGGGCTTCTGCTCCAAGAGCTCTGGGGCTGAGATGGGCACACACACCCCATGGTCAGTGTCACCCGGCTCAGCCCTGGGGGTGACACCAGGCGCAACAGCCTCTGTCCTGTCTCTACAGCTCCCTCAGGGACCCACCGTAGGCCACCAGCCTAGGAGCTTCGGGTGCCCTCTGTCACTCACCCACATAGCCTGGGGTCCCACAAGCAGTGCCAAGCATGTTCCCAGCCTGGATTTTCGAGAGTCCAAAGTCGGAGACCATGATCTTGGAGTCCTCAAACGGTGTGGCATAGAGCAGGTTTTCAGGCTGTGACACAGGACCGGAGGACAGCCACATCAGCCCTGGCAGAGGCCCACCAGGGACAGGGTGTGCCATGGGGGTCAGCACCCCAGCTCTCCCATAAGACACACACAGGGCCAGGCAGGGGGGGACCAAGACAGGGGCAAGGCCGGCCAGGCACCTTCAGGTCCCGGTGCACAATGCCCAGGCTGTGCAGGTAGGAAACAGCACCCAGGACCTGGCCCACCAGGTGACTGGCATCCTTCTCCGTGTAGGAGCCACGCTCCATGATGCGGTCAAACAGCTCACCCCCCGTCACCCTGGGGGGAGCCAGGGAGCTCAGCTGACCCAGGCGCCTCATGCCACACCCTGGCCAGCCGCCGCCCGAAGCCCACCCAGCCCTCCTCACAGCTCCATGGCCAGGTAGAGGTGGGAAGGGCTCTCGTGGACGTCCTCCAGGGCCACGATGTTGGGGTGGCTAACTCTGCAATGACAAGAAGAAACTCCCGTGAGCACTCCTCGGCCACCCTGGTGAGGACAGCAGCAGCTCCAGAAGGGCCTTGTCCTGCCCCAGCTCCCCCCGCCCCTTTCCCCTACCCCCGGCCGGGTAGCCCCTCGGCTGGCCTCTTGCGACGGCCCTCACCTGCGGAGCACAGCGATCTCATTCTCCACCAGGGCCTCCTTGCCTCGGAGAGCCTTCTTGGGGATGCACTTCAGGGCAACGAGATGCGTGGAGCCCCGCTCCTGGGCCAGCACCACCTCGGAGAAGGCACCCCTGCCGCGAAGACAATGTGAGGCGGAAAGTGAGGGGGAGGCAGGGGAAGGCAGGAAGGCAGGGGAGAGATGGGGGCGGGGGGTAGTGAAAGGCCTCCCTGAGGAAGGTGCCAGATAGGGAAGTGCCCCTAACTCTAACCCCCTACTTCCCCACACTCACACTCACACACACACACACTTACGAGCCCAGCTTCTCCCGGATCTCATAGACGCTGCTGATGTCCTCAGTCTGCTTCTTGAGTAGCAGCATGGCTGAGCCGGGGCAACAACAGAGATGTGGCCGCAGGCCTGGGGCAAGGGGCAGCTCCCCATTCCCAGGCCAGGGTCACCCACCACAGCCGGTCCCTCCTCCGGCCCCCACCCCACTCCACAACACAGGTCCGGATACACCTCTCCCTGGCAGACACCCCTCCCCCTCACACAGGTGCTTCTCACCCCTCCCCCACAGCCCAGGCTCACCCACCAAAGCTTTCCCCTCAACCCTAGGTTCCCGACCCCATCCACAGCTCTCCCCATCTTGGCACCCCGACGGCCATCAGGGCCCAGACCCCCACTCCTGTCTTCCTCCCCACATCTGCAATCGGCTGCTTTCTAGAAGGCTCCCTGTCTCCTGACCCCAACCCCTCCCAACCCACCCAAGCCCAGAGCCCCTACACGATCCCCCACTCCCAGACCTCGCCCCCACCACCAGGTCGCCCAGGATGCACCTGCGACTCCAGCACACAGCGGCCCCCACGGCCACAGCAGCCCACGCGGTGCCCGAGCGCAGCGGGCCTCGGCGCCTAGCGGGTGGGGATGCCGCAGCCGGCAGCGTCCCGCGCTGCGTGGGCCGCGCGTGCGGGCGGTGACAGGTGTGCGCGCGGGGGCTGCGGCGGGGCGCGTGCCCACTGGCCGCCGGTCCCTACCTGAGCCCGATGCCTGCCGCAGCGTCGCCGCTAGCGCAGTGGCCGCTGAGCCGCGCCCCCAACCCGCGCCCCCGCCAGCCCCGCCCCCTCCGCGCGCACCCCGGAGGGCGGCTGGCGACGGAGCACGCGGTGGCCAAGACAGCGGGCGGGGGCGCCCGGGGGCGCCCCAGGGCGCCTTGTAAAGCAATCCTGGGCTTGGATCACGCCACAGTGGCCACCTTCCTGGTTCAGTCACTCCGCCTCCCGCCCACTTCAGCGCCTCCCCAGCGCCAGGCTGGCCTCAGGGCCTTTGCACCAATATCTGGAAGTGTCTTCACCCACATGTTGCCCTGGCTCACTATCTTGCCTTCAAGTCTCTGGTAACAGGTCACTTCTGCCACCCTGGTCTGAGCTCCCATCTCAGTCACCTGTATGGCTGCCTTTGCCCTTACCCCACTCCACCCCAGTTGTTTTTCCACCCAGCAGCCAGTTGTCCCTTTATTCAGATAAGGTCCCCCTTGACTTCATATCACTCTGAGGTAAGCAGAGTAGTGTGTGGGGAATCCCTCCGGAAAATGCAGCGCCTCTTTTGAGTCAACAGTTGGGAGTAAGACAGAGAGCTTGAGGGGCTTCAGTAAATACGTGACCTCAGCTATCAACAAGTAAATAAGGGATACAAAAATCCGTTCATTGATTAACTACATCCCAGGACACTAAGCTAAGCCCCCTGACAATTGTGTAAAGTTCCTCAAAGCTGTTTTTCAGAAGGAACCAGATGGAACCAGCTTCCACTTCGGCGTGTTATATGTCCTTCCAGTGGGGGCGCCAGAGAGTTACGGTCAAGACCAGGGAATGGAACCAAACTGCATGTGCGCAACACCTCGTAATAAATCCTGCTACCAGTCCCAGAAGCCTCCGTGGCAGGAACCATCTTGAAGTCTGCATGTGCAAGCATAGCCAAGGGACAAGCAGCCTCCCGCCAAAAAAGGAAATACCTCAGATCGCCGTGGCTGACTTGTTGTCCCCAGCTGTACCCTGGCGGTAGATGGGCTCTAAAAACCCGACACTGAAATTGTTCAGTGGTGCAGCCTGCTGGAACGCTATACGCTCTGATGTTGCCCCACTTCGAAGTGCCTCCATTTTCCACTAGAAGATTTCTCACTTGGGCCAGCCTCTCCCTGAGTAACTGTTTCTTATGTGTCTGACAAGAACCCTTGAGGGTCTTCAGAGACCCCTGGTAACAGTTTGGTGACCACAAAGGGACCCCCCAAAATGGGCTGGGACCCCTGAGCCCCGACAGACAAACGCTGACAAGCCACCTCACCAAGAGGACCAAGCAAGGGGCCTCTGGAAAACTTTGCCTGCACGCCGTCTCCTGAGGTGAGTGGCTGCTCTGGTGTCTGGAGGAGGAAGGAAACAAGGCAATCTTTCTTCTTTACTTCTCCAGCTTGCCTCTCCTTCCTCCACAGCACAAGGACCTACCCTTTATTCCCTTGTGTCTTGTCTTCCCTTTAGAAAACTCCTGGACGCAGGCATTGGATTGGGGGCCTCTGTTTTTGAAGAGGGGTTAGAGGACTGATCTCCCTCAGCTGTGTCAGCCAGCTTGGTCTTTGGATTTATGGAGTTTGGGTTTGTATCTGGGGGGCCGGGCTCAGACACTCCTTTTGTACTAAGTCCTAGGGAAAAGTCCCGGAACGGCAAGGTGCTCGGTGCTAAGCAGGAGCCATCCCTGAGGCCTTGCGGAAAGGGTGGGATTCCCTCCCCTTACTCCGTCCTTGGCAGCCATTACCTCATCCTGGAGAACGGAACCTGCTGGTGCTCTGTCCTCTTGTACCATTCTTATTTCTTTCATCTTTGACCTTGCCTTTTATCTACCCCCTTTGTGTCTCTCTTGGAGAGAGTCTCTTGATCCCAGTGTGGTAACCTATTGTGACCTTTAGTGTCCCATTCTCGGTCCTGAGATTATTTGGAGAGGAGGACTCACTAACCCCCAGTGGATAAACAAGCAGCTGCCGAGACTGACTTCTCTCACGTCTCTCTGCTTGGTAGGAACTCCCTCCTCCCACATTCCTTGTGGCCTGTTCTTGGTTTCTGTTTTTGTGGGTCATCCCACCACTTCCTGGAACCTTGCTGAGACCCAGGGAACGTCTTTTAACCTTTCCCTGTCTAACCAGACATCTTGTCTGCTGCCACCATATTGAGAGCCGTTTGGACACTGTGCGCAGTAATACGTGGTTCTGGGCTCGACCAGAGAATTGCCTCTCCCTCTGCAGTGTGCGGTGAAAGGCCATTCTCATGGCTACTGCCTGCATTCCAACTGAAGGATCTGCCGCCTCCAAATTGTTAGAACTCTTTTGCTATTTAGGGACAGTGGCACCAGTACCACTCTTGAAGGGGACTGTAACCCCATTTCTATCCCCTTTGACTTTACTTTTCAGATGGGTCTTCTGTCTGACAATCTGTTTTTTAAGCCCTCATTATTTTGATGCAGTTTGTGTTCGGTTGTGAGGACCCCAGATTTGTCATTTTCTGTGGAAAGTGTCTGAGCGATTCTGTTATTCCTGTAGGCAGAGTGTTTGTTGAGTGTGTAAAACTTGGGCCACATGTTTCGCCAATTTCAACCTTGGAATTACTATTTTTCCCTGTTATTGTCTTACTCACCATCTCTGTTTTTGTAAAGAAATGTTTGCCTGTTAAGTGTTTCGTGTGTCTGTGAGCCTTGTGTGTCTTGTCCAGATTTCCCTGTCTTGTCAGATTGTTGCCAGTCTAGACTTTATTTATATAAGACCCCTCTTACCCAGTCTAATTTTAGAATATTTTTTGCTTAAATTCTTTGATGCAGACAACTGGTTCCGAAGGTCAGAAAAGATCTTTCATGCCCAAATCCTCCTAATGAGAGTGAGGAGAGTGCTTGGCTGAGCTAACTGAGATTGATAAGAAAGAAGAATTTCAAGTAGATTGAGAAATAAACTGTCACTGGGCTGGAACGTCTGATTTACTTAGTCAAAGTCCCAGACAAGGAATAGGATAGGTTTGTCTTAAAACAAAAGTAACAACAGTTCCAGGGCTGTAAAAGAGAAAGAAATTAATTTTCTTTTGCCCTTCCAAATTCCTAGATCAACTTAAACATGTGTCTTTCATGAGTCAAGAAAATTAAGGCAGGGCTGCATGAGGCCTCCTGTTCCCCAGCCTCCAAGGTCACATGGCTCCAGGAAGGCTTTTGAAACACCCTTTGCAACTGGCTAGAAACATTTTTTTTTTTTTAAGACACAGATAAGAATTGCTACTTTACTATAATTATCAGAAATTGTGTGGATCCAAATCGTAAAAAGACTGTAAACAAGTTTTATCTATTGTAGGGGAAGTCTGAGACACATCTGAAATGACCCAAAAATTGTTCAAACCCTAACAAGAGATTTAAAGAGTTCCAACTCTAACAGCGCAGTTCAAATTATTTACCTTTGAATTTATTTTTATATTATGTAGGTGTTTAGACACTTGATAATCTTGGTGTATCCTGACTATGTGGTTTTATACCTCAAGATTATTATGTAAGGTGTCTAAAGGGCTTTAAAGATATGCTTAATGGTTACATTTAGAAATATTATTGTCTAAAGTTTTTTGGTTTTGTTTTTTTTAAAACAGGTTTGATTTGGCCTTTACATTTTGCTTGTAATTAACTTCTATTGGGTCTTTTCACTATTAAGTATATTTATAAATTAATCATGGTCATATTAAGTTTTTCCTTTGCTGATTTTCTGGAAACATTTGACCTGAATATCTCGACAAAAAGATATTCGACTTGTGAAAAGGACTATGACTCGCCATTTCTAAAACTGTCATGCAGAAACTGATGGCCTCACCAGCGGCAGCTGACCCAGGAGCAGGCGGACGGAAAATAATGACAGAAGACTGTGTAAAAGTCAAGATGCTATAGGTTTTATATGGAAATATTGCTGATATTTTAAGGTCCTACTTTCTAGATTTAAGAAATCATTTTCCTTTCTCCTGAATTATTTAACTAATGGATTGAGATATTATAATTTTTCAATTAGAAATTCTATTGATAAACTTAACAAAGTTGTCAATACTGTAACCAGAAAAGTGCCTAAAATTTAGGTATGATTTTACAAATTAAAATAAGGTTAGATTTACTATTCTACTGAAGAACAGTCTGTGCCGTAATAGACAAGTGTTGACGTATTTATGTTAATACCCACAGTGAGATTTTACGGAATGCAGTTGCTGCTGAGGCACATGAAAAACAGTTTCCAGTGCTGCTGATGCAAAAACAAACACCCCATGAGATTTATTTCCTCGTTCAAAGAACTTAGGGTCATTGTTTCATTGGTTATTTCAGACAATTTGCCTAGTATTATTACTAGTGTTTCTATTCTGCTTCCTAGTTCACTGTATGGTGCCTGGGATCTTAAAGACCAGATGGTGTTCAGTTACCATTTATTAAACATGTTGCTGTTGTTAGGTGCCGTCAAGTTGGCTCCAACTCATAGCAACCCTATGCACAACAGAACGAAACACTGCCCAGTCTTGCTCCATGTCCACAATGATTTTTATGCTTAAGTCCACCATTTCGGCCACTGTGTCAATCCATCTCGTTGATGGTCTTCCTCTTTTTCACTGACCCTCCACTCTCCCAAGCATGATGTCCTCCAGGGACTGATCTTTCCTGACAACACGTCCAAAGTATGTAAGATGCAATCTTGCCATCTTCGCTTCCAAGGAGCACTCCGGCTGTACTTCTTCCAGAAGAGGTCTGTTTGTTCTTTTGGTAGCCTGTGGTACATTCAACATTCTTCAGCACCACAATTCAAAGGCATCAATCCTTCTGTCTTCTTTGTTCATTGTCCAGCTTTTGCATGTATATGATGCAACTGAAAATACCATGGCTTGGGTCAGGTACACGTCAGTCTTCAAGGTGACATCTTTATTTTTCAATACTTTAAAGAGATCCTTTGCAGCAGATTTTCCCAGCTCAATGCATCTTTTGATGTCTCAACTGCTGCTCCCATGGGCACTGATTGCAGACCCAAATAAAATGAAATCCTTGACAACCTCAATCCTTTCTCCATTTATGACCATGTTGCTTACTGGTTCAGTTGTAAAGAATTTTGTTTTCTTGATGTTGAGGTGCAGTCCATACTGGAGGCTGTGGTCCTTGATCTTCATCAGTAAGTGTTTCAAATCCTCCTCACTTTCAGCAAGTAAGGTGGTGTCATCTGCGTAACACAGGTTATTAATGAGTCTTTCCTCCAATTCTGATGCGTTGTTCTTCTTCATAGAGTCTAGCTTCTTCGATTATTTGCTCAGCATACATATTGAAAATGTATGGTGAAGGAGACAATCCTGATGCACACCTTTCCTGACTTTAAACCGTGCAGTGTCCCGTTGTTCTGTTCGCACAACTGCCTCTTGATCCGTATACAGATTCCTTAAGAGCACAATTAGGTGTTCTGGAATTCCCACTCTCCACAATGTCAGCTATAATTTCTTGTGATCCACACAGTTGAATGCCTTTACACAGTCCATAAAACATAAGTAAACATCTTTCTGGTATTCTCTGCTTTCAGCCAAGATCCATTTGACATCAGAAATGACATCCCTGGTTCCATGTCGTCTTCTGAATCCAGCTTGGGTTTCTGGCAGTTCCTTGTCAATGTATTGCTTGCAGTCGCTCTTGAATGATCATGAGTGACATTTTACTTGAGTGTGATATTAATGATATTATTTGGTAATTTCTGTATTCAGTTGGACTACCTTTCTTTGGAATGGGCATAAATACGGATCTCTTCCAGTCAATTGGCCAGGAAGCTGTCCTCCAAATTTCTTGGCATAGATGAAGGAGCACTTCCAGCACTATATCTGTTTGTTCAAATATCTCAGCTGACATTCCATCCATTTCTGGAGCCTTGTTTTTTGCCAATGCCTTCAATGCAGCTTCGACTTCTTACTTCAGTACCATCGGTTCCTGATCATATGCTATCTCTTCAAATGATCTGAACACCAACCAGTCCTTTCTGTGTTGTTTTCCTTCCATCTTCTTTTGATGCTCCCTGAGTCATTCAATAGTTTCCCTGTAGAATCTTTCACTGTTGCAACTCAAGGCTTGAAGTTTTTCTTTCAGTTCTTTCAGCTTGAGAAATGCAGAATGTGTTCTTCCCTCCTGGTTTTCCATTTGCAGCTCTTTGCACATGTCATTATAATACTTGATTTTGTCTTCTCGACAAAATCTTCTGTTTCGGGCTTTTACTTCACCATGCCTTCCTTTTGCTTTAGGTGCTCAATGTTCGAGAGCAAGTTTCAGAATCTCGTCTCACATCCAGCTTGATCTTTTCTTTCTTTCCTGTCTTTTTAATGACCTCTTGCTTCATGGATGATGTCTTTGATGTCATTCCACAATTCATCTGGTCTTTGGTCATTATGGTCAACACATCAGATCTGTTATTGAGATGGTCTTGAAACTCAGGAGGGATACACTAAAGTCCTACTTTGGCTCTTGTGGAATTGTACTTTTCTTCAGTCTCAATTTGAATTTCCATGTGAGCAATCGATGATCTGTGCTGCAGTCGGCAGCTGGTCCTGTCCCGACTGCTGATATGGAGCTTTTTCGTCTTCTTTTTCCACAGATGTGGTCGATTTGGTTCCTGTGTATGCCATCTGGTGAGGTCCATGTTCACAGTCAACTTTTGTGTTGGGAAAAAAAAGTATTTGCAATGAAGAAGTTGTTAGTCTTGCAAAATTCTATCACGCAATCTCCAGCATTGTTTCTTTTATTTATTTGTTTGTTTGTTTGTTTGTTGTGATGAGTGAAAGTGTACAACCCAGTTTAAATCTGCACGTCCGCCTATGTGCAGCTCCTTCTGCTCTCCTTGCCCAGTGACAGCACACCCCTACTTTCTGTTCTATACATGTCATATTCTCTTAGCAATCTCCTGTCCCCTCCTCTCCACCCTCTCCACTACCCTCTAGTAAGAGGCCAGTAGGACAACATCCTATAGATGCACAGAACCATAAAGTGCACACACGATATGGTCACTCTGTGTCACTGAGTCCAATCCATTCCTGTCTGAAGAGTTGACATCAGTAGTGATTTATGATCAGGAACAGCATCAGGTCTAGAGGCCATGCTCCCAGGGGAACCCCCAAGCCTTCAGACAATCAATTGTGGTCTTTTAGTGGAGTTCTCAGGGTGCACCCCTTTTTATTCTCATGTTGCCACTGGGACTCAACTTGGTGAGCCCCATCACAGCTATCATTGGTGGTGGCCGGGCACCATCTGGTTCTTCTGGTCACTTGTTGATGTAGTCACCCATTCACATGGGTCTCTCTGTCTTCTAGGTTCTCTTTCACCCATGTTCAGCATTGTTCCTATCACCGAGGCCATATTTTCCAACTGCTGATCCTTCTTCTTTGTTTCCAACTTTTGCATCCCAGTCACCAGTAATTACCAATGCACCCTGACTGCATGTTTGATCAATTTCAGACTGCAGAAGCTGGTAAAAATCTTCAAATTCTTTATCTTTGGCCTTAGTGGTTGGTGCGTAAATTTGAATAATAGTTCTATTAATTGGTCTTCCTTGGATATTATCCTATCGCTGATAGAATTGTACTTCAGGACACATTTTGAAATGTTCTTTTTGATGGTGAATGCAACACCATTTCTCTTCAAGTTTTCGTTCCCAGTATAGCAGACCATATGATTGTCGGATTCAGAATGTCCGATACTGGTCCATTTCAGCTCACTAATGCCTAAGATATCAATGTTTATGCATTCCATTTCATTTTTCATGATTTTCAATCTTCCTAGATCTGTACTTTGTACATGCCATGTCCTAGTTATTAATGGATTTTTGCAGCTGTTTCTTCTCATTTTGAGTCATGCCATGTCAGCAAATGAAGATTCCAAAGGCTTTAATCCATCTGCATCATTAAGGGCAACTCTGTTTGAGAAGGCAGCTCTTCTCCAGTCATCTTCTGAGTGCCTTCCAACATGGGGGGGGGAGCTCATTTTCTGGCACTATTTCTGACGATGTTCCTTTGCTACTCGTACGGTTTTCTCTGGTTAGTTGTTTTCAGAAGTAGACTGTCAGGTCCTTATTCCTAGTCTGTTTTGGTCTGGAAGCTCAGCTGAAACTTGCCTACCATGGGTGACCCTGCTGGTATCTAAATACCAGTGACATAGCTTCCAGCATCACAGCAACAAGTAAGCCTCCACTGACAGACAAGTCTCTATCTTTACTCCTCATATCAGCTAAGATATGCAATCCCTTGGAACTTGAACCAGCAGTTTACCTGCCATCTCACCTGCTGATCTTGGAATTTGTTGATCTTCACAGCCTGGGAGCAAGAGCCCTGATGTCTGATCTGCCAATCCTGGGTTCAGCAGCCCCTGCAGCTACATTAATCAAGAGAAGCCTCCAGCCTGACCTACGGACAGGGCACACCCCACCCTCCACAATCATGTGAGGCATTTCCTTAATATAATATAAATCTGTCTCTATATACATACTTACACTCTTTACCTGTTTTGATACTCTTTATTTGATCAAAAATTCTGTGTAGTAAGATCATGATTCAAAAGAGGCAACCATGAAAGAGTTCTATGTAATTCTTCTGAAATCTTTCGTGAAGGTTGAGGTAACTCACATAGGCTACTGTGCTTGGGTATCCTTTTGAACTTTGTGCTTTGAAAAGAACTGCTTCCCAAAGCCACTTTGAGTCAAATAATGGTCCAGGTATACTAGTCAGGCTGTTTCCCTCTGGGCTGTAGTCTTGCTTTTGAAGAATTTAATCTGTTTTGTAAATGTGAGAACAAATGGTGAAAAATTCCTATGTACAGATTTTTAGGGCACCTGTCAGGACTCAAACTTAAAAACCAAGTGCAGATGTAAAGAACCAACAGTAAAATCTTTTAAAGTTTTCTATTAAAATCAAAAGAGAGTGAAGACTCACTCTCAAACCCCTTTTTTAGCTGGGGACCCTAAGAGAACCCATCTGTCTTTCTCACTAGACTCACTAAATTCTTTAAAAAAGTATGCCAGTTCTAATCCACCATGAGCTTGAATCGACTCAATGGCAATGGGTTTGGTTTTTAGTGGTTAATCCTGAGAATAGAGAAGGGAAAGCCATTATAGCCATGCATTTTAGATCCCAGGCCACATCAGACATAAGACAGAACCTCAGACTCTGCTCTCCCAGTTGGTAGAAGAGGCCTTTAAAGTGCTCAGTAACAGAAATATGGTGGCAGCAGAGAAAACTCAAAAAAGATGTTCCAGTTGTTTGTTAACTGTAGCTCTCCAAGGCCCACCTCAAAGGTAACCCATTTGGACCCAGAGATCAGGACTTGGATCACCTCACTGCCAGTGAGTATTAACCCTGATCAATGCAGTTGCTATCGAAAGCAAGGTCACTAGAAGGCAGTGTCCTGAGCACCCTAAAACAGGATACCCAGTTGACCCCACCTCAAAGACATAGACTGACAGTACCTTCTGGAAGGATGATGACTCTCAGAAGAGGGGTCTGAAGAAATTGACCACTGACAGGGTCCTGAGACATGCCTAGCTCCCAGCCATACCATCAACATCGCCATGAGGGTCCTTAAAGGTTACACTTGGGAAGGAAGGTAAGCAGACTGAATTTGTCTTAGACACAAAAGCTACCTTCTGTACCTTAAATTACATAATGGACCCACTCTCCAAGCAAGACTATGTCATTAGTGGCTTAAAAAACCCCAAGGTGAGAAAGTTTATTCTCATGTCTGATGAGGTCTTCATTGGTAAGGCATTCCTTCTCTATGTCCCCAGATGCTCTGTTGTGTTGCTGGGACAAAAATTACTAAGTAAATTGAGGACCCAAATACATTTAAAAATTTGACTAAACATAAGTAATGAAGGCTCCTTACAAAAGCTTACAGAGGCAGAAATCTAGGTCTACTCAGCTTCATTTGTGCCTGGAACTAAGCCCACATCCTTCTTGCCTTAACTTGACTTGATAGTCAATATGTCAAAACTACTTACACTCCACTATGAGATCTCCACTAAAAGACCTCAACTGATGGTCCAGCGGTTTTGGGGTTCCTCTGAGAGCATGGACCCCGGCCCTGATGCTGCCCGTTCCCATAAATTATAACAAAGGTCCACTCTTTGGACAGGAATGGAATGGACTTGGCAATGCAGAGTAACCATATGTTGGAAACACTTTATGGTTCTATACATCTATAGGATATCATCTTGCTGACCTCTGGCTGGAGGAAGGGGAGTGGACGGAGAGGAGGGGAAAGGAGACTGTTGGGAGGATGAGACACGTATGGAGCAGAGAGGAATAGTGTGCAGTCACCGGACAGGGAGAGCAGTGGAAGCTGCATATAGGGGGGCATGTAAATTTTCATGTGAATGTACATTTTCACTCAGTTATGTTAAATAAAAAAAAAAAAAACTACTTACACTCTAGTTTGTGTTACCCCCACTGGACAAGACACATTCACTTTCTCATCCTTGACCACCCCAGCCAAGGCACCAATGAATCCTCACACTGAGAAAAAGGAGAGCCAGTTAGTGCTCTTGGCCATGGAGATGGCCACCTCAGTGTCTGGAGCTCTGACTTGGAGAATAATATACAATGCAGTTGCTGCCCAAACATTTCCACCATCTTAGAAAGAGTAGCAGAAAAATCAAGCCAGACCTTCTAGCTGTGAGAACCTCATTCGACTTCTTAGCCAACATGGTCAACTGATAACCATCTGGCCACTGACCGCATCGTAGCTGAAGAAGGAGCGCTGGCTTGGACATCAACACCTCCGGGGAAAGTGAGCCCCAAACTCGTGAACTACTACTTGACCAAAATGGTTACGGGATAACCAAGCTAAGTTAGCCCTGTCTGGGTGGGAACAACTAAAGTGATACTTCCCATCAATAACTTGGTCATTCTCATTACTAGGGCCTCTAGTAACAATTCTACTGCTACTTATGTTCGGTCCTTGTCTGCTCAATCTTTTAATGAAGTCCATTCTTTACAGACTCCCAGAATTCCAGGCAAAATTAATACTGGCACGTGGTTTCCCACCTATCCCACAAGACGACAAGGGACTCAGCGTAGGACAGGTGGAGACAGATTTCTACTCAGCTAGGCAGGACGGTGGGCAGGCTGGTCAGCAGGAAGCAGCTACAGAAGACAAGACCTTCACCCCTTCTCCCCATAATGCATTGTGAGCAATCTTCGTCTCAGAGGGGGGGTGAGGCAAGCAGAATAGTCTGTGGGGAAACACACAATGGAAACCCTCTGGAAAATGCAGGACCTCTTTTGAGTCAACAGTTCAGAGTAAGATGGGGAGCCTGAGGGCCTCTGTAGCTAGTGGGGCCAAAACCATTGCAACACATAAGGGATAAAAAGATCTGATGGTTAATTGCACCCTGGGACACTGAGATAAGCCCCCCACAACTGCGTAAACTTCCTCAAAGTTGTTTTTCAGATGGAACCAACTCTGGGGACTCGCACAGAAAAATCTCACTTTAGCTGCTATGTGGCCTTCCTATGGGGGCTCCAGAGAGCTACCATCCGGACCAGGGAATCTAACCAGGGGAAACAGGAGCCTGCATGTGCGCAACACCCTGCAATGAGTCCTGCTACCAGTCCCAGAAGCCCTTGTGGCTGGAACCATCGTGAAGTCTGCACACTTACGTGAAGTCCAAGAACAAGCAGCCGCCTGCCGAAAAAGGAAATACTTCAGATCCCGATGGCTGATTTGCTGTCCCCAGCTATACCCTGGGCGTAAACGGGCTATAAAAACCCAGCCCTGAGCTCGCTCAGTGGTATGGCCTACTGGAAGTGCTATACACTCTGCTGTCACTTTCCGATAAAGGTGTCTTTTGTGGGCCAGCCAAGTCTCCCTGGGTAATTCTTCCCAGAGATCTGATGAGGACCCTTGAGGGTCCTCAGAGACCCCCAGTAACAACTCCACGAAAAAACATGCGTCTTTACAGTGACCTAAGGGCCTGCATGACGTTCCTCTGACTCTGCTCCTCCAGTCCAGGTGTCCCCTACACCCAAAGCTCCAGGCCCAACACGTCACAAAGGGACCTGGGCCTTGGCTCCACTGCTCCTCTTCCGGAAAGCTTCTGCCTTCCCTCCAGCAGGTCTCAGCTCAGGCATCTTCTGCCCGCCCCACCCTCAGTCTCTCGGGCACGTGCCCTGCCATGTCTTCAGAGTCGCAGTCAAGAAACTCACCTTGTCTCCTCATCAAAGCATCCATTCCTAAGGGCATGTCTCCGCCCAGCCTGGCCAAGTCCGATGCTCAGGAAAAAAGTGCTGGGAGGGAGAATTCAGCCCTTCCTCCAACAATTCGGGGACTTCCCCATCCAGCCCCATCCCACGGGGCATGTTCACGCAGGCCAGTACCTTGAGGGCTACGCCAAGTCACAGGGCCCAGGAGTGGCCCGCGGAATGTGGGACTTCACAGAGCTGTTGCGAGTCCCCGGCAGGACAACAGACTTTTAAGTGAGTCCACTGGGCAGGAAGAGTTTTCAAAAAATCATCTTCCCAGACCTCAAAGTCTCCCAAGTCTTAGTTATCTAAAAAATACAACAAAGGTCCGTCTCCATCGATGGGATTCTGACTCATAGTGACCCTACAGAACAGAGTAAAACTACCCCAGCTGATATAATACTGCAAGTGTGTGGCTTTGAAAAGAGAAATTTATTCTCTCACAGTCTGGGAAGCCAGGAGTCCAAATTCAGGGCAGGAGCCCAAAGGGCAGGCTTTTTCTCTATGTCAGCTCTGGAGGGTGGTCCTTGTCATCAATCTTCCCCTGATCTGGGAGCTCCTCAGTACAGGGACCCCTGGGTCCGAAGGACACATTACCCAAACTAGTTCTTCATTCTTGGTAGCATGAAGTCTCCCATCCTCTCTGCTGGCATCCCTCTTTTATATCTCAAAAGAAACTGACCTAAGACAACATCTAATCTTGCAGATCAGTCCTGCCTCATTTACATAATTGCAGCCCATCTACCTCATCAAGGTCACAGAGATAGGATTTACAGTGCGGAGGAAAATCATATCAGGGGACAGAATGGTGGACAATCACACAATACTGGGAAGCATGGCCTTGCCAAACTGATACACAGATTTGGAGCAGGGGAGCACAAATCAATCCATGCCATACATGGACTCTGTCCAAGAATCGTCCAGTCTGAGAAGGTACCTGCCAGTTCCCTGGTCCCCCATCCTTCCCTGGTTGCCCCCCTCCCAGTTCTGAAACTCAAGTGTCCCACCCCTCCCTGCTCACTTGGGGCTGAAAAGGGAAATGAGACCCAGTATTGGCAGCCAGCCAAGTGCCCTCGAGTATTGGCAGGGATCCCTCAATAAGGCCTGTTTGTTGATGGACAAGTGAACCAACAGACCACAAACTCCAGCACCTTCCATCTGCCTCCAGCTCCATCTGACTTGCTTGCTGGAGACTGCTTCACCAGAATGTCCGATACACTGCTGCTGCCCCGGCTATGCCGGAAGACAAAGCCTTCACAGAGCCTTAGGGTCACAGATGTGAAAACGCAAGTCCCACGCACGTAACTGTGTTTTGGAGAAGTCCAATGGAGTAAGTAAAAAACCCACTCACGTGGAACTAGGTGGCTCAAGGAGGCCACTCAGAGGGATAGTGAAAGCAAAACTGAGACCGAAAGGGAGGGACTTGCTTCCAAAGCGAGCTTATGAAAAAAGATGAGTTTGATGCCACTGGCCTTGTGAAAAAAAGTGCCATCACAATTTTTGTTTTAAATAAACGTATATGATACACCAGAAGTTACCCACAATGGAACTGTTGAAATGCTGTGTCAACTTCAAAATGAAATGTATGGATAAAGAGCTTTTTGAAATCCTTTCAGGGGACACCTTGCACAAAAGTTAGCCCAAAGGGGATCACAGATGTAAATGTGAAATATAAAACCCCTAGAAGCAAACATCGGAGACAATCCAGATGACTTAGGTTCTGGGGAGGATTTTTCAGCTATGACACCAAAAAACACCATCCATGAATGAGCCACAGTGGCTAGACTGGACTTTAGTAATATTAAAAACTTCTGCTCTGAGAGACTGTTAAGAGAGTAAAAAGAGAAAGCACAAACTGGGAGAAAATATTTATAAAACTCGTATCTGATAAAAGGCTTGTATACACATACCCAAAGAAGACTTGAAACTCAACAATAAGAAAACAAAGAACCCAATTTTAAAAAGGTACCTGCTAGAGATTGAAAAAGCATGTGCCAACTTGGCTAGACCATGACGCCCAGTATCATGTGACTGTCCACCAGTTTGTTACCTGATGGGATTTTCCTGTGTGTTGTAAATTCTGCCTCCACAATGTTAATAAGGCAGGATTAGAGACAGTTATGTTAAGAGGGCAGGACTCAAGCTACAAGATTAGGTTGTGTCTTAAGTCCATCTCTTTTGAGGTACAGAAGAGAGAAGTGAGCAGAGACATAGGGCAGGACTCAGACCACCCAGGAAGCAGTGTGTCCTTTAGACTTGGGGTCCCTGTACCTGAGAGGCTCCTGGACTGCAGGAAGATTGATGACAGCGACCTTCTTCCAGAGCTGACAGAGGGAGAAAGCCGTCCTCTGGAGCTGGCACCCTGAATTCCAACTTCTAGCCTCCTAGACTATGAGAGACTAAATTTCTGTTCATGAAAACCATCCACTGTAGTATGTTTAAGAGATACCCTAAAATGTGGCAGCAGTTTCGAAACTGCATGAGTAGAGGCTTTTGCTGTTGTGAGGTGACCCTGAGTTGATTCCAACTGACAGCGACCCTGTGCACAACAGAACGGAACACTGCCCAGTCCTGTGCCATGCCCACAGTCGTTTTTCTGCTTAGGTCCTTTGTTGCGGTCCCTATGTCAATCCATGTCCTTGAGAATCTTCCTCTTTTTCACAGACACTTTACCAAACGAGCAGAAGCTGGAAGAGTTTTAAGATTGCCGTGGAGAGACTGTTGGTGGAGTTGTTGACATCAGGGATAATTTTGGTGAGGACTCAGAAGGGTGTGAGGAGAGCTATTATACTGGAGATGGCACAGATTGTGAGAAGCGGCAGGAGAACTGAGATACCAGCATGGCACAGTGCTGGAGTGGGCTTACAGAGCAAAAGAGCTGATTGCCTTTGCACCAGAGGCTTCCTGGTGAAGTGGGGTGCCTGTCAGCACTTCCTGGTGGAGACAGGCTTGCTTACAGACCAAGCAAGAGAACTGAGTGCCTTCCAGCTGAAGGTCACTGGTGGAATGGGGAGACTCCAGGCATTTATTGGTGGATCTACAGTGCTTTGGAACCCTCTCTCCAGCAGGACAGGTGATGGCATCAGGCCCGAAGGGCAGACAGAATGGCCCAGGAACACAGGAAGCAGAGCTGCCATGGTCTCAAAAGGTGGGGTTGTCACTCAGATGGACTAAGAGAAGGGGGCCACCCAAAGCTGAAGGAGCAGAGGTGCCATTCCAGTGGGCCTGGAATGCAGAAATAAAGTCCAAAGCCAGGGGGCTTCCACTTATAATCTAGAAAGTGTGGTGAATATCTAGGGTCTGCAGACCAGGACCATTGTGCAAACGGTCTCAGAGAAGGGAGGATTATTTTCAAGCCTTGAGGGTTAACTAACATACTGTGTTCTGCTGACTTGCTCAGTGCCTCTTATGCCTTCTTTTCCTCCAGTGTCTCCCATGTGTAATAGAAATGTCTACCTTGTGCCTGCCTATTCTACCACTGTACTTCGGAAGCAGATAACTTGTATTCTAGATTTCACAGATGAAGAGGAAGCTTTGTGCTCTGGACTTGGAGTTAAGATTTTTGCTATAGTATGATGGGGTGAATACGTTTTACATACGGCAAGGACACGAGAAAGGTAGAATGTCATGAATTGACCTATGTGTCAAAAAAATATGTATCAACTAGGCCACGATTCTCAGTATTGTGTGGTGTTAGTGTTGTTGGGTACCATCGAGTCAGTTCTGACTCATAGCGACCCTATGTGCACAGAATGAAACAGAGCCCGATCCTGCACCCTTGTCACCTCGTTGTTCTCCTGCACCCACTATTGCAGCCATAGGGTCAATCCATCTCAGTAAGAGTCCTTCTCTTTTTTGCTGACCCTCTGTTTTACCAAGCATGACGTCCTTCTCCAGGGACTGATGTGTCCTGATAACATGTCAAAAGTACAAGAGATAAACCTGCCACACTTACTTCGGAGGAGCACTGACTGACCTTCTTCCAGAACAGATGTGTTCTTTTGGCGGTCCATGGGGCGTTCACTATTCTTCTCCAGCACCACAATTCAAAGGCATAGCTGCTGCTTCTGCCTTCCTTATTCATTGTCAAGCTTTTGCATGCATATGATATGATTGAAAATACCATAGCTTGGGTCAGGCACGTTTTAGTCTTCAAGGTGAGACCCTTACTTTTGAATACTTTGAAGAGGTCATTTGTGGCAGATTTTCCACATGCGATCTGTCTTTTGGTTTCTCGACTGCTGCTTTCATGGGCATTGATTGCGAAGCCAAGTGAAATGAAACCCTTGACACTCTCCATCTTTTCTCCATGTATCTTGATGTTGCTTCCTGGTCCAGTTGTGAGGATTTTGATCTTCTTGATGTTGAGGTATAACCCATACTAAAGGCTGTGTGGTCTTTCATCCTCATCAGCAGTGTCTCAAATCCTCTTCCCTTTCAGCAAGCAAGAAAGTGTCATCTGCATAATACAGGTTGTTAATGAGTCTTCCTGCCACCTCTCAATGTCCTGTTCTTCATACAGGCCAGCTTCTCAGATTAGTTGCTCAGCATACAGACTGAAGAGGTGCGGTGAAAGGAGATAGCGCTGTGCACAGCCTTCCTGCCTTCGAACCGCACAATGTCTCCTTGCTCTGTTCCAGCAACTGTCCCTTTGTCTCCGTAGACACTCTGCATACACGCAAGTATCATTTTATAGGGCACAGACACATGTACATAGACACACATGTACACACATTAATGGGGGCATGTCAAAAGGCCATAGAAGTCAACGGAAAAAGCTCCTACAGACCAACCCAACCCACTGCCGTGGAGTCGGGTCAGACTCATAATAACCATAGAGGTCTGAGTAGCAGACTATGTGACCAGAAAGCCACTGCTGTTAAGTTGATTCTGACCCTCAGCGAGAGTTTCCAAGGAGTGCCTGGCGGATTTGAACTGCCGACCTTTGGGTTAGCAGACGTGGCACTTAACCCACTACGCCACCAGGGTTTCCAAATATGTGACAGTACTGAGACTCTCAATGTCATCAGAAAACAAAGAACCTCTGAGAAACCGCCACAGCCAAGAAAAGCCAAAGACATAGTAACCTAAAGTCATGCGGGATCCTGGAACAGAAAAAGGGCAATGGGTAAAATCTGCAAAGTGCATGGACTTCTGTTAATAACAGTGTACCAGTGTTGGCTCACCGATTGTCACCAACGCAGGCTGTGAGTATAAAATGCCAATAGGGAGAACTCTCTGGTAGTATCTCAGCAGTCTTGCAATACATCTAACACCATTTGAATGTAAAGAGTTTATTTGAAACACGAGATCAGAATCTTTTGAGAGGTCTGTGCCTATGGGAGCACAGCTGGTAAGCCAGGGGTGCAGCAGATGTGGGCATCAGTTGTCCCTCGCCCTTTCTGCAGGTCCCAGGCCTGTAAGGTCACCTCCCTGTGCTCCAGCACTGCTCTGGCCCCAGGCCAGGATAAGTCCTTCCCCAGCCCCAACAGCTGCCTGTCTCACCATTCTTGTCCCCATCCCCTGCTCACTCCCGCTGCCAGGCCCCTTCAAGGTGGATTCCGGCTTCCCCTTTGTTCCAGCTCATTCTCATTCCAAAGCACACTGTGTCCTCCCTCCCACCGCCACCACCCCTCCCACCGCCACCACCCCTCCCACCGCCACCACCCCTCCCACCGCCACCACCCCTCCCACCGCCACCACTGCCACAGCAGGCTGAAGACCAGAGCCCCCACCCTTCTTTTTTGGGCCCAGGTCCTCTGGATAACCAGTCACTGGAGGGGACCACCCAGCCCACCCCTGGTCCACAGCTGCCCTAGACCCGGGTAGCTCTTGTCCCCCCCTTCTCCTGCAGGCACTGGATCCAATCTAGAAGCCTAAATTCCCAGGCCACCCCTCGTCCTTGCTCTCCCTACAGCTCACCCTCTCCCCGTCCTCCCCAACTCCTGTTCCATCCCCAGCCCGAAAGGCACTGGGTTTCCTGGGACCCCTGGCTTCTTTCTCCCCTCAGAGTCTTAGTAGGCGCTCTGGGCTGGGCAGCAGATCATCAGGGCAGCTGGCCACGTTCTGCACAATCGGGCCCACTTCAGGGAGTGGAACCAGCTTTGAAGGATCATGAACACCACCCGTTTTACAGGACAGGTCTCAGCTCAGACAGGGCTGGGGGCCCCAAGTGGGGGTCATGACACCAATTTGCAAAGCCCTCAGATGGAGTGTGAGTCTCCTTTCCCAGGACTAAGGAGCCCTTGGCCTTGGTTTCCTGAGTGCTCAGTGCCCAGTTGGAGCCACCCCCAAGTAACACTGTAAGAGTCCCCATCAGCTGTCCAGACAATCCTGGAGAGGCCAGGGGGAGGCGCCGAGCCTCCTGAATGCCTTGCAGGCCCCAGGGGAGGCAGCTAAATGAGGGAGGAGATCAGGCAGGGGAGGTAAAGGGAACACAGGCGAGCCCTGCAGCTGGCAGTGGGGGTGTGGAGTGGCGGGCCCTGCTGACAAGGGACAGCCATGACAGGACCCCGAGGGGAGGGGTAGATGTGTCACGGCTGACTCTCCAGTTGGTGGGCAGCTGGGTGGCGGTGGTGTCATTACTGCGTGGTGGAAGCCTGGAGGAGGGTCGACGGTTGGCTCGGGGCACCTGTTGCCCATCTCTCCCGCTCACCGCCAGTGAGAGGCAGTGGTCCCTGGGAGAAGTGGGAGCTCACACAGTAACAAAGAAAAGCTGGCCATTCTTGGCTGCCATCTTGCCTGTCCTGTCAGGGTGTTCGCCATACCCAGGCACTCTTGGGGCCTTGCCCAACGTTCTCCTGCTGGGACTCTCCTCCCCAGCTTACCCCCCCTGAGGCCCCCACTTTACGGCTCCCTCCCAGAGGCCCCCACTTTACGGCCCTCTCCATCTCCTCTGTCTCCAGATCAAACATCTCTCCTGTGCTTTAGGCCAAAACAGGGTCTTCTGCATGTGCAGGGTGACTCCTGCAACCTCAAGGGTCCCATCAGTCAAAGCATGGCCCTGCTCCCCAAACCCCTTGGGGTCCCTCTGACAAGCCGGGATGGAGGTGCTGCCCCTCCGTCACCAAGCAGGCTCAATCTGGCTCTGTCTGGAACTGCTTTGCTTCCTAAAGCCACTGCCTGCTGAGGGCTTAGCTTAAGGGGATGAGCCATCTGGGAACAGCAGCCTGGGACGGAGGGGGCATCTCCACAGGCTGCCACTGTCCACCCTGGGAAGTAGTCCTTTCCTCCTCCACCTCAGGCTAGCCTGCACCCTGAAGACTCCCTGCAGCTGACATGGGGGGAGGCCGTCGAACAACCTACCTGGCTGTGGATGTGGAGGCCTGAAGGTCCCTGGGGCACCAGTGGCCTGAGGCTGAGGCCTTTGGGGGCGGGTCTCTGCCTCGGCCAGGCACCAGAGGGCAGCCTTATCCTGTTCCTCCCCACCCCAAGCTCCGCAGATCGGGTGCCTCCACTGCCCCTACTAGCCAGCGCCCCCAACTAGTCATCCCCCCCGCCCCGCCACAGGCAGGATTCTGGGTGGCAAGTGTCACTGGTCTCCTTGCCCCCTGCAGGCTTTCTCTACCTGGTGAGAAAGCCATGTCTTGCTCCTCAGCCGTCTGGTTCCCTGTGGCCCGCTTCAGAAACTCCCAAAACCCGCTACCTCCAGCAGCTTCCAAGGGTGCGCCCCTGGAAAGTCTCGCTGTCACTGGAAGCCGGCCCCTCACACCACCAGTCCTCTCCCCCTGAAGGCTCGCCCTTAGCCCCTTCGGTGTAAGGCAAGAGGAAGCTTTATAAGCCTTAGGACCCAACCCACGCCAGTCTCCCGCTGCGGCTCCATGGGCGACGGGAGATGTGACGAACTGCACGGGCCCGGGGGAGCAGGGGTGCCCGGCGGAGGCGGCGGCCAGGAAAGAGGAAGGAGACGGTGGGGTAGGGGGAGGCTAGATGTCTGGAAGGCGGCCAGCGGAGGAGCGTTTTCGAAACGCGGGGAGCGGGCAGACGAGGAGGGTCGGGCCAAGAGGTCCCCCCCGCCCGAGCCCGCTGGAGCCGCGTCTCCTTCTCGGGAGGAAGGCGGGAGGCGGGAGGCGGGAGGCGGAGTGACGGCGGGAGGAGGCGGCACGGGGGAGGGGGAGGGGAGCAGCCGGCGTGGGGGTGGGGCGACAGTGACATCACCGGGAGTCGCTTCTTAAGCCGCGGCCGGTCGGGCAGGGGGAGGAGAGGGACGGTCGCAGCGCAGTGGCGAGTCACTGAGCCCGCCACGGGCCCCGAGAGCGGCTGGAGCCGCGCCGCCGCAAAGGAGTGGCGAGGCGCGCCGGGCCACCGCTGCCGGCGACCAGGCCACCGCAGGCCGGCCGGGAGAGGGGCGCCGCTCGGTTCCGCTCCGGAGTGCGGGCGCCCCGCCACCCGATGCCGCCCGTCGTCCGCTAGACAGAGGCTCGGGCCAGGCGCGTCGCCGCCGCCGCCGCCGCCGCCGCCGCCGCCGGAACCCGAGCCGGAGCCGGGAGCTTCGGGAGCCGCCGCCGCCGCCGCCCCGCCGGGCCCCGCCGCCGCCCGCGCGCCCCCGGGCCCCCGACACACATGAGATTCTTCAGGCTCACTTTCAAGTGCTTCGTGGACTGCTTCTGAGCGCGCCTCGCGCGCCATCCGGCCCGGCCCCGGCCCGGCCCGGCCCCGGGAGGGCCCGCCGCGCCCTCGGGGCCCTCCCCGCGTCCGCACCCGCGTCCGCGCCCGCCGGGACCATGGCGAAGAAGAGCACTGAGAACGGCATCTACAGCGTGTCCGGCGACGAGAAGAAGGGCCCCTTGATCGTGCCCGGGCCCGACGGCGCACCTGCCAAGGGCGACGGCCCCGCGGGCTTGGCCGTGCCGCCGCGCGAGACGTGGACGCGCCAGATGGACTTCATCATGTCGTGCGTTGGCTTCGCCGTGGGCCTAGGCAACGTGTGGCGCTTCCCCTACCTGTGCTACAAGAACGGCGGAGGTGAGCGCCCCCGCCCGCCGGCGCGTGGGGCCGGCCGGGGGTTTGGGGGAGGCCCCAGCACCGCGGCCTGCGGCCGCCACCCCCCTCGTCAGTCATGTGCCTGGCAGTGTGGTGGGGGGAGGGGGCCGGCCTCAGGGATTGGCCATGGAGGTGGGAAGCCCGGCCTGCCCCCTGGGGGGGCTCCCAGAGGTGAGGAGCCTTGGCTGCCCCCGCGGGTCAGGCACACAAGTGGCACATTGTGTGGGCCCCCCCACGTGTGCACACACGAACACACACATACACAATGGGCTACTCTGTCCCTCCCCCTCCCGCTTCCCTCCCTTTCCCATCCCTTCCTTCTCCTCCCCTCCGCCTGTGCCTGGAACACTGGGTGCCTGAGCCAGGCTTCAGAAGCCTGCGGCTGGCCGCCCGGCGCCTTCACTGCACACACCGCATGCGCTCCCCGTGCAGCCTACCCCGGCGGGCCAAAGCCATGGGCACGCGGCCGTCCTGCGCCGAGGAAAGAGTACTGAGGGTAGTGGGCAGCACAGTTACTGCCTGAGGGGATGGGAAACTGAGGGCCACACAGAAGGCCTCGGTCCAAGGTCACCCAAATAGGATGCTAGGACCAGGCACTAGGCAGGCGGCAGCCAAGCCAGCTTCCAGGGATGAGGATGGCTGAGAGCAGAGCCCGGAACAAGGACAGGGCCTGGTCGGGAGGCGGAGCGCAAGACTAGCTGCTGGGAGACCAGATCCCCAAACTGCCCCCTGCCCTGCTGGGCTTGTCCCTGTGACCTGGCCTTGAAGCTTGTCTCCCTCTGCCCTTGCCCACTGACACCTTCAGCACCCCTCCTCCTTGGCAGAGGCCTGCAGCCCACCTATCCACTTCCCCAACCCTTGTTGCATGCCAGTGTCTGGTGCAGAGGAGGCAGGGGCTCCCCGCCCTCACCCAAGTCCAGGCAGGCCCTCAGGCCCCAGCACTCAGCCCCGCACAAACACGCACACACGCCTCACACGCGCATACACACATGCCCTCGCTGTTCTTCCGGTTGCTGCCTGGCAAAGAGCAAGCCACAGCACGAGGCTTTGTCTGCATGCGTGAGCGCACGTGTCCTCCATCGTGTGGGTCCACAGGTCTGGCAGGCAACCGTGGGGTGCTGCCCTGTTAGTGGAGGGCCCACAGGCCAGGGGCTGCTGGAGCCCCTCCTCTCAGCCCAGCCAGAGGCCACCCCCAGGCTGTTCACCTTGTGCCTGAGTCAGCTGCCACACTCCACTGATTCACCCAGTGGGAAGCTCACATGGGCAGGGTGGGGCTCAGCTGAGCTCCGCCCCCCTCCTGAGGCTCTGGGAAGACTGGGGGTTGCAGGGACTGGCTCTCCCTGAGCGACCCCCCTTCTGCTCCCCCACAAGGTGTGTTCCTTATCCCCTACATCCTGATTGCCCTGGTGGGAGGAATCCCCATTTTCTTCCTGGAGATCTCCCTGGGCCAGTTCATGAAGGCTGGTAGCATCAATGTTTGGAACATCTGCCCCCTATTCAAAGGTGAGTGTCCCAGTGCCTCCTGCCCCTTTCTCACAGAGAGGGCCTGGGCCCCGGTCACATGCAGGAGGGAATTTCTTGGACATGCAGACACCACCTTGGAGTTGAGCAGGCAGAGAGCAGAGTGGAGGAGCAGGGCTTCTCTACTGGGTGGGCGGGGACAGACAGGGCGCAAGTGGGGATGTTTCCTGTGAAGGTGGCATGGGGCGAGTGGAGGGGTGGGTGGCCGTGTGAGGTGGTAATGGGAGAAGACACTGAAGGCTGCTTCTCCCCATGCCTGAGAGCCATAGAAGGAATTTTTAGGCTTGGTCTGGTAGGCTGTTCAAAGTCATTGCAAGTCCAGGGCATGACTAACGGGAAAGATCACACTAGACAGCATTCTGTCTGTGGCCAGTGGCATTCTTTCACCAGGGCCTACTGATGTCTACCCACCGTGCAGACAAGACAGCTGAGGCCCGAAGGGGCAGAGTGACTCACCCAAGGTTGCCTACTGGGGCAGTGATTGTCTCTTACGTGGTCCCAGGTTATTAAAAAACTCTGAGGCCCGAGAACAGGGGACCTGTGTGTGAGGAGGGGAGGGGCTCTGCCCTACATCTGGTGGTGAACTGAGGTGCCATAGGAGATGAGTTTGCCTGGTGTTGAGACACTTGGGCACAAGAGAGAAGGAGGGGATGGGGTGAGGAGGGGAGGGTGGCAGTAGCCTGCTAGTCCTCTGTAGGGTAGCTAACCAGGGTGGGGAGCTGGCTGGCCAAGACTCCTGTCTGCCCCTCCCAGGCCTGGGCTACGCCTCCATGGTGATCGTCTTTTACTGCAACACCTATTACATCATGGTGCTGGCTTGGGGCTTCTATTACCTGGTCAAGTCCTTCACCACCACCCTGCCCTGGGCCACATGCAACCACAGCTGGAACAGTCCTGACTGTGTGGAGATCTTCCGCCACGAAGACTGTGCCAATGCCAGCCTGGCCAACCTCACATGTGACCAGCTTGCTGAGCGCCGGTCCCCCGTCATTGAGTTCTGGGAGTGAGTCAAGTGCCTGTGGGCCAAGCCCTTCGTGCCCCTCTGGTCTCCCACACTTGGCCTGAGTCTGTTGGGGCCCAGCCCTTGGGAGCTAAGGCCAGGTGCAGAGGAATCACTCCCAGACCTGGCCTGTCCCTTGGGGAGCTCCCAGGCCATCCCTGCAGCTGGATGGGGGCTGCTCTGTCAGCACCAGTTGTCATTCCCATTCACTGTCATTCAGTGGCGTTGCGTGGCGGGGAAAAGAGGGTGGCCTGGGACCAGGCTGGCAGCCCAGATCCCTGCAGCCAGGAGCTGCAAGACTCCAGGTGCACAGGGAGATCGCTGGGAGGCAGGGCGACAGTAGAGACCAGCTGGACTCACAGCTGGGGTGGGGGTGGGGGGCTACAACCCCTCAGACAGCTCGCAATCACTTTGCGCTCTGCTGACACAGACCTCATGAGCTGTCCCTCCCTAGGAACAAAGTCTTGCGGCTCTCTGGGGGGCTGGAGGTTCCAGGGGATCTCAACTGGGAGGTGACACTGTGTCTGCTGGCCTGCTGGGTGCTGGTCTACTTCTGTGTCTGGAAGGGGGTCAAGTCAACAGGAAAGGTACAACTGGAGCCTGGCGGGGGATGCCAGGGGCAGTATGGCCTTCGGAGGGGGTGTCTCTGGAGGGGACAACTGTTGCGACAGGAGGCAACTGGACCAAGTGGGGGGAGGTGCTTAGATCCAGGCCACTTGGTCCCTGCCCCATTGCTGGCTATTCCTCCCCCTCTCCAAACCCAGGGCCCCTGAGCAGGAGAGGCCCAGGCGGCAGCTGCCCCCTTGCCACGGTTCTTTCTGCCTCACGCTCTGTCTGGGTCTGTTCTGATTGTCGGGATGAACCTACTCTGTGACAGTTCTCGCCTGCCTGTCTGGCCCTGTGTATGACTAGACACATGAACGAGGACCCAACGTGTCTCACTCCTGGGAGGGGAAAGCAGGGGTTTTTCTCTTGCCTCTGTTGCTACCATAAGGAAAGGCCTTCCCACAAAGAAACACCCTGGGGCTGGTGCTCAAGGCAAAGGGCCCCCATTCCCTCCTCCCCCCCACCCCGCCCTCACCCCCGCCAGCTTTGACATCTCCTTAGCCTACAGGGTTCTGGGAAGGACCTCAGGCTCCCTGTGTGTCTGAGTCCTCACACTGCAAACACTTCCGCACAACTGGGTGTGCTCCTCCCCATGCAAACACCCTTCAGAAATGGTCTGTGTGCCACCCCTAAGGTGAGCATGCACCAGCCTGCACCTTCCCTGGCAAATGTGGCCTGGTCTTGCTCTAGCTGGCCTTGCACCAGCTTTCTGTGGAGGGACCATGGCTCTGGGGGTGGGGTAGGACGGGGGTCCTTCCTGAGCACACCTGTAGTCGGGGCTGTGGCCAGCCCAGGGCCCCCCTAAGTAGCCTGGCCCCGCAGATCGTGTACTTCACTGCTACATTCCCCTACGTGGTCCTCGTTGTGCTGCTGGTGCGCGGCGTGCTGCTGCCCGGCGCCTTGGACGGCATCATGTACTATCTCAAGCCTGACTGGTCAAAGCTGGGGTCCCCTCAGGTGAGGAGCCGGGCCGTAGTGGGATGGTGCGGCAGGGCAGGCTGTGTGCTACCTCTCACTCCTGCTTCCACTGTCCTGCCAGGTGTGGATTGATGCTGGCACCCAGATTTTCTTCTCCTATGCCATTGGCCTGGGGGCCCTCACAGCCCTAGGCAGCTACAACCGTTTCAACAACAACTGCTATAAGTAAGCTCTGTGTCCCTGAGACCCACCCCCCTCAGCCTGGCCTGCCCATGCCCCTGCCTGCAGGCACTGACCCATCAGTCCTGCCCCGCCCTGCCCACCAGGGACGCCATCATCCTCGCGCTCATCAACAGCGGGACCAGCTTCTTTGCTGGCTTCGTGGTCTTCTCCATCCTGGGCTTCATGGCAGCAGAGCAGGGGGTGCATATTTCCAAGGTGGCCGAGTCAGGTAAAGGCCCCTGGGTGGTGCCCTGCTCTTCTCTCAAGACTAGGGCCTGGAGCTCCCCCTTGAGGGCGGGGTCAGCGACCAGCATCAGGCCATAGGCCAGTCCATCTGGGTACTTGAGCCCCGCCCCCCTACCCACACATCCATCTGTCCCAGAGGCCTGGGGTATGTCTGCATCTTAGAAAGGCAGGCTTCTACCCAGAGGTCACAGTCACCTGTGAGTGCAGAATTGGGACCCCCACACATAGTTCTTGTGGTTGGACAGCACCTAGCCCTCCCACTCTGTTGGCTTTGTCATGGCAAATGTCTCAAGGCGATGCGTGTGAACCTCCACCGTGTACCGTCCCTGTAGGGCCTGGCCTGGCTTTCATCGCCTACCCCCGGGCTGTCACGCTCATGCCCGTGGCCCCACTCTGGGCTGCCCTCTTCTTCTTCATGCTGCTGCTGCTTGGCCTCGACAGCCAGGTTTGGAGGGGACCCAGGCAGGGGCTGGGGGGCAGAGGGAGGAGGGCCTGCTGGGACCAATGGGAACAGGGCCTCTCCTGAGCTGCCCACCATAGTTCGTAGGCGTGGAGGGCTTCATCACTGGCCTTCTGGACCTCCTCCCGGCCTCCTACTACTTCCGCTTCCAAAGGGAAATCTCTGTGGCCCTCTGCTGTGCCCTCTGCTTCATCATTGACCTCTCCATGGTGACCGACGTGAGTGGGCTTGGTGGGGCACCCCCGGCTCCCAACTTCCCCCAGCTGCTGCCTGACCCAGGTGCACCTGTTGCAGGGCGGGATGTACGTCTTCCAGTTATTTGACTACTACTCAGCCAGCGGCACGACCCTGCTCTGGCAGGCCTTCTGGGAGTGCGTGGCAGTGGCCTGGGTGTACGGTAGGTGCCACTGAAGAAGTGGGTCAGGGGCAGGTGGGGCAGGTGGTGCTCCAGCTCCTTCCCTCCCTTCCTCTCCTTCCCAGGTGCTGACCGCTTCATGGACGACATCGCCTGCATGATTGGGTACCGGCCATGCCCGTGGATGAAGTGGTGCTGGTCCTTCTTTACCCCACTGGTCTGCATGGTAATGCCTGCAAGGTGGGCCAGGGGGTTGGATGGTGGGCCAGCCAGGCACGTGGCTGAGGCCTCTCATCCACCAGGGCATCTTCGTCTTCAACGTGGTGTACTATGAGCCGCTGGTGTACAACAACACCTACGTGTACCCATGGTGGGGCGAGGCCATGGGCTGGGGCTTCGCACTCTCCTCCATGCTTTGTGTGCCCCTCCACCTCCTGGGCTGCCTCCTCAGTGCCAAGGGAACCATGGCTGAGGTCAGTCCCCATTCATCATCCCAGCCCCAGAACAGGCAGGCCAGCCCTGGTGCAGGAAGCCTTGGGGCCAGCTCCGACAGGGTGGATGGAGGGAACACTAGGCCTCGACGGCCTGGGGGGAGGAGGAGGGAGTCTTAAGCATCCCTGCCCTGTCCCGTCCCTGCCCTGTCCTGACACCCAATCAACCCTGGTTTCATGGTACAAGGAGCTGGCTGGACAGGGGCTCAAAGAGCAAGCAGGTGACAGGCTGTGAGCACCTGGACACAGGCATAGAGGACAGTGAGAGCCCCCCAGCATGGGCCGTGGACCTACTCTGAAGAGGTCCACTGGGGGGTTCACCATGTCCTTCTCTCCTGCAGCGCTGGCAGCACCTGACCCAGCCTGTGTGGGGCCTCCACCACTTGGAGTACAGAGCTCAGGACTCGGATGTCAGGGGCCTGACCACCCTGACCCCAGTGTCTGAGAGCAGCAAGGTCGTGGTAGTGGAGAGTGTCATGTGACAACAGCCTCCGCAGAACCCTGGCCACGCCAGCTCACATCACCAGCGCACCCTCTTGTAGCCATAGCAGCCCCTGCTTTAGCCCCTGCATCCCCCCTCCAGGGGACCTGCCTTTCCCTGATAGTGTTGGGGTCTGCCTGGGGGGTGGGGGGGAGTAAGCACTAAGAGTGCTAAAATAATTTTTCCATTTTTAATAAAACACCAAAAATACCACAGCCCACCAAAAATAGATTCCTCTCCCCACCCTGTCCGCTGCCCAGCAGGTGCACAGGCTGCTTCCCAGGCTTGCCTTCTCTCCTCCGCCTTCTGCCCTGGCCTTCCTCGTCACCTGTGCCAACTGGCTGGCCCTGCCTAACGGGTCTCTGCCCCTGCAACAGGACCTCCCTTGGGGATCCATGGCCCTAGAACCAGCAGAGGTCCCCTAGGGGCCCGAAACACAGGGGAGGGTGACAAGTGGAGCCAAGGGAGGGGCAGTGACCCAAGCTCAGCCTGCAGCGGGGCTAGACCCTGCCCCTGCCCCTATTGTAGTAGCTTAGAGAGCCAGCCAGCTAGCAATGGAACCTTCTGGTTCCTGTGCCCATTGCCACTGCTGTCAATTGTGTTCACTTGTGTGCGAGTACACGTGTGTCTGGAGCGTGTACCTACAGCTCTGTCTCTTAGCAAAGGTGAATACCAGGTGGGCCCTGTGCTGGTGGGCAGACGAGGCTTGTATTTTGCACATTTTATAAAAACTTGAGATTTCTGCTTGTATATTTCTAAAAAGACAACACAGCCCTAATGGCCCTCTCCTCACCGTACCCTTCCCTTTGGCTCCTACTGGCCTCCTCTCCCCCTAGCCAAGGAGTGTGAATTTCTAGCTCTAATTTCTAGGCAAAACGGAAGCTTCCAGCTGTCCATTAAGCGAGTCAGCTATGTGGGTGTGCCTGTGTGATCCTGGCCCCAGACAGGTGGGGACTCAGGGGTATCTGCCCTCCTGGTGCCCAGTCATGGGGTGACTTCACACTGTGTTCTGTCCTGTGGGGATCTGGGCTGCTCAGCTGGTGTGCTCAGGCTTGCCTGCACTGGGCACAGCCCAGGGAAAGGATCCTGGGCATGGCTCCCACCTCCCAGCCGAAGGCTAGTGCGCTTTCCACACCTCAAGTCTTCCACATAGCAGCTCTGACCCATGTCTGTGTCACCTGGAAGCCCAGACAGCCGAGTGGACCCGAGAAAGGATTCCCCCACACCCTGACATAGGTGGAGGGGTGGGACCCACAGGGACATTCTTAACTGTGCTACAAAGCCACTGCAAACATAGCAATAAAAACATGTCATTTTCCAAAGCGGCTCCAGCTTCTACCTCAGCTTCTCTCGCTAAGTGTTTGTTCAAGGGCCTCAGTACCCAGCACGGTCTTCGACCGAGAGAAGACAAATGAGGCTGATGGAAAGCCTTTTCCCCATGGAGATGACAAACTTGGGGAGATAATGACGAAAGTACACAAAAGACGAATAAATAAAGTGGGAAAGGGTAGGTGGGATATCGTGGACATGAACGTTTTCACAGGGCTGCCCAAAGAATGCTTCACCAAAAAGGCCAGCTCTCAAGGTCTGAAGGTGAGGGCGCAGACCAGGCAGACGGCTGGGGGAGAGGTGAATGGGGGCGGGGGGGAGGTGATGGTGACCTGGACCAGGGGGGTAGCAGTGGAAGTGATGGGCTGTCTACTGAGGGCTGAGTCCACAGAGTGGTGGACCAAGAGGGTGCAGGACTGCGAGAAGAGGCAAGCGCAACACCGAGACTTGGCCTGGGAGTCCTGGGCTGGATGGGGTTGCCAGGTGCTACGATGCAGAGGCAAGGGGAAGCTTTAGAGGAGACAGCTGGGAGTCTGCTCCCGGCAGCTTGTGCACGAAGCATCAGTCATTCAAGTGGAGATGTTCGTTGGCAGCTGGATACAAGACTCGAGTTCCAGAAAGAAGTCTGGACTGGAGTTGGCACTCTGGAAGTTGTTGGCACACATTAAGCCCTGAGCTTGGAAGAGCTCCCCCAGGGAGGCAAGGAGTGGGGGTACACGGATAAACTACCCAAGGACCAAGCCTCCAGTGGGAAAGCAGGAAATCCCCGAGTATGAGATGGCATCCTAGGACAAGAGCGAGGCTCCCTGGTGTCAAAGAGGAGGGAGTGATCAGTTGTCAGATGTTGCTCAGTGGTCAAGTACAATGAGGCCTGGGAACCCATGCTGGGTTCACCAGCAAGATGGCCTCAGTCTGGATGACAGCGGCTTGGGTGGAGGAGGGTCTCAACCAGTCAGTCCTGATGAGTGGGGTTCTGAAAAGGGGAGGAGAGCCACTGGAGGTGGCGAATTCAGACCAGTCTTGAGGTGAGGGGCCTGGTAGGAAGCAGAAGGTGGCCTTGCCTGAGCATACAGCACTCTATCCAGACTACCAGTGTCCTGCAAGGTCACCCTCAGTTCTTTTCTCACCGTACAGACCCTCTGATCTTGCTTATCTGGAACTTCGCCTCCCCCCATGCCTCTCCCTCCCACACATCCAGCTTAGCCCTTCATTACCACGAACGCCCTTCCCAAAGACATCAGACATCAGCCCAGGGTGGCCCATGCCCTCACCCCACTCTCGATAGCCCTCACCCATTCCCCGACCCAACCCTCTTCCAACACTCACCTCCTTGATACATGATCCTGTGGATGGAGTCTGAGCCCCCTTCTGCTCCCCACCAAGTCCTGTGGCTTCTGCACTGCTGACTGAGAGTCTCACCTCCTGCCTGGGCTACAGCGACAGTCTGCTCACCGTCCCCTACTTCCCTTCCATCAGGCTCATGGTGAAGGCACAATAAACAGGGCAAGGCGAAAAGCAAGCTACCCAACAGTCCCAGCTTTGGAACCACTGTAAGCAGCAGTGGGCATCACTGTTTATCCAGACGACAGTGACTGAACCCGAAAACTGTGGGCCTGCTCCTGTGTTCAGTATTTAGGACACAAAATACGAGAGCAGTGGGAAGCAAGTTGATCACAGCACTGCTCCAAGTGGGCCCTGGAGAAATGGTCACCATCGGGAATGCTGAAGGGCCTGGGGAAAGGCAGCATGCAGCAGTGGCAAGGGAGCCGGGCCTGTTCAGAGAGCAGGGGCTGGAGACTGGGCATCCCCACAGCACCGGGACCTCATCCCTGAGGGCACACCTTTCTGGCCCTGCTCCACTCCCTGGCTGGGACCTCAGAGACCTCTCCTCTGCCCAGCATGCGGTCTGATCCAGATGGGAACTCATAAGAGACCAGGGAAGGGGTGAGAGAGCACAGAGGAAAGGCAGCAGGTCTTTCGATGCACAGGGCCTGGCCAGCATGCTGTTTGGACTTTAGCCTTTAGAAACTGAGGGAGGCCTCAGAGACAGGGTCCACTTCCTGGAAAGCAGGTCCAACCCTCAGCCTTGGCATAGCAACCCCAGGGCTGTCACTGGCACACCTAGAAGGCATCTGCACACCAAGGACTCAGACACTGCCCCACAGATACCAGCAAGTGGGCGGGGGAAGGGTGGAGTACCCAGACGAAATGCTCAAGAAGGGAGAAGAGAGCCCACCACTTGGCCCCCAGACAGGGCAGGCAGTATGGGGGCACAGGACGGGCCACCCACAGATACTTCTAGCCCCTCTGCTCCAACATCTTCAAGAAGTACCCCCAGCCCCCTTCCAAGCCCTCATGTGGACACAGGCATAACAGAGGCAGAGACCCTTCACAGGATGAGCCCCACGTCAGGGGCAGGGCCTGGAGAGGCCCAGCACTGGGTGAGCTCAGACCTGTGAGGCAGGAAGCCCCTGCTGCAGCCCCAGGCCCAGCTCCTGTGTCTGACTGAGGAGATTCAAATCCAAGGCCCAACTCTGAGTCTGGCGTACTAGGGCCCAGCTCCACTAAATCCAGCCTGCCCAATCCAGCCTAGGGGGTGGGGGTGGGGGTGAGGGTGAGTCATCCCAGAGTGAAAGCCACTGGAAGGGGGCACCTTTCAGGGCTAAGCTTCCTCCTGACCCATCTGGAGCCCCTCTTTAACCACCTCACTCTAACCCCGGTCAGTTCACGGTCACAGCCAAGGACAAGTCTCCTTTCTGAGTTGCATTAGTCAGAGGTCATCCTGCAAACCTTCAAGAGGGGGTGGAATAGGGTGTGACTGGTGGCACTCTGCCAAGTTCTCTCTGTCCCAAATGTGAGTAACAGGAACTCAGAGCTGGAGTCTGCCACCCAAGGCTGTGCCAGCTTACCTGCATCCCACTGGTCCCCTGGCTCTAGCTGCCAACCCCCAGGAGACTGACAGGCAGACACTCCCTAGGCTGCCATAAAATGGGGCCTCACCCAGTCTGCTGGCATGGGGGAGGGGCAGCACCTCCCAGGAAGCAATCCTTTAACACTTCCCGAGGCCTCAGAGGGTGAATGCCATTGGCCTTGGGGTGAGTTGCCTGGCCCCCACCTGCCAGTACAGTATCAGGCTTCAGAGAGGAGAGAGAGAGGCGGCTTCCTGAAGCATCATGTTTGTGTCATAACAACTTTTATTGCCCCAAGAACTGCTGTGCCCACAGGAGCAGACAAAACGGGGCTCAACAGGAAAACAGCCCCTACCCAGGGGATCACAAAGGCTGGCCCTGCCTTTTGGAAATGGAAACCGGCGGGGGGGGGTGACGCTATGGCAGAATCAATGGGAATTTGTAGAAACCAGGCCCCTGACAGATGGTGGACAGGGAAAGGGGTCAAGGTGGTTTACAAGTGGCATGTGATGAAGTGCATCTGGGGAGGGAGAGGCAGAAGGCAGCGAACTGAGGAACCGAGCAAGCACGTGCCAGGTGGGAGGCAGCTGTGGGTAGGGAGGATGAGCGCCTCTCCTCACTCGTCCTTCTTGTCCGTGGGACCATCCACTGCTGCCTGGAGAGGGACAAAGAGCCCAGAGCAATGGGTTGGCATTGCTGACTTTCACCTCCAGCCCCTAGGCCCCTAGCCCCAGCTTGGTTCCTTTGGGCCTCAGTAACAGGTATCCAGGTGAGCAAGAGACCCCACCTTAATAGCACCCAAAGTTGCCAGTGTGGGACTGTCAGCCCTCAGCCTCACATTACTAAGGCCCTGAAAGACTGAGCTGTGGGCTTGGTAGCTGAGTGGCTGAGCACCTGCCATGGGTGTCCCAGCTTCCTTTGAGCAGCCAACCATCACAGCGACCCCAGGCCGCTGCAAGCTCTGCATCCAAGTCCCTTTGGAGCCTGTTCTGGTTATCTCCACACTCCGTGCCTTCTGCAAATGTTGCAACAACCAAGTCCCATGCCATGAAGCTGGCCTGTTCTGAGGGTGTCACCTCCCCTCTGGAGCTGGGACCCTGCTCCCCATCTTCTGTGGCACCCAGACTTCAGACACCTAGCACCAAGGCAAACTGTCAGAAAACAGGGATTGCTACCTGCTCCTCATGCTCAAGTTCAAGACCACTTGAGCTTTAAAATGGAGCTTGGTACTCCCAGGCTAGTCTGAGAACGTGAGGACAGCAAAAGCAGGGAGGGGATAAAAGCACATGATCTAACTATATGCTGTTTACAAAAAACACACCTTAAAACCAAGGACACAAAGAGGATGAAAGTGAAAGGATGGAAAAAAATTCCATGCAAACAAGAACCATAAGAGAGCCAGGGTGACAATCTGAATATCAAACAAAGTAGACCTGAAGACAAAATCTGTCAGAAGACACAAAGATGGACATTATATAGTGGTAAAAGGGTCAATTTATCAAGAAGATTCAACAATCATAAATACATACCCACTCGACATCAGGGCACCTGAATATATAGAGAAAACACTGATAGAATTAAAGGGAGAAATAGGTAACGCTACAGTAATCACTACAAACCTCAACACACTACTTTCAATACTGGACAGAACACCCAGAAGGAAGATCAACAAGGAGAGAGAGAGGACTGAAATAACACTACCAGCCACTAGACTTAACAGACACATACAGCACACTCTACCCCCAAACAACATAACAAGCAATTCTGTTCTGGTGCACACGGATCACTTTCCAGAACAGACCACATCTGGGGTCACAAAGCAAGTCTGGATAAATTTAAGAAGAATGAACTCATACAAAGTTATCTTCTCTGACCACAACGGAATAAAGATAGATATCAGTAACAGAAAAAAACCTGGAAAATACACAAACGTATGTAACCTAAACAACACACTATTAAACTTCCAAAGAGTCAAGGACGAAGCCAAAAGAGAACTCACAGATTTCTCTGCGTACAATGCCAATGGAGGCACAACATGCAAAAATGGATGGGTGCTAACAGCAAGAAAGGCCTATGTGAAGAGAGAAGTCAGGTCTCAAAGCAACAGCCTAATCTGACAACTCCAGGAACTAGAAAGAGAGAAACAAACTAAGCCTACATCTACCAGAAGAAAGGCAGTAACACAGATCAGAGTGGAAATAAAATAAAAAACAGAACAGAGAGAGTCAATAAAACCAAAAGTTGGTTTTGAAAAGATCAATGACACTAATAAAGCTTTAGCTAGGCTGACAAAGAAAGGATGTAAATGACCAAATTACAAAATGACATTAAAAGTGACCCAACAGGGAGACTTATGACAGAATCTAGAAGCCCTGGTGGTGTAGTGGTGAAGTACTACAGCTGCTCATCTAAAGGTCAGCAGTTCAACTCTGCCAGGCACTCCTTGGTACTCTAAGGGGCAGTTCTACTCTGACCTCTAGGGTCGCTATCAGTCTGAATCAACTCGATGGCAGTGGGTTTTTCATTTTTTTTTAATGACAGAATATTACAAACAACTACACAGCAACAAACTGGACAACCTAGACGACATGGACAAATTCTTAGAAGCATACAACCTACCCAAACTGACTGAAGAGCAAATAGAGTCTTAACAGACCAAACCGAGTGATGAGATTGAATCAGTGATCCAAAACCTCTCAAAGGAGAGCAAAAAAAAGGTAAAGACCAACCAGATGGTTCACTGGGGAATTTTACCAACCGTTCAGAGATGAACTGATATGAATACTCTCTAAACACTTCCAAAAGGTACAGAAGGAATACTCTCTACTAATTCACTCTATGAAGCAGATACAATACTGATACCCAAACCAGATAAAGACACCACCAAAAAAAAACTACACGGCAGTATCTCTTAGGACTAAAGATGCACAAGTCCTCAACAAAATACCAGTGAACAAAATTTAGCAGCATATTAAGAGAGTCATACACCATGACTACGTGGAATTTATTCCAGGAATGTAAGGATGGTTCCACATGAAAAAAACCAATCAACAAAATACATCACATCAATAGAACAAAGGGAAAGAACCACATGATCATCTCTCTGGATGCAGGAAAAACATCTGCTAAAATCCAGCATCTTTTCTTAATGAAAACTTAAAGACGACTGGAATAGAAGGGAAATTTCTCTAATATGATTCAGGGCATGCATGAAAAGCCAACAGCCATCATTACACTTATATGGAGAAAGACTGAAAGCTCTCCCCTTTAAACCACCAACAAGACAAAGATACCCACTCCCACTTCTATTCAGTAAAGTATTAGAATGACACCTATAGAACAGAAAGGAGGAGGGTGCTGTCACCAGACAAGGAGAGCAGAGGGAGCTGCAGATATGCGGGCATGCAAATTTAAACTGGATCATACACATCCAATAACAATAAAAAAATAATAATGTATTACAAGTCCTAGCCAAAGAAATAAGATGAGGAAATGAAAAGACATGAAGAAAAAAAGTAAAGTCGCTAAGTCCACAAGAAAACTTCTAGAGCTAATACAGAAATTTAGCAAAGTCACAGGTAACAAGATCAACAAACAAAAATCAACTGGTTTCTATATACCAGCAATGAGAAATCTGAAAAGGAAATACGGAAACAATTCCATTTACAATAGCATCTAGGAGAATAAAATACCTACGAATAAAGAATGTATACAATGGAAACTGTAAAATACTGCTGAAATAGATGGAAAGATGCTCCACGTTCCCAGACTGGAAAACTTAACAGTAAGATTCAACGCTACCCAAAGCAATCTATAGATTCAACACAATCTCAATCAAAATTCCAACAGCCTTCTTTACAGAAATAGAAAAACCAACCCGCAATTTTATGTGGAAAGGCAGGAGACCCTAACTAGTTAAAACAACGCCAAAAGAGGACAAAATAGGAACACTGACACTTCTTGATTTTAGAACACACTAACAGCTACAGTAATCAAAATGGCCTGACCCTGGTGTACCACTGACACAGAGACCAACATTAATTTACAGTCCAGAAATAAACCCACACATCTACAGTCAACTGATTTTTGACAAGGGTGCTAAGTCCATTCAAAGGGGACAGAGATTCTCTTCAATAAATGGTGCTGGAAAAACTGGACACCTACATGCAGAATAATGAAACAAGATCCATGCCTCACACCATACACAAAAACAAATTCAAAATGGATTAAAGACCTAAACATGCAAATTAAAATGATAAAATTATTAGATGAACAAGCAGGGCAATGCTGTCAAAAGTAGCTTTCAACAATGGATAATCTAGTGTAACAACAAAAGCACAGACAGCAAAAGACAAAATAAATAAACAAAACCTCATAAAAACAAAAATTTTGTTCATCAAAGACTTTACCAAAAAAGTGAAGACAAGCTACTGACTAGGAGAATATCTTTGGAAACCACATGTCCGACAAGGACCCAGTAACCAAAATACACGCCAAGCTTCAATAACTTAATAAAAACACAAATAACCCAATCATAAAATGGGCAAAGTACTTGAACAGACATTTCACCAAAGAGGACACTCAAATAGCCTCCAAACATGAAAATACGCTCTGCGTCATGAGCCATCAGACAGATGCAAATCAAAACCATGAGATGCCATTACACTCTCACCAGAATGGTTAAGATTTAAAAAAACACAACGACCCAGAAAATAACAAATGTTGATGAGGATGTGGGGAAACTGGAACCCTTACTCATTGCTGGTGGGAATGCAAAATGGTACAGTCATTCTAGAAAACACTGACAATTCCTTAAAAATCTAAAAATAAAACTACCACATGACCCAGCAATTCCACTCCTAAGTACATAGACAAAAGACTTGAAAGTAGAGACTCAGAGAGCTGTACACTAATGTTCACTGTAGCACTATTCACAACAGCCAAAAGACGGCAACAACCTCTGTGGTCATCAGTTGATGAACAGATAAACACAATGTAGTACATGAGTACATGGAATACCATTCAGCCAACAGGAAAAATGAAGCCTTGATACAAGCTACAGGGTGGACAGAGCCTGAAGACACTATGCTGAGCACAATAAGCCAATCACAAAAGGACATGACCTCTACCTGAGACATCACCTCTCCTTGAGCCCTCTTCTTCCCCAGTTCAGACTGGTGAAGGTGCTCTGATGCCCTCTCCCTCTGTCTGTGGGGTCCCTCCCCACAATTCGCTTACCACCCCGTAAGGGACAGAAGACCAGTGGCTGCTCCCAGAGTTTTCCACTGGCCATTTTTGTTCTTAAGGGTGCCCCTTTGCCAGACTTGGACTTGAGTAGAATTGGGTGGGGGGAGGGCTAAGGTATGATGCTACTCTCAGGGTCACTGATGCCAGGCCCAAGACAGTGGATTCTGGGATTGGGTCCGAGGGTAAGAAGACCCAGAGTGCAGTAGTGGATGCCACTGCAGCAGACATTCTTGGTGTCAGTGCCTAGCCCCTGCTGAAATGAGAAGGGCTCATGCCAAGGACCCACTGGGGACGTTGGGCCTCCAGCACTGGCCATGGCAGGGGCAGTCAGGCTCGCTGCCTCCCTCTGCTAAGCATTCTCAGCACACAGAAGACTCCCAGTCAGACACTGATGCGAGGCACTGACCTGCAGCTTGGCGTGCTCCTCCAGCAGGCGGTCATACTCCTTGGTCAGGCCCTCTGACTGCTTCTTCATGGCAAGGGCCTCGTTCTCAGCCTTCTCTAGTTCTGGAAATGATGCAAATAGGAAAGGAGAAAGACAAGGTGGGGTTGGGGAGTGCAAGCCTCCTTGTCTGTCTCAAGTGAGGCTCTGGCCAGCTGCCTGGATCACCCCCCACCCCTGACTAGGGTCAAGGGCATACCCAAGCAAGCTGGATGGGGCAAAACCACAGAGGATCCCCTTGCCCTTACAACAGACGAAAGCAAGTAGCTCTCCAAAGGGATAACTTCAGGAAGAGATAATGTGTTGAGACGTTTGGGGCAAGAGTAGAAGACAGGGAGCAAAATTCCATGTCAAAGCCAGACTCACAGTTACCCTGAGACCTATGTAAAGCCCAGCAGTGGGGAAGCTTCTAGTTCTGGGGAAGACTCTACCCGTCCCCAGGCCCAGCATGGCCTACAATTCAGATCTAGTATCTGCCTGAGAGCTAGTTTAGATTTAAAAAAACAAAAGCCACAAATTCCTATCACCGCCCTTCCTGAACTTCTATCCTTTGGGCTTGAGCCTCCCTCTCTGTTGGACTTCTGGCACACCTCTGGCCTATGCTCCAGGGGTCCCCTTTGGCCGCCTCATCTTGACAGGAGTCCCCAGTGTGCACTGCTCCAGCACCCTGGGTCACTGAGGTGCTGATACCTGTGGCAGCCAGCACTTCACTGCGGCCATGCCACCCCAAGTAGCCAGGGTGTCTGTGCCAGGCCTGGAGAGCAGGGTGTGAGGTCTAGCTTTTCACCCAGCTCTCAAGTCAGGGCTGCTTTCCATTCAGCACAGCATGTAAGGTTCATTATTAATATTTTGGCACAAGAGGGGCAGTACCCGCCACGAGAGGCTCCAGACTTCTAGAGGGTGGGGAATCAGTGAGGGGGGAGAGATACACGAGTACAACTCGCACTTTGCTTGCAGCTGGCCAGCTCCTCCTTCAGCTTCTTCAGATCAGCCTTCAGGCTCTTGTTTTCTTCCTCCACCTTCACCTCAGCTTCCCCAAAGCGCAGCTTGCCTCCGTCAGCACCAGCTTCCTAGGAAAAGAGCCAAGGGTCTGGGTTGCTCAAGAGGGAAGGAGAGGTTCCAGCCCTCCTCTAGCCATGGAGCTGCCATTCCTCAAGCTGTCCCGGGCATTTCCCCCAACTGAAATGTCAGCACAGATCTGGGCCACTGCTACTTCTAAGCTACCCATCAAAGGCCAGAGCTTGGCTGCCTGCTGAGGAAAAGGGAAGAGCCAGCTGGGCCACCTGCTCCAGCTCGCAGGCTGCATGCCCTACCTGTGCCTCACCCCTCCCTGCCTCCTTCCTCGCCGGCGCCTCTGACTTTACTATCCAAGCACCCCTCGGGAGCTCTGTCTGCATCCCCACCTCCAGCAGCTCACTCAGCCAAAGAACCCTCAACTCACCCTTGCCCTCCAGCTCCATCCAGTTTCTGAGGACAGCTCCCAGAGCCCAAATCTCCCATCTCCCCCTGAGCTGGGCTCCAGAGCAGCTCCTCTGATAAGCAGATTCTGTGTTCCTGAGGGTGGGTAGTCGTCACCTATACCTCCCAGAAGACAAGCCCATAGTTCAGAAGCCCAGGGCTTGGTCCATCAGAGACCATTTTTATCAAATCAGAGTCTAGCCTGGCAGGAGCGGACAGAAAGGTGATCTAAGCCAAATCCTCCACCCAGGCCTTGGGAGTCACCAGAGATCTCTCCCTGGCCTCCAGGTGGCCCCCATGTCATATGACCACATCCACTGTACACCTTCTCTCATGAGCTTCCTGTCAGCTCTTTCACGCAACTTTTAGGGTTTTCCTGAAAACAGTACACTTGTGACAAGTCTGGGCCCAAAAGGATAATGGAATGGACTGTCACACGCACCAGGGCTCTGCCTGCCACCATGGCCCACACTGGCATGGAAGGCAGGGTCCTTGGACATCACGGGGAAGGGATGGGGCCGGAAGACACACCTTCTTCAGTTGGTCGTTCTCCTCCATGTACTTCTTGGCCGCCTCGCTAGCGCTCTCTGCCTGCTTTTTAAAGGCTTCATTGGAGGCCAAAAGTGTGGCCTGCTGGGAGATAAGAGTCACCAGGCGTCGAAGCAGGCTGTAAGTGTTTACAAAATGAAGGAAGCAAGGGGAGAAAGACAGAGGAAAATTGTTGGCATTAACTCCTCCATGGTGCTCTCCACCCTGTACGTGCCTCCAGCCCAGACCTGCTCTCTTGAATCACCAGGGCGGCCAAGTGAGATGCCATTGACCTGGATCTGGCACAAGGGAGAAGAAGGTGGAGCCCGTGAGGTGTCCCTGCCACTGAAATGACTAAACCACACAGCACTCTCTCAGCCAGCCCTAAAGGCACAGAAGAGGTCTCCGAGACGGGCTCTATGCAGTACCCTGTGGGCTCAGGCCACCAGGGCAGAGCCTCGCTACCCAACACAGCTTTTCTCTTTCTCCAAGACCAGCCACCAGGTACACTGAAAAGAGGAGCTGAGAGACGTGGCCACTCAGAACATGCCAGGTTGGATTCTCACAACTACTGACAACTTCACTCTACAGAGGAGGAAACCAAAACTCAGCAGGAGAGGGTGCCTTGTCCATGGTCAAAAGCTAGAAACTGAGCTGGCCTTGGATTCCAATTCCTGTCTGGCTGACTCCAAAGGCAGCGCTCTTCCCCATACACATTGTGAGTGCAGAGGGAACAGCCCCCAGGGTCCAATGTAAGAGGAAGAAAAGGGCATGGCTGCTATTCTGCACCAGGTCCCCTGCCCAGACATGCTCCTACAGGCAGCTATCCGAGCACGCCTGTTGTAGGCGAGAGCTCAAATGGAGGTCTCGGGCTAGAAGACACAGGGAAAGAAAAATTAAAGCCCAGGACCCCAACTGATGTTTCAACAAGCCAAAAGAGCCAGACAGGTGACAGCTGGGGCAGATTCTGGTCCCCAAGCAGAGGGAAGAACCCGAGATGCTGGCTGGCCAAGAAGAGGCAGGAAAGACTCCCTTCATGCCTTGACTGAGTTGAAGCATACCTGGGGAAAGGACTTCAGGCTGCCAAGGAGACCGGGCCAGCCAGAACATTCTGAGAAAGTAAGCTACATGGAGGTGGCCCAAGGAAGAAGAGAAAAATCCACTTTCTCTAAGGCACTGTAACAATGAAGTAGGTGCTTGCTCAGAAGAGACTATGTGGCCCTCAACTGCCAGCTCCCAAGCTGGTCTCTCCTAGCTGCCATCAGGCCCTCTCACAGGGGCTGGTCACCTGCACCTGAAGCTCAGACCCTCAAAGATGAATGACCAAGGACACCAAAAAGTGTGCTCCACCTCCTGGCCCAGCCATCATCCCCAAGGGTCCTGGTAAGGTGACTCTTCAATGAGCTCTTCTGCCTCTGGGCCACAGAAGCCCACCGGCTCTTCTTGATTTGAGGTGAGGCTCTGGACCCTGGCATCATGGACCCAGCGGGCAGTTGATTCCTGGCAGGAGAGGAGAGTTTCCAGTGACATGCGCTCGCTAAAATTAGCATCCGGGAACCTCGTGGCCTAGGGCTCAGGTTTCCCTCCTAGCTCGGCCTGCCCACTGGCCTGCCCCCGCTGGCCTGATGCCCTGGAGGTGGAGGGAACTACCAGCTGCCCCAGAGGCCAGAGAAGAAATAAGTCTGACTCATGTTGGCAAGAAGTCGCTGGAGGGTCCTACAAAGAAAGGCATGTCTAAAGGAGTCTAAACGCCACTGAACAAGTCCTCTGGCTGTGCAGGCTGCACCACGATGCTGAGCAGGACGCCCACTCCTCTGCTCTGAGGGTTGAGAAAAGCTAGAGATGCCACCTGGTGGCAGAGACAGGGCCTGGAGACACCACAGGGCCCCAGCTGGCAAAAACTGGTGAGACCAAGGATGCTAAGCACCTCGCCGTTGGATGAGTGGCTGATGAAGCAGGGTCCCAGCAGAGCTGCAGCCACGGTGACTCAGAGAGGCCAGGCCCAGGGCAGTGACAGCAGTGTAGTAAGGGCCCAACCCTCCAGCTGCCTTCCTAGCCCTTCCCTGGTCAGCTGTGGGAACAAGGGCTGCCAAGTCAGGGGGCAGGGTACATACACCCAATCCAACAGGACACACCCAGTGACCTCGTCAGCCACCCAGTCCCCTCTGGAGTCCGCCTAGGCTGCAACGAAGGTCACACATAAGGGTTACAGCCACTAGAAAGGTATGTCCCTAAGGTCAGCTGGGTCCTCACCACCAGCTGGCCAGTCTTTGGAGTGCCCTGGGCCAGCTACTTCCTCTTTGAAGGTTCCCCCAGCGGGCCCTACAGGCCTCCACTGCCTGGGTCAAGGCTGCCCTCTCCATCCCTGCCCTTTCACACCACTCACCAACTCCTCCTACAACCTGGCGAAGGAGAGCTCCTCCCCACCCTCGATCTGCCCATCAACCACCCTTCTCCTGTAGTCACCTGTCCTCTCAGCTGGCCCTCTCTCAGAAAGTCCCAACAAGTACCAGGCAGCTCCTCACCAACCACAACCACAGGTCTGCCCTCAGCAGGGCCCTGAACTGCTCTTGCTAGCATCACTAACACCGTCCGCAGTGCCAGAGGTGGCAGACATGCCGGACACCTTGCTTCACCGGTTCTTATGGCATTTGATGTCACAGACAGTCACCGTCACCTTCAGAGAACTGTCTCCTCTTTGTTTCAGGGAGCCCTGCCCTGCCAGGTCCGTCTCCGCCTCTGGTCGCTGCACTCTTCAGTTCTCACTCACACCGAGTACCTCGCATTGTCCTCCAGACTCCAAGAGAGCTTGCCTCTCCTGACCACCATCCCAGAACCACCTGCTGTGGTGGACACCCCCGCCTTAGCATCCTCTTCTTCCACCCAGGCGATCACCTAGTCCTGTCCATCCCAACCCCGGGCCAATCAGCTCCCCAACTGGCCCTGGTCTCCAGGCCCACTGCCAGGACTGGCGCCTAGCTAGAACCAGACATCTCTCCCTCCACTCCCTTTCAACACTGTGGTCAGAGCAGGCTTTCTCCAAAACAAATCTGACCATGTCACTCCTCATTCATTACTGCCTGCTGGCTAGAGCCAGACACTCTCAGCTGGCCTGACGGCCATTACCCTACACTGGCACTGTGCAGCCTCCACACTGCTGCATGTCGCCTTTTTAGTCCGGAATGTCTTTTCTACTTGTCTCTGTGTGAGAGTTCTTGCTGACAGTCAAGACCAGTTTTGTTAGTCATCTTCTCCAAGAGTGTGTCCAAAGGCCCCACCTACCAGTGCCTAACCTTCTAGAATGCCTTCCTGCTCCCTTACACTCCAGGGGTTGAGATCTGCTCTGCTGTGACCCTTCTGTCCCTCCCCACTGTGTGTTCCTTCAGGGCGTTGGTCCACACTGCTCCCTGGATATGAGTAGCAGACCAAGGGCTCCCCAGGGACAGAACCAGGCACACAGGGAACACGTACTAAATAACCTTGAAGTCGCTTATTGTTGCAGTTGATTGCTCTGGCCTTGACCTCCCAAGTCCTGATCCAGAGACAACTATCTGTGGACAAAGGGAGAGAACCTGAGAACCTAGGGCACTCCTACAGGGAGAGGTACATGGTGACAGAGGGGCGGTGGCCTTGAGCAGTGATCCTGAGTAACCACATCCAACCACGAGGCTCTGAGTCAGCCTGAACCAGAACTGAGCTCAGCTTCCTTGGAAAAATGGGTAGGGATGCTGAGCTGTGCTGCCATGCTTCTCAAAAGGCTGAGTAGCAAGTGAATGCAGGCTAGAATCTCTCCATGACACGGCACAACAAAGTCAATCCTGCAGGCAGGAGAAGGTATTTTTCATTTGCCCTTTTCACCAACCTCCTTTCCTTCTCTGAGAGCAGTGGAGGAAGATGTGTGCTTGGGAGGAAGTAGGGGAAATCACAAACAGCAAGGTCCTGCCAAGTTCCTCTCTTAATACTGTAGGGTTGCGACGACCCCGCCCCCTCCTGGTCCTGCCTGGACACTAACCAGACATCTCCTGGGAGGTAAGAACTTTGGGTGAGCTAGGATCATTCAGTTGGCTGATAACCGTGGGAACAGGGAAGGAGTTGACATCTTCCAACTACCAGCCCTTGCATTTTGGAACCACAGTGCCACCTGTTGAGGCTCTCAGCCTACTACAACTGGCAGAGGCCCGGGCTCTTTCCTCAACCAGACCTTTCCGCACATGGACACCACCAGGTATCAAAACAGTAAGTTGGAGACCACTTCAGCAAGGAGCCCAGAGCCCAGGGAGGCCCCTGGAAAGGCTTGGAGCTCAGCAGACTGACAACATCAAGGAAACCCTCACCCTAAAAAGAGTGTCAGTCCTGAACACAAGAACATCTGTTCCAACCAGCAAAATTAATCCAAAAGATCTTCCCGAAAGGCTGCCCCACAAAGACCCTAGTACACGCCTGCTACCTTTCTCTAAGCCTCTGCACATGAGAAGTTCTAGAAAATGGAGAGGAGGACTCCAAACAGGAGAAAGTAGGCCACTTAAAGTAAGAAGATCTTGTAATAACTTCCACTAACATCCCAGACCTTGCTGACCCTCCTAATGACATTAAAGGAAGCTACAAGGAAAGGGGACAGGAAGGTGGCCCTGCCTCCTTCCTTTGGAGCTGACTACCTGAGCTGTTTCTGGGGTTTGCTTTGGTTTGCTTGAAACCAACCAACTGAGGGCATGTTTGTAACTTGGGGGCCGAGGCAACTGGATGAGGCTGGACAGCCTGGCAACAAGATTCAGTGATTAGCTGAGTCCAACTACAAGTATCCATGAGGTAGAATCTAGCAGTAAGAAGAACCAGGAGCCTGCTGCCCTGCAGACCACTTGGCACATGGCCTGGGCAGTCCATCACACAATCCTAGAGTCCACCAGAAACAATGAAGTGCCTGCAACAGGGTGAGACTTGGACACAGGGACGTCTGTGCTGTCCAACAATACTCTGAGTGTCAGTACAGAAAGTCACATGGGCAGCACTGGCCTGGTGGCACCCGAGAAGGATGTGCCCATCCTCTCTCCTCCCCTCACACCCTGCCTCCCACGCTCATTGTCACAGCAGCCCTCCTCCTTTAGGTCCACAGTAGTCACGACAGCAAGGCTACAGAGCAAGAAGCCCACCTAGAACCTCTACTTCACACGCCCTCAGAAGCACAGACCCCTGTCAATACAGTGTCCTCCCCACAAATGGAGGACAGGTGCTAATGCTGGTGAGTGTAAGGGAGAGAGTTTTTTGGCCCAAAGTAAGTACCTGAGTAAACAATCTCCCTTGAAAGCAGTTTATATTTCTTCTGCTGAATACTTGCATCCTATGTGGACCAGAGGTTGGGAATCCCTCCCACGAAGCCTGTGCCCAGCCCGAGGGCAGATGGAGCACCCAGAAGACACTGGCCCAACACTACAACAGGGGCAACTTTGGCCTGGGAACTAGAAATCTACAGAGCTGTGAAAAAAGCTCTTACCTAATACCTAGAACTGAAGTGCTGTTACCCTGTTTGCACTCTTAGAAAACAGGGGCAGTCAATGCTGTTCAAGTGCAAGGACAGTCCCAAGCTCTCTGCATACCCTTCTACAGCAGGGCTCCCAAGCCTGGCTGTACAGAAGCAGCACCAATCAAATCTCACCATCAAAGGGTAGGGTCAGGCACCAGTGTTTTAAAGACTCCTTGGTTACTGTCTCAAACCGGGTTCTATAGAGAAGCAAAATTAGTGAAGCATACACACACACAATGCATTTATATACACAGAGAGACAGAGACAGAGGGAGAGAAGGGGGGTTGAGAGAAGGGAAGAACAGAGAGACACTGATTTATCTCACAGAAATTGCTCTTGCAATTTTAGAGACTGGCAAGTCTGAAATTCATGGCTCAGGCTTTAGGCTGGACGCTTCTTCTGACTTTTGTAGCTGTTAAGGGCTGAGGAATTTGTCTTGGGGATCAGCAGGTCAGACAGCAGGCTGCTGGCGCACAGGCTGCAGAGGCTGAGAAGTCCCAAGATGGCAGGCAAGACAGCAGGCTGCTGCTGGCTCAAGTCCCAAGAACCTGAGGTCAGATGATAATGAAACAGACGCAGGATCCACAGCAAGCAAAAGCCACCAAGCTTTGCCAGAACATCCATATACACCGGATGCAGGCCACGCCCTGAAGAAACTCTGCTGACTGGCTGACCACATCAGAACACATCATGAAGAATAACTGCATCATTATATAACTGCCAAAATTACACCATTAAGTAACTACCAATCTGTATCATTACATAACCGCCAAACCACTGAGAATTATGGCCGAGCCAAGTTGACACACAATGTTAACCATCACCAAAAAAAAAAAAACAAAAAAAACCCAACCTTCACTGTTGTGGAGTCAATTCCAACTCGCAGTGACCATATAGGTCAGAAGAGAAACGCCCCATCACAGTTACCTTATTTAGATACTAGGTTAAATAAACTGTCCTTAAAAAAACAGAGAGAGCGAGCCAAGCAACTGTGAACATGCCCTAAATATTTTATGATATTAAGGAATTACTGTGACCCTTTTGTAAGTAAAATGGTGTTACATCTGATTTTTTAAAAAAAAGAAAGAAAGTCTATCTCTTTTCAAAGTGATCAACCATGATTTCATCTGTAAATAGGACATCTGAAATTTGCTTCCAAAATCATCCAGGTCCATGGTAGCCTGGGGGGTGAAGAAGCCATACCTGAACTGAGACTAGCTCTAGAGGATAAAAGCTGACGCTCCCAGGGGTTTGTTCTATGCCTGCCTCTACTTGTGTCTACATTTGCCATTTGAACAAACCAAGTAGCCCCAAGTAACCCCCACCCCCCAGGTGCTCCTAGTGGGTGGCCAGGGCTAAGCCACAACTCTGCAAGGAAGGCCAGGCCCCCGGAGACTCTAGGCTGGCTCAGGGTCAAACTGCTGTTTAGGTTGTCCCTTCTCCAACGGTAGCAGCTCTTCCCCTAACCCACCAGAACAATTTCAACCACTGTTCCTGCAGGCATCACCGTGAGCAATCACAGTGAGGCTGCACCCATCTTCTCTGTTCTGCACCACATACCTTTTCCTGTTCCCAATGTTAAGGTCCTTGCAAGTAAGGACTGAGCACACCCTCTATGGGCCTGGCACAGTATACCACCAAAGTGGGAAAAAAACCTCACACAACCCAGACACTAATAGGGACAAATGTCAGTCTAGTGGGGAAGAGAATCAGGTTCCTGTCCCAGTCCAATCTGCACACTCTGCCCCTCAGAAACTAGTGCACAGGCTGCACCAGGGCTTGCAGCCCAACAGCACAAGACAGGGTTCTCAGAGATGCAGCAAGAGGAAGGCAACTGACCTACCAAGGCAAGACTGGGACTGCTCAAACCCCTTCTAGGTCAGGGCCCTGTAGGAAGGGTCAGGCAGGAAGACTCTGGGGTCAAGCCTTCCAGTCAAAGGGGGTAGGAAGGTACTGGAAGCATGGGGCATGTCCAGTTTCCTGGCTGACAGACAGGAAGAAGCAAGGCTGGTAGCAAGAAGCCCAGTAGGAGGTCACCACAGGGGCCCAGCTACAGCACTGATTATGGATAACAAGGAAGAGAGACTTAGGGGGAAATCTACAGGACCACAGATCAAGTGGCACATGAGAAAAGGGCAAGAAAAAGAGGATTTCCAGGCTTTGGACTTGATGGCTACAGAAAGCCGGTAGAGGGCTTGTTAAAAACACAGATACCTGGAAGCCTGTAGTGGGGCAAAGAATGTACATTTCAACAAGTTCCCAGGTTACCATGCTGGTCAGGTATCTGCTTTACAACCGCTTCTCTAAGACAAAAATGACAATGACTATCGAAAGCCTGGGTAGCATAGCTGCCAAGAGTATAATTTCAAGTCATAGACCTGGGTTCAAGTACAGCTTTATACTCAGCAAGCATTCAAACATCAACTGCGTTACTAACAAGCTATGACTCCTTGGAATATATTCTAGAGAAGCAAGAGCTGTCACACACATACATACACACGAATGTTTATTACAGCACTGTCCACAACAGCAAAAAGATGGAATGAACCTAGGTGCCCATCAACAGATGTTTAAACTATGGTACGTTCATACAACAGAATTCTATGCAATGATAAACAACAATGATCTTAGAAAACATCTGATAACATGGAGTCATCTGTAAGACATTATGCTGAGGCAAACAGTCAGATGCAAAAGGACAAACACTGTATGAGACCATTATTATAAGGACTTAAAAAAAGGTTTAAGTACAGAAAAAAAATAATAATCTTTGATGGTTACATGGGTATGGAGTGAGAGAGGTATTTAGATTAGATAGCAGGCAGGAATTGGGTTAAGTGAAAAGAGTGACAGCACACAGCAGAAGGGAGGTTAGCACAACTGGACTACATGAAAAGCTAAGAAGTTTTCTAAATACAACCCAACAGTTTGCAGGACAGAGTAGCAGAGGGCAGGTGCCTGGGGACCATGGTTTCAGGGACATCTAGGTCAAGTGGCATAACTAAATTTTGTTTTGTTGTGTTTTTTAAGAAAGTGTTCTGCATCTTACTTTGGTGAGTGGCATCAGGGGTCTCAAAAGCTAGCAGGTGGCCATCTGAGTAGCATCAACTGGTCCCAGTCCACATGGAGCAGAGAAGAACAAAGGACATGAAAGACATGAGGAAAATATGAATCCAAGAGACAGAAAAGGCCACAGAATACAGAGACTACATTAGCATGAGACTAGAAGAATTAGATAGTACCCAGTCACCTCCAGTGACTGCTGTGACACGGAATACAACACAGAGTCCCTGACGTAGTGGGAGAATAATGGGTGTGCAGAACTAGAACTCTATTTAAAGATGGTGCATCAGACTGGAGAGTTCCCTGAGGACCTAGCTCCCAGACTCTCTTGCTAGCCCAGAGCTGACTCCAGTACCGAAGCCAACTCTTCACACAAAGATTGGACTAGACTATAAGAAGACACAGACTGATGCTGGTGAAGAGTATGCTTCTTGGCTTAAACAGATACATGAGGCTGCCTGAGGAGCTGTTGTTCAGAGGTGAGATGAGGGGGCAGACAGAGACAGGAGCTGATTGAATGGACAAGGGAAATACAGGGAGGAAAGGAGGAGTGTCCCATCACAGGGTCGGGAGAATAGTTAAGAGTTGCATAGCAGTGTGTGTGCAGGGCCTTATATGGCAAATTGATTTGGATTGCAGACTTTTGCTTAAGGCACAATGAAATACTGATTTTAAACCGTTATGAAGTTAAACAGCCACCACATACACATGTGTGAACATGTAAAAAGGGATGATTCCCTTCATAATACAGAAGGGAACTGGAGGACCTATAAAGACAGCATCTCGCTCCCAGCCCAACTGAACTTGCAAGGGAGGCAGGACAGAAGCCCAAGAGGGTTGGCTTGGAAACCCAGATGTTCTCCCTCCTCCACTGTGCACACTCCTGGGAGAGAACAGGGGTCTATTACAGTGTGAGGCCTCCTGCCAGCCCAGGCCAACCCTCTCCACTGTCTCCCCTCTAGGCACAGTTCCAGCGACTGGCCTTCTTCCCTTTGCCGCCCTCACTGATGCTCTCCTTGTCCAACACACTCTTCTCTTCCCTCAGTCTTGCTGTTTTTGCCGGCCTGCACCTCCCCAGTCCTGCTGCCAAGCTTCTGGAGGGGGGCTCCCCCGCCAGCACTCCCCTCTCTCCACGTCACAAGCCACTGCAAATTCTCCACTGAAGCTGCTCTCAAGGTCGCCACTGTGGCCATTCGTCCCACCCTCTGCTCAAGCCCTGTCCACACCCTTGTGCTCAGAATTCTCTTCCTTCCTAGACCCCAGTTTCCCTTGTGCTTGTTGGTCTATACCTCTGAGCAGGCTCTGTAGCCCCCTGTCCCTGCAGAGACATCACACCGGGTTCCAGCACCCCTCTCTCCTACAGGTTCTGTCTGGAGGGCTCCTCTCACCAATATTTTCTGCACCCAAAGCTCTGCGGCCAGCAATTAGTTGGTACACTCAGTACCCCCAAAGCAGACCAAGACTGTGCATGTGAGCCAGTCGGCTCTGTTCCTCTCATGGTCACTTCAGCTTCAGAGGCTTCAGAGTGCTCACTCATCCTTCTGTTACCCACCAACAGGAAGACCCAGTTGTTCTACCCCTAGCTGTGCCTCTCACGTCCGTCTCCCTTTGCTAGCCCTGCTCCCACAGCCCTGCTCAGGCTGTCAGCGTCTCTCACAACAGCAACCTCTGGCTTGGTCTCACTGCTCCGCTCTATCCCACTCTGCCGCCAAAGCCACACTATCGGTACCCGCACCAGACTGTGTCCTAGCACAATGGAAACCCCTTAGCTCTCTACCACATGGATAGTGTGGACACTCCTTAAGCTGCTACCAGAAACCTTCTACACTGTCTCCCCTACACTTAACCCACCAGCCCCATTCTCCTCGCCCTTCCCCACACTCCCGCCAGCACTGTCTCATGTTCATGTTCTCACTGAACCAGTTGCTGCCAGTGAAAACATGTACCTACATGAAAGAGAGAACAAGACACATCTAACAGTGGTACAAATACTTCAAGAAGGATTGGGAGACCCAAAGAAATCCAAATATGCTGAAGCTCATGAAAAATTACACTTCCTTTTCTGTTACTTACAGTAACAGAGAAAAGAGGGACAAGCTTGGTGCCCAACAGCAGGGTCCTGGTTAGGCACACTCAGAATACTAGACAGGGATCTGAGGTCCTAGAAAGATATCCACTACAAAGTACGTGGAAAATGCAAGGTAC